>CM046996.1:16606476-17305909 GCA_025698465.1 Gossypium longicalyx | reverse complement strand
TAAATTAAAGAGCAATGTTTGCACGGCTTAGTATCACTAATGATGGGAGTCTTTTTGGCCGAATTGAGAGTAAAACCGATAATGTTTGATCGATTAGATCACTCAATTGGAAGATCATAAATTATTGGTGAAAAGAGAGATGGTATAGAATGGCACAAAGAGAAAAATTTTAGTATTGATAATTGTGGATGCTTGAGGTTTCAAATCGGATTTGTATTCTAAATACTTCGAGCTTAAAGAGTTGATTCTACGGAAGCTCATGATAGTTCATTTGCTATGCACCCTTTGAGGCAACGTAAAATGTATCGAGATTTAAGAGAATTATAC
The DNA here is from genome assembly GCA_025698465.1 of Gossypium longicalyx. Lineage (NCBI taxonomy): Eukaryota > Viridiplantae > Streptophyta > Magnoliopsida > Malvales > Malvaceae > Gossypium > Gossypium longicalyx. The sequence goes on along the minus strand of CM046996.1, from coordinate 17,305,582 downwards.
TGGTGGCTGTGGATGAAAAAGAGACATAATAGAATTTGTAAGTAAATGTTTGACTTGCCAACGGTAAAGCGCAGAACATCAAAGTTCCTACCGATTGTTTCAAATTTATTAATATTCCTAAATGGAAATGGGATCGCATCACGATGGATTTTATTACGGATTACCGCTGTCGCGAAGCAAAAAAGAATGCTATTTGGGTGATAGTTGATAGACTTACCAAGTCAAGACATTTTATAGCAAATGATCGATTGGTCGCTGCGTAAGCTTGCGACGTATATTCGGAGAAATTGTTAGACTACATGGCATTCCGATATCAATAATTTCAAATCGAGATCCTCGCCTCACATCGAGATTTTGGAGAGACAAGCATATGAGTCGTTGGGTACTAGACTTAGTTTCAAAGATGCCTTTTCATCCCCAAACCGACGGACAATTCCAACGGGTAATCTGTGTACTAGAAGATATGCTTTCGAGCTTGTATTATTGATTTTGAAGCAGGTGTTGGGAGGCGATATTTGCCACTAGCTGAGTTTGTCTATAATAATAGTTTCCAATCTAGTATTCAGATGGCTCCGTATGAAGCGTTATATGGTCGAAAATGTAGATCACCAGTGATGTTGGACTTGAGTTGAATGAAAGAAAAGTAATTGGGCTGAATTAATTCAAGAAACAAAGAAACAAATAAGAAGATTCAACAGAGATTAAAAGCACTTTTTGATGATAAAAATCTTATGTCGATCCAAACGCTCGACATTAAGTATTCAGCTGAGACAAAGTATTTCTTAAGGTTTCTCCTTGAAAAAGTTTTGAGATTTGGTCGAAAGGTAAATTGACCCCACGCTTTATTGGGCCATGAAATAGTGGGAAAGAATTGGACCAGCTTTGCATATCGATTGGCTTTACCTTTTGAATTACAAAGGATTCATGATGTTTTTCATGTTTCGATGCTACTAAAAATATAGATCTGATCCTTCTCATATAATTTCTACAGAAAATATTGAAGTTCGACTTGATCTATCATATGAAGAAGAGCCTGTTCAAATTTTAGCACTGGGAAGTGAAAGAATTAAGAAATAAAAAGTTCCTTTAGTAAAAGTCCTATGGAGAAATTATAATGTTGAAGAAGCGACTTGGGAACCAGAGGAAACTATGAGAGTACAATATCCTCATCTCTTTCTGTAAATTTCGAGGACTAAATTTATTAAGGGGAAGAAATGTAATGACCCGAAATTCACGGCACTTTAAAAAGTGAGTTATGTGGCCTCCGTCTTAGTGAAATAAGTTCAAAATAATTATTAAAAATATTTATGAGCCTAGTGGTGTGTCTAATTAGGATTTAATTAGATGAATTTAGCTTAATTTAGAGTAAGTAATAAAAAGGATTAAATTGAATAAGGGTAAAAGTTTAATTTTAAAGTAATAGAAAATAAAAGGATCAAAATGGCAATTAAGCCATTTACATAAATTGAGTATGAAAATGGAAGAAAATCAAGATTTTTTTGAATGTATGTATTATATATATATAAATTATTATTATGATTTTATATTAAATTATTATAATTATTTAATTGATAATATATTATAAATAAATTAAATAGAAGACAATTGTATGATAATAAAATATACATGTGTAAGAATTGTATTGGTACAATTGTAATTTAAATATTTAATTACTTATAATTTAAGTATAAAGATATTTTATAATTATTAATTGTATTAATTAAATCATGAGATTTTTATTTGATAAGCAAATTAGATAATGACATTTGTAATAATATAAAATGTACACTTGTTATATAATTATTAATTTACTTAATATTAAAGTAAAAGATATTTTAATATATGATATTAATATTATATTATGTTAATAAAATAATAAAGCATAAAAAGAATTAAGGAAACAAAGAAACAAAACAAAAGAAACAGAAAAGAAGCAGGAACAAAACGAAAACAGGGAAGAAAAAGGAAAGAAAATAAAAAGGAAATTGAGATTTTAAAGCTTCAAGTTTAATTGCCAACAAAGAATCAAAACGCCAGATCGAAAGGAAAGGAGAGAGTCATCGAGGACTAAACGGGAGAATTACGGTGTGTATTACTATAATTCGAATTTTAATTATTATTGATTGCTGAAATTTTAATTGTTATGTATGGTAAGAAAGTCTTGAGGTAAGTATGTGAAATTGATACTTTAATATTGAGTGAAAATGAAAGTGATGTAAATTGAATCAAATTGAATTGAATAAGTGAATTATGGAATATGTGATTATTTGAAAAGTGTATTGATTGAAAATAAATAAATTGTGACAAATGTATGGTGTTGATGGTATACACTTGTGTGAAAATTAATTTGTATATGAATTAAGATAATAGATATTTGGATTGAAATGAGTATTGAAAATTTTTGTGTAAATGAAATTGAAATTAGAAAAAGTAAAATAATACCCTATTAACTTGTCTGACTAGATTTGATACAAATGGCATGCCATTGGATTTGTGATGTGATGAGGAGATTGTAGTTCGCCGAGAAGATGTTTCTCATATTATATACTTCGATTTATCCAAGAGGCATTTAATGCCTTATTAGTGTGTTTGGGAGGATATATTATACTAGTGTGTTATGGAGGATTTACAATATTCCTGTGTGTTTGGGTTGATATTCGTGTGTTTGGATGGAATCCGCAGATTCATGGCATAGTCCGAGCTTTGTTAATAGGGTAAATAATTGAAATGAAATTTTGAAAATGAAATTATTTGTTTTAGCACTATTGAAAAGTACGAGAAAGAATGTATGAACTAAATTATGAATTGAGTTAGTATGAGAAAAATGAATTATGAATTTAAGATTTATGAAGTAAAATAATTATATATAAAAGTAGTTTAAATAATTATAAAATTTATGGTTGATGTTTGTAATTTATTAATATTAAATAGTTTTGATTTATAGTAATACCACCGAGTATATCCATACTCAACAGCACGGTTGTTTCCGCATGCAGTTAGTAGAAGTCAAGTGTCCCACAAAGATCCGTAACAATCCCGACTCCAACACAAACTTGGTGATGTATATTTTTCTTTTGGGTAAAGGTGGCATGTACTTAGGTGTTGTTTAATCACTTGAATATGTATATTACTTTGGGTAGTGAAGGATGAATTATAAGATTTAGATGGTTAAATGAAATGGTAAGGAAAGTACATGATATTTTGATACATGAACATTAAGTTGATAAATGAATGAAGTTTTTCATCAATTATGAATGACGTTATGATAGTTATTAAGTTAAAATTGTGTTAATGATATAAATATTAGTTATATAGATGTGAAACATTGGTGTTGGTGGTTTTGGTTTGAATTTGCAGGAGGTTTAAGTAAAAATAAGCAGAATGTCACAAAATTTTTATAAAAAAATAAAAATAAAAATATTTGGAATACGCGAACAAGTTCCGCTTCTTCTTTTAATACGTGTTGAACTTCGAGACTCCAAGATAGAGACTTAATTATTATATTATACTATGAAACTTATATTAATTGTAAATTATTCGTAAGTTGTCTAATATGTACCAGTAATGCCTCATAACCTTCGCTCCATGGCTAAAGCCAGGTTAGGGGTGTTACATTGCATACCATCATCCCCGATGCCTTTGTAGGATGCATACTTTGAATTGTTGCTTCAATATCTTCATTTGTAAACCTCGACCAAATAGTCATCCATGCCATTAGTAACATGAATCAAAATTCTCTAAAAGGCCTACGATTATCACTTCGCCATAGGAAGTAAACAAATCAGAAAATATTGGCACGCAATTTGCTCAATCTCATCAATCCCCACTCGCTCTTGTCCACCCTCGCCCTCCAAACGACTAATATTCTTACTCTTTTTATGTTGAGTAGCCATTCGATGAAAAAATCATGTGTTTTGGTCCTCAAGCTTAGCACCCAACTAGCTCACTCGTTGTTCCTAATACCTCTCCCATTTGTCAATCTCCAACTTTAATTGCAACTTTGTAACAACCTATGACCCTAGTCGAATAGTGGTTTCGAGACCACAAATTCGAGTAAAAAATATTTAAATATTATTTTCTATGTTTACAATATGTGGTTAAGCATGTGTGAGAGTTTCAGATGAAAATTTAATCGCTTGTGCGCTCAATTTGATAAAAGGACCTAATCGCATAAAATATAAAAGTTGCTTGCCATATGTTAAGTGTGCTTATTTGTTATGTCTTTTGTAAATGAGAGGTCCTTATGTTGCAATTAGACCACTCAACTTATGAGCGGACATTAATGGCCTTAATATATGTGATTTTATAATGTTTTAACCAAGGTTAAATTAGTAATTAGAATATTATGTTAATATAATTAAAACAAAATATCAAATTAGTCATTATATTCATCATTTTAGCCGAAATTGAAGAAAGAAAAGCTAGGGTTCTTGTGTTTTGATATTTGTCTACTTTCAAGTTTGATTAAGGTATGGTTTTGATTCGGTTTTTGATAATTTTTACGTTTTTGTGATTGTTGCTTAGAAATCTATCAAACCCATGTCTTAATTTTTTATTTTGATAATGATTTTAAGTTATGACATTGTTGATTTTGTGAGCTTTGAAATGTTAGTTGATGAAAAATGAAAGATATATGATGGGTTAACATGTTTCGTATTGGAATTTTTTATGAAATTAAGTAATTTGAGCTAAATTGTGAAAATGAATTTTTGAGGGACTAAAATGTAAAATAAATGGAATATATGGGCTTATTTGAACTACATGATAATTCGGCTAAGCATGTCTATAAAGAAATTATGCATATTTGGTGATTTTATGAATTAGGGACTAAAGTGTTAAAATGTGAAAATGTGAGGGCTAATTTGTAAAATACCCTAAATATGTGTATATCGATTGAATTGATAATTTTGAATAAAAGAGTTAAATTTGAATTTATATAAATCAAGAACCAAAGAAAACGGAATTAGATCAAGAAAGTCGAAAGTCGCCGAGTAGTTTGTTCCGCTTCGCTCAACTGCATTTAGGTAAGTCGATATATAAATAAATGTATTTGAATTGATTTATTCATGCTTAAATGATATTGAAATGTGGTAAATGGTTATAGAAGCTGATTATTTGAAATTGAGAAAGTTCCAATAATGTGACGAGGTCCGAAAAGCCCTGTACAAACCATAGGAATAGTTAGGATACATTTGTCATGACATAGAATTTTCGATATGTGATTTCGTGTAAGACCACATCTGAGATGTTGGCATCGACTTATGATTTACATGTAAGACGATGTCTCGTATTTGATTTCATGTAAGACCCTATCTGGAACAGTGGCATCAATATTTGATTACATGTAAGACCACGTCTGGGATGTTGGCATTGTATGAGCTTTCTGAGATATCTGAGTATCCTTATTGATTCTGAACGGTTCAGCGGGCATTCTAAAAAAATGGATGACTATGTGAATGTGTATCCGATTTAGGTACGTTTGAATTGTATACCATGTTTGAGAATGAAATGTAATTACATGTATCTTTGTGAACATATGATATAAGTATGAGTTGCTATGAGAATGATATATGATATACATATATATATGTAAATCATGATCAAATGAACTATAAGAAACATATGGCTATGTAAATGTATTTTGCCTTGAGTTATATAAATAAATTTATTTAGATTGATGTTATGTGTTAAGTTTATTTATATATGGCTTACTAAGCTTTTGAAAGCTTACTTTGTGTGTGTTTTCAATCTGCTTTATAGATATCGGCTACCGTAAACTAGGGGATCGCCGAGGATCATCACCACACTATCGAACTCTATTTTGGCACCTTTTGAAGATGTGAATATAAAAATATGGCATGTATAGGCTAGAAGTATATCAATATGTTTTTGAGTTGTGAATATTAGCCATGTGATATGGCTTGGTTATGGTTGTGTTTATGAATGGCTTTTGAGTATAAATTATGTGATGTAATATGGTCAATATAATGTGTTCATGAATGGCCAAGAGAGTAGGTCATTTTGGTAAGTTTTTGGTAAGTGATTATTTGAAGATTTGGTAAGTTCATGGCATGTGAATGATTGCAGTAAAATGAGATTATGAATCATAGGTTTATGATTTGGTATGTTTTGGTTTGGTTATATGCATGAAATTGGTTGGTGATTATATGACATGAGGAATGTATGTTATGTGATTGAAATTGATTAAATTTGTGGTGCAATTGTTACCTATTTATTTCTTGTAGGAGGACCCTTTAATAAGTGGCAAATTTGGCTTTGCAAATAGCCTATTTTTGTTCACACGGGCGGCAGGTCTCAGCCAGTGTGTGACACACTGTTATGTTACACTGGCTTGTGTCCCTTAGGGTACCCTACGATTTAAAGTCAAGATACCTTACGCTTTGACATGGCCTAGACACACGGGACGTGTCTTTAGGTCGCAGGTGTAGCACACGGATCGGCACATGGGCGTGTGGTCGGCCGCAGATCCAAGTCAAGAGCCTCCTTAATTTTCACACGCCGCACACACGGGCCCGCTCTTGTGGCCATGTGGACAAGTCGCATGTATGTTCCTGCTTTGCCACGGCCAGATACACACGTGGGCGCCTCTAATGCCGTGTGAGGCATACGCCGCTTTACACGGGCGCAGTGACCTTTGTAACTTAGAAAAATGTTTAAGTTTTAAAAATTTTGTATCTTCTCAGAGAATGTGCCCAATTTGCCCAAATTGCACACAAAACCAAAAAAATAATAAAGCTAAATAAAATATAAAGCCCAATTTTTAAATAGTCCATCATCAAAATCCAAATTACAAGACATTACAAACCCAAACCCAAATTTAAAACCCATTACAAAAACCTAATTACAGCCCAAAAATACATGGCCCAATGGCCCAAAACCTAGACTCTAGGTTCGCCAAATAGAAGCCTAGGGTTTCTCTCTGTCAGAGCAGACCGCACGGCCTCCTCGGCGCCACAGCCATGCCCACTCCTCCGACGCCAAACAAGACACCTCGACACGCGCCACGCACACACACCTGCACTGTATAAAGAGACAAACACAACAAAGAAATAGGAAATAATAGAAAATTGTATTTTGATTTTGATTTTTTTCTTTCCAGCTATAAAGCCAAGAGATTTGATTCTTGTAAACTACATACGCACACTATAGGCATACCAAATACCAAAAAGGAGCATTTCAAAGCAAATTTTGAAGGTGATTTTTGAGTCGCTTAGTTTTTCTATTAAAGCATTTCATTTTCTTTTGAATCATTTGTTGTTGCTTTAAAATATATATATATATAAAAGAGGAGAGAAAAGGCGACGCCATACTCTTGCGATTAGGTCAAGCCGATTCTCTTTCGTCTCCGCTAAATAGGAGTTTAAAGGGAAATTGAGGCCAAAATAGAGAGAAAAGCCCGACCCGATCCATCCCCTTTACCCCCTGGATCCGCAGAGCCATGGGGAGGGATAATTTCGCCCAAGTCCTCTCCATTCATACGACCATCCAATTGCACTTGATATATTTTACCACGCTTTTTAATTTGGCAATCGTAATTTGCCCGTGTTTGCAATTTGGCTCGCGCTTTAACGCTGCGCTGCTTGGGAGCTGGTATATTTCCAGCTTAGGGTCCCCGTATGCACGCGCATTGTATGTTGGCCCCTTTTATCATTATCATTTTATTTTCAAGTTATCCCTTTTGTTTTAGTTTAATTCTAATTAAGTCTTTCTATTTTATAGCCTTTTTTATTCTTGATTACTTATTTGTACATTTTAAACTACCTTGGTAATTGTTTCTTTATTATTGTAAATTTGTTTTTGTAATATCATCATCACATTTTGTATATTTTTCCTTATATAAATGTTTTTATACATCATTATATTTATATATATATATATATATACTTTATAACAAAGTTAACTTTATTCTATGTATATTATTAACATCATATTATTTCATACATGTAACTGTTTTTTAATTTCTTCATATATTTAAATATATATATTTGTTGTTTAAAAGGAAATCACATGTTTTATACATTATTTAAATTATTATTATACATATACGTAAACATTGGTACATAAATTTAATCTATGTACGTTACTAAATCCATGTATTTTATACTTATAGTTTTCTTTGTACATATAAGTATGTTTTTAAGTCCATTATATATATAATTTGTAATAAAATTAATTTAATCTTAAATGCATTATTAAGTGCATGTTCCTTTTAGAAATAATTATTTCTAAATCTATTTATGCATGTGTATGTTTTTGTAAACCTATTATGTGTATTTCCTAAGATTATATTTTATTATGTCCTCTTGCCATTCTTTTATATTTTATATATATTATTCAAATTTTCCTTTATTGAATGTATTTTAATAAATGTTTTTAACATTTTATATATTATGTAATTCAAAAAGATATTCATTTTATAATACATATTTTAATGATTGCATATATATCTCTAGTTTGTTTTTTTTACAAATAGTTTCTAATTTATCAATTCATCAATGCATATATTATGTTCATCATTATTTTAAATTGGTCTTATACCATATTTATTATTATTATTATTATTTTGTTTTGGATGTTTTGTATTGCTTGTAATGTATTAGGCTATATACGTTATTGTTGTACCCTTTCTCGCTTTATGGTTATCTCAATTATTCCCTCAGACATGCTTAGAAAATTGGTTTCATTTTGCTTAAATTAATTATATTCGATTGTTTGGTTTGATTGACTAAATAAGGTTATATTATCTTCGCTCATCAATCGTTGTAGTTCATGCATGCATGTTTTCCCATGTTTTCATTTTTTAACTCAAATCGCTATGCTTTTAAGTCGGTTTTATAATTATTCATTTAAAAATTCCTTAAAACGAAGGCAATGTTTGATGTTTGGAAATTGAGAATCGTGCCCTATCGTACCGGGTTTCGATTTCCGCTTGTTCAAAATAATCGAATATTCCTTTAAAATTTCACTCGTGTTTCCCAAATTCTTAAACAAGGCAATGTTCAATGTTTGGAAATTCGAGGAATCATGCCCTATTGTGCTGGGTTTCGATTTCCCGTTTGTTCAAAATAACCAAATATTCCTTTTGAATTTCACTCGTGTTTTCTAAATTCTAAAGCAAAGCAATGTTCAATGTTTGGAAATTCGAGGAACCGTGTCTCTACCGTACATGGGTTTCGGCCTTCGTTAGACTAAATAATTGGGCATCCTTTTTGTAATTTTCAACATATAAACTTTTGGAAGTCAAAAATTTATCGTGTTTTTGAGGGTATAAAGGATCGTGTCCTCTCATACTGGATGTGATGCTGTATTTCTTTGGAACAAGAGAATTTTGACGACCAACTTGAGTCATTCAAATGTTTCAAACGGAACCGTGTTTCAAAAATAGCTTTAAAACTTAGACATAAGGATAATACTTAATCAATTTGGTACAAATTTTGGGCATAGTGAGAGTGCTAATCCTTCCTCATACTTAACCGGCCCCCAACCTGCTCTCTCAAATTTACGTAGGCCAAAATTGATTTACATGGAATAAAATATTTTATTAGGTGATCTAATCTCACCTAAACAAAAAGGATTGGTGGCAACTCCACAATTTGTTTAAAAAGTCGATCTCCGCTGCTTTCAAAATTAAGAAAATGGTTTCGATACCACGACTCCAATCGGGACGTGAACAAGAGAGTCAAGCCATAAAATCGATTATTTGTTGTCCTTTTTGTCGAAGTATTGAAAATTTGTTTTGAAAATCATGATTGCATTTGTTCATATGATTGTTATGGTTCGGGTCTTGCAAAATAATATTGTATTTCATTGTATGACCGCTATGTTATACCTTTAAGTGGGGAGTAAGAAACTATGCTTTCGTGAGGTTTTCACCGCATGGGCTAGTGGATTGCTTCCGGATACATCCAGCATTTATGATTTTGTGAGATTTTCATCTCCGCATGGTCATAGGGAAATTATTCCCCTGAATCAAACTCGATTCATATGAGCCTATAATGGGTGAAGATTGAGGAATCTACTTGTTCAGGTACCTTATCTCTAGAACCGAACCACATATAGTGAACCTTAAGAGCTATCCTGGGGTAGAGCCGCATCAAGCCTTAGTATTTGCCCATATGTGTGTTATAATTATCTTTGTTGTGCTTGTATTTTATCACTTATATTTGATACTAACTTATGTTTTGTTTTGATTGTGTTTTGCATGACATTGCATACTAAAGGAGGTGTTGATTCGTATTTGATTACTAAGTTAGAAAGTTTAACATGGAGAATAAATTTCTTAATAAAGTTGAGGATAATGCACCGTCCCGCGGCATGGTCAAAGAAGTTACAATCAAGAAAAGGGATAGCTTGGTAGAAGGATATGTATCGTAGTTGCGTAAAATTCACTCACACCAATGTAACATAGAATGAGTTGCAAGAGTTGAGAGATATATGGGCTCGTTAGGATAAAGGAACCAAACAAATGTTCTATCAAAGCTATGGTGATATATCCTACTTGCTAGATATTAAGGTGACAAGCACTGTCCGGAAGTTATGGTTCAATTTTAGAATTCTTCTTACAAGTGTTTCACTTTTGGGGAAGTGGATTTAGTGACTACCGTGGATGAATATATTGCCCTGCTCAGGTGTCCAAAAGTGCAAGTTAGAAAAGCTTATGCCAAGGTTTTTAATGGTCAAACTTTCATGAGAAATTGATGAATATTTCAGTGGATGAGCGAGCCTTAGGTCACCGCTCTGATTCAACAAAAGGGAGATAGTAAATGTATCCCTTGGAAGAATTTGAGAGATTTGGTTTTAACACATCCGGATGAAAGAAAGAGGGTCAATATCTTCGCCTTAAACATCTATGGATTGGTAATCTTTTCTAAGGCTTTAAGACACGTGGATGAGGCAGTCACTGACTCATTCGATCGTCTTGAGAAGGGAATCACACCTGCATTTGCAATATTGGTCGAGACGCTCGATCCTGAGCATGTGTCTCAAGACAAAGTAGGGGAGGTTTATTGGATGTGTGCAGCTATTGATGGTGTGGTTTCATGGGCACTTTTGGAAGATGGACAAGGTTTCTTACTGGGTCTTTTCTGAGGGTTATTCCCCATTAAAGGAGGAGGCAGCCATACAAAGGAGAGAGGGTATTTCAGAGGAGAAGTGGATGGAAATCCTCCAAAACCTCAAGGAGGGGAATATAGAGTGGAGAGCTTATTGGATGGTTTCTGATGAAATCCTGTATCGATGTGGGAACTTTGATTGGGTACCGTTGTTAGGAATTTGGGGAGCTACTGGGTATACTCTTTTACTTGCATTAAGACAATATAAATCGAGACAGTTTGTACCAACGACTTATGGGCTTGCTCAATGTGAATTCTCCTATAAAGGTAATCATTATAAGAAGAAAGTTCGGGAACTATCGGATGCTTGGAAGCAAACTCGCTGGATGAAGAGGTTGGCTGTTGGTTCCATGGTGACACCTGAATATAATGGATGGTTTAGAAAAAGAGTCAATGATAATATTCTTAGGCCAAGGGTAGAAAGCACCCAACCAATGGAGGAACAATTACAAGTCACCCTGTTAGAGTTGGAAATTATAAAGCAAGACTTCGAGAAGAAGATTAATGAGCTTGGAAAAAGGATCGAGCGGTTGGAAGAAGAAAAAATGCATCTGAGATTAGACGTAGACGTTCAGAGGTCAGAGGCTGAAAAGTGGAGAAAAGGGAAAAGTAAGGTCGAAGAGAATCTAGACAGTTTGAAAATAGATTATAAGAAGTTACGCTTATCTATGAGGACTGCTGGGTTAGGTAAAACTTCAGAGCAATGGCGCCATAAAATTCGAGAGGAAAAGACCAAAGTTGACCGATAGGAAAGGAAATTCCGAGAAGCTCAGGCACGAAATGAGGATTTAAAGAAAAGTCTGTCAGAAAGAAGAAATGAACGAGGTGAATTAAGGGCTAGAGTGGCAGAACTCGAGAAGTCTCTTCATCTGTACCAAAGCCGTAATACCGCAATGGAGTTGAGAGCAAGCTTGAGTAAGGTAAAAGAAATAAAAGGGAAAATAGAAGGATTAGAAGCGTCATTACAAAGCTATGAGAGGTGGATTCAGTTTTTCGAAGTAAGTGAGGAGTGTTGGAAGGAACAGCTTCACCATGTGCAAGACCAAGTCGTAAATGGTGGATTACATTATGGGAGAAGCCAGAACTGCATTCGGAGGTAGCCGACACTTGTAAGCTTTAGCGGTACAAGCGCATATACCGAGCATGAAGTACGAGTTGAGTCGATCGGGGCAAGTGAGCTAGCCTCATTGCTTAGGAAAATTAAGGCTCTGAGCATTAGGGTGAAGTCTTATTTGTAACTAGTTTTATGTAAAGAGTTTTGTTTTCTAGTAAAGTTTTCTAAGTGAAATTGAATCAAGATTGATGCCTCATTTGCATTCATGCATTTGCATTACATTACATCATATGCATTTACATTTGCATTAAAGGCCATAACAAGATTCTAATTAATTAAAAATTATTTCAGTAATCTAAAAACCAATGAAAACCAACCAAGTACGCATCCCTACGGTACAAGGAAATAGACCAAGTCAATGGACAAAAGACTTGAAAAATTGGAGCAAATGCAAAAGGACATGCAGGAGCAAATGCGGTCACGATGCAAGAGCAACTAGCCAAGATTCAGTAAGAAATGAAAGATCAAATGATGGAATCGTAAAGAGAGATGATGAGTCAGTTGTCCCAATTGTCGGCTGTGAAGAATGAATAAAGGAAAGGGTCCTATGGATAATGTTGGGGAAAATAATGAAGACCCTCAATATCCTCCTGGCTTCACTTCAACACATGTACCGACACAACCTGAGATTAATCTGCAGAGACCATCTGTTATGATCAGGCCTCAACAGATTTAGGCCGAAGCCTCGATACCAATGAATTTCCAAGCTAGCTCAGGCTCTAACCTTGTTAATAACCCGACTACCCGCTTGTTCCCGATTTGGATGAAGTTGCGTAAGAGGAAAAGGCAAGGATGGAATCACAAAAGCAATTAGAGGAATGGTGTAAATGGCTGGAGAAAAAATTCAGAGCAATAAAAAGCGCTGATAGTCATCATGGAATTGACACAAAGGACCTGAGTTTGGTCCCAGACTTAGTCCTTGCCCCCAAGTTCAAAATGCTGAAATTTGAAAAGTATAATGGAACGAGCTACCCTCAAGCTCATATTACCATGTTCTCGTAGATGATGATTGGATATGTTAACAACGAGCAAAATCGATTCATTGCTTCCAAGATGCTTTAGTCGGACAAAGATCTAAGTGGTACAATCAGCTGAGTCGTACCAAGATTAGTTCGTGAAAAGATTTGGCCCAAGTGTTCATGAAGCAGTACAGCCATGTGACTGATATGACTCCTGACAGGATTACTCTGCAGAATATGGAGAAGAAACTAAATGAAAGTTTCAAACAATATGCGCAAAGATGGAGAGAAGTTGCCATACAAGTTCAGTCGTCGCTCTTAGAAAAAGAAACCACGATACTCTTTATCAACACCTTGAAGGCCCCGTTCATTACACACATGCTGGGAAGTACCACAAAAAGGTTCTCAGACATGGTAATGACTGGAGAAATGATCGAGAATGCAATAAGAAGTGGAAGGATAGAGGTAAGAGATAATACAAAAAGGCCAGCCCCGCGAAAAAAGGAAAACGAAGTAAACAATACGAACATAAGGTACTAATATTTCGTTTACCGTTAATCAGCCAAGAGCAGTGACCAATGGGAGTCAAGGTTCGTTGAGACAAGAGTCTGGCACAAAGCAAAATACTGAGAAGCTTCAATTTATGCCTATCCCAATGTCATATAAGGAGTTGTATCAAAGTTTATTTGATGTCCATGTGGTGGCCCCTTTTTACTTAAAGCCATTACAACCCACATACCCTAAATGGTACGACGCAAACGCTCAATGCGACTACCATGCAAGAATTCTAGGGCATTCAATAGAAAACTACACTGCCTTTAAGAAAGTAGTTGAAAGACTTATTAAAGTGGGCGTTGTGAAGTTTGATAATACACCCAGTACAGAAAATTCGTTACCTAATCACGCCGATGGCAGGGTAAACGTGATAAGTATGGGGAGAAAGATCAAAGCAGACATTACAGAAGTCAAGACTCCTTTGAAATAGGTTTGAAAGGAAATGGCAAAAAGGGGATTAGTTATCTCAGATCCAGAAAAGAGCGGCGAAAAGATAGAAAGCTACTGCGAATTCCATCATGAAGAGGGGCACAAAATTCAAAAATATGAAGAGTTCAGAGCTTTGATTCAGGGCCTGATGAACAACAAAGAGATGGAATTTTATGAAGAAACTAAAGAGGAGGAGTGTGTATGCACGTCAGAATCAACGTCGAAAGGCCCAAAGGTCAATTATCCTGTGGTCATCATTTCACGTCCAAAAAATGAAGCGGGAGTTCAAATGGCACCAAAGGTTATAATTTAAAAACCACCACCTTCTCTTACGAAAGACAACAAAAGGGGTACCTTGGAATTATGATTATAATGTGACAATCCTGGGGAAGGAGAGTTCAACTAAGGAGGATCAAGATATAGGTTCTCACACACGTGAGTGAAGATGCTATGATTTGGTGAATGCCCAACAGAACCTATAAAAGGAAAAGTTTCACAATGGAACAAAAGAAAGGAAAAGTCATGAGACCGAAAGTTGCTCGTTAATGAACCAAAGGAAAGAGGAGGAAGCTAAGGAATTTCTAAAATTTTTGAAACATAGTGAATATAGCGTGGTGGAATAGTTGCATAAACAATCAGCCTGCATATCTATACTAGTTTTACTCCTAAGTTCAGAGGTCCACCGAAATGCATTGATGAAAGTGCTAAATGAGACGTGCGTAACTAATGATATCTCTGTTAATAAGTTGGATCGGCTGGTTAATAATATAAGTGCTAATAATTTCATCTTCTTCAACGATGACGAAATACCACCAGGAGGTATGGGGTCTACTAAAGCTCTGCACGTCACTACCAGATGCAAAGGATACACACTACCGGGAGTCTTGATAGACAATGGGTCGGCATTGAATGTATTACCCTTGTCCACGTTAAATAGATTACCTGTGGATAGCTTGCACATGAAGGGGTGTCAGAACATAGTACGGGCTTTCGATGGCACGGAAAGAAGAGTCATGGGTAGAATAAAAATACATTTGTTGATTGGCCCAACTACATATGAGGTGGAATTTTTAGTGATGGATATCAAACCCTCATACAACTACCTGTTAGGAAGACCTTGGATACATTTGGTAGAAGCAGTGCTTTCATCGTTGCATCAGAAGTTGAAGCTAGTATCAGAGGGTCAGTTGATAATGATAAATGCTGAAGAAGACATCATTGCAGCTGTAAGCAGTGATGCACCATATTTAGAGACAGATGATGAAGCAATCGAATGTTCATTTCGGTCTTTGAAATTTGTTAATGCGACATTCATTACTGAGGGGAGCAAGATTCCAACGCTGAAATTATCCAAAACTATAAGAATGAGTCTACAGTTGATTGTTGGAAGAGGAGCTTTACCAGGAAAGGGACTCGGGAGGAGTCTTCAGGGAAGAGTTGAGGTGCCTATGCTGAAAGAAAAATGCGACCGTTTTGGTTTGGGGTTCAGGCCAGATGCAAGACAAAGGAAGAAAGAATTAGACAGAAGGCAAGAGAGAAGAAAGGCACGTGTGAGTGGTGATGAAGTCAAGTGGGAACCCATGATAATCCCTCACATATCGAAGACTTTTGTATCAGGAGGGATTATTCATCCCAAACGGAGGACGTCAGAGAAGAAAGACATCAAAAAAATGTTGAAGGATACGCACGTCAATGCCATATTGGAAGAAGCGACTGAAGATGGGACCTTGTTAGATATTCGTCCTTATGAACCCGGGAGTGTTCTAGGCAACTGGACTGCAGAAGACATTCCTGTAGTATTTAGAGCTTACTCAGAGTAATGTTCAAAACAATCTTGTTGTTTTAAGCCTAGAGGCAATAAGAATTTCTTTGTGAAATAGGCTAAGGTTCAAACATCGTTATTTCAATGAAGTACATTTTCGCTATCATTTTGAGCAAATATTTTTTCATTCTTCCCACTAGTAATTGTTTTATTCTTTCCATCGGTCCTTTTAGACTTTCTTCAAGCATTCCTTCATGATCATACTAAGCAAATAATAATTCTTAAACTCATTCATTCTTTGCATATTTTTGTACCTATAATAGGTCCCTGGATATCAATGTCACGAGTGACGCTGCCACTGACTCAGAATCACTTTTTGAGCAAGACATGTGTTTAGAAGGATTTCAGGACTTTGAAGATGACAGAGGTTGTGACTTATCCCCGGACTTGTTAAGGATGGTAGAACAAGAGGAAAAGCAAATTCTACTGCATAAAGAGACAGTGGAGGTGGTGACTTTAGAAAAAGGAAAAGCTATAAGAATCAGAACGTGCATAACCAAAGAAACAAAGTGAGACCTTGTTGGGTTGCTTCAAGAATTTAAAGATGTCTTCACATGGTCTTACCAAGATATGCCCGGTTGAGCAATCGATATTGTAGTACATCGCCTTCCCAAAAGAAGATTGCAAGCCAATTCAAACAGAAACTTCAAGGATGAGGCCGATATTGTGCTAAAAATAAAGGAGAAAGTCAAGAAGCAATTTGATGCCGGATTCTCGAGGTGGTCAAATACTGAATGGTAGTCAACATTGTACCTGTTCCTAAAAAAGATGGAAAAGTACAAATGTCTGTTGATTATAGAGACTTAAATAAGGCTAGCCCCAAAGACAACTTCCCCTTGCCTCACATTGATACTCTAGTGGATAACACGGCTAGCTACTCATTGTCCTCCTTCATGGATGGCTTCTGATACAATCAGATAAAGATGCATCCTGAGGACATGGGAAAAACTACCTTCATAACCTTGTGGGGCACGTTCAGTTATAAGGTGATACCGTTTGGGTTGAAGAATGCTGGAGCGACATATCAAAGAGCCATGGTGACCTTATTTCATGATATGATACATAAAGAGATTGAAGTTTATGTAGACGATATGATTTCCAAATCCCAAACTGAAGAGGAGCACATCAAAGTGTTGAGAAAGCTATTCTTGAGATTGAGAAAATTTCAGCTAAAGCTTAATCCAGCGAAATGTACTTTTGGAGCTAGATCAGGAAAGCTACTAGGCTTTGTAGTCAGTGAAAGGGGAATTGAGATTGACTCAGACAAAGTTTGAGCTATACAAGAATTTTTCCCACCACGTACTCAAAAAGAAGTTCGAGGCTTCTTAGGAAGACTAAATTACATTGCTCGATTCATTTTACAATTAACTGAGAAATGTGACCCCATATTTCGTCTTCTTAAAAAGCACAACCCAAGAGAATGGGATGATGAGTGCCAGAGAACTTTTGATAAGGTTAAAAAGTACTTGTCAAGTTCTCCAGTACTGTCACCTCCAAGCTCAGATAGGCCGCTAATACTATATTTAGCAGTGTTTGATAACTCTATGGGATGTGTGCTTGGTCAGCACGATGAATCAGGAAGAAAAGAAAAGGCCATATATTACCTCGCAGAAGAAATTCACTAATGTGAGTTGAGATACCCGCCAATCGAAAAATTATGTTACGCCTTGATTTGGACAAAATCGAGGTTGAGGCAATACATGTTGTACCACACAACCTAGTTAATCTCGAAGTTGAACCCTCTAAAATATATGATGGAGTCAAATACTTTGAACGGAAGGATGGCTAGATGGCAAATTTTGCTTTCTGAATTTGACATAGTCTACGTGAGTCAAAAGGCCGTGAAAGGAAGCGCAATAGCAGAATTTCTAGCCAGTAGAGCTCTAGAATATTATGAGCCCTTGAATTTGATTTCTCCAATGAAAAATTAATGTACGTGGCGGCTACTGAAGAAGACGTCACAAAAGATCACCCTTGGAAATTGAACTTTGATGGAGCCTCAAACGCTGTGGGTAATGGAATTGGGGCAGTCTTAGTATCCCCAAATGGAGATCATTATCCATTCACATGTAAATTGGATTTTGATTGCACAAATAATATGGCAAAATATGAAGCATGCATCATGGGACTCCGGGCAGCCATAGAATGCAAGATCAATGTGTTAGAAGTATATGGAGATTCTCAAGCTAGTGATCTACCAAATAAAAGGTGAATGGGAGACAAGGGACTCCAAATTGATTAATTATCGAAGCATAGTGCTGGGGTTAATGGAGGAGTTTGATGATATTACTTTCAATTATCTCCCGCGAGATGAGAACCAGATGGCAGATGCTTTGGCTAAGTTGGCTTCCATGATCAATATGAGTAAACAAGAGGATGTAAAATCCATTCAGATGGGCATTTGTGAAGCCCCATCTTATTGTTCCAACATAGAGGAAGAAGAGAGAGATGATCACCCTTGGTATCAGGATATATTGCGATATGTGAGAAATCGTGAATATCCAGATCAAGCAACAGAGAATAACAAAAGGACGTTGAGAAGGTTAGCTTGCGATTATGTCTTAGATGGTGAGATCTTGTACAAAAGAAGAAAAGATCAAGTACTTTTGAGATGTGTAGATACTGTAAAGGCCAAGAAAATTTTGAAAGAGGTCCATGAAGGCGTTTGTGGAACACATGCTAACAGCTTTACAATGGCTAGACAAATTATGAGATTTGGGTATTATTGGTCTACCATGGAATGAGACTGCATTAATTATGCCAAGAAGTGTCACAAATGTCAAATCCATGGTGATAAAATTCATGTACCTCCATCGCTTTGCATGTTATGACTTCCCATGGCCGTTTTTCATGTGGGGCATGGATGTCATAGGGCAATCTCATCGAAGGCTTTAAATGGGCATCGGTTCATCTTTGTGGTCATTGATTATTTCACCAAGTGGGTAGAGGCGCCTCATATGCCAACGTTACAAAATCAAGCATGAGCAAATTCTCAAAAAGAGATCATATGTCGATATGGGATGCTTGAAAGGATCATATATGACAATGCATTGAATTTGAACAATAGCACAATAGCAGAGGTCTGTAGTCAGTTTAAGATCAGACACCATAATTCATCACCATATCGCCCAAAAATGAATGAGGGAGTGGAAGCAGCCAATAAAAATATCAAGAGAATTGTGGGAAAAATGACCGAAACTTACAAAGATTGGCATGAGAAGTTTCCATTCGCTCTCTATGCTTATCGAACATCTGTCAGGACTTCTACTGGGGCAACGACTTTCTCATTGGTCTATGGAATGGAAGCAGTTCTACCCATTGAGGTGGAGATACCTTCTCTCAGAGTTTTGTCAGAATTGAAGTTAGATGAAGCAGAATGGATACAATCTCGATATGATCAGTTGAATTTGATTGAGGCGAAGAGGCTAAGAGCTATTCAGCATGGTCAGATGTATCAAAAAAGAATGATGCGGGCTTATGACAAAAAGGTTCGCCCAAGAGAGTTTCATGAGGGAGATCTAGTTCTGAAAAAGATCTTACCTATTCAAAAGGATTTTAGAGAAAAATGGATGCCCAATTGGGAGGGGCCTTATGTGGTGAAGAAAGCTTTCTCTGGAGGAGCATTAATTCTGGCTGAAATAAATAGGAAAAACTTGCCCAATCCTATGAATTCGGATTCTGTCAAAAAATATTACACTTAAAGAGGGAAAGAGGCCAAAGTAAAAACCCACAAAGAGCGCTTTGAGACCTTCCTTAAAAAAAAAGAAGAATAAGAAGAATGAGAGGCCAAGGTGAAAACCCGCAAAGGGCGCCTTGAGACCAATGGGGATTTGAGTTGAAAACCCGCAAAGGGCGGCTCAAATGTTAATCAAAGATGGGGAATGCGATGATCTTGCTATACCTGAATTGACAAAGGAGATGGTATGCTGCATCTTGGGGCATTGACAAAGTGCTTCTGATCTCCTAAG
Source organism: Gossypium longicalyx (assembly GCA_025698465.1). Taxonomy (NCBI): domain Eukaryota; kingdom Viridiplantae; phylum Streptophyta; class Magnoliopsida; order Malvales; family Malvaceae; genus Gossypium; species Gossypium longicalyx. Next base: position 17,285,603 of record CM046996.1, on the reverse strand, counting down.
CACATGTCAAGTTTAAATTGGCCTTTAGGAAGTTCGTACAGAGAAACTCAGGCTGCGATATCAGGGGCACCTAGTCTTCACTTTATTCATGATAAATCAGCTACCTTTGAAATACTTTTCTTTTCAATATATGCATCCCCAATAGACTTTCATTTTTATCTTCGATAATTTATTCATTTCAAGTTATGCCCTAAGTAAATTCCATTCTTATCCATTACTATGATTTGTCGCAAGCATGTTGCATTGAAATAACGATTAATGGACTAATAATACTTTCATAAAGAAGCTTCGCATATTACTTTGGAAAGCTTCTAAATAATACAAAAGTTTGAAACGGAACTGTTATTTAGAACTCACCAAGTTTAAGGAAATATCTGAGCAGGAATGGTTTAAGTTGAGACCATCTCTTTGGATTTTTTGTCCAAAACAGTGATTGAACAAAAGATGAGATATTGCGTCAATGATACGATCCTGATGAGAAATGATCAGTATAAAAGGAGGTCACTCTCGAGAAAAGAAAAATGATATTTTACATTCATAAAAATATCAGGCACACACGTCCGCCATGACACCGAGGAATGGTGTAATGCATCAAATTGATAGGAGAAGATTCAGATTCTACACCCGTGAGTTGTAGTGGGGTAAATAGAAGAGACTGCAGGTTCTATCTCCCTAAAGATACAATAGAAAAAACCAGTTGAACAAACAGTGATCTTCTACCAAAGATACCAGCTGAGCAAAGAAGACAGATAACACATCGCAAGCGTAACCTTGATGAACAACGAGCAATGACAATCCAAATATTAAAAAGGGATCATTCTCATGACATTCTGCATTCATGCATATGTCATACACACCTAGTTAGGAGCATTCGATTCATTCTGATCAAAGCATCCTAATCATTCGGCATAAACATAGTCTCATAAAATCGATTCTACAGGTCGTGTTCCCCAGAGAACGGTGTAACAGACTGATAAAACCATAAATCCTATACCGCTGAAATTACAGTAGGTCGGATTAAGTCATCATAGCAAACCTTATTTCTCTGAAGTTGTAATAGAGCGGGTTGAAGATAGCAGTCTTATCTCCCTGAAGTTGCAGTGGAGCAGACTGAAGATATCAAATCTTGTCTCCCTGAAGTTGCAATGGAGCAGATCGAAATTACGTAAGTCTTATCTCCCCGTTGCAGTGAGCAAATCGAAGATAGCGCCTTATCTCCCCGGTTGCAAAGGAGCAGATCAAGATAGCAGATCTTGTCTCCTGGTTGCAAAGTGGAGCAGATCAAAATTACGCAAGTCTTATCTCCCGGTTGCAGAGAGAGCGCATCAAGTTAATGATCTTATCTCCCTAAAGTTGTAGTGGAATAGATCGAAGTCACTATCTTTATCTCTCTGAAGTTATAGTAGATCAGGGTAAAAATACACGAACCATATCTCCTTGAGGTTGCAGTGGAGCAGTTGCAATAAAGCAGATTAAACGCTACAAGGCTAGTCTCTCTAGAGTTATATCGGAGCAGATAGGAGTGACAATTCCTATATCCCTGAAGTTGCAGAGGATTGGAACAAGGCTACCTCGAAGAAAAAGAGCAAAAAGTGGTCATGATTCAGCGAGACCGGGCAAAATTGGTCCTCTTTGAAGTCTTTGCTCTATTCTCGTTACACGACAACGAGCAAAGAGGGACAGTTGCAACAGGCCCAATTTGCCCGGCCCGTTATAAACCAAAAAACAATAATAAAGCTAAATAAAATATAAAGCCAAATTTTTAAATATTCCATCATCAAAGTCCAAATTATAAGACATTACAAACCCAAACCCAAATTTAAAACCCATTACGGAAAACCCAATTACATCCCAAAATACATGGCCTAATGGCCCAAAACCTAGACCTAGGTTCGACCAAACAGAAGCCTAGGGTTTCTCTCGCGCCGCAGCACCGTACGGCCTCCTGGCGCCACAGCCACGGCCACTCCTCCATACGCCAGCGCACAACCCTCGTACACGCGCCACGCACACCCTGTACCTGCAAAAAGAGACAAACACAACAACAAATAGGAAATAATAGAAATTTGTATTTTGATTTTGATTTTTTTTTCTTTTCGGCTATAAAGCTAAGAGATTTGGTTCTTGTAAATGGTTATGCACACTATAGGCATACTGAAATACCAAAAAAGGAGCATTTCGAAAGTAAATTTTGAAGGTGATTTTTTGAGTCGCTTTAGTTTTTCTATTGAAGCATTTCATTTTCTCTTTGAATCATTTGTTGTCGCTTTAAAAAATATATATAAAAGAGGAGAGAAAAGGCAAAGTCATACCTTGCGATTAGGCCGTCGATTCTCTTTCGCTCTACCGAAATAGGAGTTTAAAGGGAAATCCGAGGCCGAAAAAGTCATTCTTCGAAGCTTGTGAGCACCGGTCACCATTCCTAGTAGTGGGCTGGTGTTTTTGAGGGAGAAAATTGGGGTTCGGCTGAAGGAAAGGGGGACTAGGTTTAATATGGCTGAATAGCCAAATTTTAGCCCTATTAAAGGATTGAATACAGCGTCTTTTTGATCCTGATTTAGTGGCTCCAAAAAACGGCGTCGTACAGATTAAGCCCGACCCGATCCATCCCCTTTACCCCTGGGATCCGCGTGTTTCTACGGGGAAGGATAATTTCACTCCAAGTCCCCCCCATTCATACGACCATCCAATTGTGCCTGATATATTTTACCACGTTTTTTGATTTGGCACTGTAATTTGCGCGTGTTTGCAATTTGGCCCGCGTTTTAACACTGCACTTTGGGAGCTAGTATATTTCCAGTTTAGGTCCCTGTGCGCTCGCGCGCATTGCATGTTGGCCCCTTTTTATCATTATCATTTTATTTTCAAGTTATCCCTTTTGTTTTAGTTTAATTCTAATTAAGTCTTCTATTTTATAGCCTTTTTTTTATTCTTGATTACTTATTTGTACATTTTAAACTACCTTGGTAATTGTTTCTTTATTATTGTAAATTTGTTTTTGTAATATCATCATCACATTTTGTATATTTTTCCTTATATAAATGTTTTTATACATCATTATATTTATATATATATATACTTTATAACAAAGTTAACTTTATTCTATGTATATTATTAACATCATATTATTTCATACATGTAACTGTTTTTTAATTTCTTCACATATTTAAATATATATATTTGTTGTTTAAAAGGAAATCACATGTTTTATATATTATTTAAATTATTATTATACATATACGTAAACATTGGTACATAAATTTAATCTATGTACGTTACTAAATCCATGTATTTTATACTTATAGTTTTCTTTGTACATATAAGTATGTTTTTAAGTCCATTATATATATAATTTGTAATAAAATTAATTTAATCTTAAATGCATTATTAAGTGCATGTTCCTTTTAGAAATAATTATTTCTAAATCTATTTATGCATGTGTATGTTTTTGTAAACCTATTGTGTGTATTTCCTAAGATTATATTTTATTATGTCCTCTTGCCATTATTTTATATTTTATATATATTATTCAAATTTTCCTTTATTGAATGTATTTTAATAAATGTTTTTAACATTTTATATATTATGTAATTCAAAAAGATATTCATTTTATAATACATATTTTAATGATTGCATATATATCTCTAGTTTGTTTTTTTTTACAAATAGTTTCTAATTTATCAATTCATCAATGCATATATTATGTTCATCATTATTTTAAATTGGTCTTATATCATAGTTTTTTTATTATTATTTTGTTTTGGATGTTTTGTATTGCTTGTAATGTAGTAGGCTATATACGTTATTGTTGTACCCTTTCTCGCTTTATGGTTATCTCAATTATTCCCGCATATGCTTAGAAAATTGGTTTCATTTTGCTTAAATTAATTATATTCGATTGTTTGGTTTGATTGACTAAATAAGGTTATATTATCTTCGCTCATCAATCGTTGTAGTTCATGCATGCATGTTTTCCCATGTTTTCATTTTTTTAACTCAAATCAATGCGTTTTAAGCTGGTTTTATAATTATTCATTTGAAAATTCCTTAAAACGAAGGCAATGTTTGATGTTTGGAAATTCGGGGAATCGTGTCTCTATCGTGGCCGAGTTTCGATTTCCGCTTGTTCAAAATAATCGAATATTACTTTAGAATTTCACTCGTGTTTCCCAAATTTTAAAACAAGGCAATGTTCAATGTTTGGAAATTCGAGAAATCGTGCTCTATCGTGCTGGGTTTCGATTTCCCGTTTGTTCAAAATAATCGAATATTCCTTTTGAATTTCACTCGTGTTTTCTAAATTCTAAAGCAAGGCAATGTTCAATGTTTGGAATTTTGAGGAATCGTGCCCTACCGTGCTAGGTTTCGGTCTTTTGTTGGACTAAATAATTGGGCATCCTTTTGTAATTTTCAACATATAAACTTTTGGAAGTCAAAAATTTATCGTGTTTTCAAGGGTATAAAGGATCGTGTCCTATCGTGCTGGATGTGATGCTGTATTTCTTTGGAACAAGAAAATTTTGACGACCAACTTGAGTCATTCAAATGCTTCAAAGGGAACCGTATTTCAAAAATAGCTTTAAAACTTAGACATAAGGACAGTACTTAATCAATTTGGTACCAATTTTGGGCTTAGTGAGGGTGCTAATCCTTCCTCATACGTAACCGGCTCCCAAACCCGTTCTCTCAAATTTACGTAGGCCAAAATTGATTTACATGGAATAAAATATTTTATTAGGTGATCCAATCTCACCTAAACAAAAAGGATTGGTGGCGACTCCACAATTTGTTTTAAAAAGTCGATCTCCGCTGCTTTCAAAATCAAGAAAATGATTTCAACATGCCTCGCTTAGTCCTCGACTTTTCTAAAGCATATTTAAGGCCTCGTTGACCTAAGAAAGGGACCTTATGTTGATATTTGAATATGATATGATAATGTATGACTGTTGAATGTGAAATAACTGTGAAATGTTCCGATATGTTCGGTAATGCCTCTTAACCCTAGTCCGGCGACGGATACGGATTAGGGGTGTTACAAACTTCATAATGATTAACTCCTCTAGTGTCTCATCATTCAGGGGTGTGTTATTTAAAACCTCTAGCCAAAGTTTTAGGTATTCCGTATTCATACGCGAAGACTTCCAAATCTCCCTAGCCCATCTCATTAAACCCCTCCCTACCGATTGAAGTCTGTCAGGAATTGATCCCTCCATATTGACCCAAAGCTAATGAACCTCATCTTCACACGTCTCTTCGAGGATCCAAGTTGCCTCAAACTTAAAATTACAATACTTATGTTCTTGCCTTACCATCCAACCACAAATACTAAGTAAAAGAGGACAAAGATCAGATACTGAATGACTACAATGCTTAAGGCTATAATTTAGGAATAAGTCTTTCCATCCCGTAGCTGACACCCTTCTATCCAGCCTTTCCCAAGTATTTTTATAAGATAATTTCTCATGTTCCTACACAAACCATTAACCCTCATAACCTACTTCCAGCAAATCACAATCATTAAGAGCAGACTAAAAGCTTTCATAAACTGTTTATCCCTTAACTTTTCCCCTTTTTTTTCATAGAAATACATAATCTCGTTGAAATCTCCCACAACCAACCACGATTCACCACAAGTAATAAATACCACAAGTAATGCCTCAGATTTTCCACCAGATACCCATAAAACCAAAGAAATTTCCACCGATATTTTCAATGTCTCCTCTACGCTCACATCAATATGATTCATCGAGAAGTTTTTAAAACCACTTTAAGCCCTTGTTTCTAACCTCAAGATAATCCCCATTGTACCATCACTAATTACATCAATTCCTTCCAACATACCCTAACTTTTCCTAACTTTTTCCATCTTCGAATTATGCAAACTTAGTTTCCATGAAAAAGCTAAATCGAGATTAGTCTCCTTCAAAGATATGTCGGAGGCGATGTCTTGCTCTGCATGCTCTCATTCCCAAACATTCCAAAGATAAGATTTTCATTGCATCCGGTTGCCCTACCCTACAGAGCCACCGATATTTCAAAATCATGAACATAACTATGTCCATCAATAGTTTTTCCTAAATCCATTTCACTAGAAACTGAAGAAAATCGAGAAATGCGAGAACACTCTTCCCTTCCCCAATCTCCATGGGCCAATCCTCCTCTTTCAGGTCCCTATTTGGATTAATATTCTCTAATATACTAATATCATAGTCCAGTTTCCCCCCATATTCAGCCCAAGATTGGCTCTCACCTGATGCAGAAAGTCTACATTTCGAAACAAGCCCTGTATGTTCATAGGTTCCCCTTTTTTCCCTTTACCCAGCGATATCTTGAACTCACCAAACCATGGTCCCTCTCCCTTCTTCCCTAACCAAGAGCTTGTCATCACCATTGCTCTTTTGGTTATCACTATAACAAAGAGATCCACTCAAACTCAAATTTTATTTTTCCATGGACAATCCTAGCTAGGAAAATCTCTTAGAATGTCACAATTGACCACAAAGAAAGCAAAACACCAATAGCTTTTCATATTAGAAGCGTGCATAAATGCAACCTTTGTTGCCTGTAATAAGTTTCTTCTTCCTCATCAACAGATTCTCACATCAATTGCACTCAATTCGCATGTAACCCCAAAGATCCTTTATTCAAATGACTTCTGCGGCTATTATAAAATTGCCCCAAAAATCCCAAACCGCTTAGCCATTTCACGCTGGAAGGTCATGAACCCGACCTAAAAATCACTCAAAACAACAAAGATGTGCCATGGGATCTTCCCCTTCCTTAACCGTGAAAAGCAAAGAAATAGTTGTTAAACGCCCAAGGGCTCCTTCCAAAACCTATCAAGATCAATCTCATAATAAAAATGAAAAAGAAATCATTTTTTCTCCTAGATCTGTAATCGTAACACCCTCGTGTGGATGCCATAGGTTGGTTAATATAGTGTGCATAGCCTAAAATTGTACAACACTAGCAGTAAAAAAACTTCCCACAACACTCAAATCTACCACATCCTCCCTCGAAACCTCTTCCAAATCTTCTTGCCATGTCGCCTCTTCCCTACTAATAAGCGAAAGCGTTGCCAAACTCTCTTCCATCACTCAAACGTCGCTGTCAATGTCGTCCTTTCGTCCTACCCATAATAATAACTGCCACCAAGAGACCTATTTTAATTCAAAAACGTACTATTAAAAGCAGACTCAAAACGTGCTATTAGAAGTAGACAATATGATATTGTATTTTCAAATTATGCAATTTAATAAATTCAACTCATATTTTAAACAAGTTTAGGCTTAATATTGAAATTACCCCTAAAACTATACATGTTTTCTTATATTGGTAATTAAATTTTTTAATCAAAAGCGACACTTAAATTATATATTTTTTCTTGCATTGTTACCTCTATTGATAACATGGACCAACCATGTTGTGACACATGGCAAAAGGCACATCATCACTACCACATCATTATTTATATTAAATAATACAAAAAAATTATTACAAATAAATAAAAATAGAAAGAATTAAAAATAAATTAATGAAGTTTTTATAATGTATTTATAATTTAAAAATATAAAAAAAAATATAGAAAAGGCAACCAATCATTTATTTATTTTTAATTTTTTAAAATTTTTCCTTCTTCGTCTTCTTTGTTTTTCATAAATCTACTGTCTCTTCAACTTCAATAACTAATCTGGTCAAACATGTCTCCCACATCTACTTCCCCCATTATTTCAATTTAGAAATATTGAAAGATGGTGGGTGTTCATTTCAGCCTTCCGATGTGCTCCTAAACGACAACAAATCTCTCAATTTCCCCTTGTTGAAATGAAATGGTTGAAAAACCGATGCTTAAGATCTGGGGTTCTTTGCAGTGGAAAAAGCACGGGGTTTTCGGAACTTTCATCTTGTTCCAACATGATGTTTTCCAGATTTTCTTTCTCTTCCTCGTTGTTCTTGCTTCCTTTGCGGCTGCTGGTTCGTGCCCAAGCTGTTCGCAAGGGAGACGCATTTATAAATGACTAGGCTAGTAGTCAAAGCTCAACCTAAATCGAAACTACATCGGTCAATTCTGATAAAGCAAAGGTCACTGGAGTAGGGTTGGCGATGGAGTTTGGGAGAAGAAGAAAAAAAGGAGAGAAGGTGAAAAATCTAAAATGAAAGAAAATAAAAAATTCCTTAGCAACATTTTGGCGAGCACTACAGTGACAATGATGGATAGAGTCATTTAATTTCTTAAACCAATATTGCGGGTAATGGGTCACTAATTTGGCCAACTTAAATTGGACTTTTTTTTTTAAAAAAAAATTTATAAAATGTAATATAATAAAAATTGAATGTCTATATTCTCAAACAACCCAAGCAGGGCCTGATCCCATCATTCTCACAAATAGCACCATCAAGCTGATTAAACATTACCATCATGTAAGTGACAATGGAATCATTGTTTCGTAGAAATTCAGCTTTTGATCTTAAAGCGTAAGATTCAAGACCAAACAACAACATTAACTTGAGAAAATTGATTCAGAAAGAGAGCTAAGGATCCACCTTAACAAAATTTGATCAGGCTGTGTATTTAGGGTTTGGAATATTGTCAAGGTCTTTAGAGGGAGGCTTGGAGCCATCAGTTGTTGCTCACGAAAATATGGAATAAAAGAGTGGGAGTGAAGGCATTGTTGTGTTGGAGTAGGGCAGTCAAGGCCTTGGTAATCAGGAAAAATCAATACAAAATCATTTTGCTATTTGCCACTTATTTATCAAAACATCAATTTGCTTAACATAACAAACTATATTTTGGTGAAACAAATATGGTCGTCAGTTGGTTCTAATTTCTTCAACTCTAACCGAATCATGAGGCAATTCATAAGCATCTCTAGGCCTTGATTTCTTCACTCCCGAAGCCATGAACCATACTTTATCAGATTTACAACTCTCCACGCTCACTCCCGTCACTTTAACCCACACCACCACCTTCGTTTTCATCCCTTCCATCCCGCTCAACTTCCCCTTCGATAACGTGCCTTTCACCCGCCTTCCGTATCTCACAGCCGATCCGTCCTTGAACCTCACTTCGCATGCCGCCGGCATATACACGCTCAGCTTTGATTTCGATTCATCCATCTCGTAACATGTTATGTTTCTCGGAAAAAGTCCCGGTGGAAGGTTGTGTTCTCGGAGGACATCCGCCAAAGGCTTTACATGTTTACCTGTTAAACAAAATGAAGGTTAGAAATGAATGCTGCAGCCATTTTCAAATATTTTTGAATCGCAGAAACTTAAATTTGAAAATTATCATCTTAAACTTGGATCAATCATTAAATTGAAATCATTCATATATATATATATATATATATATATATAAAAGGAACAATTAAAGCCCCTTTACCTTTGAGCTTATTGAGTATCCATTTGGCCTTCTCTTCAACGGTGTTTGAGACGGCCTGGAAATCAAAGAAAATAAAATTGAAAAACTGGATATGCATGGATTTAATAGATAAGAAGCAGCATTATGAAATTCTAATTATAACAGAAGTGAAAGAGGTAGTAAGTTTAATAAGGGATTACAGAGAGTTCTTCAGTGATATTAGAGAGTTCTTCCTTGGCTTTCTTGGAAATCCAGAAGCTACCAACTTTGGTCAAAGCTTTTTCCATTTCTTTACTTTGCTTCTTCACACAGAAGATCCTGATGAAAAAAACCTCTGTTTTTGTTTTTGTTTTTCTTTCTCCAGCAGATAGGAAGGGATTTGGCTGAGCCCAGAGAGATGAAATGAAGAAGAAATGGCAAACTCAAGTAGGCCCTTTCCTTCATTTTTACTCAAATAATTTTGTTTCTAAAATATTTAATTAAATGTTAAAAAGGAGTTTAAAAATTGAAATCTATTCAAATTTAGAGTAAAATAAATATGAACAAAGTTTACGTATGGTAATTAAAGTAAATTTTTAGAGAAAACCAAATATTCAAACTTAAAATATTAAAATTTTCAACTTTCAACTTTTCTATTTCAATCAAGATAAATAGTGGGTTAAGAATTTATTTACATGAAACCAAAGGTTCGATTTTTTTGGGAGCAAATTATTTGTTAAAATTATATATTTATCATTGATAGTAATGATCAATTCTTTCATCGCAAGTGCTCTTCAAAGAAATTATGAAAGACGCTCAATGAATGAAAGTAAATTGTTTGAATATAAAAAAAAAATAAAGGTTTATTTAATTGTAAATTTAAGATTTTTTATTATTTTAGTAAAAAAAAATTTAAATTTGGTGTAATAGTAACCCATTATATTCTGAAAGAAAATTTAAATTTAAATAGTTAAAAAATATTGTTAAGTAAAGTAACCACTTAATAAACATTAAAAGTAACTCTATATAAAAATTGAAAATTATAAAATAAAGAATACCAATCAAATATTAACAATTTAGTTCTAACTTCCTTGCCTTTACTTAAAAAAATATGAATTTTTTTAATAAAATTAGGGAAATATGTGAAATTGAAATTCTTGATAATTAAGTAGTAGATAGGGAAGTTGGTTCATGCTTCAATCTTAATTAAAGCAACAATCAGGGCTAATTATTTTGTAAGACATGGTAGACAAGGACAGCTCACCCCATTAACTTGCAAATTTAAATGAATCTAAAAATAGGTTAAAATATACCATTAGTGCCTACACTTTTCGTAAATTTGAGTTTTAATTTTTGTATTTTTATTTTTAAGAATTTAATCTTTTTATTTTGTAAATTTAAAAATTCAAGTTCAATCATTAGCACTATTAAAACTATTTGTTAAATTTAGGTTCATTATAATGTTAGTTTTTAGTTACATGATTATCAAGTGAATAATTTTTAACTCAAAATGTCACGCAAAAATTTAACAAAAATAAAATTTTAACAAAGATTAATAATTATACCTAAATTTTAAAATTTTAAAAAAATAACTAAATTCTTAAAAATAAAAATATAAAAATTAAATTCTAAATTTATAAAAATACAAAGACTCCTTAAAAATAATATTAAAAATCCAAAAGACATGGACAGGTTGTGTCATAATTATAAATTAAATGGGTAAAAAAATAAAAATTTTAATTACTATAAGTACTCTAATAAAGAGTACACATTTAAATAATTATAACTAAAATCTAAAAAATTAGTTGAAAACTAAAGTTCGAACAAACTCCAAATTAAAATTAAAAATTAAAAATTTAATCACGTGTGTACATGTAAAAATTATGTATTTAAAACACAAATATTAGTTTCAAAATAATATACAATAAATAATAAAATGTATGGTTTGAAACTAATTAATAATAAAACATGAAATATGTATGACATTAAAATGAAAAAAAATAGATTAAAATGTGAGTAAAGATGAAATCTAAACATGTAAATACATCATCATATTACGAATACTAAATGCACTATAATTATTTATTATGGTGTTGTCATTAATCTTGTGGTTAGTATCAAGTTGACTTTTGACACCAATTTAACATTTTCAATATATAACTAATTTCATGTTAGAGTACATAAAATTGAAATCATGTATATTTGAAAACTTTTAAAGAAAAAGAAAACAAAAGTGTGTGATAAACATGAATTGGTAATTTACTTGTTTATATCCTCAAAATTATTATGTTGAATTTTTCCTTTTTTTTTATATATATTCTTAAATTTTACTTTTTTTTAAATTATGATTTTTTATTCTTTTGTAAATATTTTTTATTTTTAAAAAATTATTTTGAATTATTTTGTATTTTTTGTTAAAAAAAATCAATTTGATCATTTTTTTTAAAATTTATAGAAACTAAAGAGGTAATTATACCAATATGTTATTTGAGTTATTCGAATTATAAAAATTCAACTCAACTCAACTCGAAAAACTGATTTACTTATTCAAGTTTACTCGAAAAATTGAATAACTCGAATAACTCAATTCAATTAACTCAAAATTTGAAAAAAAAAATTAGTTTTTTCGAGTCGAATCAAGTTTTACTCACCCTTATTAAAGTTAACGTTTTATTGATCAAAATAGTACAAGTTCAAATTCCACCATACGTAAAATTTTTATTGACTTTTTTAAAAAAATAAAAAAGATTAAAGTATCATTGAATAATATAATTTATTTTAATTACGAAAGAGTATTTTCGTAATTTCTTTAATTGATTTGTTGCCCTATTGATTCATGACACCAACTCAGGCAAGAGTTTAAATAATAACAAGTATAGATACAATTGAGGAAGGTAATAAAATATGCATAATAGAATTAAAATGTAAATATCATATTAAAAATAAAATTTTGGTTAAGTGGTAAAGTTAATATTTTATTGATGTAAATAGCATAGGTTTAAAATCCATCACATGGATTTTTTTTTATTGGCTTTTTAGAAAAAATTAAAAAAGATTAAATTACTCTTAAAATTTTAATTATAAAAAGATATTTTCGTAGTTTCTCTAACCGAGTTGATATTCGATTGACTTGTGACACTAACTCAATCATGGCCTTAAATAATAATATAAATAAATAAGAGTACTTTTAAGTGAAAAATAGATAGTTCTCCTTTGGTTTAATTATGAGTTTCATCCTTCTATTTTACTACAATTAAAAAATTAATTTCTTTACAATCATATTTTATGAAAATTAAGAAATTAGTCAATTTATTGGGAAACACATGAAAAATCTTATAAAACTCAAGAAAGATTCTTCTCAGCAAGGAATAAAAACTAAAGAAATCTTATTTCTAGATTGAACTCTTATCACCACTGAACCTACAAACATTCATTACTTTAATCACCACACTAAAAGATTCGAAACCCAAACCACAAACAACCACCCATGCAAAAAAACTCAATCAAAATACATCTACTACAACTACAACAACAACAAAAAAAAAAAAAAAGAATTGATGCTTGTTGTTTCAAAGAAGTTAAACCAAACCTACAAACAGAAAAGCAAGTATTTAAAGAAGGAAAATAAATTGAAAAGAATAAGGGGATTTATCTCTATTTGAGTTTGGGTTTTGGAGCTCTAAGATTCCATTTAGCAATCTAAACAGTGACGAGTTGTATCTGGTTAAGGAGAGCCACATATCAAATATCCAAGGGCGGTTTAACAACGAAGGTGGTAGATCGAGACAAGAGAAGTTTGAATCTAACTTGATGTTTTTGTGGTTTTCAGGTGAGTTTCAAGAATATTTGAACCATTAGATTGAAAGAGAAAGGAAAAGTGAATTGTTTGGTGGTTAGTTTGACCAGTGGTGCTGTCGAAGTGTAGCGGTTAGGGGAGAATAGTGTAATGAAGAAGATGAAGAAAAAGGTAGAAGACGAGAAAAAAAGGGTAAAAGAATAAAAATAAATAAAAGGAAAAAAAAAATAGGCTTTACAATGGAGTGATCTATTTGGTCAATCTCTTTAGCAGTGGTAACCAAATTAACCAAAATAGGAATCATCCTTTATTTGGAGTGGTTAACAGGATAGTTTATCAAAAAAATAATAATATTTGATGCATTATCTATTCATAAGTTTCATGTATCATTAGTGAATAATAAATACAAAGATCTTATTAGGAAAACAAAAACAAAAAAAATATTGGAAGATTTATGAATAAACACTAATCATATTATTTAAATATAATTAAATATTAATTATAATTTTTATATTTTATTTGATTTTGAATTTAGGGTTTAAAGTTTATGGTTTAAGATTTAGAGATTATATCTAATTTCAGGTTTATGTGATAGGTGCTAAAAGTAACATGTTTTAATCTCATTTTAAATGCGTTTTTGGATGATAATTCGATGTTAATGGTGAATTTTATGCTTCTAATCCTTTAAATTCATATTTTATACTTAGGAGAGCATTTGGGAGCAAAAGGAGCAAAAAATAAAAAATCGGAACGAGTTACAAGAGCCACACAGGTTGACCATTCCACACGGCCTGCATTGCACTCTGAATAACAAAAAAAATGCAATTTTTAGGGTTTTTTTGGGCATTCTGAGACTTAGGGTCCATTTGTTTGATTGAAAATAGTTTTTGGAAAATAATTTCTGGAAAATGACTTACTTTTCTGGAAAAGTTAATATTTTCTAGTGTTTGGATGAATCGGTGTAAAATATTTTCTGTTGTTTGACAGATTTCCTAAAAATATTTTATAAAAACTGTTTTAAATTAAGCAAACGTATATTCGAGAATTTATCATTTTTTCATTGTTTTCATTGTTTAGTTGAGCTTCTTTTTATATCTATTAAATTTATATTTTACATTGTTTTTACATATATTGCAATAAATAAATCAAATTAAATATATAATAGTACTCAATTATTAAGTTAGAATTAGAGAATCAAAATCTCAAAATAGTACTCAATATATAATAGAACTCAATTATTAAGCTAGATTGTTCAATAGAATCAAAACCTCAAAACATGTATAGTATTAAATAAACAGAGTGAACTGCAAAAAAGAAAAACAAGTTCAAATATTATTGAAGTTTTTCAAAAGAAATAGACAATTTTCATTTTTCATACAACAATACTCAAAATCTTGGAATTACAACATCATATTTGTAACATTTGTTATAACTAAACTCTACAAATCAAAACATCTCCACTTTTAGACCATTCTTTTAAACATAACACAACAAGCTGACAATAACCAGAGGGATTTTCCCATCATAAAACCTTAAAAAGCAATCTTCTTGAAACCGCTTGCTTGTTAGGTTTTTCATGGACTCCAAAATTGGATTCATCAGTAAACCACCCCCCACAAATTTTTGGGCCTCTAGCATAATCTGTGATATACCTGCATTTTATACTCAAGAAAAGCAAAAAAGGGCATCTAGTTTAAGTGTGAAAAGCAAAACTGCAAATTGGTATTTGCAGTCTAGCAGATACTTTAGATTCATACCTCATGTAATGCCCCAAGTTTTAAATTTATGTTCTGATAAAATATTACACAAATGCGTATCTACTTTAGTGGTTAAATGTTTTAGGTGAGTGTGAGAGACCCCAAGTTCAAGCCACAACTTAGGTGAATTTTGGTATTTTTATGAATAAAGCCTCACTCTTGTTTAGTAGGCTTATAACTATACATGAGTAAAATTATATTAGAATGGGCCTGCTGGTTTGGTGGTTAAGGGGTTTGTTATTATGTTGAAGGTTTGGAGTTCGAATTCTTGCGTGAGCAAGGGAAATATATTTTGCTGCTTGTGTCGGGTAAGAGTTTGAGTTTTAATAAAGTACTGAGTAGTGGTGAGGTTGAGGGAGAAAATTAAGGAATAGGATGTAGTGGGAGGTTACCAGAATCTTTTTGATTGTTTTCCTCCAAAATTTCGGTTCCCTCTTTCCATTTAGGTTTCTGACACCATTTCTTTTTTTTCCCTTCGGGTTTTTTGTTGTTTCTTTTTTGGGCTCCTGGTTGTTCCTGCTATGAAACTCTGTTGTATTGTTGCTTCGTTTCGGTCAATATTTTTCTTTCTTCTTCGAGTTAGTAAGTTCCTCTCTTCCTTTCGATCATGGTTTCCATCAATCGATTGGTAATGTGTTCTTCTGTTCTTGCTGGCGTTTAAGGAGGAAGTGGTAAGGCTGGAAACCACGGTTCGTCTGTAATGACCCAAATTTTAAGGTCATCGAAAAATTAAATTTTCGAGTCATAATTTCCGTAAAATGAATTCGTAAATATTTATTAGAAATATTTACGAAGCTAGTAGTGTAGTTAATTAGACTTTGGTTAAGTAAATTAGCTTGAATTAAGGCTAATTTAGTGAAAAGACAAGATTGAATATAGTGTAAAAGTTTAATTGTAGAATAGAGAAAATTCAAGGGATTAAATTAGCAATTAGGCCATAAGGTGACAAATGTGTGGTAAAAATAAATAAAATGTGTAAAAATATAAATGGTACACACGTAATAAACATGTGTATTTACTTATTTTATAAGAAAATAATAATGATTAAAGTATATTATAATATAATATAATAAAGTAATTAAATAAAACAAATAAAAGAAAAGAAAGAAATGAAAGAGAACAGAAGACACGAAGTAGCAGAGAAAGAAAAGGAAAGAAAAAGAAAAGGAAAATTTAGGGTTTTGGAGTTTCAAGCTTGATTGGTAAGTCAATTTAATCCATTTTCTTGTAATTTTAGTGTCTATGGAATCCTAAGAAGAAATACTAATTGAGTTATGTTGAAATTTAGGAAGTTATTGAATTTTTAAGTATTGATAAAGTTGAATGAATGGAAGAATTATTGGTTTAATTGATAGAAATTCAAGTTAGAAGTGGGAGAAGGATTAAATTGTAAAGAGAAATATAAGTTTGGTAGTAGTAGGGATTGAATTGAGAGGACTTTATAATTAATGTTTTATGCTGAAAATTTAAGAGTTTTACAATGGTTATGGTGGAAGGACCTAATTGGAAATATAGTAAAAGTTACATGGAAAATTGAAAAAAAAATGTGTTGTTAAATAACATATATTGATAATTTTAAATGTTAAATTTTATGTAGCCAACGTAGCATCGGAAACATCATCGAAAATGGGAAAAGAGAAAGTGAACGAGGATATCGAATAAACCCGAGAATTTCGGTTTGTATTTCTATAAACTATGCTTAATGATTTATTACAATGTAACTGTTATTCTTAATTATAGAATGTATAAAGAATGTTATAATGGAACTGCTACTGTTTCTGTATTATAGTGATATGATTTAAATACCCTATTAATAGTATCGGGCTAGTCGGATATAATTGGCATGCCATAGGATTAGGAGTATTCAGGGATATTCCGACTGTGTGTCGATGAGACACTATACATGTCGACTACTGTGACTATTCTGGATTCGTTCCAAAGAGGTACTCTGTACCTGACTGTGACTGTTACTGTTACCATTATGGTGTATTCTGGCTTCAGCCAATGAAACACTGTATAATATCCCCAGTGTGTGGGTTGGATCCGCGTATCCGTCCAAGTCCGAGTTATGTTAATTGGGGTAAATTAAGGTACTATAGTCTGACTGTTATCGATCATATGAATAAGACTGAATGATGACTGTTAATGAATATAATAACATGTTGATGTATGACTAATGAAAGTATTGAACATTATAAAAGGTATATGAAGAATTGTTTAATTACATTTATGAATTATAAGATGAAGGCAAATAAGCCATTAAGATTTGTAAAATGAAAGCTTAAAGCTAAAATGTTTGTACATGGCTTATTATTGTTTTAAGTATTAGTTTATAGAAATACCATCGAGTGTAAACTCAAATGATTTGGTTTGTTTCGTGCGCAGTTAGGTACAAAATAGATAAGATCTCAAAGATCCGAGTCAACTCCCGAACTCAATACTTGGTGATGTATCTATCTATGATGATTGGCATGTACCTAGGTTGTTTAATGTTATTTTGGTTATAAGTTATGTTAATGAAGAATGATAATAGTTAGTTAACAGTTGTAAGGAGAATACTATAATGTATAATCTTTTGAATTGAATACAATGGCACATGGGTGCAATTTTGAATGGTTTAGTTTAAGGCATTATTGAGTATATGTGTTAAGTTATAAAATGATAGTTTAATGAGTATTAAGTGTGTGTTTAATTATATCTGGATTGGTTGAATAAAGATATTTTATAGTACTTGCTGTCAACAAATTGCAGGGTTGGTAATTTTTAAAATACAAGGTTCATTTCGAGTCCACATGGTTTGTCACACGGGCGTGTGACCAAGCCGCAGGAGACACACCTGCCGCACATGGGCGTGTTGTTAGGCCATGTGTCCCCTGCACCTAAATAGTTACAACTAAGTTAGTCTACGAGCGTGTGCCTTGGTTGCCATGGTCGTGTCTTAAAGTCAGTTTAGTACACAGGTAGGCTACACGGGCGTGAGCTATGGCCGTGTTTAAAAGTCAGTGTTGCACACGAGCTGAGGACACCGGCGTGTCCCAAGCCACACGGGTGTGTTAAGTAGGCCACACGGGCATGTGGAACTGTTTAAAGGACGAAAAATTTAAAATCAAACGAGAAATTTTCTAAGCTTACAATCGAGCCCCGATTTATTTTAACTATATTTAATAGGTACTGTGGGCCCATTAAAGCTATGGTTGGATATGTTAAATTTTATTTATTCATGACTTTAGTATAAATGTACTGAAATAACTGGTAATACTCTGTGATCCTGTTCCAGCAATGGGATGGGGTTAGGGGTGTTACATTTAGTGGTACCAGAGCTACTCAGATTTAGTCGATTCTAGGACTAAATCGAGTTCGAAATTGAGTCTAGAGGTACATACCATTTCTATGTTAAACTTGAGTTGGGATTGGATGCTGATTTATATACTGATAAATTAACTCTGTTTTATAGTGTGTAAAAGATGTCTAACGAAAGTATCAAGGGTACTGATCAAGAAATGTAGAATAGATATGAATCACGTGATGTAAATGAATCTGAATCTGCAACCCTAAGTGTAAATCCGGTAGGTAACCAACCACCGAATATTAGAAGGGAAAATATAGAAATATTTAGAATGATTGTCGAAGCTCTTCAAAGAGCTGTAGGAAGTATGCCTGCTACTACTTCTACCCCTGCTACCCGATGAGTCCCTATTAAGGAATTGTGAAAGTATGGAGCTACAGAATTTATGGGATCAAAGTGAACTAATTCAACAATAGCTGAAAATTGGTTAGAGACTACCAAGAGAATTTTGAAGCAATTAGAATGCACCCCACAGGAAAGTTTAATATGTGTTGTTTCTCTGTTACAAGAGGAAGCTTACATATGGTAGGAATCAGTGGTTCAGAATATACCAGAAGAACGGGTAAACTGGGAATTCTTTCAACGGGAATTTCAGAAGAAGTATTTGGGAGAGACATATATGGAAGATCGGAAACAAGAGTTTTTAATGTTGAAACAAAGAGATATGTCCGTAGTGGATTATGAACGGGAATTTCTAAGACTGAGCAGATATGTAATAGAATTTGCACCGACTGAAGCTGACAGATGCAGGCGATTTTTAAGAGGAGTGCGAGATGAATTCCAACTGCAATTGATGCCTCTATGGATTACAGAGTTTACAGATTTAGTAGAAAGAGCTAAAATGATAGAACTGGTACTGGGGAAGAATAAAAAGTCTAAAACTGTTCGTTCAGTGGGAAAACATCCTGGAACTGTTAGTTCAAATTTGCAATTCAAATGATCGAGGGAATCTCGTGGTAGTGGAAGATTTAGTTCAAGATTAGAAAGAGGAGACAGAAGTAGAAAGAGACAAACTACTATATCTACTGGCAGTATCAGAAGCCAAACTCAGAACACTAAAATTCCAGAATGTGAGTATTGTGGAAACAGACATAAAGAAGAATGTAGAAAGTTAACTGAGGGTTGTTTTCGATGTGGATCCACTGATCATTTTGTTAAGGATTGTCCGAAGATTGGTAAGTCAGCACCAATGGTATCACAAAGATCTGAATCTGCTTCTAGAGGTCGAGGATCAGGCTGAAGTGGTCCAGTTGCTAGAGGAGGTACTAGAAGAACTAGTGAAAATACTACCCAACAATCTGAAGTAAAAGCTCCGGCCCGAGCATATGTTGTAAGAACTTGAGACGAGGG
Source organism: Gossypium longicalyx (assembly GCA_025698465.1). Lineage (NCBI taxonomy): Eukaryota > Viridiplantae > Streptophyta > Magnoliopsida > Malvales > Malvaceae > Gossypium > Gossypium longicalyx. Next base: position 17,266,014 of record CM046996.1, on the reverse strand, counting down.
GGATGCTCATAATGTAGTAACAAGTATATTCTTACTACATTCAGAACCCGTATATGCTTTGATAGATCCAGGATCATCACATTCCTATGTTAATACAAAACTAGTTGAGAAGGGAAATTTAAAATCTGAACTATCTAGAGTAACGATAGAAATGTCTAGTCTATTGGGGCAAACTGTGTTAGTAAATCAAATATGTCGAAGATGTCCGTTGATGATTCAGGATAGAATATTTTCTGTTGATCTGTTGATTATGCCATTTGGCGACTTTGATATTATACTGGGAATGGATTGGCTGTCAGAACATGGAGTAATTTTGGACTGTTATAAAAAGAGATTTTCAGTTCAAAATGAAAATGGTGATCGGATTGAAGTAAATGGTATACGAACTAATGGATCAACTCGAATTATTTCTGCAGTCAAAGTAAGTAAACTTTTTTATCAAGGATGTGCAGCTTTCTTGGCATATGTTATTAACTCCAATTCAGTTGAGAGTCAATGTAGTAAAATTCGGACTGTATGTGAATTTCCTGATGTGTTTCCTGAAAATTACCTAGATTACCTCCTGATCGGGAAGTTGAATTTGCGATTGATGTATACCCGGGTACAGATCTAGTGTCAATACCTCCATATTGAATGTCACCTACTGAGTTGAAAGAGTTGAAGGTACAACTGCAAGACTTATTGGACCGGGGGTTTATACGACCTAGTACATTACTGTAGGGAGCCCTAGTGTTATTTGTTAAAAAGAAAGATTGTTCGATGCGGTTGTGTATTGATTATCGACAGTTGAATAAGGTAACTGTCAAGAATAAATACCCGTTACCTAGCATTGATGATTTATTTGGTCAACTAAAGGGAGCTTTTGTATTTTCAAAAATTGATTTGAGATCGAGATAATACCAGTTGAAGGTAAAGGAGAGTGATGTACCAAAGACAGCATTCCGTACACGGTATGGGCACTATGAATTTTTGGTGATGCCATTTGGATTAACAAATGCTCCAGCTGTTTTTATGGATCTCATGAATCAGATTTTTCAATCGTACTTGGATCAGTTTGTAGTAGTCTTTATTGACGATATTTTAGTATATTCGAAATCTGAAACTGAACATGAACAGCATCTTTGAATTGTTTTGCAAACATTGCGGGAGAAACAATTATATGGAAAATTGAGTAAGTGCTAGTTTTGGTTAACAGAGGTTGTATTTTTTGGTCATGTAGTATTGGCAGAAGGGATTAGAGTAGATCCAAAGAAGATTGAAGCCATACTTCAGTGAAAAGTTCCTAGAAATGTGTCAGAGGTACGTAGTTTCCTCGAGTTAGCCGGATATTATTGAAGGTTTGTGAATGGATTTTCAAAAATAGCTTTACTGATAACGAAGTTATTGCAAAAGAATGTTTCATTTGTTTGGAATGAGCAGTGTCAGAAAAGTTTTGAAATGTTGAAGCAAATGTTGACAGAGGCACCAATATTGACTTTGCCAGAGCCGGGAAAAAATTTTATCGTGTACAGTGATACTTCTTTAAATGGTCTCGGTTATGTACTGATACAAAATGGAAAGGAAATTGCTTATGTTTCACGACAATTGAAACCGCATGAATGCAATTATCCAACACATGATCTAGAATTAGCAGCAGTGGTATTTGCTTTGAAGATTTGGAGGCATTACTTATATGGAAAAAAGTGTTATATTTATACTGATCATAAAAGTCTCAAGTACCTTTTGTCACAGAAAGAATTGCATTTGAGAGAACGTCGGTGGATAGAACTTTTAAAGGATTATGATTGTGTTATTGACTATCATCCTAGCAAAGCTAATGTGGTAGTTGACGCATTAAGTAGAAAGACTGCAACTGAATTGAGAGCAATGTTTGCAAAGCTCAGTATTGTTGATGATGGAAGTATTCTAGCTGAATTGAGAGTAAAACTAGTAATGTTTGATCAAATCAGAATAGCACAGTTAGAAGATGAAAAGTTAATGAAGAAGAGGGAGACGGTATAGAATGGTACAACAGAGAACTTTAGAATTGATTAAAATGATTGTCTGAGATTTTAGAATCGACTTTGTATCCTAACTACTTCTGAAATTAAGGAATTGATTATTCGAGAAGCTCATAATAGTCAGGTTGCATTACATCCCGGAGGAACAAAGATGTACCGTAATTTATGGGAACTGTATTGGTGGCCAGATATGAAAAGAGATATAGTGGAATATGTGGCTAAATGTTTAACATGTCAGCGAGTTAAATCTGAACATCAGGTTTCGACTGGATTACTTCAGCCTATTAATATTCTTGAATGAAAATGGGACTGCATCACGATGGACTTTGTAATCGGGTTACCGATGTCAATTGGTAAGAAAAATGCTATTTGGGTGATTGTTGATCGGCTCACAAAATCAGCTCATTTTATAGCAGTCAGAACAGATTGGTCACTTCAAAAGTTGGCAGAAACTTATATCCTGCAAATTGTAAGACTACATGGTATTCCTGTATCGATAATTTCTGACCGCGATCCACGGTTTACATCAAGGTTCTGGAAACAGTTGCATGAATCTCTCGGTACTCGACTTCATTTTAGTACAGCTTTTTATCCACAGACTAATGGACAGTCAGAACGAGTCGTTCAGATTTTAGAAGACATGCTCCGAGCTTGTATCATTGATTTTGAATCAGGTTGGGAACGTTATTTGCCATTAGCTGAGTTTGTATATAACAATAGTTTCCAATCAAGTATTCAAATGACACCGTATGAAGCTTTGTATGGTCAGAGATATCGATCACCAGTGTGTTGGACGAAACTGAATGAAAGAAAAGTGGTTGGTCCAGAGTTAATTCAAGAAACGAAAAGTACTATTAAAAAGATTCGAGAAAGATTGAAGACAACTTTTGATAGGCAGAAATCATACGTCGATTTGAAACGACGAGACATTGAGTACTCAATTGGAAACAAAGTATTTCTTAAAGTTTCTCCTTGGAAGAAAATCTTGAGATTTGGTCGAAAAGGTAAATTAAGTCCGCGATATATTGGACCGTATAAGATTATAGAAAGAATTAGACCAGTAGCATATCGTTTAGCTCTGCCTCCTAAATTACATAAGATTCATGATGTTTTCCATGTTTCGATGTTAAGAAGATACCAATCAGATCCATCTCATTTGATTTCAACTAAAGATATAGAGATTCGATTTGATTTATCATATGAAGAAGAACCGATTAAAATACGGGTACGTGAGGTAAAGGAATTATGTAATAAACGAGTTCCTTTAGTAAAGGTATTGTGGAGAAGTCATAATATTAAAGAAGCAATGTGAGAATCGAAAGATACAATGAGATCACAGTACTCCCATCTCTTTTCAGGTAAATTTCAAGGACGAAATTTATTAAGGGGGAAGAAATGTAACGACCCAAATTTTCAGGTCATCAGAAAATTAAATTTTTGGGTCATAATTTTCATAAAATGAATTCGTAAATATTTATTAGAAATATTTACGAAGCTAATAGTGTAGTTAATTAGACTTTGGTTAAGTAAATTAGCTTGAATTAAGACAAATTTAGTGAAAAGACAAGATAGAATATAGTGTAAAAGTTTAATTGAAGAATAGAGAAAATTCAAAGGATTAAATTAGCAATTAGGCCATAAGGTGACAAATGTGTGGTAAAAATAAATAAAATGTGTAAAAATATAAATGGTACACACGTAATAAACATGTATTTACTTATTTTATAAGAAAATAATAATGATTAAAGTATATTATAATAATATAATATAATAAAGTAATTAAATAAAACAAATAAAAGAAAAGAAAGAAATAAAAGAGAACAAAAGACACGAAGTAGCAAGGAAAGAAAAGGAAAATTTAGGGTTTTAGAGTTTCAAGCTTGATTGGTAAGTCAATTTAATCCATTTTCTTGTAATTTTGGTGTCTATGGAATCCTAGGAAGAAATACTAATTGAGTTATGTTGAAATTTAGAAAGTTATTGAATTTTTAAGTGTTGATAAAGTTGAATGAATGGAAGAATTATTGGTTTAATTGTAGAAATTCAAGTTAGAAGTGGGAGAATAATTAAATTGTAAAGAGAAATATAAGTTTGGTAGTAGTAGGGATTGAATTGAGAGGACTTTATAATTAATGTTTTATGCTGAAAATTTAAGAGTTTTACAATGGTTATGGTGGAAGGACCTAATTGGAAATATAGTAAAAGTTAGATGAAAAATTAAAAAAAAAAGTGTTGTTAAATAACATATATTGATAATTTTAAATGTTAAATTTTTTGTAGCCAACGTAGCATCGGAAACATCATCGAAAAGGGGAAAGGAGAAAGTGAACGAGAATATCGAATAAACCCAAGAATTTCGGTTTGTATTTCTATAAACTATGCTTAATGATTTATTACAATGTAATTGCTATTCTTAATTATAGAATGTATAAAGAATGTTATAATGGAACTGCTACTGTTTCTGTATTATAGTGATATGATTTAAATACCCTATTAACAGTGTCGGGCTAGTCAGATATAATTGGTATGCCATAGGATTAGGAGTATTCAGGGATATTCCGACTATGTGTCGATGAGACACTATACGTGTCGACTACTGTGACTATTCCGGATTCATTCCGAAGAGGTACTCTGTACCTGACTGTGACAGTTACTGTTACCATTACAGTGTATCCTGGCTTCGGCCGATGAAACACTGTATAATATCCCCGGTGTGTGGGTTGGATCCGCGTATCCGTCCAAGTCCGAGTTATGTTAATAGAGGTAAATGAAGGTACTATAGTCTGACTGTTATCGATCATATGAATAAGACTAAATGATGACTGTTTATAAATATAATGACATGCTGATGTATGACTAATGAAAGTATTGAACATTATAAAAGGTATATGAAGAATTGTTTAATTACATTTATGAATTATAAGATGAAGACGAATAAGCCATTAAGATTTGTAAAATGAAAACTTAAAGCTAAAATGTTTGTACGTGGCTTATTATTGTTTTAAGTATTAGTTTATAGAAATACCACCAAGTGTAAACTCAGCGTATGGTTTGTTTCTGTGCGCAGGTTAGGTACAAAGTAGATAAGATCTCAGCATCCGAGTCAACTCCTGAACTCAATACTTGGTGATGTATGTATCTATGATGATTGGCATGTACCTAGGTTGTTTAATGTTATTTTGGTTATAAGTTATGTTAATGAAGAATGATAATAGTTAGTTAACAGTTGTAAGGAGAATACTATAATATATAATCTTTTGAATTGAATACAATGGCACATAGGTGCAATTTTGAATGGTTTAGTTTAAGGCATTATTGAGTATATGTGTTAAGTTATAAAATGATAGTTTAATGAGTATTAAGTGTGTGTTTAATTATATCTGGATTGGTTGAATGAAGATATTTTATAGTACTTGCTGTCAACAAATTGCAGGGTTGGTAATTTTTAGAATACAAGGTTCATTTCGAGTACACATGGTTTGTCACACGGGCGTGTGACCAAGCCGTGTGAGACACACGGGTTGCACATGGGCGTGTTGTTAGGCCATGTGTCCCCTGCACCTAAATAGTTACAACTAAGTTAGTCTACGAGCGTGTGCCTTGGTTGCCATGGTCGTGTCTTAAAGTCAGTTTAGTACACAGGTAGGCTACACGGGCGTGAGCTATGGCCGTGTTTAAAAGTCAGTGTTGCACATGAGCTGAGGACACGGGTGTGTCCCAAGCCACACGGGTGTGTTAAGTAGGCCACACGGGCATGTGGAACTGTTTACAGAACGAAAGTTTTGAAATCAAACGAGAAATTTTCTAAGCTTAGGATCGAGCCTCGGTTTATTTTAACTATATTTAATAGGTATTGTGGGCCCATTAAAGCTATGGTTGGATGTGTTAAATTTCATTTATTCATGACTTTAGTATAAATGTACTAAAATGACTGGTAATACTCTGTGATCCTGTTCCAGCAATGGGACGAGATTAGGGGTGTTACATCGTCGATTTGATCGGGAGTAGTGTTTATTTTGTAGCGGTAAGCTGACTTTTCGTAATAACGATTAATCGATTTAGACTCGTGTTTGGGTTTCTAAAAGGATGAAATATACTGATTTTTGGTCTCGAAAGGCTTGAAAGTGTTTTGCAGCAAATCGAAACTAGGTTTGTACTCGAAAACACAAAAAATGAGAAACGGTGAAAGTTGAAAAACGTTTCTATTGATGCCACACGGACGTGTGGTCGCCTGTATGGTAGGCAATGTGGCAGTACACGTGTGGTCGCCCGATGCCACAGAAAATGAGTCAGGCCATGCGAGCAAGAAACGGGCGCATGACACAGCCGTGTGATGGTCGGTGAAGCCGTGTGCAACACACGAGCTCAACCCATTAGGTTATGTGGGCCACACGAGCGTGTGGGCCCACACAGGTAAACCATGCGGGCTTGTAGAGTTTTGGGCCATGCCGTGTTATCCACACGACCAAGGCCAATTTGGGTTGTGTGGCCACATGGGCGTGTGAGCCCATTTTTCTGAAATGATATGTAAGGTTACATGGGTCGCCCAAATCGGCTGTGGACCTACCGTAGGGTCAGTAAGCGCTACTTAGACCCCTCATTTAGTATTCTGACTGTCAAATTTCTGTATCGAGCATGAATTGAGATATCTGAACTGAATGTATGATCTGATATATTGCATGTTAGCTTGTCATTTTTGTATGTTGCATCGCATCGGGGTTGGGATGATGTTATCTGGAGGAAGTTTCTGAAAGGCTATTAAGCTTATTATCTGGTAGCTCTGCTGTAATTATCTAACTATGTGCCGCATTTCAGTACAAATAGTGTGTAGGGATGGGTAGGTTGATTTTGTCCCCACATGGTGTGTACGGTTGGACAAAGATGGTGTGTAGAGGCTGGTGGGTAGGATTCTGATATTCTGTCTGCATACTGTATCTAATATAGACTAAGACTCTAAGTTGTATCTGATTCTATATCTAATGGGCTAAGGCCCTAACTGATTCTGTAAAGGACTCCGACCCCAGATTGTTTATTTATGACACCTGATGTGTATTCTGTTTGTGTGATTTATATGGGGATTACACACTGAGTTACGAGAACTCACCCTTTTCTGTTTAATCTGTGTAGGTGATCCCCAGATTTGACAAATCGGTGCAATGGAGGACTCAACGGTGGCCACACGTATTTAAACTATTTCTCTTTCGTTTATGGATTTATTGACTATGGGAAATGTTTATGTAATTAGACTTTATAGACAGTTTAATTAAGCTTTGGAAAATTTTAAATATTTTTTTTACGGGTTTTTAACTTTAAACTTAACTAATACGGATTTTACTAACAATCAAGGTTTTCTATCAAGTGAACTATTCTTGTTCAAAATAAATGATTGCTAAAGCTTCCGCAATGAAACTATGTTTTAAAGTAATCGATTAATTAGGTAAATGGTTTGGAGATAACAAAGGTCAACAAATAAAAATGGTTTTATCGCAACAACTCAGTTTTCAAAACGCTATTCATGTGACATGCCCGATTTAGCCATACCGTCTAGGCTGGGTCTGGAGTGTTACATTTAATGGTATCAGAGCCAGGTTACAAAACTCGACTGTGGATTGAGTTTTAAACTTGGTTTTAAAGAAATGATTTACAATGGGTTGAAATATTTTTGACTGAGAATATGGTACACCGAGTGAGTCTCCAGCGTCGGTCTTGTAAGTTTTCCAAAATTTGTATTATTTATGTCACAATACTGTAGATAGTATAATCTAAAACTACTATAGGTAGTAAACCGTATTGAAAATACTCTAGTTAGTGTATACTAAAACCTGTAGTGAGACTGCGACTTACGAAAACAAACTTTGAACTTCTGATACTGTTTTGCACAAAACATCTGTTAATAAATACTGAAGCTGTAACTGATCCATAAAATTTGTAATACAGATAAATTCGATTAGATAATGAGCGCACGAGGTATCTGCGGACGTGGTACTAGAGGTCGAGGTAGAGGCCGTAGAGGGGCTCGAGCTGAGTCCTCCTCCATAAGATAATATACCAAATTTGGACACGAGTGAGACGCCAATGTCGCCTACTGCTGAGACTGGGTCTCATGATCGTGTGGTTGGGAACGAAATATTGTCCCAGGCTATGCTTAGGATTTTGGAGAGGGTCACTGGGCCCAATGCTGGATTTGAGGGCCGTGGGTTGATTACAGAACGACTTCGGTCCAACGGGGCTAAGTTATTCAAGGGTGTCGCTGGAGTCGCCCCTTACGTGGCCGAATATTAGATAGAGGCCACAGAGAGAATTATGGACGACTTGGATTTTACTGCTGAGCAGAAGCTTAAGGGATTTGTATCTCTGCTTCATGATGAGGCGTACCAGTGGTGGTTGACAGTTAAGAAGAGCACCTAGTCCAACTGATTGACATGGGATCTTTTTAAGACGACCTTCCAGGGTAAATATGTAGGGGCTAGTTATATCGACACTAGGAGGCGGGAGTTCATTAATCTCACTCAAGGGGATAATTCAGTGGCCAAGTATGAGGCCGAGTTCTTGAGATTAAGCCATTATGCACGAGGCATGGTGACGACCGAGTATGAGTGATGTGTCCGATTTGAGGATGGTCTTAGGGACAATTTGTGAGTTCTGATAGCTCTGCAGAGGGAGTGTGATTTTTCTGCTCTAGTTGAGAATACGAAGATCGCCGAAGAAGTAAAGTGCACTGAGCGCCAAAATTGAGACAGGGAGAAAAGTAAGGGGGATTTGGAGCCCTCAAATTTTGGGATGAGGCTTAAGAAAAAGGCCAAACTGGTTTCGGAGAAATAGCAAGGTAGCCTACCTAGTAACACTGAAACTAATCCAAAAAAGCAAGCCTACGCAATCACTGTTTGAAGCTTAGAAGGGTTAGTCGGGCTTAAAAAGAAGTTGAATCTAGAAGCTGTTAAGAAAAATGATGAGGTTGAGGAAAACAAGAAAGGGTATAAGTCATTAGTTAGAGAATACAAACCACGAATTCCATATCTGATAGCATTGAAGCAAGACAACATAAAAGAACAATATGGTAAATTTCTTAAACTTTTGAAAAAAATTGTATATTAAGTTACCTTTTGTTGAATCCCTTTCGCAGATTCCAAAGTATGTGAAATTTTTAAAAGAGCTTTTAACAAAGAAAAAGAAGTTAGATGACTTGTCAACTGTGGAGCTCAATAAGGATTGCTCGGCCATTTTTCAAAACAAACTGCCCAATAAGCTTAAAGATCTAAGGAGTTTTACCATTCCTTATCTTATTGGTAGTTTAAATGTTAAAAAAACTTTGGCTGATTTGGGAGCTAGTATAAATATTATGTCTTATAAAATGTTCAAACAACTTGGTTTTGGAGAACCAAAACCCACTAGAATGAATATTCAATTACCTGACAGATCAATTAGATATCCTAGGGGTATTATTGAAGATGTACTTGTTAAAGTCAATAAATTTATATTCCCTTTCGATTTTGTTATATTAGACATGGATGACGATATTGAGGTACCCATGATCTTAGGTCGACCATTTTTAGCCACTGTTAGAATTGTTATTGATGTGGGTAGTAGTGAACTTATGCTGAATGTAGGTGATGAAAAGGTTACTCTTCAAGCACGTGATTTTGTTAGAGTTTCTAGTGAGCGAGATGATACTCGTTATTCAGTTCATGTTAGTAATCATGTGTCTCGACATTCTTTGCAGGAATTCACTAATGAACACGTGTTTGAACAATATCCATCTTAATGTGTTAAAACTCAAGTGACAAGTGAAGAGTGAATGATGCACCTCGATGAATTTGATGAATGGCGAACAAATACTGATGAGGACCCAAGAACGGTCAAAAAAATAACTAAACAACGCTATAGTTTGCATGTAAAGAGGATGAACCAATTTAAAGCTAAGGACAAAGTGCTGCTAGATTAATTAGATCCACAAATGTTCCTTTCAGAGTTTAGTCAAGAGGGTCAAACCCATTTGTGGTACAAAACGTATATCCATATGAAACCATTGAGGTAACACACCCTAATTACGACACATTCAAGGAAAATCATCTTCGTCTCAAACTTTATTTTGGTGGTAATACTGACAACGAGAGGGAGGAGTTTCGGCTCTAAGATCCACCTTAACCATGAGCTTGAAAAGGGAAGTCGAGCTTAGACTCTAAACAAGCATTTCTTGGAAGGCAACCTGAGTGTTTTTATTTTACTTATTTATTCATTTTAATTTCAAGTTATCTTTGAATTTTTTTCTGAAAAAAAGAATTTTTTTTTTAAAAAAGAAAAAAATTGAAAAGAAAAAGAAAAAAAACTTTTGAAAAAAATTCAAAATAAAAAAAGGGTCCACACGGTGTGGGATGATCCACACGGCCTGGAGACACGATCGTGTGGGACACATGACCTAGACACATGGGCATGTCCCAGGCCATGTGCATATTGGAGCTTATTTTTCCAATTTTCTTTCGACACACACGACATCAGTGATATACACGCCTAGAGACACAACTGTGTGAGACACACGGCCTGCCACATGGGCGTGTGATATATTGTGTAACCCACACAGTCTCACACACAAATGTGGGAGAAGTGAACGAACATCGCACACGGCCATGTGTGATATACGGCTTGGACACCCGGGTGTGTCCTAAGCTGTGTGGACACTGAGCTTATTTTTACTTTTTTTTATCACATGGTCTGAGTGATTCCACATGGCTTGGCCACACGGTCGTGTGACTCACATAGCCATGTGGCTCATATGACTATGTACTTTCTTTTCCTCTTTAAAGCTAGTTTTTTTTTCTTGTTTTTTTGTTCCTTTGTTCCTCCCTACCCCAAGCCCTATTTTTATTTTTTATTGATTATTTTATTTTCTAGATTTATATATTTTATTTTATTATGCAATTTTTTGTTATGATTTTTCAATTATTTTTCTAGTTTGTAATATTTTTCATCTTATTTATTTTTGTCTATTTTCTTATTAGTTTACTCGGAAACATGTATTTCTTTTAGAATCACCTACGATTTCAGTTTTCACTATTCCAACAAATTCATCCAAATTCAAGGTAATTTCAATTCTCTCCCTCCCTTCTCATATTTTGCTTATTCTATTTCTATCTGTTTGTATATTGAGGACAATGTACATATTAAGTGTGGAGAGGTTACTTATATGCTTATGTAATATAATCCCTAAATTATTTTTTTGTGTTTGAGTAATTCTCTCACACCTACCATTAGAGTTAAATTTTTTTAATTTGTAGTTTTCATTGATTTTGTTTGGGAATAATTTGTGAATTTTTGTCCATTATTTGATTTATACTTTAAGACATGAGAGAGTCAAGTATGATAACTTTTTTTTCAGAAATTATTGTTTTAGATTGTCTCTCTGAATTGAAATATTATCTTGAAATTTTAAATTTACAAGTTTGACATAAAAAACATAATTTTTTTATAAGCTTTTGAGTCCATAGAGCATTTATTTATTTCGTGCTCATTTTATTTTTGGTTATGAGTATGTCGACTTGATTTGTTATTCTAGAACTTGCTTCGGTTATACATGTCAAGACCACATTATTGATTTGATATACTAAGATGATAAAGACACTTAGGATATAATCCATCTAACCTTTAATCAGCTTACCTGTTGTATTATCCCCTAGTAAACACCGTTGATCCTAACACATTTTTTTTTCTAACCCGTTAATGTTAACCCGTAACTTGTATCAATGTTGTAAAATTATCCTTTTTATTACTCCTTTTTTGTCGAGATTTGATTTGGTTTGTTGTCTAACTATGTTTCATTATTCAAATTGCTGGATTTTATTTTGTTCTAAAAAAAAGAAAAGAAAGAAAATATAAAAAAAATTGATTGAGTTTGAATCATTAGTCTCATATTCCATTGAAAAACTCATTTTCGTTTTTTTTATTTTTCTTCTTATTAATTTAAATTCCTTTAATTCAGCAACTGATTTTTTTTCTAGTTTGATAACTTATCAACTCGACTCTATATTATAATTATTCTGACCTTTTCCATACCCTTAATCTAAGCCCCATTATTACCTTGTAAAGACCTCTTGATTGGTGTGTCATCTCATTCTATAGTAGTGGAGATTTGATTTTCAAGCAAGCATATGGTAATGACATTTCTTGTTTAATTGTTGAATGCATATTACTTGAACCTTAAACACTTAAAGTGCTTTGAAAGAATCTTTAGTGAAGATGTTATTTCTTATTGAGTTTGAATTTCAGGTAATTATTGAGATAAAGGAGATGCATAATGTTTTTAAAGCTTAAAATTCTCTACTTGGATTGCTTGTGCTGTTTAGTTTCATTTTAGTGTAAATTTTCAACTTATGATTATCTGTAAATTATCCTAAGACATTATCGGTGGAAATAATAAATTAAGAGAAGTTAACTTGATTGTGGGTTGAAGATTTTGTTTGAAGACAAGCAAACGCTTAAGTGTGGGGATATTTGATAGGTGCTGAAAGTAACATGTTTTAATATCATTATTAATGCATTTTTGTGTGATTATTCGATGTTAATGGTGAATTTTATGCTTCTGATCCTTTAAATTAATTTTTTATACTTACGAGAGTATTTGGAAGCAAAATGAGTGAAAAACGAACGAAAATCGAAAAATTAGAGCGAGTTACAAGAGCCACACGGGTTGGACCATTCCAAACGGCCATGTGATAAGCCATGTGGATTTTGCAAATTGCACCCCGAACAATGAAAAAACATGATTTTTAGGATTTTTTGGGCTTTCTAAGACTTATATATGATAAAAATGAGAAGATAGGAGTGAGCCGTCATAGAATAGTCAAGAAAATAACTTGATAAACACTATTGAAGCTGATTCTGAAGTAGAAATCTGTGAAGATTGAAGATTCCCAGATGATTTCCTAGGAGATTATCATGAGTTTTTTTTTTAGTTCTTTCGATTATATTGTCTTTGGGTTGTTTTTATTTTCCAGCATGAACTAATTTTCTAAATACTTAGGGAGATGAACCCTATGACTGATTCTGTTATTTGATTTTTATTTTACGCAATAAAGACTTAGATCTTATTATCCATTATGCGTGCTTAATTCTTGATTTAATATTTCTAGACTATTGATAATTATTTGATGTGCTTAAATTAGAGGAGGAATAGACCTTAATTAAGAGTAAATCTAGCATAATTGAGTGGAGTTACATGCAATTGTAGAAATAGGATAATATAAATCTACCGGATCAGAGTCAAATCTATTAAGGGAATCCATAGATCGAGTTAATGCAATAATAAGAGTTTTAATTAGAATATAGATCTTGGGAGGCAAATCTGATTGGTCAATAAAAATATATTTCAATGCTATTTCTTTTTTCTTTTTTGTTAGTTTAACTAATCTATCATGAAACGGAAAAAAAGGTAAAGTAACATCGTGTTGATTGTTTTCTAAATGTAAGTTTTCTTCTTCCGCATGTAGAAAAGGAATAAATCAATCAATCAAATTGCGAGAAGCTTCATGAAGTGTTGCTTTTATTCTTGAAGAGAGATATTAGTATAATTTAGAGATTTTTACGGGTCAATATGCTAAGTGAAGAAATTATGTAATTTAGATTGATAATGACAGATGAAATTTTGGTGAATTCTTTTCTAGGTATTATTTCGCTTCTTGGTTATTATTCAATTATTTTTTTAATTTATTCTTTGTCGCGTTGTAGTTAATTAATTTAGTTAGTTTTAGTTGTCAATCAATCATTCTAATTATTTGGTTAAATAATAGAAATTATTAGTACCTTTAGTCTTCATGAGAATGATATCTTTACCCACCGTACCTATGCTAATAATTGATAAATACACTTAGCTTAATCAAATTTTTAATTGATTTTGGAGATCAAATTTTTGTTGAGAGTTATAATAGTTCTAATAATTTTAAAGCCTTACAAATAAAATAAAAATTAAATTCCTAAAAGAAATAAACTAAGCATATTTTAACCAAACTCATAATAGTAATCGGCAAAACGGCCGCGAAATTTTGAAAAAAAGGAAAGAACAAGAAACAAAACAAGGGGTTTTGTCGATCTCGACCGTTCCAAGAAAGATTGAGAATGGATGGAAATCAGCAACTTTGTAAACATTTTCATCTCAAACAAAAAATGGCTGACATTGTTTTCTCCGTTGACGAAAACAATGTATTTGTTCTATGAAACTTCAATGTCTTTCTCTCTTTTCAAAACCACTGTTCCCTCTGCATATTCATTGCACTTCAGTTTCCACCAATTCCAGGTATTTTCTTTCTCAAGTTTCTTTTTAATCTTACAATGTTTTTCTCTACATGCGATTGATCAAAACTTTATGTAAGCTAAACCAATGGTTGTTTCAAATGAATTTTTAAATTATTAATGAAAATAAAATTTTCTGCCCAAGTATTTATTTATATTTGATCTAAAGCGCCATATCTTTCGAAATTCCAGTGTTTTTAAAATTGAATCCTAATATCATCTCTATACTCTGTCTGCTGCTTCGGATTCTTTAGTCTTGATGGGAGGTTACTCCTTGCTCTGGGTATTTTTCTTTACCAAGTCCAACATATATACAAAGATTCTTTAGAACTCATCTCAAATATCCATATTCGAGACACACTTTTAAGTTAAATAAATATGAATTCTCAATTTATCTGCATTTCTTTCAGACCCATTTTAGTGTTTTTTTGGTTTCACAGTTTTTAGTACGGAACACTTTGCTGCGTTTCGCCAATGGGTGAGATTGATACCAAACCTATTGAACCTGTTAAAGTTGCAATATCTTTATTTGGTGAAAAAAGTGATCAGTTGAGACGCCGGTCAAGCAGCAGCGATGTAAGATTTGGGTTGTTATTATGGTATTCAAAGCTTTTGCAACTCAGAAAACCCTATATCTATGTTAAGCGGATACGTCTGACATGAATCTGTTCAGTTCTTTTTTATATGTTTTTCATACCCCATATCTATATTTGAATATATATCGAATACAGGTTTGGGACATTAATACTTTGCAAGTGTCTGGATAACATCGTGTATCACAGTTGGATATCACAAATTAAGTTTTACCCCATATTCCTATCGGAGGATTGCTCCGACTTTTTCATTTTCCTTAAATCATTTGTTTGTGACGTCCAGCATTGGTTTAAGGATATAATTCTCGAAAGATTCTTTAAATACATGAAAAACCTTTCAAACCATATTAGACACTCACACCCCGAGTGCGAGTACCATACAGATATTCAACTCTTGTCAGTGAATATGCTTTTTCTTACGTCTTTCTTCCTCTTTTGCCAGTCAGATATGGAAAAAGAGAAAAACACCCAAGGGTTAGAAAAGGAATTAGCCAACTACAGGCTGCAAATAGAAGCAAAGGACTCTGCATACATGCAGGCTCTTCTTCAACTAGAACACTACAAGAAAACAGCAGAAGAACTTGCTGTCCTACTAAGGAACTCCGAGCTCGAGAGAGATAGATATATAGAAGAATGCAATGAATTCAAGAATCGGGTCGATGAACTCGAATCGAAGACGAAAGGGATGGTAGATCAGTTGTCTGAAACAGCAAAGGTGCGCGAGCAGCTTTCGTGTGTTTTAAATGAGCTGAAGGTTACACAAGCTGATGTACTTAATATGGAATCACAACTTGCTGCTGCAAAAGATTTAGAGATCAGGGCAATTACTCAAGCTGAAATTATGGAAGTCTCCGCTAACATGGAAAAGGAAAGATCTGAAAAACTTTTAGGGCGCATTGCGGAGCTTCACGATGCTGTTCTTATTTCTCAGCTTTCTGCCACTGAAGCTGAGAATGAGAAGTGCAGAGTTGTGTCTGAGAAAGAAGCTGAAATGGAGGCAATGAAGGCAACAGCATTTCAAGCACAAGAAGAGATGGAAGATCTGAGAAAACAGTTGGAAACAATTCGAGAACTCGAGAATAAGCTCGTAGCCAAGACCGCATATATCGAGTCATTGCAGGCAAAGCTTAAGCAGGTAAGTAATGTACTCAGTTCAATGGAGAATGCTAGTTTGGACGGCGGAATTGATCTAAACCAAATAAAACAAGACTTGGAGTTCAAGGAAAGAAAGATATCAGATCAAGCATTTTATATCGAGGCGTTGGAAACGGAACTTAAACGATTAAAACTCGAACTGGAAAATGCTAATCAAGTGGCAAAGAACCTGAAGAATGATGTACAAGTTTCACACGTTTTTGTTCAAACAGAGAAGTGTGTTGATCATATAATGATCTCGGTCGAAGAATACAACTCTTTGATCCGAAAAGCTGAGAAGGCAGATGAATTTTTAAGGTCTTCAGCAGAAGATTTTGATCCGTTAACCACAGAGTCAGTAAGCAAGAACCAAGTTGAAGCTTTGAAGAAACAATTGGAAGTTGCAATGGCGAAAATCGGGTTGTTCCGGAACCGAGCAGAACAAGCGGCTACGAGGGCGGAAGCAGCGGAGAAAGCCAAAGCAACAGCAGAGGAACAACTGAGGAAGTGGCAATTACAAAAGCAGAGAAGAAGAGCTGCTTTAGCTGCCTTAAGAGAGGAGTCTGCACCTAAAGAGTTTTGTCTGCCCACCATTGAAAAGTTACCCACAAAACATCAGCCATTGGGTAAAGTTCTTAACATGAACTTCTAGTGTAAGAAAATTTTTCAGAAATATATATAGTTGTGAGTGATAGTTATATAAAAAAGTTCAAAGCTGCTAGTTCTAAAGACTGAAATTATCATGTTGGTCCATTTGCGTGGAAGATCTTATATCCATAATGGTAAATCTATTATGATGTTTGTACTTGATTACAATACTTTTTAACTTGGTTTTGCATGACAGTAGAAAAATGCATAACAGTCGTGTAAACACTTTTAAGGGAATTAAAGAATTTTTATTCAAATTTAAATTTGAAATGAATATTTAAATTTATTAAAATATCTGAATTTAATAAGTAAAATAATTTTTTTTAAAAATAAAAATGTCAATTCAAGGTATCTAAATCTAAAATTATTATCTAAAGCGGATTGGAATGGGGGATTTCTACTAATATAGTTATCATTTGTATCACTATTAAATTAATACAGTTATTGTTATAAAAAAAAAAAAAAGAGAATAGAAGAGAAATATATATATATATATGTATTTTATTCTTCAATACAAATATTTATAATGCATCTCTAAAATCTATATTTATAGACATAAGAAGTATAAATGAAATAAATAATAAAATATTTTTAATATGGATGTTTATTGAAAAAAATTCTTAGTGAAGAAAAAAAAATATATATCTATAATACACATAATTTTCTATCTCACTAAAACCCTAACTAGAAAAACCCAATGAGACAATACACTAGTTAAGGAAAAAAGAGTACAACACTTATTAACTCACCCTCATAGGAGTATCACATGATATCTCAAATTTTACATATTACAATCTCGAATACTAACTTTTTAAATGATCACTTGAACATATTTGCTAAACATTTATATCATCATTCTTCTGAATGTCATGAGTGATGAAGAATTTTTGGGAAATATATTTTAATTTCTTCAAGAGGTTCGACAATAATTATCGGAAACTTTGATCATGATCCTTCTATAAAAATACATTTAAGTATTTTACATCATTTTATAATCTTCCTTCGACTACTATTCACTGAGTTGAGTTTACCACATATTTTCAAATAATTTCAATTCATATAAATATTTACGCAAGCATATTTAACAATTTCCCGAGAATTTCTATGTACTTCCAGCATTTTAAATCTTTCAAGGATTTCAATATAAATTTCACTATATAGTGATTCATATAAATGTTGTAACAACATCCATTAGATACATATCAAATTTTCATAAATTGCTAGACTAATAAGATATCTAAAGGTTTATTGCATCTATCACAAAAGAATATTATATCTTTTCATAATCAATACTAGGACTTAACAAAAAATTTCATTTCCTTATTTTATTCACAAAACTACTTATTTGTACCCCACTAGCTTTATACATTTAGATGTTTGGACGAATGGTTTAGAAACTTCTCGAATTTAATTCTACTCGAATTTTAAATCAAAATATTTGTTGGTATATACTTGGTTATTCTCATAAGATTAGTAAATACATTTGGCAGCTAACTTTTAATAAAATTAATTATCCTTTTGGACTTCTAGTTTGAATTACTTTATATGAGAATATAGATAATGATAATTCATTCCAAATAATTTATTTTTTCCCGCTATTGTTTCTATGCCCTTAATGTTGGGAAAACTTGTTAAATCAAAGTTTTAATCACCAAACCATGTCATAATTAAATTTCAAATTCGATCAAAATATTTAATAATAAAATGAGACTTATAATTAATATATACTCTCAACTTTATTTGAATATCCATTTTGTGCATTCTAATAGAGCAACTTGAATATATGCTATATATTAAAAAAAATTCTAAAATGGATTGTATTTGACTCATGACCAAAAGTCAATTGTAATAGGGCAAATTTATCATAACTTATAGCATGATGCATACAAGTGTCAATTCATGTAAAATATCATATCCTTATACATATACAAAAAAAAAAAAAATTATTCTCAAAGCATATGATTTAACTACTAACTGGAAACATTTAATCATTAATTTTGCTAAATATAAACAGTTAGCTTTATGATACTTACTCACATTGACAATATAACATTCATTAAAAGCCTAAGCAATGATCTCACAAACATTAACAAAAATGGTCTCAATTACTTAATCTAAAAGTAATCTCACAAATGACAGGTTGCGAGTTGGTAACTCAAATATGATTATATTGTAGTTACATTTATCAAAATAATATCAAAACATTCCACTTGTTGGATAAATGTTCAATATTTCTTTAAAAAATGTAAAAGATTCAATCTCAAACTTTTGTTAGTGAGATTCTAATAAATCATCTTTTTTATAACAAACGGCAATGATAATTCTTTAAAATGAAAAATCTTCAAGTTCTTTAATAAATATTCATATAAATTTTCATTTGTCGCATCATTATTTATTGAGATGGTCTAATTGATCATGTCAACTAATATAAAGAGTATGAACTAGAGAAAAATATAGATAATTTTCATTAGAAAATTCATTCAATATAATAGATAGAAAATAATCTGACATTAGTTTCAACAATTAGATAGTTTTAAAATATAGTCTAACAAATAGAAGGTAAAATCATACCAAAAAAATTGTCAGCTTTGTATAAAGAAAACATCAAATAAAAAAAATATCAGCATTGTATCGAAAAAAAATCAAATTACTAAGTAAAGAGATCAAATAGAAAATTTCTTGAATGCCATCTTTTAAGTAACCAAATATAGAATATTGGCCTTAATAGAATAAAATCAAAGTCGAAGCTACATGCATTTGCTGCAAATAAATTTTATCAATTTACAAAACGCACATAAATAAATATTTTCTTTGCCTAGGTGTATGCACAAAATTAAGTAAAGCGTATGAGCATGCAATAATTACACAATAATTAAAAGCTAAAATATAGTATGTAACTATTAATATGAATTTCAATACCAATTTTATTATCTATTTCTGCATTATCTTCATTTTTCCACTTCTAATGGTGAGAAAATTTATTATGACATCTCTTTTACGATCATTATAGAGCCACTTACTATGTCCACGTCCAAGATTACATCTTTTGAATTTATTATCTATTATTGCATTCACTTTAGAGAATGAAGCGGATCCAGTAGAACGAACATTTATGATTTTTGATTTGATAGGTCTGTTGGCATATGTTCATCAATTTAATAAAGCAAAAGTATGAGTTGAATAGCCCGAGTTGAGTATATTTCACCATATTGTGTATTCTCCAGGATTCAAGAAGTTCTTTTGTTATAAACGAGAATCGGAATCAACAATAGATTGCAATAAAAAATACTTAGGGTGGGTTTGGATGAGCGATTGGGTGCGGTGCAGTGCGTTTAGCTTACTTTTTGTCTCACGCTATAGTATCGCTACAATATCTAATCTCACCGCCACTGCTGTTTTTACATTAACCACAGGTAAACGCATGCATCGCCTATCCAAACTCAGCTTTAGTAAACTCAAAATAAGGAGAGGATGAGTGAGAGGAGAATGATAGAATTTTTTGAGGTGTGCTTAGAGTGAAAGTGATACATGGTATATATAGGAATTTTATTGGCTAAAAATAGTAAATGTAAGTAGATTTGACTTAGCTAAAAATAGTTTTAAAAGGTTCAACAAATTCGGGCTTGACTAAGTATAGCTTTTATTAGTTAAGTTATTTTTAGCTTAGCTAAATATAGTTGTTACTAGTTAAATAGTTTACATTCCTTGGACTCTCAAAATTCAAGAAAAAAGAGTTCAAAATAACAAAAGGGTTCAAATGTACATTACATTAGCCTTTTGGGCTGAGTGCACAAGTCCACCCTCTTAATATGGTTCTTACTAGCCTAATGAAGTATAATACTTATAAACAAGAGTTTCAATGTCTTTTTTTAGAAATGTGAGATTCGATTCTTTTTTATAACACCACTTGCCCTATTCGATAATAGATTCGGATAAGGAATGTCATAATACAAAATTTCAAAACTTTTCATAACATTTAGACAACTAATTTACTATTACTGGACTCAATTTCAACCATTGAAATTGAATTTCGTATTTTATATCAAAATTTATACTTATATACACCATCCGAGCTTATTTCATAGTCTTAAAATTTAAGATTTTTGTTCTCACTAATTCATCATAAATTCATATACACAACTTAAACAAATATTCAAAATCACATACCAATTAAAACTACTTGAACATACCAATTTCAAATTTCTATTATTTAATTTCATACATAATTATTTATTAAATATTTTATGGAATCAAGTATATAATTATTATGCCCAAATTTATAACTAAATCTTTCAAGATTGACAAAACAATCCTTATTCCTCTAATTTTACATTTTTTACAAAATAGTTTGTTAACTTTCAATTTTGTAGTTTTTATGATTTTAGTCCTTGAAATCCAAATTTTCACTGTTCTACAATTTAATCCTTAAAAAGAATTTATTCCTTTTAAAAATAGCCTAGAATTTCAAGATTTTAAAAATCAATCCCTTTTACTAGAATTTTTTAAAAATATTTACAAGTTGCTCCCTATAACCTCAAATCTTATCAAACAATGTTCTCTTTTCAAATTCTCATATCCCCTAATCACACAAATTAATTTATGCATCTAAAGTCTAAAATTCCGCATCTCAATTCTCATAATTCTAACTTTTCAAATTTTTACAATTTAGTCTTTTTTCAATTTTTATCAAATTAACCTCTTAACATATATATTTTTTCAACCAAACAATGTACAAGATAAATATTTACCACTTCCAAAATAATAAGTACACAATTCCATCATTCAAAATAACTATTTTCAATTTCAAATATTCATAGTAAAATTACCCACACTTTCTTACTTTCAATTAATCAGATAAAAGAATCCACCAAATTATTCATAATATCATTCACCATTCTCTTCATACATAAACATAATAATTTCATCACGTTAAACATAGAAAATAATTATGCAGACTTAGTTCTTACAATTTCACATCAAAATATACAATTAAATAATAACATAATAATTTATGTAACTTACCCATGTTTCCTCTCACATGCATCTTCCTATTCACGCTTCCATGGTTGGTTCCATATGAAAGAACACTCTTGAATTAGATTTTGGTGTGAAATCTCACTTTATTTTTAATGAAAATTTCAAAGATTTTAGGTTTTAAAAAAAATGAGAAAATGACCAAATTGAATAAAATGGAATTTTTTTTCTTTTATAAAGATAATTTTGTAGAAAAACATGGCAAAACCTCACTCAAAATTTAACCAAGGGTTCTATTTATAATGATGGGAGAATTGTCTCCCTTTTTTTTTTTCTCTAGATTTTTCCTTTCGTTTCTTTCCTTCATTTATCATTATTATTATTTTGTTGCTTGCTATTCCTGCCAATTGCCCATTATAATATGTAGAAATTCTACATATTTCTTTTTTTTTCAATTTAATCCTTTACTTACCAACCAATCAAATTTCAACACATTTCTTCCTTAATTTCCACAAATTTTCTCTCCTTTACACCTCAACACATAGATATTCTAATCTCATGATTATGTCTCCAAATATCTATTAAAATTAGAAATTTTCATTTAGGTCCTTCTTTCATAAAAAGGGAAATTGCACTTTAGTGTTAAGCTTCCAAACGCATCCTAAACATTATGGCCGAATCCTAAAGGCTACGTTAGCCATTGAAATGTCCAAGTAAATCCATCCTGTTTAAAAACCACTATTTTGATCAATTTAGAAAACTTAGCTTAATTACCTGGGGTTCATTAAAATCATCGGATTGTTAGGTCGTCTATGATTTAAGTTCGATTATTAGAAAGTCGTGTCATTTGAAAAACTCAATCGATTCCGTCAGTAAAACTTTTAAATAAAAACTATGTTTCATCATTATGCGGAAAAAAAAGTGATGCCTTTAATTTTGTAAGAAAATTCGTGTTTTAAGTCATATTAGGCCGGTTATTAAATTTGCTTGTTTTTATCCAAAATTCCATGCATGCAAAAAAAAAAAAAACCCATGCCACAGTCCTTAAAAATTTACAGTCCCCAAAATAAAAATCACAATAAATAAAGTAAAATTAAAAATACTTTATTAACTGAAAATCTGAGACAAGACCTTCGTATTTCGAATCCGATATTAATCTTGAGGGTTATCTATAAGAAGTAAACTAGAAGGTGAGCTTAAAACGATCAATATGAGTCTAAGCATAAATAAGCATTGTATAGGCATACAATCAGTCAATGAAGCATACAAATATTATAACAGATCATACAATAAATCATGACATAACAATATTTTGCACATGACATGTTTATATGAAACATTGCAAAAGTCCTACCTATCCATCGGCTACACACCACGAGTTCTCCAAAACCCGTCATCAGAACACCAAAACAGTAAGAGCCGAAGCTCAATGTGGATAAACCACTAGTAAAATTTGAAGTAAAAACTACCAATAATTTGCAAACAAACTGCTAGTAAGTTGCAATAAGTCACTAGTAATCTAAAAATACTCCAGGGTTGCAGATTAATTGCGGATAAACCGCCAGTACTCCACCGAACTCCTCCGTCACCCATCAAACCCAAACCCGATGCAATTCAATATGTTAATCCATTAATATAGCATATTGTGCTAAACATTAACAATGTCAATAATAGTGGCATGCTTAACATGCTTTCAGTTTTTCAGTTTATCTTGAGTGGCATTCTTTACATGCAATCAGTATATACAATAAGATTCAGTGTCATGCTTTTTCACGCAATCAGTAATCATTAATACATCATACAACTCAATAAGCATACAATCCATAATCATTTTCGAAACTTACACATTCAATTAATCATAGAAAAAGACCCTTAATCATTTGAAAATTACCATTTTGCACTTACCATGGTCGACAACCACTTAGTTAATTCAAAGCCATTCGGCTATGCACAAATCAACATGTAAAATTGACAACATGCATATTACACAATTTGCAATAATCATCAAACACTCAAAGGTAAAGACATACACTTGATTAACACAAAATCGAAACACTATCGCTATCATGTAGCTCTAACATTTAGATCTAGACAGATCCTGATCAAATCTATACTTAACACACACAAAACACGACTAAAACCAACCTTCAATCACCCATACAGGGTTCGGCCAAAACAAGGAATAAACTGTAAATTTTCAGATCTAAGGTTAGGGATCAATACTTACTCTATTTGGCTTACGATGTGATTGCAAATAGATTTCTGATACTATTGTTGGTCCTAACAATTTGGATCGAAACCTTTAATCAACAAAACACAAATAAATGGGACCAGTGAGATTTGACCATGATCCATGCAATAGTCGACCATTATAGTAATTAAAAAGAGGGGAAAATAACATAGATCTAGAAAAAAATTGTAGTTACGCTACCTGACTAAATCTGTGATAACAGAAAAATAAAGAGTGCAAAAGTATTGAAACAAAGGGGTGGCGACAATCGGAAAGAAAATGGCAGCAAGGTGCATATTTTATAGAATAATTAATGAAACATAAAGTTTCTATGAGCCAAGAATTCTTCAGG
Organism: Gossypium longicalyx; assembly: GCA_025698465.1. NCBI lineage: Eukaryota > Viridiplantae > Streptophyta > Magnoliopsida > Malvales > Malvaceae > Gossypium > Gossypium longicalyx. Next base: position 17,241,804 of record CM046996.1, on the reverse strand, counting down.
TAAAAATTCTCATCAATCACATTATACCTATATTATTGTTGTTCAATGCAGTTGTGCACTAATAGACCATACATGTGCCTAGTTTTTCATGAGTGCTTTAGAGACTCTACCATAAATCTCATAGAAGTGACCCCACTTTACACTCATATAGGTCAATCCATCAAGTGTATCCTGCAAATCAATACACCACCTATAAAGGATATGGATTTGATTAAGAGTTTTTACTTATCTTCACTTTCTTTACACTTTTAGCATTATTTACACCATAATGCTTAACAAATCAACTAATGACTTCATTATTACCCATATAAACCTAATTTATGGGATCTCTAATTACATAGGTTGGGCTTCCATCATTGTTGATGTCACCATTTGGAAGTCGTCTCATTCCCCTCGATGTTTCGATGACTAGTTTCTTCATAGTTTTGCTAGAGGATTGATCAAATCCAATTCCAACTGCATAGTTCATGGATTATAACTCCATCTTTTTGCAGCTAATTGATAACTCTTGAAAAGAGTTATATTTCATGCCTTTTGATCTAGCTAATTGCCTGTACTTAGGTACATTTAGTTGCATTTTAAGATATTATTTTAGCATTTTTTAGAACATTGCATAAGGAGATTGAACGGTGCTTAAATATTGTAATTTATTACTTTTAATTTTATGTGAAAGGGTTGTATTTGGTGGTTTTGTCAGTACAGGATGAGGAATAAGAAATAAAGGAGTGAAGGTTTGCCGAGGCAAAATGATGGATAGTTTTCCAACTTGTATGCCGTGACAATTCGCGATTCCGGGAAGATGATCGAGTCAATAGTGAAGGTGTACTAGTTTCAGCCAACTCTACTTGTAAATGATAAATCTACCTAAAAAGAGGAGGAGATAAATCTTGGGGTATTGGGTTTATCTTAAAGAAAAAGAATTTAAAAAGAGGAAAAAGATCATAAGATAATGAGTTGATAACCACCTACCCAAAAGGAAGGGATTTTAAACCAAAAAGAATTTAAAAAGATAAAAGATAATCTTTAGTTGTTAGATTTACCTTAGTGAGAGCTTATAAATAAGCCAAAGGAGGAAACCCTAAAACACAACATAAAACAAAACAAAAAGAGAAAAACAAGACGAGAAGATCTTAAGGCAAAAGTAAGAGGGTTCGATTGAAAGAGGAAGTCATCCTCTCGGCTAACACATGGCACTGTACTGCTGAAGTGTGGAATAGCGAAAGCTGTTCTCCTAACGTTATTCCATTATTTCCATTATGTTCTCTTGTGAATTGATTTGGTTGTAAATGATGGTGATGGTTTGGAATTTTATTTCCCAACCGATGAGTTAAATCTTATCGGGTTGGGATTACTTTGATGACACTTAATTGGTTTTAATTTTCATGGTATAAATCTAATTATCTTGCTGCCCATTCAATTGTTTAAGTGTAATCCTTAGGAATAGACGATGGCATATTATTCTTATTAAGTTAATTTAATACGGAAAAGGTTATATTAATTTAACTAATATTGGATGGCATGAGCAAGCATTCGAATGATGCTTGTGTCATACAGAAATAATTACACAAGTTGCTGTAGTAAGACCCTGTATGAGTAGGGATAGTAACTTGAGGTTTTGCCCCCGAAAGAGACAAACCACTTTAGGACTTTTCTGCACAGTAAATTAATCAAGATTTTGCTGTAGCATTATCGACATGAAGGTTGATTCTGAATAATCCCAACCTACCACATAAATATCGTAGACACTATCTTTTTATTCTTTGTCGAACTATCATTGGCACAACATATTTGGTAGTTATTTATTAATAAAATATTTGCATATCACTCTCATATTTGCTATTACATTCCTACTATCTCCTTTGCCATAGCATTTCCAGTTATTTAATAATTCCATATATTACTCATCATTGCATATTTACCTTAGTTTTGCCATAACATTTCATTCAATCATTTTGGCATAGCATTAACCCGACTTTATTAAAATAACTTGACCAACTTTTTGCCTTAATCTGATCCTCTTGGGAACAATACTCACACATCATTTTATTACTTGAACCGACGCGTATACTTACACAAAAATCGCATATCATTTTACACGCGACACTAATCTATCACGTCACGTGTTAGAAAAATGTGACTATTTTTGTAAAACCCTTAATCTGTCTTCGTTGCCAAATTAGGGTTACGGAGCATTACAATAAAATTCAAAATATTTAACTTCAAAATGAAACTATTATTTAGATTAAATACTAATATTCAAACACACATTACACTTATAGCACAAATATACTTACGGGCCTTAAATCGAGCTTACGAGACCCTAAAAATATTTTGGGAGCAATCCAGGATCAATTTGAAATAAAACAAAAAAATTTGGAAAAACATGAAAAATTTAAAAATAGGGTTCACATGTGTAACATAGCCCAGACCGTTTGTGCATTCGATGTTGGGTCATATGGCGGTGTCATAGGTCGTGTGCCAGACCGTGTTACATACTAACTTGGGACATACAACCCTGTTGCATGCAGTGTCTCAGACTGTGTGGGGTGGCCGTGTGTGGCACTTGGCCGTGTGATCGCTCGTGTCCCAAGTCATGTGCTCCTATTTGTACATTCAAATTTAAGTTTACCAAAAAATACTTACTTGGACATCAAGCAACCTAATTTCCATAAATTAAACCTACTCAAAATACAATTAAACAAGCTCAAAACATGTCAAAACATCTATCCTAAGTGCCTAACCAATGTGCCCTCATTGACACCACAATTCAATAACCAAACCAAAATCACATTTCAAATCAAAGTGATTGCAATCAAAGTACTCAAACATCTTTAATAACTCATACCAAAACCACCATTCCTTTCAATCCATAACACAAATTAACACATCCAAACACTTTCATAAGACTTATACCAAATATACCAAACAATTTTCAAAACATATATATACCAAACCAAAAACATATTCACATGTACTAAAATCTATCCAAGCATCATTCAAGTTTATCACAAGTAACAAGTAACCAACATAATTACAATTCACCTATTACATGCCATTTATAACCTTATACCAAAGTAACCAAAACTACCATAATGATGATTGGATAGTGTGATTGTGCTCCGCCAAAATTCCAACCGGTCGAGCTTTCCGATGATCTACAAAGAAAGAAAACAACAAACGTAAGTAAATCAATGCTTAGTAAGCTTGTATATAACGGAAACTAAGCTTACTGAATTTGAATCATTTTGTACATTTCATGCAGAATCTCATCAACAAGCTTATGGATTCATTCATTTCCTATACACACAAAAAATCTCACAAATTAGTGAGCTCACATATATACATGAAACTTGAGCATACTATAGCAAAAACATTCAAATAAAATATTTACCCATCAGTTCATCCAAATCATATTCAAGTGGTAAATCACATTTCATTTTATGACACCATGTTCAATTTCTCCTTTCAGTGATTGATTCCATGTAGCTAATGCATATATTCTTTTCATTTTACACAAATAAGAACTTAAAACATATCATACCATATAATGTTCATAAATAACAAATGCAATTCAATTACCCCTCTCAATCTATAATATGTGACACATTCCATTTAGAGTTTGTACCATATAACCATTTCATAACTGTTCCTTACATAAGTTAATTAACAAATATAGCTATTTCAAGTATTGCTCTTATCCCAACATGATTCAAAAATTTCCAATTTATTAAACATTTAAACATACATATATTCAAAATTCGTAATCTACTTACTCCAATAAAACAATTTTGTATCAAATAGCCCTTATTTTTCTAATAAATCTTTGTAAAAGTATTCAATACATAAGTCCAGAAACACATAATGCTCATAAGAGCTAATCGAATATAAAATAAATGTGTCAGGTTACTAGTCTGGGCTAAACCAGTGACAACATAGATAAACTAGCTTGGCTAGAGCTAGGTAGACATGTAAAACGATAATGGATTACTAGTCTAGGCTAAATCCGAGTCTGCAACACATGCAGGTATTCGGTCCAAATCAAAAATTCAAACAAAAATCTCATGTATGAAACTTTTACTCGATCCATCGAAATCGTTCCAGAGATTTATTTTATTCCAAATAGATTAATTTCATTTCAACAAAAATATATATGTATCAATAATCACAATCAATATTGAATTATAAGAATGGATATCAATATGAACTTACTTGTACTCAAAACGACTTCTAACACGAACCGGCTACTATACCACTACTTTGATTTTTTTGGTGATTTGTGTCTGTTTGAGTTATTTCTTGATCTAGATAAATATTTTTATTCAATTAATCCCATTTCAGCACTTAAAATAATTAATTCAAGCTTATAAATCTTATCCATATGAATTTACTAAATTACCCCCGATATTTTAACCTTTATGCAATTTAGTTCAAAATCCCAAAATTCACGAATTATCCACATTTAATCAAAATACTAGCTAGCCGAATTTCATATAATTTATAAAAAGCCCATATCTATCATCATTTCCCAATATTTACATGAAGTTTTACTATTTTAACAAACTAATCTTTAAACATTAAAATCATTAGAAATCACTTAACAAAATAAGTTTTTTTTATCAACCAAGCTTAATATTCTATCAAATAATTTCACAATCACTTAAGATTCATTCATGGTAAGTCCCAAAACTTTTAAAAATTTTACAAATTGACCCCCAGGTTAGCAAATCATTAAAAACGGCTGAAAAATGGACTTACATGCATGGATTCTAACTAAACCAAAGCTTCAAGGTCTTCAATGGTGTTTTTTTTTCTTTTCTATTTTCGGTAGCTCAAGGTTAGAGAAGATGATAGTTTGTTTTATTATTATTATTATTATTATTATTATTATTATTATTATTATTATTGTTATTATTATTATTATTTTCTTTAACTTATGCTTAGTTTTAACTTAATTACTATATTACCCTTAATGATTTCATTCAACTAACAAATTTCCTAGCCTTTAACCATACATTTATATCACCAAAGGTATATTTGCCTTTTAAATCCATTCACTTATAACAACTAAACCATTTAATCCATAAAATTCCATAGTGATTAGGTTTTACATCTTTTACGATTTAGTCCTTTTCAATTAAGTAACTATCCAAACATTAAAATTTCTAAATCAAACCTTCACATACCAAAAATAAAATCCCCGTAAAATATTTACAACATTAATTTATAGAAACAAGGTTTTGATACCTTATTTTCTAAAACCACTTAACTTTAGGGGCCTACCACTTAAACCTAATTATTCGTTCAATTAACAAAAAACCATTAAATCAAATTTCAACATATTTCTATATTTGACTCGTAAATATTAAATAATTATATTTACGAGCTCATTCATCAGATTTTTTTGCCCCAAAACCACTATTTCCGACACCACTGAAAAATGAGTTGTTACAAATTTTATCATTTAAAGTTTAATCCTTTATAATGGTTAATTCTAATTAGCAATCACAATACATGGACACAAAATTTGTTGGCTTTGTGCCCAATGAAATCTTTGCTAAGAAGTTTTTTGACGACTCAACGTCAACACTAGCCAATTCTAGAGTAATAAATTCTGACTTTATAATAGGTTTGCTATAATAGCTTGTTTGGTTGATCTCTACAGTATTACACCGCCACTAAATAAGATATCATAATTCATGGTACTCTCCAAATAATTCGTGTGTATCTTTTTTTTAAATAAATCGACTGGATTTATAAATAGTAAAATTCAAAGGAATAAGGGCCTTCTTGTACCTTGGATTTGAGTCCAATAAAACAGGTCCAATAAACAATAACACAAACAAGCCATTAACGAAATTGGCCCAAAAATTAAATAAATAAAATAAAATCTGAAAAAGGAAACCTAATCCTAATATCTCCAGTCGACAACAATAGCTGGCCTCATAAAGTCTTGTCTTTTCACTGCACCGCCATAACTATTGGTAATAGCAGACCTCTCCAAATCTCATCAAATCTTTAGTTCTTCTGCTACAAGTTTCAAAAGAGTCGTTCCAAGAGATTTTCCAAACTATAATTTTGATTTCCGAGGGAATGTGTAAATTCCACAATTTTTTGTAGAAAGCTTTATTTTCGGCCTGTATATTATTATTACTAGGAATTAGAGTAGTCTTCTGTAATAGTTTGTAGGTGCTTCTAATTGAGAAATTACCAGATGGTTCCCCTTCCCATACTTGGAAATCATCGTGCGTTGACCTCGCCAAAGGGATCTGCATAATTTTTTTTACAATATCTGTATTAAAGGTATTAGCCAGTAACTCTGCTTTCCATGTTCTGCTTTCTTCATCAATCAAGTCTGATACTAACTCAATGTTAACATTTCTTTTGTGATTATGCAACATATGTTATTCGTCACCCAATATCTAGATATCAGACCAAACAGAAATGCGATCCCCCTTTCAAACCCTCCAGCGTAATCCTTTCTCCAAAAGTCCTTTAGCTGGCCAAATACTTTTCCAGGTAAGTAAAGGTAGGTTTCCTAATTGGGCTTTTAAAAAATTTGAAGATGGTAATATTTAGCTTTTAAAACTCGTGCTAACAAAGAATTTGGATAATTAATTAGACGCCAACCCTGTTTAGCTAATAATGCAATGTTAAATTTATCAAGTTTTCGGAAACCGAGACCTCCATTTCTTTAAAAGAACAAATATCCTTCCAAGCATACCAATAGATACCATTTTTACCTCGATTTTTTGCCACCAGAATCTTGCTATTATACCCTCAAATTCAGTACAAAGGGTCTTAGGAAGCAAAAAAACAAGCCATTGAGTCGGTTGGGATGGATTGAAGAGTAGCCTTAATAAATACCTCCTTTCTTCATTGAGAAAGATTTTTTATACTCTAATTATCTATTCGTTGCTGTAGTCTATCCTTCAAGCTTTGAAAAGACACTTTCTTCCTTCTTCCCACCAAATTAGGTAGTCTCAGATACCATTCTAGATCGTTTGAGCTACACACTCCAAGCACTCTGGTAATTGTTTCTTTATCCCCCTCTTGTGTATTAGAGCTAAAGAAAATAATAGATTAGTATAATTAAAAATTTGACCAGAACAAATCTCGTATTCATGTAAAATTTGTTTCAACGAATTTGCTCCCCTTTCAGTGGCCTCCCCAAATAAAATGCAATCATCTGCAAATAACAGATGTGAAACTTGTGGTCCTCTTTTACTTGTCTTGAACCCTCTGGTTATTTTTCTTTCATTACTCTCATAAGACTAGACAGGCCCTCTCCACAAAATAAAAATAAAAAGGGGCTCAAAGGATCACCTTGTCTGAATCAAATCTCATTTTCTTTATTATTCCTTCCACAAAATTCCATTCAACCCTGTCATACATTTTACTCATATCCAATTTCACCTCTATAAACCCTTTCTTCCCCACCCTTTTTTGCTTTAACGTATGTAGAAGCTCATAGGCCAATAAAACATTACCAAATATCAATCTCTCAAGCACAAAAGCACTTTGTGCTGAGTCAATACATTTATCCGTCACAATTCAGAGACGATTTGCAATGACTTTAGCCATCAATTTATAGAGCACATTACACAAACTAATAAGTCTGAATTGAGTAATATCCAAAGGATTTGAAGTTTTTAGAATTAACACAATTTGGTCTTATTGATTGCACTTAGATCCGTACCTTCGTTCAGTAGATTAAAGCAAAAGGATGTAACATCTTCACCAATAATTGACCAACACTTTTGATAGAATAACACCAGGAATCCATCCTCTCCTGGTGTTTGTCTAGGACCTAATTCTTTTAGTGCTTCTTGGATCTCCTTCTTCGTGTAGCTCGCCTTTAGTTTTGAATTACCTTTATAAAAAATGCACCGATTAGTACCCGGCAAAATGTGATTATAATTTCCCCTTCTTCCAGTAGAAAACAAATGTTGAAAATATAATCTGGCTATCTCTTCCATTTCTTCAATTTCATACGTTTCCCTACCTTCATCAAATTGCATTTTACGAATAAAATTCCTCCTTCGTCTCTGTGTCACCTGTTTATGAAAAAAAAGCAGTATTTCTGTCTCCTAATTTTAGCCAGTTAACTTGCGCCCTCTGTTCCCAGTAACTCTCATCTTTTTCAATCTTAAAATTAAGTTCAACTTTTGTATCAATGAGTTCTGCTAGATTTTCATCACTTCTCTCGTCTTCCAGCAATTTTATCAATTTAGAGGTTAGCACCTCCTTCTTCTCTTTTCTACTATACCGAATTTGATCAGACAATCTTCACAACCCTTTTTAAACACTTTTCAGCTTACTCAATAAATCTCTTGTGGACTTTTCCCAAATATTTCTAACCTCTCCAAAAAATGATTCCTCTATAACCCACCATGCTTTGAATTTGAAGCTTCTATTAATTTGACCCTTATCTTCACGTTTTGTAGTAATAAACAGTGGACAATGGTCTGAAAAAGAATGAGAAAGATACTGAATTTGAGACTCAAGAAATAAAGATAACCATTCATCAGTAGCCACACCCCTATCTAAACGTTCTTGAATATTTGTTTCTGGTAAATTTCTCCTCTCTCACGTGAACCGCTTCCTAGAAAAGTCCTTATCCACTAAGTTACAATCTTCCAACACCTTTCGAAAAGCTTCTATTCTTCCCTCCTCACAAATTAAACCACATTTTTTTTTCAAAACCATACAAAATTCTATTAAAGTCCCCACATACCATCCATGGAAGTTCCCCAGCATTACGTAATCGTCTTAAAAGATTCCACGTTTCATCTCTATCTTGTTGATAAGGAGAGCCATAAAAACCATTAAATTTCTTTTGTTACCTTCTTCCACATCCTCTATTACAACATCAATATACCTTTTCGAAAAAATTTGAAGCATGATATTAGTATCCCCATTCCATGCCAAGCATAACCTACCTCTAAAACCAATTGATTCTATATCAATGCCATTAAAAAAAACCACAACTTCTTCGAACTCTTTCCATTTGACTTCTACTAATTTTTGTTTCTATGAAGAAGACCATTTGGGGATTATATAACTTCAGTGTATGCTGAAGTCTTCAAACTGTCCGTGGGCTCCCTAAACAATAGACATTCCAGCTTAAGATTTTCATTGCGCCCGGTCGGCTTGCCTCTTGGCAGCTGCTGATGGTAAATGATTAATTTCCACCATTCTCCTATTCCTTACTACCATAATGTTGGCCTCTTCCTTGATTGTTAGATCTTCAATCTCCCCTCTAGACCTCTTTTTACCTTCTTCTCCGATTAACACTCCATCTTCTAAATCATGTTCCATTGTAGTATGGAAATGTTTAGCACACGGGTTTTCCCCTTTTTGACATGAAGTAAATAGTCTTCCTTCCAAATTTATTCTCAATACTGGATCTATATTATTCCTAATTCCCATATTTTTTTCCAAGAAGCCCCGAATTATTCCTTAAAATTTGACATCTTACCCGATTAGCACCCCATTCTCTCAATGCTTCCTCACGTAACCAAACACTATTCATGGCTAAAGCTCTTCGAGATTGAGGACACAACGATAAATCCCACCCCATTTCAGTAATTTCCACTCCTAGTGCCATTTTTGCTTCACAAAAAGAGTCACTATGACCCAAACGACCACAATAAAAATAGAAAAGTGAGTCTTTCGTATTTACATCGGACATATGAGCACTTTCCATAAAACATAAGCTATTTTTTTTCTTTTCAATGGACATCGAATATCAATTTGGACTTTTATCCTCATGTAATTATGATTTTATTTCCTTAGATTAGAGCTATCATACTCTATAAAATTCCCTATAAAATTACCCAATTGCATTGCCAGATTTTTAGAGAAAAAAATAACAGGAATATCATGGATTTATACCCAAAAGAGTGTAAAGATTAAAGGGACTTTTAATGGATCCTCCCCCCACTGCAGCTTGTATAACAACAATAAATGATTATTGAAAGTCCAAGGTGATCCCTTTAAAACCCTCTCCATATCCATGACATGAAAAAATTGAAACAAGTACATTTTCTCTCCAAGATCCCGAATTTGAACACCCCAAATAGGATGCCATAGATTTGCCATGGTGCTTTTCATTGCTGAAAAATGAATGATGCTGGCTGTTAGAAAGCATCCCACTAAACGGAAAGCCCCCACCTCCCTTTTCTGAATTTGGCTCGGCTTGTACTTGAAGAATCTCATCTTCCTCTTTATTAATCGTTAATCCAACGAATTCTGATTCCATAATTGAAAACAAAACTTGAACGAACGTTTCAATTGGCCAAAGGAATTAAAAAAAGAAATTTGGCAATATCCGCCGTCAAAAATAAAAAAAAGACTTGAAAAACCTAAAAAAAACCTAAAACCTGCCATAGAGAGCAAACAGAGACAAGGTAGGGTAGCAGACTTTCATCTAATTCATGTGTATCTAGTTAGTCAACATATATTCATTAAATGAATTAAACTTCTAATAGTTTATGCATACTTTGATTGAGCAATAGGCTCACATTTATTTTTCCTCAATTGCGAGCTAGCATCATAAGGAGTACTCGCAAATTTGACATCAAAGTGTCTAAATGTAACGCTCAGTTTGTGCAAGTGTACACAGTCGTTCAAGTAATAAGTAAGTAAATGAGTTATCATCTCCACAGGGACTATGCATATTAATCGATTTATTGTAAATTATAAGCTAACAATTTGGTGATAAAAACACAATAATTTGAGTTGGGATGATTAAACTAGATTAGTTTAACTAAATGTAAAAATTGATCCGTAATGCAATTTTAATCTAAGTATGCAAATTATCTAAATGTATGAATGAATTTAGCAGCAGAAACACAACTTCAACAATCAATAACATGAATAGGCTAAGATAACTACATTAATCAACTTGATTCATTTTTATCATGCTTAATAGTGTTCGAAAAACATTCCATGGCAACTCGATCTTTCATGAGTTTGGAAACCAAATTAAGTTCTTTCGGAATCTTTTACTTAGTGAAATATGTATTTTACTGATCATATTAAACTAAGGGTTTCTTAGTATTTATATAAAGTAACATGGACGGGTTAGGTTTGAAATAGTTTAATCACATAAACCCAAAAACTATGCAATATAATAAAGCTCGTTAAAGTTATTATGAACCTTCAATTTAGTTGAGTTAGGATCTAAATTAAGCATGTACTTTTTAATTATTGCGTCCACTAGCCGTTGTCTGGTTAGGATTGCTCAACTAATTCTAATGCATCCAATCATGTATGAATGAAACACATACTTGAATTTAATTAAAAACATGATCGACTGAGGCACAAACACTTTAAACTTGAATCAAATGAATCTTATTGAATTAATGCAATTAATCTGGCTAAACAGATTTAAGCTACCATTGTTCATGTCAAGATTACAAATCAAATTGCAAACATAATTAATTTAAAACAAGTAAGGGAAGAATAAACTCTATTTCAAGTTGGCAATCTCGCAAACTTTGATTGAAGGTGTTTTCCTCTACTCCTCCTGTTGCACGTTTGCTAATGGCTCATCAAGGTTGCGAGCCAAGAGATGATCTCTTCAAGGCTTTTGCTAGCTAAAAAATAATGGAAAATGGAATAATAGTCATGGTGGATGAAGAGAGCAAGAGAGGGAATGAAGAATATTGTGAAAGTGGGGGATGAAAGGATGAGTAATGGATGATTGAAAAGGGTGAGATAGGTGTGGTATTTATACTTGAAGTAGGTGGGAGAGTTTACTAAAAATAGCAGCAACAATCCCTTGGATTTCTCCCTCCTATGTTCGGCCATGATATGTGGAAGAGAATGTGGTTTGGTTGCTTGATTCAAGCATGAAATCATGCAAGGGGTGAACGGTTTCTCAAGCAAATCTTGTGTGTCAATTTCCAATGTTCTTCCAAGTGTGAGGACCTTCAAATAATTGTCCTAAAATTGATTTCTTGGTTGCCGAATTGGGTCTTTCTTCTCTTGAACTGGATGGTTAATGATCCAACTAGCTTGTAGACTTGGCCAACATATATCATCTTTTTTTATTGGGTCAAGGTGGCATCTTGATGACCCATTAAGCTTGGTCTTATCGTCCAACACATGAGAATAATAGCTCATTCCATGCAACATTATAATAAACTCAACTCTATGGTCCCACTGCATAAGTAAATTTAACATATTAATAAATAACATGAAATACTTTAATTTTATGCACAAAATCATATAAAAAAACACAAATTCGCATACTTTACAAATTCATGTCCATTATTAACATTTAAGAAAATTTCACTTAATTAATTAACAAATACTCAAGATTAATATTATTTTTAAGTAAAAAGGTGGTAAAAATTACTAGAAAATCCTATATAATTTTAAGTTTACACTAAATTCTTTAGAAGTTTCTCAACTTGATTTCTTTGTGATTTTAACATTATGCTATCACATTTCCTTATGATTTTAACACCCAATATAACATTTGCTCCCCATGTCTTTCATGTCAAATTTGGAAGCAAGATATCTCTTTGTTTCAGGTACTAACTCATAATTAGTACTTAAAATTAACACATCATGGACATATAAATAGATAATCACATAATTACCATTAACAAGTTTTCTATATACAAATTTATCTCCAACAAATGGAAAACTATCATTTACTAGTGTTTGATCAATTTTCTCATGCCACTATTTGGGAAGTTTACATACATTATATTCTTGACTTGAAATGACACAACTTTCAAGTTGTTTCATATAATTTCTTACTCTAAGTCTTTTTAAAAAAATATATTTTAACTTCCATTTGATGCATAAAAAAATTATGCAACCTGTCTAACTTTACAAAAAAATCATTTTTCTCAAAAAAATAAGTGTAAAAATTATTTCTAAAATACTTTTTAGTTCTAAATCTTTTAGACCTTCTCAAATCTCCATATCTACAACCATTTTGTATAACAGGTGCATGAGAAACATTATCAATTTTTCAAAGGAAAAATATGTTAAAAATTTAAAATTTTTACAAAAAAATATATATATATGCAACACTATATCCAACATAGTTATTGAATATGCAATCAGAGCTCATATTCCTTTTCTTAAGATCAAAAGGCATAATCTTTAGACATCCCACATTTTTATGCATTTTAAGTTAAAAAATAACCTTAAAAACATAAGGTGTCTTACCATTTCCATATAAGGAATCTAACACATATAAATGATATGAAAATAGTTTTCAAGTATATTTGAATTAACAATCACACATTTTAGTAAGAATTTTAATGTCCTAATTTTGTTTCAGTTACCTAACAACATGCAACATAGATCATGATATTTCAATCATGCAAGCAAATAGATTAGCATTGTCATTAATAACTTCTAAATCAAGCAACAAATAATATATAGTTACAAAAGCATTTTCTCACTTAGGCTAAGATCTTTCTAGAACTAGATTTGAACATAACATTTCCTTTTCCAAGCACATAGCACATATTCTCTTTCTTCCAGTTGGGAGTATGACACAAATGTATTTTAGTTACAACAAATGTGTCGAGTGGCACCACTATCTATCACCTATTCTTTTATATTAGTGATAACATTGACTTAAGAAATGACCAAAAAATTATATAATCTGCTTTGACCAAATTAACATTTGGCTTAATAGGATGATTATTTCTCTATTCTTGATTTCTGCATAGAGTTATATAGTGCCCCAATTTGTCATCACAATTGGATACTAAAATAATGACAATAGTTTATGAATAAAGCACCAGTAGGTTCTTAGGAAAGAGAGGTGGTGTATATGATAGTCTTAAGTACCATGTATTTCCTAGCTATAATCGTTCCTACACATGTACTTTCACACTATCACATTTATTTCTAGCAATCAACTATGGATTTGCCACACAAAATAGTTTCCGCTTTTCTTCCCCTTCTTTCTTCAAAAATTTATTTTGGGCTTGTAATCATATATTTATCATAAATCATCTTTAAAAATAAATTCAACTCACATATGCATAAGCATGCAATTCAAAGTAATTAAATTAAAATTACATACTCAATTAAATTTGATAATATGGTAAACAAGAAATTCTCATCATAGTTACAATTTAACATCTTATTATTAAAATCTTAGTTTTTTTTTTAACGTAAGGTTTGATCCAACCTGTATTAAAGGTAAAATTAATATTAACCAAGTCCAAAGTAAATTCACATTATTACTATTTTAAGAATTTCACTTTATTAAATTCTAATTTAAGAAAAGGCGCACTAATTTTTCAATAATAATAAATGAATTCATGTAACATAAAATCATGGATTCGTGTTTCATTCAAACAACTAATCATAGAAATAACATACTTTACATGCAATCAAAATTTTATTTTTACAAAATTAAATCAATTCTAACCTTTTAGAAACATTTAAATCTCACCCCTTCTTTTATACATGTTATTGATGCATGAGAATCTCAAGCAATAAGAATATATATGTCATTAGGGTATGTGCAGCAAGGCGATAGTAAAAGTAGACACAGGGTACCTTCATGGAAACATGACATAGGCAACATCGCGACAATAATGGAATAACAAACATGATAATTGGCAAGTGGGCAGCATTGAAGTACAAAAATATCCTTAATATGTTGGCATATATTCATCAATTTAATGAATCAAGAATATAAGTTGAATAGCTTGAGGCATGTTGAACATTGTCATTAAGGATATTTCATTGTGTAGCGTATCCCCCATTATTCAATAAGCACTTCTGTATAAAACGGGAATAGGAATCAATAATAGATTGCAATAAAAAAATACTAAACAAACTCAAAAGGAGGAGAGGAGGAATGAGAAGAAAATGATAGATTTTTTTAGGTGTATTTAGAGTGATAGTGAGTTATGGTATATATAAGAGTTTTACTGGCTAAAAATAGTAAAGGTAAATGTGTAACGACCTGGTTTCCAGTGGTGTTGGAAAGTGTGGCTTTGAGACCCAATTTGTAACACCCCAAACCCAACCTAGATGTTATGATTGGATCTTGAAGGTTACATCGACCACCCTAAAAACTAGATTTGCTTGCCACATTTGACTTTATTTGATCTTGTGTAGATATTTTATGAAACCTATTTTATTTTTCTTCCAAAAAACCTCACTGTTGCTAAGCAAGAAATTTTCCAAACATTTGTTATTATACTATCAAATTGATTTAGAAATTGTATTATTAGCTTAAGATATTTTTTGGAAAACTTATTTTTGTGTTTTGAATTTGCAGCGGAAAAACTTGTGACTTATCAATATTTTGTAAATGGTTACCTTATTTAATTGTCAGGAAAATCATGCTTCTCGTTTAAAACTAACCTACTAAACTAAGTGTCAAAGTCCAGAACCAAACATTAAAGTCTATAAAAAAATTGACAGTCCATAAGTCCATACTTAAAGAATTATTTTAAACCAGTTCATTTTGAGAATCTGAATCAAAACTCCTTAACCTCGCCCAATCCTAATCCTGAGGATTACTTGAGAAAATAAATAACTGAGTGAGCTAAATGCCTAGTGTGTGTCTTGGCCCAAAAACTTAACAAATAGTAAATTAATGCACAAATTATAACATATCATAGTAGAAACCAGATAGCAATGCAAAGTATCTTTCAGAATAAATCCTACCCCCAACTGCTACACACCAACTCCATCCATCCAACACACCAAAATTGTGGTCATAAGCCACTGAAATATTATGCAATCAAGCTGCCAAGTATAATGTGAAAAACCTCTAAAAACGAATAATGCAGTTTAACTACCAAAATCAGACTTTGTGGGTAACCTGCCAGGATCGCAGATCATAATCTGCCAGAACTTCCTCCATATCATACACATATCATATTCCCAATGCATATGCAAATGGCAAGTTATGTATGATCAAATCAGATGTACTTGTATACAAATATACAGATAAAAATATGCTATTTGACATACAAACAAATAGATCAAAATCATACTCTTAGGCACCATCGACCAACACATTAGTAAGCAAGAATTCATAATAAGTTATCGCCAATAAAGCACATATGCATTCGACAATCTCACATATTAAGTCATACAAAATTGACTTACATATGTTAGGGCATATACACAACATACACAATCGGCTAACACATATTACGGCACTTAAGCATTCAACCTATACCAAATTAAAGCTTACTCACCTTCGATCTTGACCTCCATTCACTTACCTATCTTCAGCCATACAGAAAAAAAAACACAATTCATATTTGAATGATTTCGAATAAGGCATACAAAACATTCAGTTAACCACACCCACAGATAACAAAGGGTTAGAGCACACACCTGATTTCTTTGGGAAAATTCAGCACTACAGCACAACCTAAGCTCCTTATAGAAAGAATTGTTGAATTATCAGTTCACTAGAGAAGTATTTGCCAGCCGCACTTCACCTAAACAAAACCAAAACGATCAAGCCATAATCTCATTGGCCAAAATAGATAATCACATACCTCCCAAGTGAAATAGACCAAAATAAAATCATTAAAAAGAGTACGAATGACGCTTACGAAGAGATATGATGTAAAATCCCGAATTAGGACCTAGTCAGAATAGTGGTTTCGAGACCACAAATATGACGTAAGAAAATTTATTTTTATTATATTTTAATGGTCTATGATTTCACAGAATGATTTTTTGAAAATATCGTTTGAAAATTTCGACGTTTGGACACTCGATTTGGTCAAAAGGACTAAATTGTAAAAAATGCAAAAGTTGAGTTCTACATGTTATAGGTGTCTAATTGTTATGAAATTTTAAATGGGAGGTCCTTAATTGGTAATTAGACCATTGTATAACTTTTTGGACAAAAATGGCCTTGGTTGGGTAAAATTTGAAAGAATAGTAAAAAGGGCATTTTGGTCATTTAGGGGTAAAATGAATTAAAAGACAAATTTTAAAACCCAAATGTGTCCCTTTCTTCTTGCTTCAGCCAAATGTACCAAGAGTAGCCATGGTTGGGGTTTGGCCAAGCTTCCAAGCTCAATAATCAAGGAAAACAAGATTCGGGCTTAGAACGAGGTTGAACAAGGTTAAGCACAAACTCGAAATAAATAGTCGTACTCGAAACCGAGGTAAGTTCATATGTTAATAATAATGCAATGATATTATTGTTCATACTTGAACTTAAATTGATGTGTTAACATTGTGTGATGGATATTTATTTAGTTGATATGAAGATTATATATTGTAACAAATGCCAAATTATAATTATATGCAATACCATGTTTATTTTATGAACTAATGTCTAAATAAACATGGAAATGTGTTGAATTGGATGTACATTGCATGATTAGCTATGCATAATGAGATACTTGATGAAAAGAGAAAAATCCCGGTTGAATAAAAAAGGAAATTTGATGGATAAACCATGGCTTTCATGACTTAAGATCCTACATGTGTTGCAGAAAAGGATTTAGCCCGGACGGGTAATCTGTTGATCTCAAATATAGAAGGATCTAGCCCGGACGGGTGTTCCTTGAGTGATCGAGCCTTCCGAAGAATATGTGTGTATTAAGGATTTAGCCCAGACGGGTAATCTAATTTGGGTCTGAATTTAGCCTGGACTGGTAATTCAGATCCGAGCTCATTAAGAGTGCTTGTCGTTACAAGGGATTTAGCCTGGACTGGTAATCCCGCCGTAAGATGTGAGGTTCGCGGGAGTGCGTATTTGAGGTGATCACTTGTATGACTTGACGATAAATGGATTATCCATCGAGATTTTTGAGAAATTCAACGGGTGTTATAATGAATGAAGTGATGAAAGTCCCGAGATGGGCATGGTGATAAAGGTAAAGTTAATTTTTGTGCTATGGGTATGTATAGGTACGTACATTATACTCAAAAGTGATACCTTATTGAAATGTGATAAATGATGAGTAAGCAAATTCATGCATATGTATGTGTATACATGATGAACAAGTGAAAGGATTTGAAAGACGAACCATCCTTATGCTTATAATTATGAATTGTGTTGCAATATCATGTTAACTTACATTGTGTAATTGAATATGGGATTTATGAAATAATGAGTCCATGATCAATGTGACAATGAAATTATGATAGCTATTGTGATTTTTGCACCGAAACAGTGTTGAACAGCAGCAGTAGCCCAACTTTGAAAAATCACCATAAATAGTGGAAGTCGAATTAGAGGCTGAATAATATATGAACACATAAAGGAAATGGTGTAAGCAAAAGAATTTTGTATTATGAGATATTTGAGTTCTTATGAGACAGAGTCGAAGCGATGCCAGACTCCCCTGTCTTAAATTTAGAAAATCACTAGAAATTGTAAAAAAATAATTATGAGTTAAAATTTATATGACTGAAATCCTTAATGATTTTATTTTCAAGAGAAAGAGACAAGAATATTGTCTGATTCTCATACTATGAGATATTTAATTTTTAGTAGATAGAGGTCGAAGCTGTTGGACAGCGAAACAGGGGAGAGTTTAAAGAATAGACTGTACTTATTGGCTAGAACAAAAATTCTGGAAATTTTATGGTAAGATTATATATGAGTCTAGTTTCAGTTAAAATTAACGGATATTAATTTGGAGTCCTGTAGCTCGAGTTATAAATAATTTATCGACTATGACTCGAGTAGACAGTTTGACCAAAATATGAATAAAAGTGTAATTATAGTTGTTTTACCTAAGGAAACATGTTTTTATAATGCTTATTATTTTCATATGGACTTACTAAGTGTAAAGCTTACTCCCCCTTCCATTTCTTCTAGTGTCCTCAGGTCGGCTCGGGGTTGGAGATCGTCGGAGGCAGCATCACACTATCGAGCTATCAATAAGGGTTATCGATAAGCCTTAAGCATCTTCAAGTGAGTGGCATGTATAAGATCTTAATTATTGATATGTGTTTTTATGTTTTGGCCAAGATGTTGGCTTATATTAATTAATTGTACATAGCCATTAGATGTGGCTTATAATGATTTTGGCTTGTAAGCCTATTTGTCCATGGTCTGTGTTAATGTCTTGTGATGTGGTTATGTGATTATGCTTGTTCACTATGTATGAGAAGTATATGGCACATGTACATGATAAATGCCCAAGGACCATTTGAGATGGTCGTGGCCGTGGAGTGAATGTGTGGCATGGTAGTAAGATAATAATGATTGAACATGGACAATTGTTGAATGTGTAGAGATTAAGTGTTGGGTAATAAACACATGTATGACAGTATGCAAATTATTTAATTGAATTTCACCAAAGGTTGATTAAACATTAAATTGATGTTATAATTTGTGCCTACGATGTGTAAAAGTATGGGAAAAAATAAGGTCAACATAAGGCTTGGAAAATAGCCTAAATGTTAGCTTCACGGGTAGAGACATGGCCATGTGTCTCAACCATGTGGAGAACACGGCCTAGTACACGGGCGTGTGGTCTGGCCATGTAATGTAAATTATTTTGCTGAAGTCATAAATAGAGAGTTACACGGGCGTGTCCCAAGCCACACGGGCGTGTGTGACCACACGGCCCCACCCACACGAGCGTGTGACTCTTCAAAGCTAGAAAATTGTTAAGTTGCCCAAAGTTTATCGAATGTTTTCGATTTTGTCCCGAACCACCCTAATGTATGTTTTAGGCCTCGAAGGCCTGTATAAGGGACGATATGCATGTGTTTTAAAAGTTTTAATTTTGGGCAAATTTTGGTGACCCAGTTTTGTATGTTTGTGAATGTTTAAGTCCGGTAACACCTCGAGACCTGTCTTAGCGTTGGATACGGGTGAGGGGTGTTACATATGAACACACTATCTAAACACCCATAATATCACGTATGGCTAGCAACTAAAACCTCCAAAGGTGACAACACAGGTTAAAATGGTAGCAAAATAGAAAAAAAATGGTCGAAAAAAGGAAAACACAAGAAGGAGAATGAAGAATGAAGAATAAAGAAAAGAAAAAGAAAAAGAAGAAACAAGGGAGAGGACGGCAAGAAGAAAGTGTTCAGCAACAAAAAAGAAAAAAATAGAAAAGTGGAGAATAATGGGGAGAAGGGGACGATACTGAGGGAGAAATTTTAGGACATAATTCCTTAAAATTCAAATTTTAAAATCCAAAACATAACCTCTTATCAAATTTGATTTGATCATAATCTAACTACTCAAAGTTTGAGTTTTACCAGCATTTTAATAGCTTGGACGACACAGCAGAGGAGAAGCAAAAATTATTTCTACTTTGAGCACCACAGGGTTCGAACTCAGGTCACAAGGAAACTTATAACACTTTTTAACCACTAGGTCAACGCCTCACACTTTAAAAAACATACAAAAACTAAAGAAAAGCTAGGTGTGTCAAGCTACAATTGGGAAAAAATAAAAATAAAAATTAAAAGGAATAGAATTGAACACAGGATTTAAATCACATAACTAGATCATTTAACCACTGAACTAGGTCAATTTCCTTGTCACAATTAACACTTAATAAAATAAGAAAATGGGGCATTACAAATCTCCCCTTCTTAAAAAAAAATTCATCCTTGAAATTTACCTGGTCCAAATAGATAAAGTATCGAGTCTACCACTTCCCAAGTGACTTCCTCGGTACCATGTTTCCTCTATAAAACCTTAACTAGAGGAATCCTTCTCTTTCTCAAAAATTTTACCTCATGATCCAAAATCTGATCTGACTGCACCTCAAAAGAAAAATTCAGACTCATATCGATCTCCTCAATCGAAACCAAATGAGATATAAAACTTTAACTAGAGGAATCCTCTTCTTTCTAAAAAATGTTACCTCATGATCCAAAATCTGAACTGGCTTCTCATCAAAAGATAAATCTGGCCTCACCATAATTTTCTCAATCGGAACTATATGAGATGGATCAGGTCGATACCGCCTCAACATAGAGACATGGAAGACATCGTGGATGCAGTCCAACACAAGAGGTAGCTCCAAATGATACGTAACTGGCTCTACTGCCTCAAAATGCAATAAAGCCCAATGAACCTAGGGCTCAACTTGCCCTTTCGTCAAAAACTTAGAACCTTCCTCCACAGAGATACCTTAAGAAAAACCCAGGACCTCACACAGTACTTAATATATTTCCTCTTAAGGTCCACATATGATTTATGTTTGTCCGATGTCATCTTTAACTGATCTTGAATCAACTTAACCTTGCTATCAGTCTCAAGAACCAGATTCGGACCCAAAATTTTCATTTCGCCTAACTCAGTGCAACACAATGGTGTACAACACTTACGACCATACAGAACCTAATAAGGTGCCATCTGAATACTGGATTAGAAGCTATTATTATAAGCAAACACAGCCAAAAGAAAAAATTCTTCTCAACTACTATAGAAATTAATAACACAACTTCGTAGCATATCCCCCAATACATGAATAACCTTCTCAGACTGTCCATCAATCCAATTGAGTACCCAGATCCTCATGCAACTTCTTCCAAAATCATGACGTAAAATAAGGGTCTCAATCTAAGATAATCGATATAGGAACCTCATGAAATCTTACAATCTCAGAGATGTACAACTTAGCTAATCTCTACAAAAAATAATCAATCTGAATCCGAAGAAAATAGGCAGATTTGGTCAATCGATCCACAATAAGCCAAACCAAATATTTCTTAGTGGGTGTTAAAGGTAACCCACTAAATAAATCCATTGTTACTTGCTCCCATTTCCATTGCAGAATCTTAACAGGTTACAAAAGACTAGAAGGAAGTTGATGCTCAGCCTTCACCTATTGGCACATTAGACACTGAGATACAAATTTGGTTACTTTTCGCTTCAAACCTAGTCACCAATTCAATTCCTGAAGATCGTAGTACATATTATTCCCTTTAGGGTGCATAGCATAGAACTATTATGTGCTTCCTGCAATATAGACTATCTCAGCTCCATATCATCTGGAACACAAAGTTGGACTTGGAAACACAAAATACCCTCAGTATCAAACTCAAAATCTGAAGTCTTACCCTCCTCAATCTACTTAACCTGAAGTACTAAAGACTCGTTTAGAAGTTGCTTTTCTCTAATCTCGTCAATCCAAGTAGGCTCAACCTGTACACAACACACTTCTTTCTTAACTTAAGCTGCATCAAAACTGGAACTTGAGTCAACACCAACTTAAGCTTCCCAAAGCTTGCATGCTGATCGTCCATCCACTTGAAAGGAGTATTCTTACACAATAACTTCATCAAAGGACCTGCAATCAACAGGAACCCTTCCACAAATCTTCGATAATACCCTACTAGACCAAGAAAACTCTAAATCTCTGAGACATTCTTAGGCTAATTCCATTCAAAATAGTGTCTATCTTTTTTGGATCCATACGGATACCCTCGGAAGATGCCACATGTCTTAAAAACATGACTTTCCTCAACTAGAATTGACACTTGCTCAATTTAGCATAGAGCTTCTTCTCTCGAAGAATCTGTAGAACTACCCTCAAATGCTCATCATACTCAGCTTTGATCTTAGAGTAGACCAAAAAATCATCGATGAACACTACAATGAACTGATCTAGAAATGGTTGAAATACCCTGTCCATAATATTCATAAATGTGGTTGGAGTATTGGTCAAACTGAAAGGCATAACTAGGAACTTCAAATGACCATAACGAGTTCTAAATGTGACCTTTCACTTTCAACTAATGGTACCCAGATCTCAAATCAATCTTAGAGAACATTGACACCCTTTAGAACTAACCAAACAAATCGTCAATCCTTGGCAACGGATATTTATTCTTTATCGTTAACTTATTAAGTTGTCTATAGTCAACACATATCCTCCTTGTTCAATCCTTCTTCTTAACTAATAACATCGGTGTAACATCCCTAACCCGTAACCGTCGCCAGAATAGGGTCATAAGGCATTACCAAATAAAACACAATCTCAATCAATTACATATAATATATAAATTTAATCACATATACAAGTCTCGAAAGTTAATCAAAATTTATTTCATAAATTAATACACCTCTTAAATTTGAAACATTTCACATCGTATGTATATATATAGTCATATTGTTCACATGTAACAATATAAATTATAATACATTTACAATTTCATATATATGGCATTAGCATAGTAATCTTTATGAACCTCATATGTTTTACATATAAATACCAAATAAAGCAAGTATTTGTTTATAAGTCACACACTTCATTTCTTGGTCCAATCGGCTAAACAATATGTATCATTATACACATTCACAATTTACACTTAATTAGCAAATTCATATAGCCTTGTAGATAAGTATTAAGCACCCAAAAAATATGAGCACTTTACACACATGCAAGGCACATAAAAATATAATTAATATAACAAAGCCAAATATCATATACGCATGTCATAATTTAATTCATAAAGGAACATCAAATTTTTATCATGCATACGTCTTTCTCTTTACCTATTAACTTCATAATTTATATTAACTCAACTATATTCCTAATGAACCATATCGCTGGATATACATATCATCATGACAAATGTTATGAATTATGATTACTCCCTTGATATAAACTCATTATAAGACCAAGCATTTATATATATAACCTAATCATCAAATATACATGTATGGTGCACATTTACCCAAATGTCAAAGCCACACTTAACATTAAAATATCAAGTACATACTAAACAGTCGACTAGTTTATTAATGAAACACATGCATTATCTATCACTTAATAATCAAACTAACCACTAAAACATAATCACCCATTATCTAAACTATGCTGCATCTTATTTTCCATCACAACTAAGAAACATACCAAACACATATTATGTCATTACTCTTCATAGCCGAATCTTGCTACTTATAATTTCCTACGAATACAAGGCTTCCATTATTATTTTATCAACAATCAAGCTCATTAATATATTTCGATCAAGACTTAACAAATTAAGATTAAACATAGTAATTAATTTCATATATATATAATTCATATTAGGTTGAAACACAACCAAGATAATCAAACATATTTATGATCGATACCTTCATGCTTCATCCAAAATCATTAGCTAACTTCTATAAATGATCACGTAACACAAATGATATTCATTCATGGCACGTAGCATAACAACCAAATGGACTTAAACCACAAATATGCCAAAATCGAAATCTAGCATAGAAATTAAGCCATTTTCGCATGGCCTTATACATAACCAAAGTTCATTATTTCAAAATAAATCCAGCCTATACATGCCATAGTTCCAAAATACAACTTATAAAATACCGAAATGGTTGATAGTGTGATGGACTTTGCTGACGATCCCCGAGCCTGTAACTTGAAATCCAAAATCTATAAAATAGAAACAAATATACACACAATAAGCTATTATAGCTTAGTAAGCCATAAGCAAATAAACAATCTAGTAATATATCCAATTCATTATAAACTAACCGAATCATTTTAGCATAAATATGCTTAGTCTCAAACTACCAATTTCATAAATGTTATTTATGATTTTATACAAAATTCCCATATTGGCCGAATGCTCATACAATCAATATAAGTGATTCACAATTCTCTTACAAAGTCAATATGTTATTAGATAATCAAATATACTTATAAACACAAACTCAAGCATCATAATATATTATCATGTACACAATGTTTAATTGGCCAAATACACATGGTTACATCTATACACATATCACATATCATTTTGAAGGCAATCACAATATATCTATCAAGATCGAACACACTTTTGTAATTATACACATTCTATATTACCATATAAGTCATCTATAACAAACATTAAGTACTTACTTACCTTATCACGAGTGTTAATAACCTATTCCATACCTGGTCATTTAGCTTATTCAACATGTACGTACACATCTTATTGTAGCCTGATGGACCATTCAGAATTGGATAGGACACTCGGATAAACACACAAGTCGTACAATGCCAACGTCCCAAACATGGTCTTACATGTAGTCACATATCGATGCCACTGTCCCAAACAGGGTCTTACTCGTAAACACATATTGAAATCATATTTCGATGCCATGGTCTTACTCACGCACATATATCGGAATCCTATGTCATGACATATGTATCCTAGCTATTCCTAAGGTTCATACGGGGCTTCCGGACGTCGTAACTCGGTCGAAACGAATGCTCGAACTTGATTACCAAGCTTATACATATTCGGAAATTACATTTATAATATCATATATTTCAATTCAGCATCTATACTTTACATTTAATTAAAAATTAAGTACGTCTATTTGCTTATAAACTTACCTCGGACGATGTAAAATAGAACAGGGCAGCTAGTCGATGACTTTCGTTTTTCCCCGATCCAAATCCAATTTCTTTAGTTCTTGATCTAGACATATTCAAATTAATCTCATTCAAACATATTTTCATTCAATTTAGTCTAAAAACAAATAAATGGGCAAATTACCATTTTACCCTTAACATTTACAATTTTTACAATTTAGTCCCAATTGCACAAAACACAAAATATTCAAAATTTCAAGATACCCATGTTTGGCCAAATATTCATAGTGTTCATACAAGCCCATGTATTTCATTTATTTCACATTTTAGTCCCTCAAATTATTATTTTTGCAATTTAGTCCTAATTACTCAAAATCATCAAAAACTCCAATACAAAATATGTTAATCTAAAACATATATTTCATATTTCATCATCAAACAACAAAAATCACAAGTTACCAACAATGGCATAACTCAAAAATATTCATTAAAATCAAAAATTAAAGCTTGGGTCTTGAAGATTTCTAAGCAACGATCTCAAAAACGTAAAAATTATCAAAAATCGAACAAAAACGAACCTTGATTAAGCTTGAGTAAGTGCCGAAACCTAGCTCTTGTTCTTTCTTTTTCTTTTGTTTAGTTTCGGTGATGAAGAACAAAGGAAATAAAATGAATTTGATTACTTTATTTTTAACATATATAAGTTTATTAACTAAATTACTTAAATAACCTTAATGAAATAATAATAAAATCATATAATATATGTCTTTTACCGTCCAAACAATGTGCTAATGGATTATTTTCAACATAAATACTCCAATTTAGAAAGCCATTAACAAATCAGCCCTTTACAAATTAATCTACCAAAATTTTAATTTACGCAATTAAGTCCTTTTATTTAATCGGATACCTAAACGACAAAATTAAATCACGAAAGTTTCACAGATATAAATTCACACAAAATAAGCACAAAAAATAATTTTTAAATATTTTTCTGACTCGAATTCATGGTCTCGAAACTACCGTTCCGATTAGGGTCTAAATCAGACTGTTACAACTCTCCCCCTTAGGGATTTTCGTCCCCAAAAATCTTACC
Source organism: Gossypium longicalyx (assembly GCA_025698465.1). Lineage (NCBI taxonomy): Eukaryota > Viridiplantae > Streptophyta > Magnoliopsida > Malvales > Malvaceae > Gossypium > Gossypium longicalyx. The sequence goes on along the minus strand of CM046996.1, from coordinate 17,215,431 downwards.
GGTGAATAGGTTCGGATAACGTTCTCTCATTGTATCCTTTGGCTCCCACGTTGCTTCGTCAACTCAGTGTTTATGCCACAATACTTTAACAAACGGAATCTTCTTATTTCTTAACTCTTTAATCTCGTGAGGTAAAATACAAATTGGTTCTTCTTCATACGTCATATCGGGCTTAATCTCAATTTTAGACGGACTAATCACATGCAAAGGGTCAGATCAATATCTACGAAGCATTGAGACATGGAATACATTGTGGAGCTTTTCTAACTCAGGTGGCAATAACAGTTTGTAAGCAACTGGCCCGATACGCTCTATAATCTCATACGAGCCAATAAACCTCGGACTCAATTTGTCTTTGTGACCAAATCTGAGTATTTTCTTCCACTGTGAGACTTTCAAGAAAACTTTATCTCCGATCTGAAACTCTATACCCTTGCGTTTCAAGTCCGCATAAGATTTCTGACGGTCCGATGCTGCTTTCAGACTTTCACGGATTACTTTCACTTTCTGTTCAGTTTCTCTGATCAAATCGACCCCGTGTATCTTATTTTCACTGAGTTCAGTCCAGTATAACGATGTGCGACATTTACGACCGTACAAAGCCTCATAAGGTGCCATTTTGATACTCAATTGAAAGCTGTTATTATACGCAAATTCAATCAGATGTAGGTATCGTTCCCACATACCTTCGAACTCAAGAATGCAACATCTCAACATATCCTCAAGTATCTGAATGATTCACTCAGACTGACCATCTGTTTGTGAATGGAAAGTAGTACTGAAATGTAATTTTGTACCTAGTGCATCTTTCAGTTTCTTCTAAAACCACGATGTAAACCTCGAATCTCTATCCGAAACAATAGATATAGGCACACCATGTAATCTCACAATCTGAGAAACATACAATTCAGCCAATTTATCAAGCGATTAACCTGTACTTATTGGAATAAAGTGAGCCGACTTAGTCAATCTATCCACAACAACCCAGATTGCATCCTTCTTGCTCGGTGTCAACGGTAAACCAGATACAAAATCTATCGTAACTCTGTCCCATTTCCATTCTGGTATCATAATCGGCTGAAGTAATCCTGAAGGTGCCTAATGCTCGGATTTTACTTGTTGACAGACTAAACATCTTACAACAAAGTCAGAAATGTCTCGTTTCATATCATGCCACCAATAAAGTTGTTTCAGATCCTCGTACATCTTTGTACTACCTGGGTGAACAGATAACCGACTGCTGTGAGCTTCATTCAAAATCATCTGAATCAACTCTAAATTCCTCGGAGCACATATTTGGTTTTTGAATCTCAAACAATCTTCAGCATCAACTTTGAATTCTAAATTAACATCTATATCACACTGAGCTCGTTTTGCTAATAACTCATTATCAAACTTCTGGGCATCACATATTTGTTGAACAAATAACTGTCTTTCTCTCAATTCAGCTATTATCGAACCATCAGCAGACATAGCCACACGCGCATTCATTGCACGCTAAGTAAACAGTGATTTTCGACTTAAAGCATCAGCAACAACATTAGCCTTCCCCGAGTGGTAGTCAATCACAAGCTCGTAATCTTTTAGTAATTCTAATCATCGATGTTGTCTCAAGTTTAGATCTTTCTAAGTCATCAAGTATTTCAAGCTTTTATGATCAGAATAAAAATGACATTTCTCACCAAACAGATAGTGACGCCAAGTTTTCAACGCAAACATAATGGCTGCCAATTACAAGTAGTGTGTCGGATAATTCTTTTCATGTGGCTTCAATTGTCTCGAGGCATAAGCTATAACTTTGCCTTCCTGCATCAGTACACAACCCAAACAATTTAAAGATGCATCACTATAAGTAATAAATTATTTATCCGATTCTGGTTGAACTAGCACTGGAGCTTCAGTTAAAAGAGCATTTAACTAATCAAAGCTTTTCTGGAAATTCTCTGACCACTCGAGCTTAAGATCTTTCTGCAATAGCTTTGTCATCGGGGCTGCAATCATAAAGAAAACTTTCACGAACCATCTATAATAACCAACAAGTCCCAGAAAGCTTCGGACTTCAGAAACATTCTTCGGAGGTTTCCAATCAAGTATAGCTGAAATTTTGCTCGAATCAACCCAAATACCAAATGATGATACCACATGACCCAAAAAACTGACTTCACTTAACCAGAACTCACATTTACTGAATTTCGCATACAATTGTTTATCTCGCAAAGTCTGTAACACAAGTCTCAAATGTTTGGCATGTTCGGTTTCATCAAGGTAATAGATCAAAATGTCATCTATAACACACAACCACAAACCGGTCCAGATACGGTCTGAAGATCGGATTCATCAAATCCATGAAAAAAGCAGGTGCATTAGTGAATCCAAAAGGCATAACTAAAAACTCATAGTGTCCATACCTTGTTCGGAAAGCAATCTTTTGTAGTTTACAACAGCATCATGCAAAGTCAACCAATCCATACCCAAAATTGTATCGAACTCATCAAATGGAAACAGCATCAAATTAGTCGAAAAGCACAAATCTCGAACCATCAAGGGACAATTCTTACATACTTTATCAACCATAACACACCGACCCAAGGGGTTTGACACTTTAATCACAAACTCAGTAGACTCAACAGGCAGAGTCTTGCTGAATACTATTGTCTCACACACATAAGAATGAGTAGAACCAGGATCAACCAATGCAATTACATTAGTATCATAAAAAGTGAATGTACCAATAATGACATCTGGGGATGAAGCCTCCTCTCGTGCACGTATAGCATAGGCTCTAGCAGGGGCACGAGCCTCAGATCTGACTGTTGTATTTTTAGTCCCTCTCTGACTGCCACTCGTATTACCCACATTTCTCAGTGGTCTACCCTGAGCCACAGTATTACCCGATCTCATGTTCTAAGCTGGATTTTCTTCAGCTAACCCTGGGAAATCTCGAATATAATGGTCTATCAATCTGCATTTAAAGCAGGCCTGATCATGCAATCTGCAACTCTTGGTATGTCGTTTACCATAGTGTTTACACTCAGGTTGATTCGATTTGACATTACCCACGCTTGCTAATGAGCTAGCTCTCGAGCTCACTGGTAGTCTATTCTGATCTCGTCTGGAGTAACCTGAAGTGGCTCTAGAACAGCTGAAATATCTCGGAACTTCTTTGATGCCAACTGGAATGACTTACCGAATGTTCTTTTACGAGCATTTCTAGTTTCAAAGTCAACTTTTCTTTTCTCTTTCCCGAGCTCTTCAGCTTTGCAAGCTCGCTCAACTAGTACTACAAACTCTTTTATCTCAAGCAAGCCAACTAACAGTTTAATGTCTTCATTTAGCCCATCTTCAAATCTTTTACACATTATGGATTCAGGGGAAACACACTCTCGGGCATACCAACTGAGTCTCACAAATTTCCGCTCGTACTCTGTCACTATCATCCGACCCTGTTTCAGCTCCAGAATTCTTTACGCTTCTGATCGATAAATATTTGACTGATATATTTCTTACAGAACTCAGTCTGAAAGAATTCTCAGGTCACTTGCTCTCTCAGAACTACTAATACCAGGGTATTCCACCAGTGATATGCTGTGTCTCGAAGCAAGGATATAGCACATTTCAAACATTCATCTGGAGTACATGACAGCTCATCAAACACACGTATGGTATTATCAAGCCAAAACTTAGACCGCTCAGCGTCATCATCATCAGTAGCTTCAAACTCTTCAGCCCCATATTTTATGATTTTATCAATAGGTGGATTATACAATTTCAACGAATCACTTCCTTGATGTACAACAGGCATCGAAGATGGATTAATTGGGGGTAGAGGTTCTTGTACAGCCGAGTTAGTCTAGATATATTAAGTAAACCAGTCATTCATCATTTGATAGAAGGCTTGTTTAGCCTCATTTTCCTAATTACTCAAAATCAGTCGAGAATCAGTCGGCGCTGTCCCTTGCGCGGGAGTAGGCACTGCACTCTCAACATCATCAACTATAGCTCTGTCGGGATCCATTTACTATATAAAAACACATTTTCAGATGTCAGAAGTCATCACACTATCACAGTATATAATATGGCATGTATAGCTAGACTCACACACGCTACGTTAGTCCTAGAATTGACTAAACCGTAACTCTGATACCAATAAAATGTAACACTCCTAACCCGTATCCGTCGCTGGAATAGGGTCATAAGGCATTACCAAATAAAACACAATCTCAATCAATTACATATAATATATAAATTTAATCACATACACAAGTCTCGAAAGTTAATCAAAATTTATTTCATAAATTAATACACCTCTTAAATTTGAAACATTTCACATCATATGTATATATATAGTCATATTGTTCACATGTAACAATATAAATTATAATACATTAACAATTTCATATATACGGCATTAGCATAGTAATCTTTATGAACCTCATATGTTTTACATATAAATACCAAATAAAGCAAGTATTTGTTTATAAGTCACACACTTCATTTCTTGGTCCAATCGGCTAAACAATATGTATCATTATACACATTCACAATTTACACTTAATTAGCAAATTAATATAGCCTTATAGATAAGTATTAAGCACCTAAAAAAATATGAGTACCTTTGCACACATGCAAGGCACATAAAAATTAATTAATATAACAAAGCCAAATATCATATACGCATGTCATAATTTAATTCATAAAGGAGCACCAAATTTCTATCATGCATACATCTTTTTCTTTACCTATTAACTTCATAATTTATATTAATTCAACTATATTCCTAATGAACCATATGGCCGGATATACATATCATCATGACAAATGTTATGAATTATGATTATGCCCTTGATATAGACTCATTATAAGACCAAGAATTTATATATATAACCTAATCATCAAATATACATGTAGCCAAAGCCACACTTAACATTAAAATATCAAATACATACTAAACAGCCGACTAGTTTATTAATGAAACACATGCATTATCTATCACTTAATAATCAAACTAACCACTAAAACATAATCACCCATTATCTAAACTATGCCGCATCTTATTTTCCATCACAACTAAGAAACATACCAAACACATATTATGTCATTACTCTTCATAGCTGAATCTTGCTACTTATAATTTCCTATGAATACAAGGCTTCCATTATTATTTTATCAACAATCAAGCTCATTAATATATTTCGATCAAGACTTAACAAATTAAGATTAAACATAGTAACTAATTTCATATATATAATTCATATTAGGTTGAAACACAACCAAGATAATCAAACATATTTATGATCGATACCTTCATGCTTCATCCAAAATCATTAGACAACTTCTATGAATGATCACGTAACACAAATGATATTCATTCATGGCACGTAGCATAACAACCAAATGGACTTAAACCACAAATATGCCAAAATTGAAATCTAACATAGAAATTAAGCCATTTTTGCATGGCCTTATACATAACCAAAGTTCATTATTTCAAAATAAATCCAGCCTATACATGCCATAGTTCCAAAATGCAACTTATAAAATACCGAAATGGTTAATAGTGTGATGGACTTTGCTGACGATCCCCGAGCTTGTAACTTGAAATCCAAAATCTATAAAATAGAAACAAATATACACACAATAAGCTATTATAGCTTAGTAAGCCATAAGCAAATAAACAATCTAGTAATATATCCAATTCATTATAAACTAACCGAATCATTTTAGCATAAATATGCTTAGTCTCAAACTACCAATTTCATAAATGTTATTTATGATTTTATACAAAATTCCCATATTGGCCGAATGCTCATACAATCAATATAAGTGATTCACAATTCTCTTACAAAGTCAATATGTTATTAGATAATCAAATATACTTATAAACACAAACTCAAGCATCATAATATATTATCATGTACACAATGTTTAATTGGCCAAATACACAGGGTTACATCTATACATATATCACATATCATTTTGAAGGCAATCACAATATACCTATCAAGATCGGACACACTTTTTTAATTATACACATTCTATATTACCATATAAGTCATCTATAACAAACATTAAGTACTTACTTACCTTATCACGAGTGTTAATAACCTATTCCATACCTGGTCATTTAGCTTATTCAACATGTACGTACACATCTTATCGTAGCCCGATGAACCGTTCGGAATTGGATAGGACACTCGGATAAACACACAAGTCGTACAATGCCAACATCCCAGACGTGGTCTTACATGTAGTCACATATCGATGCCACTGTCCCAAACAGGGTCTTACTCGTAAACACATATCAAAATCACATTTTGATGCCATGGTTTTACTCACGCACATATATTGGAATCCTATGTCATGACATATGTATCCTAGCTATTCCTAAGGTTCATACGGGGCTTCCAAACGTCCTAACTCGGTCGAAACGAATGCTTGAACATGATTACCAAGCTTATACATATTCAGAAATTGCATTTATAATATCATATATTTCAATTCAGCATCTATACTTTACATTTAATTAAAAATTAAGTACGTCTATTTGCTTATAAACTTACCTCAGACGATGTAAAACAGAACAGGGCAGCTAGTCGACGACTTCGTTTTTCCCCGATCCAAATCCGATTTCTTTAGTTCTTGATCTACATATTCAAACATATTTTCATTCAATTTCAAACATATTTTCATTCAATTTAGTCTAAAAAAAAATAAATGGGAAAATTACCATTTTACTCCTGACATTTACAATTTTTACAATTTAGTCCCTATTGCATAAAACACAAAATATTCAAAATTTCAAGATACCCATGTTTGACCGAATATTTCTAGTGTTTATAAAAGCCCATGTATTTCATTTATTTCATATTTTAGTCCATCAAATTATTATTTTTGCAATTTAGTCCTAATTACTCAAAATCATCAAAAACTCCAATACAAAATATGTTAATCTAAAACATATCTTTCATGTTTCATCATCAAACAACAAAAATAACAAGCTATCAAAAATGGCATAACTCAAAATATTCATCAAAATAAAAAATTAAAGCTTGGGTCTTGAAGATTACTAAGTAACGATCTCAAAAACGTAAAAATTATCAAATATCGAATAAAAACGAACCTTGATTAAGCTTGAGTAAGTGTCGAAACCTAGCTCTTGTTCTTTCTTTTTCTTTTTCTTTTTTTCGATGATGAAGAACAAAGGAAATAAAATGAATTTGATTACTTTATTTTTAACATATATAAGTTTATTAACTAAATTACTTAAATAACCTTAATGAAATAATAATAAAATCATATAATATATGTCTTTTACCATCCAAACAATGTGATAATAGATTATTTTCAACATAAATACTCCAATTTAGAAAGCCATTAACAAATCAGCCCTTTACGAATTAATCTACCAAATTTTCAATTTACGCGATTAAGTCATTTTATTTAATCGGACACCTAAATGACAAAGTTAAATCACGAAAGTTTCATAGATATAAATTCACACAAAATAAGCACAGAAAATAATTTCTAAATATTTTTTTGACTCGGATTCATGGTCCCAAAACCACCGTTCCGATTAGGGTCTAAATCGAGCTATTACAATCGGTGCTCCCCAAGGTGAAACACTAAGTCTTATGGATCCTCTATCCAAAAGTTCCTGAAGTTGAACTTTTGGTTCCTTCAAATCTTTTGGTGTCATACAATAAGGAGTAATGGACACTGAAGCAGTCTCAGGCGGAACCTCAATTCCAAACTCAACCTCTCGTTCCGGTGGTAACTCTGGCAATTTCTTAGGGAAAACATCAAATAGTCCTTAACTGTTCGAATTCCTTCCACAGCTGAACCATCAAAGTCTGTATCATGAACATAGGTTAAATATGTTTCACACCCCTTCCAAACCAAATTCTCAGCTACTGAAGTGGAGATCACATTAGATAGGTAATCTTGATGCTCGCTTACCATTACAATCTCCTTACCATCTATTATTTTCAAGGTCGCTCTTTTTGTAGAACAATCCAGACTAACTTGATGCTCAAATAACTATCCATGCTCAGAATCAATTCGAAATCCCTAACTGGAAACTCCAATAGATTAACTGAAAATACAAATCCCTAAGTCTCAAGCGAATACCTCTTGTAGACCTTATTTACCCACACCAACTACCTCAATGGACTAACCACAGAAACTTTACTAACATTTTCCTCAACAAGAATTCCCAACTTACTAGAAACACATCTAGAAACATACGAATGCATGGAAAAAATATCAATTAAGGCAAAATACTGATGAGAATGAATAGTGAATGTACCTACTATAGCATCGGCTACATCTCTATTCTCGCGACGTCTCACCGCATAAACTAGTGCAAGCTGCCTAGCCTTAGTTTGATTAGCACCCTAACCTGGTGCCCTCTGTCCCTGACCATTACCATTACCAACTCTAAACTATCCCCAACCTCTCGGAGGTTGTTAAACAACCCTCTGCAGCTGAACGCAGTTCTAAGTTAGAGCTTGCATCGGCTCAGCCCAATGTTGACACTCTTTAATATAATGCTTATTGTATTCACATTTAAACCATGGCCCTACTTTCCTCCAACACTTGCTCGATTGACACTTACCACAATATACACAAGTCAGAACTCGATCAATAGCCACTGCTGCCTCAACCTGCTAAGGTTGGTCTACTCTGACCTGTTTCTTAGACTGCAGAGCTGCACCAAAAGGACCTGAATCCTTCTTATTCTGATTCTTAATCTGTTCTATTTCACGCACTCCATGCACTTAATATCCTCAATTACCTTAGCCTTCTCTACTAAAGTTTTGAAGACCCGATCCTATTACAGAGCAATCAGAATTTTTAAATCATACCAAAGTCTATCCTCAAAATGAACGCTCTTATCATAATCAGTGGGCACTAAACTCCATAATCAGTGGGCACCAAACTCTGAGCATATCTGGTTAGCCTCAGGTACTTGGTCTCATACTCAACCATTGACATCTCACTTTAACTAAGTCCAATGAACTCCAACCTGCGAGCCTTAATATACTTTGCCCCAACATGTTTCTTTTGGAAGGCATCCTGGAAAAACTCCCAAGTTACACGCTCAGCCTTTGTGCCCCGCACTACAGCTTAATTTACTGCATCATCCCCAAACACCTAATTATCACCCTTAGTAACTAGTGTTTCAGCTGTCTCGCTAATCTCAAGGTTGGGCATGTTTCCCATATAGGACGACTCAACTTAAGCCACTTGACAGTGCCCCACCACGCCCTCGCGTACCACGTTCTTGTGTACTACAGGTACTCATTATACTATCTACAGCTTAGAAGTTCTAAGAATTAGCTTTGGTAATTTTAATCCAAACTTTATAGTTTTAAAGAAATAACACAGTTTTTATCTAAAGTAGAAAAAATCTTATTCTGCAGTCTCTAAAGTTTACCGGTTTGACTAAATTAGCTAAAGTAAAAGTATCTTAGTTAGATCAGTGTTAGAGTCTCGAATTCTTTTTTAATATCTTTATCATTTTATAAAAATAAATTATAACATAGTTCCCAACATCCAAAACATGCCCCTAAACGCTTCCTGCATTCTTCACTATGATTCCTACCACAATATTCACATTTACTTTTCATCACTCTCAAACCACCAGAACTTACCATAGAAGTAGCTAGTCTACTGAATCCTTCACGTTTGAAATTTGTAAACTGTGAATCTTTTCTCGAAGCTAAAAAAGTTTGATCTCTAGGTTACTTAAAACCTACTAGTAAAGGACTTGACCTACCTCTCTTCATCCTTTCTCTTTCAAAATTCTTGCTTCTATCTCTAATGGTCGATTCCATCTTATGGGCTTTTGTTGTCCTTGCTACAAGAGTTTTACATTCAACTGCTGTAACCAGTGCACTAATCTCATCCCTTAGTCCCCATTCAAATTTATCACATATTTCTTTTTTAGTCTGAAACATGTTCTTTGCATAACAACTAAGTCTGAGAAATTCCCTTTCATATTCCATAATTGTCATTCTCTCTTACCTCAAATACAGGAAATCATTCTTCATTTGTTCAAAATACATCTGATTAACATATCTTTCCCTAAACTTTTTGAGAAAGAAGTCTTAGCCAATCATTTACTCAAAAGTCACACTAACCAAGGCTTCCCACCATTGGTAAGCTTCTCCTTTTAACAACGATATAGCACATCGAAGACTATCCTTGAAGTACATTTCAATAGTAGCTTGTTCATGTGTAGTCATATGACTTTCCATTTCCTCAATCGTGGCTTCTTTAGAACCGTCAGACATTTTCTTATCTCCCTATAAAAGAAAATTTAACTTAATTAAAAATACTAAAGACTAAGCTAGAGGCATACTATGTATGATGGGGTGTGATATAACCATCCGTTTTTTGAGAATCGGCTAAACCTTGGCTTTGATACCAATTTATAACACGCCAAACCCGATCCTTTAGAAGGATCCGAGTATGTCGTGTCACTACTTAAGAATCATTATCTCCAAAAAATAATTTTATTGCTTAGCAATGAAAGAACCTGTAACGGCCTAATTTTTAGAGATACTGAAAAAGGCAGTTTTAAAACCCTATTTTTGTTAACCAAGTAAGTAATTATTAAATATTAATATTTACGAAGATGTTATATTAATAAATTAAAGTTTGGTCTAATAATTTTACCGAATTAATAGTTAATCAAGGCTCGGGGACTAAATTATAAATTTCAATCATTTTAGGTTTTTAATTGACCAAAGGCTTGAGGATTTAAATAGCAATTAACCAATGGTCCAAAACGGCAATTGGACCATTTCCATTTAGGAGAATGTGGATGTTGATTGTGAAATCCACTATCATTTATTAATATTATATTAAGTAAAATAAACCATATTTATGTTAATTAAACTAGTTTAATTAAGACTTAATTAACCTATATAAGTTAAATAGTGTATAAAAATAAGGTCAACTTCCCCATTTACCATTCTATTGCTGAATTTGAAGAAAGAAAAACCTAAAGCTTGTGGTGACTTTCGGCCATCATATTGTAAGTATATTTAGGTATTTTTCTTGCAATTTTTATAGATTTGAGGTCATATAAACTTGATTTAGTTATCCCATATACCAATTGTAAAACTGTTAAAGTTTTTGAAAGTTTTCATTGTTGATTTTTTGAAGAATTAGGCTTGAAATTGATAGATTTCAGGCTTAGAATATAAAAAGGACTCGATTGTAAAGTTAATTTAGCTTATTGTTAACTTTGTTGCATTAGGGACCAACTTGAATAAATGTAAAACTTGTTACAAAATTACATTAGAAATAGAAAGCTTAAGGTCCCCTATGAGAATATTTGAAATCAGATTTTAATCCAAGGCTAGGAATTAAAAGTTATAACTATCCTAAGTTCAGTGCCTAAATTGAATAAAATATAAAATTTTAGGGTTATCAAAAAATTGATTTTATAAAGTTTCATGGATATCATAGCATAGTGTGGAGATATTTGGTATTGATTGATGATATAAAATGATTGTTTAGATCAAGAATAGGACCGAAGTGAAACTGATAGGGGAAAAGCAAAAATTACGGATTAGCCCTTCAAGTATCCACTTTACATATTTTGAACAGATAAGTTCCTATGGAAGCTTACCACTCTATTTTATTTATGTATGAACTTTATTTGAATTTATACTTAAATATATATATATATATATATATTATAATTTAGTAGAATTAGTGAATTTGACACACATGGCTCAAAATAGACTAAATTGTAAATTTTTGTGAATATTGGTTTTATGAAAATAGTATAGAATGTAAATTTGATTATTAGCTAATTATATGACTCGATAATGAGAAATGAAATTATGTACATGAATTGATATTGACATTTATACGGATATGATGCTTGAATGAACTTAGTAAAATGTTAGGATAAGTATGACATGCCATCAGGGTTATTCACATGATTGATTAGAGATTTTACATGTTTTTACGAGATCTAGCATTTTTTGCAGATTTTTGAGTTATATGTATTGAAGGTTTAGCACGTACGAGTAACCTCGATATAATGTTAGATTGTGTGAGCAATTATGTTATAATGTCAACTTGTGTGAGAAACTTATTCATGTGCATTCGAGTCCATTTTACTATAGTTTCATCGGGCAATATTCAGTTGAATGAAAATGAAAATTGAACTATGGAATGGAAATGAAATGGTATTTTGGTGATACTTGATATATAAATTGATACACGACTTTTTTTTAAATTGTGATATTACGTATGGTTTTAGAATGTAACTAGTGCATTTAATTGATGATGTTGTTATATGTATAGATATGTTATAATGTGCTAAGGATAGTTAAGTTACTTGTCCATTAGATTAGTGAGCTATGTCTTAATGATCAAGGTATGATTTAGTTTCTATTTGAACTTACTAACCATTCTTAAGGCTTACTTTAGTTGTGTAGTGATGTATGTTTTCCCGTTACTAACTAAAAATACGACGAAAGAAAGAGCAACTATCAATAAAAAGTATAGCTACAGTGAGTAAAGATATCATATCCACAAGGACTAAAATTATCGTTTTCCTATTATTTAGTCGACAAATTAAAGTGATTGCCTTAAACTAAAATTAACTAAATTAATCTAACTAAAGAACTCAACAGAGAATGAATCAGGAAAATAACCGAATAATAACCAATGAGAGAAACAATACCCAAGAAAGAATCCACCTAGACTTCATCTATTATTATGAATCTAATTTAAATGATTTATTCACTTGGTATCTTGATCCGTACAAATACCTAAATTATGCTAATATCTCTTTCGAGAGTAAAAGCAACTGACTCTAGGTTGATTAACTGAAATTTCTTTAAATTAAAACCCCTATTGTCGCATTAACTCGATCTATGAATTCCCCTATTAGATTTGACTCTAATCCAGTAGATTTATGTCGTCCTATTTCTAGGATTGCATGCAACTCCACTCAACTATGCTAGATCTACTCTTAAACAGGACTTTTGCTTCTCTGATTAAGCACATTAAACATGAATTAATATCCTAGAAATATTAAAACAAAAGATAAGCACGCATAAATAAGAACAAGAATCAAGTATTTATCACGTAAAACAAAAAAAATTATCATAAGGTTCATTTTCCCTAGGTATTTAGGGAATTAGTTCACAATTGTGAATGAAAACATTTCAAAGTCAGAATAACCACAAGAAATAAAGAAATTCATAAAAATTTCAAGAGAAATCAAAAGGAGGTCTTCAATCTTAATGGAAATCTAGTTCAGAGTTGGCTCCAATGGTGTTCTTCGAGTTGTTTTCTTCGATATTCTCTGATGGTCCCCTTTTCTCTTCTTATATTTGGTATTTACAGACTTTAAAATGCCTAGAAAGCCTAAAAATTGCATTTTTCCGCATGTTTAGGATGCAAGTCGCAAAATTGACATAGTTGGCACATGGACGTGTGTCCAACCCGTGTGGGAAGGCCCAGCCCGTGTGACTCCTAAAATCTACTCTTTTTGTCTGATTTTCACTCATTTTTCGTTCATTTTGCTCCCAAATTCTCTCCTAAGTCTAGAAACATGAATTCAAAGGATTATGAGCATAAGATTCACCAATTTGCATAAATAATAATCCAAAAATGCATTAATAACGATATTTAAATATGTTATTTTTATCACTTATCATTTAGTCTCCTTGTAGATTTTGACCTTGTGGAGTTGCCAAGCTGGATCAGCGAAAGAGCACACACACTATCTTGAAACGATAGTTATATGTTCATTTTGAAACTAGACTTGGTGGCATGTACATAATAGGGTCTCTTAGTGTACAAATGATCAAGTTGGAGTAGTAGTCATATAGTAGCTTGGTAATGTTTAATTTTGAACATTTAATATGTTGTACATATCCAAATGAGGCATGTTTTGACCAAGTTAATGCCATGAAAATTATAACCTTACTTATGAATGGATAGTATATTATGCTTTGAAATGGGATTAATTGAAATGGTTAGGTAGATTAATGAATTAGAAGTAATAGGTTGAATGTTAATTATGTTCTGTGGCTTGGTATATAATTTAGTTAAATAGCATCAAGCTTATTGATCATGTGAAAATAGTTTTGAAAGTGTTGGATATGGAAATTGAATTGAAAAGTTCTATATGCTTAAATGGTGTAAGATTGAGTTGCATGATATTGAAAAGAAATTGTAATGGCTATGTAATTGAATTTTGTTGACATATTCATTATTTTATTGAAATGGTTATGTGGTTTTGTGAACATGGAATGGTATGAAATTTGGATATTTTTTTATTGCAAAGAAGATGTATGAATCATTTAGGTTGTGTTGCAAGTTGTTGAATTGAGACCAAAATGGTGTTTTTTGCTAAAATAGTGTCCTCGTCAAGACTACCACCACGCAACGTCGCAACGTAAGTCGACAATGAGTGACATCGCGACATCGATATGCTTGAAGTCACGACGTGACTTACTGTGTTGGCCACGTCACGGTAAGGAAATGAGGAAGTCACAATATCGGTTCGAAAATTTCAAAACTTCATAATTTGATCCTAATTCATGCTCGAGTTGGCAAAAGAGTTTTTGAAAGCTCGTGCAGAACCCGAAAATGATTGAATAATGCATGATGAATGTATATGATACTTATTTATATATGTGATTGATTAAATGATGTAAATTGTATGCTACTAGTTCAACAATGACTGTAATATTTCATAGCTTGGATCCGACGAGTAGGTCAGGAAAAGGGTGTTATAAAACCAATCTTTGATGGTAGAAAATTAATTCAATGCTCTAGAATGGCTAATACATGGTTATCTGAAGAAACAAAACAATAATTAATGCATTATGTTCCAGTCAATCTCAAATAAATTATTTTGTTTTAAAAAGACATAAGTCGTAACAAATACCATATTGAGACTGTGGATGAGGAGACGATTAATTTCTATATATTAAATCTATTATATTGGTTAAGAATTTATATTAGAAAGCTATCATTTTTTCCTCTACTTTGTACTATGCATATATTTGTATGGTTATATCACATGTGATGGTAAACTAGAAGTTTACTAGCCTAAATATATTAATTAATTGGCATGATCAGTTAGACCATCCTGATCAATAATGATGCAATAAATGGGAATTTACATGGATATTTATTAGAGAACTTGAAGATTCTTCATTTTAAAGATTTCTTAAGTGTTGTTTGTTCTCAAATGATTTATTAAAACCTCACTAACAAAAGTTAAGATTGAATATATTTCATTTCTGAAAGAAATATGGGCTCATTTATCCAACAAGTGGATGTTTTTATATAATTTTGGTAGATACATTTACAAGTTAATCACATGTGAGTTATCAACTTGCAACCTATAATTTGCGAGATTACTTGTTTAATGATTCGTTTAAGAATAAAACTTTCAAATCATGCAATCAATATAATTCTTGCTAATGTAGGTGAGTTTGTTTCTTAGACTTTCAATTATTTTTGAATGCTAGATTGTCAGTGCGAGTAACTATCGCAAAGCCTGTTTATACGTATAAAATGGTTTTACAGAATTTATAAAGTACATGCCTCTAGTAAATAACTAAACCATATCTTTTGAGAACAAAAGTTTTTTGTATATGTACAAGGTTATTGTATTTTACATGAATTGACACTTATACACACCATGCCAATAAGTTATAATAAATACTCTCTATTACAATTGGTTTTTGGTCAAGAGCTAAATTCAACCCATTTTAGAATTTTTGAATGTTTGATATTTGTTCAAGTGGCTCCACACAATGCACAAAATGAATTTTCAAATAAAGTTGGGAATATATATTAATTATGAGTCTCATTGTATTATCAAATGTTTTAAATGAATTGAAGATTCAATTATGACATGATTTGTGATTATTATTTGATTTGATAGTTTTCACAACATTAGGGGGAGAGAAATAATAGCTTGATAAATAGATTACTTGAAATGAACTATCATTATCTATATCCTCGTAGAAAGTGATTTGAGCCAAAAGTTCTAAAAGATAATTCACTTTGTTATAAATTAACTACCACATGCATTTACTAATTTGATGAGAATGACAAGTGTTATATACAAGCTAATGTTTTCATTTAAATTGGAGTCCTAGTAGGAAAATTTGTAAGAATAAAATGAAAGTAATGCATACTTGAAACATGGTATATCGATTGGTTCCAAAGAGAAAATTCTCATAAAAGAAAATAATAAATATAGATGGTCATATAGTGGAGGTAGATGCTCCTGAAGAGACTCAAAGCATAAATAATTATTAAAACTCCATAAGAGATTCAGGTATTTAAAATTGAAGATGACAATAGTGAAAATAAAGAGATCTCGATAAGTCATGTCAATACGTTAAAATATGGAACTGTAAGAATAGAAAGTTGTCAACAACAATTTTGCATGCAATATTATTATTGAAATAATGAAAGAAAATGAGGATCTTTAATAAATTTGTCAATAAATATAGACATGGAACAGATTGACTAGAATGAAAAGAAGCTATTCAAGTAAATTTAAATTCATAAAGTTTTTTAACTAATAGTCCAAATGTCTAAAGGTATAAAACCAATGAGGTATGAATGCATAGTTATGTGAAAACAAAATAAAAAAAACGAAAATTTTCGCTAAGTCTTAGCATTGAGTATGAAAGGTATAATATTCTTTTGTGGTGGATACAATAATCTTTAAATGCTTTATTATTCTAGCAGTTTATGAAAGATTTGACACGCGTCTTATAATTGTTGTTACAATCTTTATATGAATCACTATATAGCGAAGTTTGAAATCCTTGAAGGATTTAGAATGTTAGAAGCATATAAAAATTTCCGAGAAATTGTTCAATATGTTTGTGTAAACATTTATATGCATTGAAATGATTTGAACATATGGGGTAAATTCGACTTAGCGAATAATACTTGAAGAAAGATTATAAAAGGATTCAAATTACCTATATATATATTTAAATATCATGATCAAGTTTTGCTATTATTATTATTGGAACTCCTAAAGAAATCAAAATATATTTTCTTAAAATTCTTCCTCACTCATGACATTTAGAAGAATGATGATATAAACATTTATCAAACACCACACCATTCAAGTGATCATTAAAATGTTAGTATTCAAGATTAAATGCATAGATATGTATCTAATAAATGTTGTTTTATAAATATTCATATCATCATTGGATTTGCCCCATTGGATTTTTTCAGTAAAACTTTTAACGAGGCCACATGTTATATATATAATATAAATATTTTTTCTTTCACTAAAATTTTTTTTTCCCACAGGACTTTTACTTTAGTAAGGTTTTAATGAAGCAATCAAGATAAGTTTGATGTACTTTAGGATTCTGCCAATAATTAAAAGTATAGTTTTATTTCATTTATACTTCTTATGTTTATAAACATAGAGTTTAGGGAAACATTGAATTCTTTTGTTATTTACTCTCTTTATTTCATAACAAACGAATAAAAAATTGGGTATTTATATTTTTATTGTCCATATTTTGTAATTAATGAAATTAAACCAACTAAATAAAATTGTTAATATGAACTGCTTTTATTTTTTATGTGTCATAAATAAGTTGGATGGGTTTTAATTGGTTTTGAATAAAAGGTTATATTGAACAAATTTATTGGTTTTTTAAAATTATCTCTTATATATTGTTTCTAAAATTTGTTTTCATAAACTTTTATAAATGGTTTTTTTTTTGAGACATTCATTAGACATTAAATGAAAAATAGAATCCAATTATTCACAAAAAAAAAAAAATCCAATTCTATTTCTTAAGCTCGACAAATACAATGGAAGCCCATAGCCCATAAACTTTTTGTTAGCCCCAAAAATCAAAACCCTAACTTGCTCACTCTCTGCATATAAAATCCTAACCCTAGCCGCTTCCATTACCTTCTTTCAGTCTTACCATTTGTCTCAAACCCTAACCAAAGGCAAAAGGAAAAAAAATGGCAGAAAGAGGCGGAGGTGAACGCGGCGCTTTCAGGCGTGGCTTTGGTGGTGGTAGAGGTGACCGTGGTCCAAGAGGCAGGCGCCGTGGCCGCAAGGACGAAGAGGAAAAATGGGTACCCGTCACGAAACTTGGCCGCTTAGTCAAAGCCGGCAAGATCACATCCCTTGAGCAAATCTACCTCCATTCTCTCCCGATCAAGGAGTACCAAATCATCGACCAACTCGTCGGCCCTTCACTGAAAGACGAGGTCATGAAGATCACTCCAGTTCAGAAACAAACTCGCGCCGGTCAGCGTACGCGCTTCAAGGCCTTCGTCGTCGTCGGTGACGGAAATGGACACGTTGGACTCGGTGTCAAATGTAGCAAAGAAGTTGCGACGGCTATAAGAGGGGCGATCATATTGGCTAAGTTGTCAGTGATACCGGTTAGAAGAGGTTACTGGGGAAATAAGATCGGAAAACCCCATACTGTTCCATGCAAGGTTACCGGGAAATGTGGGTCCGTCACCGTTAGGATGGTGCCGGCTCCTAGAGGTGCTGGTATTGTGGCTGCTAGGGTTCCCAAAAAGGTGCTTCAGTTTGCTGGGATTGAAGATGTCTTCACTTCTTCAAGGGGTTCAACCAAAACTCTTGGAAATTTTGTCAAGGTATTAACTTTTTCTCCCAAAATTTTTTATTTGATTTGATATTTTCGTAATTTAAGACTGTTTATGGGTTTATCTTGATCTGTTTGAATATGGGTTGCTTAATGTTTCAGTTTCTATTCATTAACTTTTGTTTTGTTGCCTACTGTTTCTTCTTTCATACAGTGAGATGTTATAGTTTGCTTTTATATGAAACATATATAGATCTATTTGAATAAGTATAATGTTAATTAATTGAATTTAAGTTTGTGATTTAGGTTAGGTGGTCGCTGATGCTTTGTATTTCCTAGCATGTTTTGGGATTTGTGTTGTCTATGGGGAATATGAATGTGTTTTCTTGTGTGCGTGTATGCATATATATATTAAATAACCTTAAGATGTATGAACATGATAATAAACTCTTAAAGAATGGTCTGATTCCATATGTGTTTTGCTTGAACTTGAAGAATTAGAGTTTGAAGTGAACTACACTTATATGCGATTCAGAGATGCAAATTTATTGATTATATCTCATTATTGGTTGTTGTTGCTCAAAACTTGCAGGCCACCTTTGAATGTCTTCTGAAAACATATGGTTTCTTGACACCGGATTTCTGGAGAGAGACTCGTTTCACAAGGTCTCCATTCCAGGAGTATACTGATCTGTTGGGAAAGCCATCGAAGACCCTTGTACTGGAAGATGTCGAGAGAGTTGATATCTGATTGAAGATCAAAAGGGTCCTTACTTATTAGTAAGTTGGATGTGTGTCTAGGTCCTTTCTATGTTGCAATCTTTACTTGTGTCTTGCTTGTTTTGATTTTGTCATGAGATTAAATCAGTAATGGTTCAATTTTGTTGTGTTTTTTCATCTGGATTCTTTATAAAGATTGTGGATGAGTTGGGGACTTGTCTATTTATGTGCTGCTTGCTTGTGAATTAATGTTTCATAATATGGTAGCATGCTTCTTATCAAGTCTAAATTCCAAAGAATATGGATCATTTGTCGACCCAAAAGAGTGGTTGGAACAGGCTTTACAGAATCTCTCTAGGCCCCATTTTTTAAAAAATTCCACATGTTTCACCCTGTGATGAAAAATATTGGATTGGGTGAGTTAGGACTGAAATCGAGCCGAGCAGAGTGAGAAGTTTGAGTAGAAGCTTTCTATGTCCAAGTTAACTGATCATATTATGTCTTTTACTGGTCAAATTTGTTTCACGTTGATTTTATAAATTTAATTTTTGGTGTAAAAATATGTTTTCAGAAGAACTTTGAATATATTAGTTTTTAAAATATTTTTATAAAAAATAAATTAAAATAATGGAAGTCGAAGTGCTGAAAAATTGACGGTGACTTGATTAAGCTTTGTTTGATACGCTTTTTTTTCATAGAGAAATTATGAGTTTTTTATTTTTTGTAAAAGTTTGAGAAATTCTGCAAATTACAGAAAGTCAAGAAGCCCAATTTTATAAAAGAGGGGTCAGAAGCATTTAAGTTTTTTCAACAAAACCTAAAATTGGGAAACAAAAAAAAAAAAATAGTCCCCCTTTGGATGTAACAGGGGCCAGGGCGTTTGAATTTGTAGTGCAAAAATTGGAGTAAGCTGAAGTGATGCTCAAGTCTTGGATCTTCTCCATTGAGGTGAGATTTCCCAACCGACGGCAATATTTCCACTGGATGGTTAAGCACCAGTTGCAGCAACTAGTGTTTATCCTTATCAAAATGTACTTTCTTTTATCCATTTCTCTCTTTTCTCCCCCCAAGTGTTAACCTATTAACACATAAAATATTTTTTATACCTAATATATGTTATTTAAATTTGCTAAATATTCTTAATATTTTATATGTTAAATATTATTAAAAAATACTTGTAAAATAATAATCTAATGGAATTGGATCAATGTAAAATATTATTCAAATAAACAATAAATAATTACATCACTAATAAAAATTCATATTACACATTATTATTAATTAATAAATTATAAATTAACATATTTTTAATAATTTTTCAAAAATGATATAATTTAAAAGTTTTATTTTATATTATTTTTAGCTTAATGTCCTTAACAGTAATTTTTCATCCTTATCTAGTTGCATCATTAGTTTTAATTTCACTACTACAATATTCAATTTCACCATTTTTGTTGTTTTTAATCTCACAACCCATCTAAACTCTCCAACAATGGAAGTGAGAAGGGACATATTAGGTAGAAGTACTATGGAACCCTTGTTTTTGGAGAGATATTATTTTGTCTCTTTTACTAAAAAAAAAATAAAGTAAAATAGTCCCTTACATTAATAAAAAAAAATCATATTAATCATTTCTATTAAAAACTTCATGCATTTGTATTGTTAAAAATTAATGTGGTTGACAAAATAACTAGATAGTAACATATGACGTGTCATGTGTTCCTCATATTGATGTATAGAGACCACAGAAATGAATGTAATTTTTAACACAAGGACCAAGTTACTTTTTAATCTAACGTATAATAACCAATTTACTTATTTTTTAGTAGAGAGAACAAAATGCAATTCAGCTTTTAAATACACGAGCCTTTATGGTACTTCTACTGATATATTAAGAGTAAAGTATTATTTTGAAACTAAAACTATTTTATAAAAAAAAATTATTAAGTTCACAAATTACTCGAATTAAATATTAATATATTTGAACTTTTGATTTGTTTGGTAACTCGAACTCGAGTTTAGGTAAAAGAATGGTTGTGCTTGAAAAAAGCTTTCGTCTCCCATTTACCCTCTTGGGAACCAATGATCCATATATACCAATGCCCCTCCTGGATTTTAAAAATGTTATAAAATAAGTTGAGGAGGACCTAGGTTAGGGTTGTGTAATAGGAGTGTCCATGTTGAGCCAATATCTTTGGGTAGATAGCATCCTAATTTCAAACTACTACTAATAATAAAACCAAATCCACATGTTTCACCCAGTGATAATATCTAGTCTGAGAAGAAATTTATTACACAAGCAAACAATGAAAATCAAGAAGAGGAGGTTATTATGAAATGCCAAAAGAAACAAAGGGTTTTAAAGTATTTGGCCATTTGTACTTGGTTTTAATGATTTGACATTTTGAGCTATTAATCAAATTATTTTCCAAGGCATTACCACTCAAGATTATAAGTATTTGTAAAATGTAATTGTAGTTGAAGTTGTCTTATTAATGAGATGGATTGTTTGTCATCACTTGGTATTTTGTATTTGAATGAATATAGAATATATTTTAAAATGTTTCAGAGTTTGGGGTCCTCTATAGTTTTTGAAACTGTCAAACTTCTAACATGTTTAACTTATTAAAAGGAATGCTTGTTTTTTTTAAACCAAAAAAAAATTCAAAATTAGGATAAAAATGGTTAGTTAATTTGCTTGAAGTCAAATTTCAAGAATTACAATTTTCTCAATATATAAAATTCTTTAAAGATTAAATAAGCTCTCCAATTATACTTATTTTTCCATTTCGTTTTGATTTAGTACTTAAAAGTATTTAAATTTTTTTTTTGGTCCATTTTACAATGGTTGTTAAAAAAACTTGTTTGGCCACTTTGGCCAATGGAAAAGTGTCACTTCACTTTTTTTTGTCAATGAAAAAATACCACATGACAATTAAATTTATTTAAAATAAAAATTTAAAATTTAAATTCAAAAATAAAAAAATATAACATTAAATATTTAAATATTAAAAAATACTATTGACTTTGACTTACCATTAATAGGCATTTGCCGACCATGTCGCGCTATTAAAATCACTATGTGTCTTTTTTTTTATTTTTTAAAATTAAAAAAGTCTAATTGTTTATAAAATTATAAAATATATAATTTTAAAATTTTAAAATTTTAAAATAATACATAAAAATTGAAACTTGTTATAAAAATTAAAAAAATTATTTAAATTTCAAGTAATTGCAAAAAAAAAAAACCTTGAAATTTAAATATCTTTTTAGAATTTTATAAAAAAAATAATTTTTGTTATGAATATCTTTTTAAGTGGATATCCATCATGGTCAAGATAAAGTTTTGATATACTTTAAATCCTAATAGTTATTAGAATTAGATCTCTACTTCTTTTATACTTCTTATGCTTATAAATAGAGACTCTGATGAAGCATTGTAAATCATCCCTTTGATTAATAAAGTACATTATCTGTTACTTTCATAATTTCTTTGTTCTTTATTCTCCCCATCTCTCTTTATTTTATAATACATTATCAGCACAACAATTTTCTATTTTTTCAAAATATTTCAAAGTCATCCCACAAATCAAATTCTTTTTCACCTTAAACTTTCTCCTTTACAATTTCATCTTCAGGATGTTGAAAGATTCAATCTCAAAATGGATTGTGGTTCTTATTCCCGATCTTTGATTTATAATTGTACAAGTATGGATAAAGAATAGACTTGTCAAGCTGATGACGATAATGTTAAAGATCTTTAGGCATATTTTACTCTATTTTATTCATTATATCATGTTTATTATAATTGGAGACTAATCATGTCAACGTGAATAGATAGATTCTAATTTAAAATCCACATATGTTTGCGATAGTGATTATGAAATAAAGAATCTATTGGGACGTTTATAACCTCGTCCTAGTAAATCTATTACATTTTTCGAAGTGAATGTAAACATAAAAAAAATAAAAGATATACTCATAGACCACTAAAAGTGGAAACATAGTAATAAATAAGAGAACAATAAAAGTTCTCAAGATAACTTTTCAAAGGGTAAAGATAACTTATGTTATCAATGTAATATGAAAGATTATTGGCCACATATGTGGCGTATGCCCAAATAGTTGGTTTCTGTTAATATTCTTTGAGGAATGATATGAAAATGTAGTAATGAACTCTATCATTACAGAAAGATAATATTTATTTTATTGGTACTGAGACAAACAAATATTATTCTAATATTTGATAGTACAAAATTAGTTGAAAGCTCTAGAAGAACTAATACATCATTATCCAAAAAGCACAAAATTTGTGAAGGTTAATGCATTACTTTTAAAAGTTATTTGTAATGGATCTCATATTGATATTGTGAATGAGGAAAATATTATATTTCATATGAATAAAAAAGGGGATTGGGTTATTAATTTATATTTATTTTATAATCTTTGTGATATTTTTTTGTTATTATCCCTATTATAGTTGAAAGTAAAAGATTTGACTGTGAAAGATCTACTTATGAGTAATAGAATATGATAATTCTATCTAAAGCTTATTATGGTTGGATGCACCTAAAGTTGCAAGTTTTTTAAAAAACTGTGAGTATAACTCTACAGTATTCAGAATAAGTTCTTAATTAAAATTACATGGTATAATATTACTAATGAGAACTTGCAAGAGAGAAAACTTATGTATGAAAAGTCATTGGTTATGTACCTGTTGTACACCTGGAAAATAAGATCCACTCTCAAAGTTTGCTATTAATAGATTTTTGGGCATTTGAAAATTTTGGCATATTCTCTGAAGTGAATACCGCATATAATTATTTGGAAATTATATTTATTGACTTAGTGGCATTATAGACTTCACATTGATTTAAACATTTTCAGTAGTAAATGTCACAATACTACTTATATGTAGATACAAATTAAAAGGAATGATAATAAAATTATCAATTTGTTACAATTTAGTACAATTGAAACACATGTTAAAGTAAATCAGAAGTTTACTAATACAAATGCGTTTACTACTTGGCATAACTAGTTAGACCATCCTGGAACGTATATGTAATGCCCCAAAATTCTTATTTCTACTTTTGCGAAAATGTGACACAAAATCTGTATCTGTTTCAGTGGTTAAGTGATCTGGGTTTGTGTGAGAGGTCCTAAGATCAAGCCTTACCTTTAGAAAAATTTTGCTTCTTTTTGAAATTAAGTTTTACCCTTGATCAGCAAGCTTATATTTAATTGTCTATAATCCCATGTTAGAATGAGCCTGCTGGTTCGAGTGGTAAGGGGTTGGTGTGTTGGAGGTCTTGGGTTCGACTTCCTGCGCGAACGGGGAATTTATTTTTGCTCTATTATCAGTGAGAATTCCAGTTGGACTTAAATTCTATGTTGGTTGAGATGTAGTGGGTTTAGTGGGAGCTAATTGAGGGATTTGACGATAATTGTTACTTTATTTTTATTTTCTATTTTCAATTTCCCCAAATTTCTTCCATCTATTGACGTTTTGCTTCTCTTTTCCCTGCCGAATTTTCTTTACCTTTCCCTCTCTTCGTCAGTTTTCCAAATTGTTTCCTTTTTGTTCAATGGTTGTATGCGCTCATTCGGTAAGTAACCATTTTCCATCTATCTTCTTGTTTCGTGGATAGTTTTCTAAAGAGGTTTGTGTTGGTTTCCTTGGATTAGGCAAAGGTCTAGATTTCGGGGGTGCACCTGTAGTGATTTGAGCGTTAAAGGTTCCTGTTCGTTAACGGTAAGTTTACGAATACGTTGTTGATACTGTCAGTTTCTATTCGTGGATTTTGTTTCCGTTAAGGTTTCGAAGATGTTAATGAGTTGAGTGTTGTTATGGCAATATTTAAGCTTTGAAAGGCTCGGGAGTGGTTTCACATCGAATCAATACCAGGTGTGTACCCAAAACGTAGAAAAGCGGGATTCAGTGAAAGCAAAAAAATCCCTCTGTCGACGCCACACTGTCGTGTGATCGACGAAGGCCAAGCCGTGCGCAAAACACGACTGTGTGATAGCCAGGGTATGGCAGTGTTGGCTATACCAAATTGGGCGTGTGGGCCCACACGGGCACATCACACGAGTGTGTGATATTTGGGTCAAGCCGTGTGATACACATGGACAAGGCCAATCTGGGTATGTGGGTCATACGGGCATGTTGGCCCACACGGGCATGTGGGCCCATTATACTAAAATTTTTCGTAAGGTCGCACGAGTCGTCCTAATCGACTGTGGACCTCCCATAGAGTTGATAAAGGCTTACTAAACCCTAAACCTATGTGTTTTGTTAGACTGATGTACTATTATGAGCATGCCTATATTTATTTATCTGTTATCTGTTTATGAGAGCATGTTAAGTATGATTTATCTATTAATTCTGTATACATGTTCTGTTAATTTGATTGGGGTGGGATAATATTTATTGGAGGAAGTGTTCTGAAAGGTAGATTATGCTTAATATCTGGCAGCACGGCTGTATTATATCTGATATGCGGCACACCGATACAATGTGGTGTGTAGGGCTAGGTGGGTGTTTTAAAACCCACATGGTGTGTAGGGATGGTCGGAGATGGTGTGTAGAGGATGGGGGTAGGATATTTGATTTCTGATTCTAATCTACATATCTGTATCTGTATCTGAACGAGCTTAGGCCCGACTTTGCATCTGTATCTGTAATGGGCTTAAGCCCGAGTTTATATTTGACTGATTTTGCTTTCTGTTTTCTATGTGCATGCTTAATTTTGTGGGGCTGCACGTTGAGTTTATGTAAACTCACCTTCTCTGTTTAATCTGTACAAGTAATCCATAGAGTTAGACAGATCAGTGTAGCGGAGGACTCAATGGTGACCACTAGCCAAAACTGTTTTACTCGATTTTAGTTTTTTTTTAAGTTTGGTGTTAATATTTGAGAGTTATATTTTTCTGGGACTCTCTGGACTGTTTTAACTGTTTGGCTTTGGCTTTGGCTTTTTGTTTTTACTTTGACAATTTTACCTAAAGACATGTTTTCTAAAAATATTGAATGGTTTTTCCAAAACTTAACGATTTTGTAAGCTTCCGCTAAATACACGTCATATCTCTAAATGATTAAATAAAATAGAACTTTGAAATTAATAAGAGCGATAAAGGCTTATGAACTGGAAATATTTTAAATTAACGACAACGATTTTCCAACCCATTTCATGTAGCACATCCGGATGCGACTATAACGTCTAGGCCGGGTTTGGGGTGTTATAGTATATGATGCAAAAATTAATTGAGAATTCATATGGACATCCATTAAAAAACCAGAAGATTCTTTAATTTAAAGAATTCTCATTTGTTGCTTGTTCTCAATAAAAATTGGTTCTTAGAAACTCACTAGCTAAAGTTGAGATTTAATGTCTTGCATTTCTGAAATGAATATGGGCCCATTCATCCATCATGAGAATGGTTTTGATATTATATGATTTTGGTAGATGCATCTACAAAATAATCATATGCCTTATCAACTCACAACTTGTTGCTTGCGAGATTGCTTGTTTAAATGATTAATTTCAGATTATGCAACTAAAACAATTCATCTTGCTAATGTTGGTGAGTTTACATCCCAAGTTTTCAATGATTATTGCATGTTAATTAGGATAAAAGTTGAATATCTTGTAGCTTATGTTCACACACAAAATGATTTAGCTGAATTGTTTATCAAATGCCTCCCACTAATAGGTAAATCATTACTTATGAGAACAAAACTTTCTATTTCAGCATGAGATTGTATTGATTTACATGTTGTACGCGTCAAGTCAATAAATTATAAATACTCCCCATTACAATTGATTTTTGGTTAAGAGCCAAATATTTCCCATCTTATAATTTTTGGATGTGCGGTATATGTTCCAACTGCTCCACCACAATGCACAAAGATGGGTCATCATAAGAGATTGGGAATCTATATTTATATGAGTCTCCTTATAATATTTTTGAGCTATTAATTCAATATTTAGTTCTGACATGAGTTGTTAGTTTTCCCAACATTAGGGGGAGAGAATAAAAAGCTGGATTAATAAAGTACTTGAAATGAATTATCAGTGTCTAAGATCCTTGTACAAAGCAATGTGAACCAGAAGTTCAACAGATAATTCATTTTACAAATTAACTGCCAGATTCATTAAATCTCATATACCAGCTGAAAATGCTCCAATACGAATTGATATCCTAATAGAGAAAACTGCTAATGCAAAAGAAAGTAATCCATGCATGAAGCGTGAAAGACCGGTCGGTTCCAAAGATAAAAATCCTTATAAAAATAAATAAGCAAACATTCAAGATGGTCATATAGTACAGGCGGGGTTCCTAAAGAGACTCGTGACATAACTAATTATAAAACTCAAGAAGAGATTCAGGTACCTAAAAGTGAAAATGGAAATTGTGAAAATGGAATACGAGAAAAAGATAGAAACGAAAAAAAAAATAGTTGTTGACAACAATTTTGCTTATAATATTGCTATTGAAATAATAAAAGAAAATGAGAATTTTGAGCCTAAATTTACTAAGGAATGTAAAAATAGAAGAGATTGGCAAAAATGGAAAGATGCAATTCAAGCAAAACTGAATTCATTTTCTAAACGTGAAGTTTTTGGACCTGTAGTCCAAACACCTAAAGGTGTAAAAGCCGGTAGGATATAAATGGGTATTTGTGTGAAAACGAAATGAAATTGATGAAGTCGTAAGATATAAAGCTCGCCTTGTAGCACAAGGATTTTCGCAAAGGCCCAAAATTGATTATGAATAGACATATTATCCTGTGGTGGATGCAATCACGTTTAGATATCTTATTAGTCTAACAGTACGTGAAAATCTTGACATGCATCTAATGGATGTTGTTACATCCTATTTATATGGTACACTTGATAGTGGAATTTATATTAAAATCCCTAAAGGATTTAAAATCTCAAAAAGATATAGAGTTTCTTGAGAAAATTGCTCGATTAGATTAAAGAAAAGTTTATATGGAATAAAACAATCTAGACGTATGTGGTACAATCGTCTTAATAAATACATGTTAAAAGAAGGTTACAAAAATGATCCATTTTATCCATGTGTCTTTATAAAACAATTTGGATCAGATTTTGAGATAATTGTTATTTATGTTGATGATCTAAATATTATTGGAACTCCTGAAGAGCTTCAAAATACAATAAATTGTTTAAAGAAAGAATTTGAGATGAAAGATCTTGGAAAAATAAAGTTTTATCTTAGATTACAAATCCAGCATTTAAAAGATGAAATTCATGTTCATTAATCAATTTATAAGGAAAATATATTAAATAAATTTTACATGGATAAAGCACACCTATTAAGTACTCCAATAGTTGTACGATCGTTAGATGTGAATAAAGATCAATTTTATCCTTGTGAGAATGATGAAGAGTTTCTTGGTCCTGAAGTACCATATCTAAGTGACATAGGGGCATTGATATATCTTGCAAACAACACAAGACCTGATATAGCTTTCGCTGTAAACTTGTTAGCAAGATTTAGTTCTTCTCCAACATGTAGACATTGGAATGAAATTAAACATGTATTTAGTTATTTCAGAGGGACCATTGATGTAACACCCCTAACCCGTATCCGTCGTCGAAACAGAGTTTCGGAGCATTACTAGAATTTACGGATCACCTAAAAAAAATTTTCAATTAAATACTTACTGATTCAATGTATCATATAAATAAATATATTACCATTCAATCAACAGCTTGGCACTTGTATAAGCATCAAACAGCAATATTGTTAGTATACTAGTACATATTTCATATAAATTCAACATTGATATACTTATTTTCTCGACATGTCACACTTGAGTTTAATAATTGTCTTTACTTATATAATTTTCTTGTATCAACATATCAAAGATAATCATATATGTACATGTCACGAGACATATTATTCTCTTACTGTTTCTTCATAAGCATATATCATTCATTTCGTTATATCAATATTTCATGCACCATAATTTCCATATATCTTATGTATATTTATTTTGGTAATAGTTCATATTAAAATTAACATAAATTTAATTCCATGTACCTATACTTATTTCATTTATCTATCTTTTTAATTATTTCATTCAACTATTTTGTGCATATATTTTCATATGACCAATTCTTGTAAACATTTCACAGAACCATTTTATATAACCATTCTTCATCTGATACATATTACCTGAATATCAGTTGTTCAACTGATGTCATAGCATCTCCCATCCACGGTCTTATTTATCTTCGACATGATGCCATAGTGTCTTTCAACTATGGTCTTACTCATTTTCTGTCAGGTTGCCATGGTATCTTTCAACCATAGTATTGTTCATTTCATGTTACATTGCCATGGTATATTTCAACCATGGTCTTATTCATTCCCGTCATGTTGCCATGGTATCTTTCAACCATGGTCTTATTCTTTTCATGTCACATTGCCATGGTATCTTTCAATCATGGTCTTATTCTTTTCATGTCACATTGCCATGGTATCTTTCAACCATGGACTTACACATTTTATATCCTGTTGCCATAGTATCTTTCAACCATGGTCTTACACATTTCATATCATGTAGTCATGGTGTCTTTCAACCATGGTCTTACACATTTCATTTCAGAAAGCACACTCCCGCGAACCTTATCCTTACAGCGAGATTACCAGTCCAGGCTAAATCCCCTATAATATAAACTCATAGAGTATTGTGGGGATTACCAGTCCAGACTAAATCCCCTACAACGACAATTACTCTAATGAGCTTGGATCTGAATTACCAGTCCAGGCTAAATTCAGACCCTAATTCGGATTACTCGTCCGGGCTAAATCCATTTTCCATATATTCTTCGAGAGGGCTATATCAAGATAGGATCACCCGTCCGGGCTAGATCCTTTTTACCGTCAATTCCTTTTCGGAGATCCATCAAATTTTTCTTTCATTCAACCGGGATTTCTTCCCCTTTTATCAAATATATCAATGTTTCATAAATTTTCATATAATGAACATTCAAATCATATTCATATCAAAAACATACATTTCAAGCATTTAAGAATATAATTCAAGTTACACAAACTTACCTCATTGCTTGTTTGTGTTTATAATTTCATTAATCCGATATCTTTTCTTTTCCACGATCAAGTCTTTTATTTGAGTCGTCCGGATCTTTATAAATAAATTTGATCATCATTTTCATTCATTTCATATTCTAATGTATTTAATTAATGCTCTAGGAAAAATTACCATTTTGCCCCTAAACTTTTATTTAATGATGATTTCATCCTTAGGGTCAGGAAAATAAAATTATTGCAATTTAATCCTTATTTCTAGCTATTATTCTCATACATATTGATAACAGCCCATGAATTCTATAAAATATCAGAATTTTCTATAATTTCAACACTTTTCAATTTAATCCCTAAAAACATGTTTTTTCCCGATCTTGAACTAAATTAATAATTTCATTCAATTTTGTAATTTAAATAATAAAATAATCCCTTTCATGCAATTTGGTCATTTTTGACATTTTTACAAAATTACCCATAAAGTTTTAATTTTATTCAATTTAGTCCCTGAGTCTAAAACATGCAAATTAGCCATGCCAGATGAATATTCATATATATTTTCATCCTCCTCCTCTCCATTCCACATCCTTAAATTTATATAATATGCTTATAAGTAACATTATCAATAATTTCACTATTTACTTATATGTATATTCAAAGCTGTCCATTTGAGTCATAGTCACTAAATTATTTATATCTTGAGCTACAAAATTCCAAATTAAGATCCGTTAATTTTTCCTGAAACTAGACTCACACATCTTCTTACCATAAAATTTTCAAAATTTTTGGTTTAGCCAATTAGTACAGTTTATTCATTAAAGTCACCTCTGTTCTGCTGTCTGATAGTTCCGACCCTTCTTCACTAAAAATTAATTATCTCCTCGTACAGAATTCAAATAATGTTCTCGTTTATTTCTCTTGAAAATAGACTCATTCAAAATTCTAATAATATAATTTTAATTCCATAATTATTTTTCTCCAATTTTTTTTATGATTTTCCAAAGTCAAAACAGGGGAACCCGAATTCATTCTTGTCTCACAAAATTCATTATATCTCATGATTTACAAATCCATTGCTTACACCATTTATTCTATGAGAAACTAGACTCAATAAGCTTTAATTTCATATTTTTTTTATCTTCTAATTCGATTTCTACAATTTATGGTGATTTTTCAAATTTAGTCCACTGTTGCTGTCCAATATTGTTTCAGTGCAAGCTGTTTATTACCATTTTTCTCCTAAGCTTTTAATAAATAACAATTTCGTCCCTACTCAATTAGCCTCTCAATTGAGCTGATTTTTCTCAATTAACACTTTATTCTATCACTTTAATCTACTTTACAACTTTTGGAAATCATAATTTCAGCACTAGAATTTAATTCCAAACTTTTTCACAATTAGGTCCTAAAATCAATTTCCATCAATTTTACTTGATAAAATTATCATATATCAAAATTAAAGCTTCAATTCTATGTTTATTCATCATATTATTCCAGAACTCATCCATAATATCTTTAAAAATTAGCCATGAAATCAAAAACTAATGAAATAGTAAGTTGGACCCAATTGTAAAAGTCTAAAAACATAGAAATTTCAAGGAGAAAGTAAGAATTAAACTTACATGTAGCTAGAGAATGAAAATCAGCTTGAACCCTCTTCCATGGCTATTTTTCAGCTGATGAAAATAAAGAAAAATGAAGAGAATTCTAGATATTCCAATTTGGTCCCATTTTTATTTAGTTTATTTTGGCAATTTTCCAATTTTGCCCTTATTTCACCCTTTTCCTGATTTTTCTCAGCTATTGCCGCCCAAACTATCTCCTTTGGGCTTATTTTCACTTTAGGTCCTTCCTCATTTGACAATTGAGTTATTTGATCCTTTTAGCAACATTTACACCTTTTTCAATTTAGTCCTTTTTATTTAATTAACCACTCAAACGTTAAAATTTTCTTACAAAATTTTAATACTACCTTATTGATACCCCATAAATATTTATAAAAATATTTACGGCTCGATTAATAAAATTGAGATCTCGATAATTGTTTTCTTCAATTTCTTGACTTAATAAATCTTTATAAAACACAAATTACTAATTTAAAAATCTCTCAAAAATCACATTTGGCTCATAATTATTAAATAAATAAATTACGAGTTTATTTTTTGAATTTAGTGGTCTCGAACCACTATTCTCGACATCATTGAAAGTCGGCTATTACAATTGATATGGGGTTATTTCATTCAAATGATTCAAAATCCCTATTAATTGGCTATGCTGATGCTGGATACTTATTAGATCCACATAAAGGTCGATCTCAAACAAGATATTTATTTACATCTGGGGGTACTACCATATCATGGCGTTCAACAAAGAAAACATTACTTGTCGCTTCTTCAATCATGCAGAAATAATTACAATGCATAAGGCAAGTCGAGAGTGTGTTTGGCTAAGGTTATTGACCTAACATATCTAGAAGATATGTAATTTGTCTTTACAGGAAAAGATGTCAACTATCTTATATAAAGATAATGCAGCATGTATAGCTCAATTGAAGGGTGGTTACATCAAAGGTGATAGAACGAAACATATTTCACCAAAATTATTATTCACCCATGATCTTGAGAAAAGAAGTGATATAAATGTTCAACAAATTCGTTCTAGTGATAATTTAACAGATCTTTTTACTAAGGTATTGCCAACTTCAACATTTGAAAGACTACTACATAATATTGAATTGCGTCAATTCATTGGGGAGTCTAAAGCAAGTTGTACTCTTTTCCTTTAACTAAGGTTTTGTCCCATTGAGTTTTCCTAGTAAAGGTTTTTAACGAGGCACATTATCTACTAATGGACATCCAAGGGGAGTGTTATAAATATCTTATTAAGTGGATGCCCATCATGATCAAGATAAAGTTTTGATGTACTTTAAATTCTAATAGTTATTAGAATTAAATCTGTACTTTTTTTTATACTTCTTATGCCTATAGATAGAGACTCTGATGAAGTATTGTAAATCATCCATTTGATTAATAAAGCACTTCTCTGTCGCTTTCATATTTTCTTTGTTCTTTATTCTCCTCATCTCTCTTTATTTTATAACAAGTTTAACCTTTTTTTAAAAAAAATTTACAATATTTTTTATAGTTTTTACAATTTTTTTTGTAATAATATTATTAATTCAACTAATTTATTTTCAATTATAATATTTTTTTGTAAATTTTATTTTTATAATTTATATATATTCTGAATTTTTTTGTATATTTATTTCTATTTTTCATATTTTTAATGTGTATATAAATTTAAAAATATTTATTTTTTACATAAAGCTGTCACATGACGCTTTGCAATTGGCTATCAAATTTTTTTAATGTCGGTCACAAAATGGGCTCAAAAATATAACTATGGCATACTTTAGTTATCCAATTGGGAAGTAATTGATACTTTAGATATCAAATTAAAACAAAAAAAATTCTAAGTATCAAAGTGGAAAAATAAATTTACTTCAAAGCCGAAATCGCGAATTAAAACCAACAACTTTGAATTGTTTAGGACCTAACATGATTAAAAAAACAATGCTTGGTAATAAATGTGTTGTATTTTTTTTTAAAGAGAAAATTTCAAAATTAGGAAAAAAATGATTTGTTAATTTGTATAAAGTCAAAATTTAAGATTTATAAACTTTTTAGGATATTAAGTAATTTAGAGCGAATAAAATTGGCTAAAGATTAAATAAGCTTCAAATTTTTGAGTGAGTAAAAACAATCTAAATTACATATTAAAATTTTTAATAGTATTAGTATTGTCTATAACCATTTCTTAAGATGAATTATTAAAGACCATTACCACTTCTTTTTTTTTTTAAATCGGATTGGATAGATTGAATCGAGAATCGATAAAGGTATCGATCTGGATAGGGTAGTTGAATCGGTTGATCTGCAAAGCATTATAGACCAGTTAAATCGAGCTAAAAAAGTGATTGAACCAATTTTCTCTATTTTAGAATATTTTAGAATATTTTATGAAATTTAGTTAATTTATAAGATTGAACTCGATAAACAGATCAAACTGATCAACCTAGTCAAATTGAGAATTGATGGCTAGACTGTTCATCCACTCCTCATGTGCCATTCTGTGCAATCCATGCCTAGTTAATTTATATTTTAGTTTCCCTTCTTTCATCCACACCTCATGTGCCATTCTGTTCTTGATTTCTTTATTATTTTGTTTCAATTTCTTCCCTGTGTTTTGGTGTGAGGTCAACCACTAATCTTTTGTGCTATTATGATTTTTTGGGAATTCATAGGCAAGTGTTTTCCATAGATTTGCATAAAGGTTGTGATTAATGGTTTAATTATTCTCTTGGAGCATGAGTTAATCTCGTTAATTTTGGTTTTTAAGTGTTAATCAAGAAGTTCAAAATTTCCCTTTTGCGAGTTAGTTGTGCTCAGAACTTCTGGGGACTTTTGGGTGAGTATTAGAACACCTAAGAGTTTAAATTTCGAATTAATACTACCTATGCTAGCGTTTTGAATGAAAGAGTTAGTTGGAAAATTGGGAAACCATTGCTAATTTAGTAGGTTAACTAATGTTTTTAGTTTCTGGAAGTCTTGTGGGTGGATTCGCATCAGGAACAGCTAAGGTGTAACACCCCTAACTCGTACTCATTGCTGGAATAGGGTATTGGAGCATTACAGCAAAACCGTAACATAAAAACATACATTTCCAATCATTCCATTAAACATAGCAAAGTCCATTCATACACATGTATACCGCCCCTTAATCAAGCCATCGAGACCCTAAAAAAGCTTTAGAAACAATTCGGGACTAAATCAAAAACATTTGAAACATTGAGGAAAAAGTTAGAAAAATTAGACTTCATGGGTCATACGGCCGTGTGGCCAGGCAGTATGACTCATATGGCTGAGACACACGGCTGTGTCCCAGGCTGTGTAATAATCGAAATAGGGACATACGGTCGTGTCTCAGCCTATGTCCGTACCCGTATAACTCTCTGACTTGGGTCACACGACTGAGCCAAACGCCCGTGTGCTAGGCCATGTAACCTTCGAAATAACAACCTTTAAAGCCTACAGGGGACACACGACCGTGTCACATGGCCATGTATTACACACGGCTGAGACACACGTTCTTGTCTTAGGCCGTGTGGACAAGAAAATGGCCAAAATCAAGCCATTTCTCTCACCCTTTAAAACATGAACCTACAAGCCACTTGCATATATACACAAGGCTTTACAACACACCCAAATCATGCATAAAATGACCAAATCCTTATACCAAATGTCAATACAACCAATATGGCAAAAGGCACCTCAATTACAATTCATCAAACCTATCAAAACATGTGTATATTTATCCATTCATCAACCAATCATATATATAAACCATATTTCAATCATGCACATCTATTCAAAACCTTTCCAAAGCATACCATAACTTGACCATGTTGAGGTCAATTCATCACCTACCATTTTGGCCATTCATCGCCTACCGTTTTGGCCATTCAAACATGCATTATCACATTGTCAAAATAACACACATCAGTAAGGCATCAAAAGTGCTAAGGTTACATCAACCAAAATGACATATATGTCAAACTCATCAATTAATATAAACTACAAGTCCACCTATACATGCCATTTAAACCTTGATCAAAACATCAAAATCTACCAATATAATCACTGGATAGTGTGAAAGATCTCCAATGAGCTTTCAAACTGATCGAGCTTCTGATAATCTGTAAAGTAAAGAAAAATAGCTATGTAAGCAATGAATGCTTAGTAAACTCGTATAAACTTTAAACATAACATTTCATTTTAATAATGAAACTTTATGGGGTAATTATAAACCTATACCAATGCCATAGGATTAATATATAGGAATGCATCTCAAACTCACATATACCTAAAATTATACATATTTGACCATAAGTCATCCATATATATATATATAAACATAACATTTAATTCATCATTGTTACCATATGATCATGTTCTATTCCATTTGCTTACTTAACATTTCCAGTACAAAGAGTTTAATATAAACCTATTCAAACATCATCAAACTCACATGTTAGTAGATTCATTGACAATCATATAAGCTCAATTATAACATGAATAACTTTCACAGGATACATTTCATAATTATCACTTTTTCTTATAGTTATGAACATTTCCATTAAGTCACTTACCGTTCCATTCCTTTTCTTACTCATCTCATTTGCATAGTACAAAGTATAAACATAAAATTAACCATATGTGTTCCTATCATCCACAATATCATCAGGTGAATTGAAACATTCAATTCAAACTCAAATATATGACAAATCCATCAAAATCACTAAACAAGTTACCTTACTGAGATTTACAATTAGATGAACGACTTACGGATAACAGTACACCAACAAACCACCCAAACACACTAGATGCTCATAAGAGCCAATCCAACTGTAACATACCAATACTCATAAGAGTTAATCCAACCGTAACACACTAATGCTTATAAGAGCTAATCCAATCGAAACATGTCAAATATAGAGTATAACACGAGAGTTCGCAAAAAATACTGAACCCCAGTTTACTAAGGAAATAAATATACATAACTCCATAACCATCTCCACTCAAATCCCCATAACACATCATATATCGACTGTACTCTATCCCGCGTTCAAACCTATCCAAACATCAAATTCAATAACATTTAACAAATCTTCTTTCATCAACAACAATTAAATATATCATGTGTACCATCTAAATTATTCAAAAAAATCATATAAATGTTATATTTTAAATCATATGAACTTACCTGGCTAAATTTACAGAAATGTTTGGTAATTTTCTATTCTCCTCAATTTTCCACTCGATCTTGATCTAAATTAATAATTTCATTCAATTCATTAATTTAGATAGCAAAAAAAATATTTTATGCAATTTAGTCTTTTTTACATTTTTACAAAATTGTCCCTAACATTTTACTTTTATATAATTTAGTCCCTGAGCCTAAAACATGTAAATTAACCATTTTTATTGCAAACCCATGCCAACGAATATTGATAGCATCCATTTCAGCCCATTTTTGCAACAATTTCACATCAAGTCCTTGAACTATTACTATTTCAATAATTTAGTCCCTAATTAGCAAATTCATCAAAAAGCATTTAACAAAATACTTTTAAATACTAACCAACATTTCAAATTCATCATTTAACATCTAAATTCACAAATATTCATCAATGGAAACATTCAAAATCTTTAACAGTTTCAAAAATGAAGGCAAGGGTTAATTGGACCTAGTTGCAATGATCTCAAAAAATATAAAAATTATTAAAAACGGGTGAGAAAGAGCTTACCGTGCAAGGATTTAAGCATAGACGAACCTTGAATATGCTTCCATGGAGGTTCGATGAAAAACAAAGTAAAAATGGAGAAGAAACATTATATTTTCATATTTTTAATCTTTTCTTTTCTTTATTTTAATAATAAAAATAACATATAAACATGTAAATTTAAAATAATTTAAAGCTTTAACCGTCCACCATCTTAAAAATGGGTAATTTATCCATTAAGGCCATCCAATTATGTTTCTTTAATCAATTAACACCTTTAAATTAATAGTGATTGACTTTTTCTACCATTACGATTTAGTCCTTTTTACTTAATTAACTATCTAAACATTAAAATTTCTTAAAGAAATTTTAATACAACCTTAATAACACTCCATAAATATTTATAAAAATATTTACGGCTCGGTTTATAGAAACGAGGTCCTGATACCTCATTTTCTAAAATCACTTGACTTTAGGGTCAAACCACTTGAACCTATTTGTTCTTCCATTTAACCAAAAACCATTAAATCAAATTTTATTATCACCCCATATATTATTCGTAAATATTAAATAATAATATTTACGGACTTATACGTCAGATTTGTGGCCTGAAACCACTATTCCGACACTACTGAAAAATAGGCTGTTACATAAGGTGTGAAACGAAAACACGAGAAAATAGTGAACAACGAAAACTAAAATTAGGGACTGTCGACGTCACACGGCCATGTGACAGGCCGTGTGTTGGACCGTGTGAAACACATGGTTTGGGTTAATTAGGTCGTGTGGGCCACATAGGCGTGTGGGCTCAAATTCTGAAATGTTCCCCTAGGACCGTGTTCGTCATGCGAGTCGAATGTGGACCTTCCATAGGGTTTGTTTGGTACAAAAAAGATTGTAAACTATGATCTCTGATATTCTATAATTGTTAAATACGACATTTGTATACAAGAATATCACATTGCATGTTATATATGATCTGTAATATGATTAATATACTCTGTAATAAGATAAAATTAACCTACTATCTGTAACCACAATTTGTATCTGTTATGAGAGCATGTATGACATGTATATTTTGATATTTGTTAAATTTTGTATGCCCATTGGGGTGGGATTTGTGTATATGGAGGAAGTGTGGGTAGTTATACATTTGTCGTATCTGGTGGCTCAACCACTCATATCTCTGTAATGGGCAATGAATCGCCTAATGATCTGGCAGCTAAGTTACAAATATTCTAAAAAGTGTTAAACCGACACTAAGCGGTGTGTAGGGCTAGATGGGTATTTAATACCTTATTTGGTGTGTTGAGATGGTCGAAGATGGTGTGTAGTGGATTGGGATAAGATTGTAAATATGCATCTAATATGTTCTAACACTGTTTCTGTTTTTGAGATATGTGTGAAATGATTTTTATTGATTTTATGAGATGTTACACACTGAGCTTCAAAGCTCATTCTGTGTTTGTTTGATCCTCAGACCTAAGTAGGTCGATGCAACGGGAGCTCAGTTAAACATCTTTTTGATATTTATCTTATTTAAAATTGGTTATACTGTTTTGGTTTTGTTGGATTGTTTCAAACATTTTGGGGACTGTTTTAAATTTTTGGGACTATTTGGTTTTGAACAATTGTTTACTATTTTTAACTGTTCATCGTTTTTAAAGTCAAATTTCACTATTGACAAAACTTGGGATTTTAAAAATACGACTCATGCTTTCCGAACTGAATTTATTTAAGTTTTCCGCTGCGTTTTGAAAATATAAGTTTAAACAATGAAAATTAACGAACTAAATAAAAAGGATATTTTCATAAAAAATAAAACGGAATTGCTTTTATTACAATTTGGTGTTGTTTCTTCAAGTCTAAATAATTTTTTATTTTACAACGAGTATCATGGTAGCTTCTCCAGATCTGGCAATAGCGTCTAGGCCGGGTTTAGGGTGTTACAATTCTAATTGTTAATAATGTTATTGTTTTTTGTTAAATTTATTGGTGTGACATTTTGAAATTAAATATATATATATATATATATATCCATTTGGTAGCAATATAACTAAAAAAATGACATTGTAATGAACCTCAATTTAACAAAATAATCTTAACAATGTTAAAAATTAGACTTGAATTTTGAAATCTGAAATGTAGAGAGACTAAATTCCTAGAAATAAAAATATAGGAATTAAATTCTAAATTTACAAAGAGTATAAAAACTTGTGATATTTTTTTAACCAATTTATATTGTCTGTAAAATATAATTAATTTATTTTAATTTAAATTTAATAATTTGAGTTTTATTTAGATTTATTTTAGGTTTGATATGAATATATTAAATTATCAATCTAATTGTGTGTTGCAATGATAGATTAGAGTTATAGTTATTTGGATTATATTGATTGTAATTGTCTAAAAAGATTTAACAAATTTGTCTTTTTTTGGGAGGGATACAATGGGCTTATCTCTTTTATAATTTTCTTCTGACTTATAATAACCTCTTTTTGGAAATTTTTAATTTTTTTAATTTCACAAATGAATTTTAATTTTTTTAAATTTTTAGAGAGCTTTAATTTTTTTCATTATTATTGGAAAATAAAAGTCGAAAAGCCTTTAAATTATTTTGATTTTTTAAAAAAAAATTATTCACTTTTAAAAAAGTAAAGATAAAATTGAAAAAGAAAGTTATTGTCTTTATATATATATATAAATGCAATATCAATAATATTAACTACAAATTTTGATAGAGTTATAAGGATTCAGTGTCACAAAATTAAAATAAAAAAATGAGATTTTAAATTTTTAAAGAGTAAATAGATTTTAGGTATATTTAAAAATATAATTTTTAGTTCACATTATTTCCTATTAATCTCTATATTATGTATAAATTACATATACTTATTAAATAGTAATGATATTATTGAAAGTAAACTGTCCAAAGATAAAACTCGCTTAAAAAAAAGAGATAAAGCTTATCAATAAAAGGACGTGGGCTAAGAGAAGATTTTTGTGACATGCTTGTACCAAATATTACAAAGACTTATAGGCCTGAATTGATTAATTGAGGAGGCACCAAGACATTTAGGGATAAGCACAATAAGGGTGTCATTTAGCTTCAGCATACGACCAAGTTCAAAATTTTGAATGATGTACAACATCTTTGGAAAAAGATGGGGTGAAGACCATCAAGCCTGGAGCTTTATATGGTTTGAATGACCAAAGAGCTGTCCTAATTTCCAAGGGAGAAAGAGGGCGACAACGGAGGTTACGATCCTTAAGGGAAAGTGAAGGTCGGTTCATAGGAGGAGGCAAGAGATGAGAGTCTGAAAATGTCCGTTCAGTAGAGAAAATACTAGCAAAATGAAAGTTGATTAAGCTAGCAATTCTGTGAGGGTCGGAATTAACATTACCCATGTTGTCAGAGAGACCATAAATCCAATTTGACTTCCATGTGAAAGAATTTAGTATTTCGTTCACCTTAAAAAATCCAGCCAACTCTAGATTCCATTGCCCAAAGTAATTCATTAAATTCAATGGAAAGGTTAAGGAGGAAATCATTAGACTGAATTGTAAGCTCTCTTTGAATACCATAAACCTAGATTAGAGACGCCTTTTCCGGGCGAAAACGTTACCAAAGACAGCTTTATTCGATTCTTTAAGAGCAAGTGAGATTTAGAGGATTGAATGATGATAGGAGCTATTGAAATTATTCCAACTATTAAGGATAAGATTTGTAAAGTCCGGATGGTTGAACCATATCAGCTGGATTTTTGTCCAAAATGGGGATGGGACATTTCAAGAATGAGGAGAATATGGCAGTGATCAGAATGAGTACCAAAGTTTCCATTTGAGGATTTGCAAGAGCAAGATCAAATCTTTCTTGAATGAGATTAGTACCATCTCTTAGGTTCGACAAGTAGAACAAGGACCTGTAAAACCCAAATCAATAAGGTTACAAGA
The DNA here is from genome assembly GCA_025698465.1 of Gossypium longicalyx. Lineage (NCBI taxonomy): Eukaryota > Viridiplantae > Streptophyta > Magnoliopsida > Malvales > Malvaceae > Gossypium > Gossypium longicalyx. The sequence goes on along the minus strand of CM046996.1, from coordinate 17,173,719 downwards.
GTTGAGAAAATTATGCAATAAAGATAACCTATCAGAGTTAACTTGGAGCCCACCTCTTTTATCATGAACAGAAATAGCATCACTAAAATCACCCACAAGAAGTTAGGGAAGATTATAAGAATTAACAACATACATAAGATTATCCCATAAAATAGTACGTTCATGTAAATAGCAAAGACAAACCAGCAAGTATTTGAAGAGAGTACCTTCACAGTTGCATGGATCTCTTGTTCAGTGTTAAAGATAATGTCGACGGTAATGCAGTTTGAGTTCCACATAATCCACATACCTCCCTTATTGTCAATAACAGTAGTGTCTTCCGAAGCATTAAAAGGCATTTTGTTGATGATACGGGGAACATCACTTCCTTTTGCTTTAGTCTCGGTAATGGCAAGGATTTTAGGATGATGAATTTTGACCAAGTCTTTATCAGTAATAAAGTTGTGATGCCTTGCACCACGATAATTCCAAAGACATAGAATGATTAGTATGGATAACTCTAGCACGATCAAGACTATCCGGAAAATCAACCATCTCCATCCGAATTGGCTAAAGTATCATCTTGTAAATTAGAAGCTGGTTTTCCCGAGTCAAGAGGTGGCTGAATAGAAAACGAAGGCAACACAACCCCTCGCTGACGACAACTCGAAAGATCAGGAAATTGTATTCTGGAGCATGAATCTCGAAAGGTTGAGCTTCTAGCTGGTAAATTGAGATACGATAGAGCCAAAGTGGGAGACAGGTTTTTCTTGATCGATTGAGAAATGTAGGTCACTGGTGCCGGGTGAATCAAAGCTGGAATCCTTCTCAAGATGTTCGGGCGGCCTGGGAGTTTTCTCGTGTTGTAGTGGCCTGAAACTTCCCTTATTTGAAGATTGATCTCTCCAACCTAAGGTTTGTTCGATCTCCATTATAGCCATCTTCAGAGGGCCGTGAGGCTGGTTGGTGGTGAGAAGTGAGTGGGAGAGGAATTGTAGTTGTGAGGCATTGAACATTTCCCATAGTTTGTCAGACCTCTGTTTTCTTTTCATGCAAACTCGCAATATTCGTTGGCTCGCGCTCATCTCCCTTTATTTATTCAATCTAGCTTCAACTACACATTCACAAAACTTAATTTTGCAAATCTTCCAACAGATTTCGCACAATTTCTTACTTCCACCAACCTTGCTTTAGTCACTTCGAAGCCATTTTCAACAATGATATTTAATATAAAAGAACAAAAACGGTGCGAAAATATTTACCATAATAATTTATTTTACTTTTCTGTTTTAACCTTTTATTTAATTTTCCCTTCTTTTTTACTTTTTTAACTTTAGTTTTTTCATCATTCACCATCCAAAAAATATAGAAAAATATATTAAAAAATTTGTAAAAATAAAAATTATTATAAATTTTTCACTTCAAACTTTTTCAAAAAAGTAATTAAGTCCTTGCTCTTTTTTTTTTTCACTCAATTGAGTACTTGAACTTTTAAATTACATAAAAAAGGTACTCAAACTTTAAAAAAAAAACAATTAAACCCTTGCTTCTTCTTTTTTTTTTTTGCACTAAATTGGGTACTTGAACTGTCAAAATGCATCAAAAAGGCCCTTTGACCGTTAACTTTAACAGTTGATCGTTAAAGTTAATTGCCCCTATTTTTTTTCAATTAAAGCCATCCCGTACCACAATCACAGCATGACATGTGGCAAAAAAATTATAAAAATAAAAACAAATAAAAATTATTAATTTTAATAAAAATATAAAAAAATTATTAAAAATCATAAAAAAGTAATTTAAAATATAAAAAATTGTCAAATTTTATAAAAATTGTAAAATATATAAAATGCATCAAAAAGACCATTTAACCATTAACTTTAACCGTAAAAGTTAAAGTCATCACGTGTCACAACATAGAGTGACATGTGGAGAAAAATGATAAAAAGTAAAAATTAATAAAAATTATAGAAAAATTATAAAATACTTCTTTTGGTACGATATTTATTATAATTTTTTTACGAATTTTATATTTATTTACATTTTTTTATAATTTTCTTATGACTTCATAAAATTTTATAATTTTTTTCTATATTTCTATATATTTTATAATTTTTTACTATTTTTATAAATTTTCACAATTTTTATAAAAAAAATTCTAATTTTTAATATTTTTATTAAAATTTAATAATTTTTATAACTTTTATTGATTTTTATTTTTATCATTTTTTTCACAACTCACTCTGTGGTTATGATATGTAGTGACTTTAACTGAAAAAAATTAAGAGTAGTTAACTTTAACAATCAATTTTTAAAGTTAACAGCTAAATGACCTTTTTTTATTTTGACAATTTAAGTACTCAATTGAGTATAAAAAAGTTTGAGTTTAATTGCTTTTTTTGAAAAAATTTAAGAACTTTTTTTTATATTTTGAAAGTTTAAGTATTCAATTAAGTGCAAAAAAAAAAGAGAGGTTTAATTTTTTTTTTTTAAGTTTGAGGACTTTTCTTAGCCTAAATTTTTAAAAAAAAATAAAAATGATATTTTTTTAATTTTTTTCATTATTTTCATGATTTATTTTCTTCTAAATAGTAAATTAAAAATAAAGTATTAAAATAATACCATTTTTAAAAAAACATATAATTTATAATTTATTTATTTATTTTTATTCTTTCTTTTCGTTTAAGTTTTCTTTCCTTTATTTTTTCTTTATTTCTTTCGCCTTTTCCCTCCTTTCTCTCTTCTTTCTTTTCTTTTCTCTTCTCCTAACCTTAGCCCTCGCTCCTCTAAACTACCACTGACGCCATTCAACCTCTGCCAATATGAAGCCACTAAAGTGTTGCTCCTTGTCCTCCATTCAATTTTCTCGCGTTAAATTTCCTCAAACTCGAACCAAAACCTTCAAAAAAAAAATCCAACAAAAGTTTGAAGAAAAAGAAACCTAATCCACCGTTAGATCGGTCCCATTTTCCGATATGATGTTCTTTACCATCCAAGGAAGCTTTTCACTATTAGGATTGTCAAATAGACATCTCAAGCCCCTTAGACCGGTCAAATCCAAATGAGTTGTGTTCTCTCTTTTCCTCTCTTCATTGTTCTTTTTCTCTTTTTTTTTTTTATTTCCTTCTTATTCTTCTCTATTTCTCTTGCAGAATCTTTGGTTTTGTTCTTTGGTTATTCTCGATTGGATTTGGGGCTATGATTTATGGGTTGAGGAGGGAGGTTTTAAGCCGTTGAAATTTATGGATTAAAAACATTATAGTGGAGTTTCGGAATTTGAAAGGCATTTTCTAGGTTGTATCTAACCTGTTTTGGAACTTATGAACATTTTGCATCATCGAAGATCATGTATAGTGTTACAAGTTGTCATTTCTTGAGCTTTTTATTTTGGAGCTTTAAGATCTCTTTTTTTCAACAAAATTTTGTGAATATGTTGATTTCAAAAAAAATTTATGGATTTATGCCAATTTTTTCGAAAAGTAGGGAAGTAGGTCAGTTTTTGAGAGAAAAAGCAAAAACTTTCACCCTCTCTCCTGCCAAGTCAGTTGAAAATGAGTCCTACAATGGAGTTTTTGCCATTAAAAAAAAAGAAAATTATTGTAAATCGTTGGATTTTCTATGGTTAGAAAATCACAACCGTTGATTTTCTAACTATTGGGACCAACAACAACTTTTTTTTCTCTAACGGTCGTTTTTTTCCTATATATGCCCTGCTTTTTTTATTTTTTTTCATTTAATCTTATTTTCTCAATTCTTTTAACTTCCCTCAATCCTATTCATCTATTCTCTTAATTCTTTCAACTATTTTATTCTCAATTTTTTCATTCAATTTCTCTCAAATTCTTCTTCTCTCAATTTTCTATTTTATAATTTCATTAATTTTATTTTATTTTATAATTTTAATAATACCAATGTCTCTAATTCGTTTAGATCACAAACACATTTCGGTGTTCGATTACAAATTATAAGAAAATATTATTACATCTTTTTATTTTAATTAATATAATTATTTCAGTTGTTACTATTATTTTTAATTTTTTTTATATTTATATAATCAGAACGAAGATTAAATTATAGAGACATATACACACAATTTAAGTACAAAGACACCATGTGTTATTGAACAACACTTGGAAGAGATGAGATTTTTACACTGTCTCGTATGCTTGGTGGGATTAAATTGTAATGTTGTAACGTTGTTTCAAATGAATCCAAGTTGCATAATGTTTGTTCAACTTGTCAACTTGGGAAGTCACATAAACTTCCCTTTTCTGATTCCAAAACTGTGAATTCTTCTCCTTTTGAGCTTATTGTTTTTGACTTGTAGGGACCTACCCCTATGTCTTCAGAAGGGTGTTTCTATTATGTGTCCTTTGTGGATGCATATACTAGATACATTTGGCTTTATTTGCTGAAGAGCAAATCAAAGGCCATTGACAAATTTCTACAGTTTTAAAAACTTATTGAAGTTCAATTTGGCTGTAAGATTAAAGATTTTCAGAGTTTAGGTCTTTCCAACAAGCTCTCCCTTAGTTGGGTATTCAACATTGGTTATCTTGTCTTCACACCTCAGAATAGAATGGCTTGGTAGAGAGGAAACACATATATGTTGTAAAGATTGGTCTTACCTTTCTAGCACAAGCCTCTTTACCTATGCATTTGTGGTCACATGCATTCATCAGTGATGCTTACCTCATCGACAAGTTTCCCACTATCGTGATCTAAGGAAAGGCCCCCTATGAGAAGTTGTACAAGGTCCACCAGATTACATGCAACTGATAGTTTTTGTATGCAGTTGCTACCCTTACCTCAGACCATACAACAAATACAAGCTGCAAGATAGGTCCAAACCTTGTGTTTTTATTGGTTACAATCCAATTCATAAAGGCTAGAAGTGCCTTGATGAAACTGGCAAGATATTTATGTCAAGGCATGTGATTTTTTATGAAAATCTTTTTCCCTTTGCTCCTATTATCAAGTCAAGAATATGCTCTACTTCAAACAGTAATTATGCTTTTCTGCATCAGAAGTCTTGCGTTCCAGTATTGTCTCCCTCACACATTGGATTAGATGGTTGTTCTTCTAGTTTTTGTTAGGGCCATTTTGATGACTTAGGGTTAGCTGCAAGCATGTGCTCTCCTATTATGTTAGGATCAACTGCAAGACTGTCTTCTCACAAGTCTATTTCAGCTTCTCCTAGTGTTCCTCCTCTTGATGTGTTTTTGGAGCAACTTGTTGTTGATAAACCTAGAGGTGCAACTGAGATTTCAGTGGTTGATTCACCTGCAACAGCTCCATTAACTAGTTCGCCTCTCTACATGTCTGTGTCAACACTTATCTAATGCAGACTAGATCCAAGAATGGGATTTTTAAACCCAAGGTATTTTTAATACGACTGAGTGAGCAAGACCTTTAATCATTGAAGAAGCATTTACTAGTAAGGAGTGAACCAAGGCTGCTCAATAAGAGTTTAATGCTCTTATATATCAAAAATCAAACATGGTACTTAGTTCCTTTACATACAATTTCACATCCCGAAAATCAGGTTTGTAAAATTGGACTTTAAATTATAGGTTAAAAGAAATATTAAATTTTGTGTCATAGGAATCAAAATAGGATAAAATAAATAATTAGTTAATATAGTAAAAATATTAAAAATTCAATTAAATAACTATAGTATTAATAATTGGGGCATTAGTAAAAATAATAATAATAATAATAATAATAATAAAGATTAATTTGGAACAGCGGTTAAAGTAGAAGTTAAATGTGTAAATTAAGGCTAGTAGTTAAAAATGGAGCTATTAAATAAGGGAGAAATAGGAGAAGACTTAGAGGGCAAATAGCCCAATTTTAAAAAACAATTTGGTTGGTTATAAAAGCCACTTGTCGTACAAGCTCTCTCCATTTCTTTTTCATTTTTAAATTTTGTTAGATCTAAATTGGAGAATTTTATCTCAAAAATTTATGCATCTTTTATATTTTCTTAGCATCCAAGCACTCTTTATTCTTTCAATTTTGCAAGATAATCACTCTTTCTTCTCCAATTTCTCATCTAAACTTAGCTCGTTTTTGCTCAATTGGTACAAATTCGTGGAGGTTTTTGAATTAAAGGTAAATCTATTATTTCCTTATGTATTAAATTTTTATTAGGTGTTTCTAATTTGAATTTTCATAGATCTAAGCAAGAAAATTAAAGGTCTATGATTTTAAAGCTATCTTCTGCATAAAAATGGTGAATCTCATAATAAAAAGCTAAGAGATGTTTTTAAAATGATTTTTATTATATTTTGACGAGATTAAGAGGTTTGCAAATTCAATTTAACAAAATCTTTAAGTAATTGCATGAATTAAATGGTTTTCTTTTGAGAATGAGGATGAACAATGTTTTTCTCGAAAAAATATTAATTAAAGAAATTGATCAAAGTTAGAGATCTAAATCTATAATCAGGCACAAGTTAGGGGGTTAGGAGGTAGAAATAAAGGATTTAATTAAGGTAAACGAAATAAATCGTACGAAATAAGCCGAATAAATATGAGTGAGTGGAGAGCCGTTGTATGAACATAAAGAGAGTCAGCTAGATTATTTTTTAATGCTTAGTAATATGTATATTCTTGTGCGAAATTGAAAATGTTCGTGGAGCCTCAACAAACCAAGATAAAGGCAAGTGAAAAGTTGTCTAATTCGAGGAACCGTAGTGAGCTATAAGTGAATGCATTTGTATGTCGTGTTTTAGCATGAATTGTGAAATCTAGAGAGTCGAAGTGTGGCTTGCGAACCCCCACTTATGGTATGTGAACCTTGACTTCTTCCTTGTGTAAATCCTTGCAATTTTGGTTGAATCGTTAAGTATATACATGGTGCGATTTTAATAGTGCAAAATGTATAAACTTATAATATATATACATGTGCTTTATTTTATATATAGTATATATATTAATGGATTTTGGTGTTATATATATAATATAATATACATATATATCCGTGGGTTGTTATACATAAATTATATTATATGAGTGGGTCTTACTATGTACATATATGCATGGGTCTTATCATATAATATATATAATTATGGGAATGGACTTTTAATGTATGATAAAATTTGACGTGACAAAGGTTACTAAATAGGTATGTATATATATGTAATATATATTCATATATGGTTATGTAATGCTTGCGAACGAATATAAAAATAAATATTATAATATGGATTTTTATAATATGTGAATTTTATTGATAATGTGCATTTATGTATGCACGAATCCGTAAATGAATTATGAGATTTATGATATTACAAGTTCTGATTAGTATAAAATTATATTATCGTGAAATGTTAAGTGCAAGCTCCACTCTAGTGCGAGCCAGTTATATTTGTGTATTATATTATATTGTGAACCATGTTAACTTGGTGAATTATATTATTATGGCAAACTGTATTAATTTGCCAAACTGTGTATTGTGAGGTTTTTTAGTTATATTGTATGTAAACTAAGCTATTGCGTGCCCTATGCTAAATAAAATATGCGAACAATGATTTATGTGATCTATGTCATGAATGATATGTGAACTGTGATTATGGCTGCAATATATGTTGCATGGAAGTTATATTATTTGCGAACCATGCTCTATTACGAACTGTGTTATATTGTGCGAGCTTTGCTTAATTGCGAACCCTATTATACTGAATATTATGAATGTGTTAAAAGAGATATGTTGGCATTGTGACTTTATGAAACCATTAGATATAGTTGGCATACCATAAGATAGTGAGTACTTACCTTTTTTTTATTGCGATGGGCATTGTGGCTCGAAAATAGCGTTGGAGAGATAAAAGAATGTCGAGCATAACTCCATTCATCATAAATAGCGTGGTGTGTTTGGAGAGTGTGAGCATACGTGCTATACTTACATGGAGATAGCGTACGATTTTATGAGTTATGTAGTGTGTTTTAGAAATCTGTTTATCCAATGAGTATATAATTTGACTATGTTTCATGTTCACGAATTGCCAATATATCACTATGTTGTGTATGAAAATTATGTTCTATGTGAATTGTTAAAATATGTTTAAATCCTAACATGTCTCGTGTGTACATATATATTTGTGTTGTATGCATGTGTACTCACTGAGCTTTTTCAAGCTCACCCCCTTTACTTTACCTTACAGATAAATAGTTCACGGGTTAGCGAGGAAGGTGGCAAATCGGTAATCCATCGCAAGGCATTAGCGAGGAGGGTGGCAAATCGGCAATCGATCACAAGGCATTTTCTTTGAGTATGTGTGTTGAGCTTTTAAACTCCGAAGTGAAGGCAATACGGGTCGTTTCAAGGATTTGGTACTAGAATTAGACTTAAACTTTTAAAATAAAATTTCCAATGGGTTGTAAACTGTAACACCCTTAACCCGTATCCGTCATCAAATTAGGGTTACAAAGTATTATCGATCAATTGAAACCTTTAAACATCATAACATTCAATAATTTCAAAATTATCATAAACCATTCAATCTCATACGTTTCATCCCTAAACTGAGCCCTCGACGCCTTAAAAATAGTTTGGGAGCAATTTGGGATTAATTCGAAACAAAATCAGAAATTCAGGAAAAAGAAGCAAAATTTGAAAATAGGGGACACACAACCATATGGCCAGACCGTGTGGAACCCTTCAAGCTATGTAACTTTCAAACAAGGGACACACAGCTGTGTCTCAACCCGTGTCCTCACCCATGTAACTCTCTGAGTAGGGTCATACGCCCGTGTGTCAGACCGTGTGTTAGGCTGTGTAACTCACTGACTTGCATACAAAAGACCCTCAGATGACACACGGCCATGTCACAAGGCTGTGTGTCTCACATGGCTGAGTCACACACCTGTGTCTCAGGCCGTATGAACCAAAAATGATCATTTTCTTGCTTAATTTCACTCCCTTATTGCATAGGTACCTACACACTTTCAAATACACGTATAGAAGGTGTAATTCAACTTCAAACATACTCAAACATGATCATATATTCATTCTACGTATTAAAAATTTATCAACCTTGATACCTTAATGTGTTTCATCACCATTCATTCCCAAATTGTAGCCACAACACATTTATCTCTATAAACAAACATCCATTCATTACAAGCTTAAGTTAACTCATAGCGTATCATTTCATACTATGATGTTTCAACACATTTAAGTAACAAGTAGGAGAGCACAAGTTGTTCAAGTGCACAACATATCACAACATTTTACTCAAAAGTTAGGCATTTGACATAACAATACATAGAGTCCTAGTACATGCCATATACCAAAACCAAGAAATTAAGTCTACCAAGATTTCCGAATAGTGTGATTCCTAGCATTGACCCAATCTTCTTAGCCTTCAAAATGTGATCTACAAAATGAACAAATTACAGGTAAGCTTAAATGAAGCTTACTAAGTTCATTTATAAACTAATAAACCTTTTCCAATCAAACATAGGTTTAATCAACTTAAGCATAGAGATTTCCATTATACGCAGCTTATAACAATAATTACAACCAATTTAGTAGTTCAGTATACTCAGTGGGCATTGCTCATTGAGTTGTTCATCAATATATCCATAATTTTCTACTCGTTTGAACTTCACTCAGTATAATAGTAGAATTTTCTTGATTGAACATTAGTCGATATAATGGTAAGATTTGCTCAATTAAGCTTCATTCAATATAACGGTATGATTTGCTCGATTGAGCTTCATTCAGTATAAGAGTAAAATTTGGCTCGATAGAGCATACTTTCAGTATATGAAACAACATTCATTAAGAGCATATTAAAAATAATGTAAGCATTTTAGGAGTATAATTAAACATACGAACTTACTGGACTGATTTGCAGGAGATTCCAGAGTATAGGGAGTATTCTGCAATTTTCTTTTTTCCACGATTATTAGCACATTCTTGATCTAAAAATAATAATTTTCATTCCATCAATTAGAATAACAACACAATTTTATCCTTTCATGCAACTAAGTCCTTTTTTGAAATTACCTATTTGCCCCTTAACTTTCTATTTTATTCAATTCAGTCCTTAGGCCCTAATAATGCAATTTACTCTTTTTTTTCTAAACACTCATGATACCCAAATATTCTATAACTTCATATCAGACCCTATTTGCAATAATTTCACCTCAAGTACAATCAATTTATCATTTAATCAATTTAGTCCCTAAACATCAAAATCATCAAAAATCACTTTTCAAAATAATATATTCTATCAACAAAGCTCCATATTTCATCATGAGCTTGAATAAATAACCTCATTCATCAAGGACAACTTTTTTTAACATTTAACAGTTTCACAATTTGGTCCTCGATTTAGCTAGACCAAACTGATACGAATTCAAAAATATAAAAATTACTAAAAACGGGCATCAATACACTTATCAAATCAAAGCTTAAAAATAAAAGTTGAAACCTAGCATTGTTTCCTTTATTTTTCCATGAGGAAGATGAGAGAATAGTGAAAATTTTACTTCTAATTTAGGTTTAGTTTAATATATAAACTATGTCATTTTTGTAAATATTTTAACTTTCTTAATTAAGCTTTAATAAATCATTAATTAAGCCTAATTAAACCACTTTATTAAGCATAATCCCATCAAATCCAACTAACTAATTTTCCATGGTTACATTGCACTTTTAGCCCTTTTAATTTAACTACTCAACCTTTACAGTTTTTACAATTCAATCCTTTTTAATTATTAAGCTATCCAAACAATAAAATTTCTCAACCAAAGTTTAATATGACTATAAACCTTATAACTATACTAATTAAATAATATCTACGAAGTATTTCATTGGAATTATGGTCTCGAAATCACTATTTCTGACACCACTAAAAATCAAGTTGTTACAGGTTGTAAACGAACATTATGGACTATTTGTTTGTTTTTTTTGGATTTTTGAACGTTATAATTGCTTGCTTACTTGTTGGTTTAGGTGGTTTTAATTACTTACTTAATGTGATGATAATTAAATGAACTAACAAATTTTTGTAGCTAAGGGAAACCATTAAGTATTAAAGTATGCTTTATACCTTCTGATTGTGTGAATGAAATGATTAATTTAGAAAAGCATGCACTTAGGTCTAATTTTTTATATGAAATATTCTACAATTGTGTGGTGTGAATGGTTGGTTGGTGCAATTCGTGAAATTTTAAACGGAGATCCACTTTAGTGGCTAATCTGATGTTCCAAATTTGGGTCAGACCGTCCTGGTTAGGTTTTGGGCGTCACATGCAAATAGAAAAGCTGTGGGCTACAATTGGGTTTTCAAACTTAAGAGACATGCTAATGGATTAGTTGCTAGGTACAAGGGTAGGTTGGTGGTCAAAGGTTATCTTCAAAAAGTTAGTGTGGACTTTCAGGAAACTTTTAGTCCAGTTGTCAAGCCAACAACCTTTCGAGTTGTATTAACTTTATTTGTAACTTTTGGCTGGAAGTTGAGGCAAGTGGACATTAACAATGTCTTCCTCAATGGTGATCTTTCAAAGGAAATTTATATGGCTCAGTCACCTGGTTATGAGCAGAAGAGTGAAGATCAGCCCCTAGTATGTAGATTGAAAAAGGCTCTATATGGTCTCAAGTAGGCTCTAAGAGTTTGGTTCCACAAGCTAAAAGAATATCCGATTGCTTCTGGCTTTGTTCTGTCCAAATCAAATGCACCACTTTTCATTAAGAGGGCAGGAGCCATGATACTTTATGTATTGGTGTATTTACATGACATATTGTCACTAGAAATCAACAAACAAGTGCAGATGAGTTTGTTCAGACTTTGGATACTAAGTTCTCGATGAAAGATTTGGGTTAGCTTATAATAGCCCGTTTTTAGCTAAATCAGAATAGTAGTTTTGAAACCACAAATCTGAGATCAAAAAATTATTTCAATATTATTTTAAGTGTTTACAGCATGATAGCATGTATGTGTGAAAGTTTCGTGAATTAATTTTATCGTTTAAATGCTTAATTAGGTAAAAAGGACTAAATCGCGTAAAGCATAAATGTTGAATTCTATTTGTTAAATGCACTAAATGACTATGAATATTAAATGTGGAGATCCTTAAGTGATAAATGGACCATTATTAAGGTAAGTGGACATTAATGGACATGAAATGGATGATATAAATGTTTTATCATTAAGGTTAATTTGGTAATTTGTCTAATAAGGTTAATTAATTAAAACAAAACTATTTTATGTCCATCTTCATCATCTTCAACCGAATTGAGAAAGAAAAAAATAAATCTTGGAGAGCATTTTAAGGTTTCACCACTGCATGCTTAAATTGTAAGTCTGTTTTTGCTCGATATTTAATGATTTCTATGTTTTTGTGATCGTTACAACTAGTTCTAGCTAGCCCAGGGACTATTTTGTAAAAATTTTAAAAATTTTGAAAGTTTTCATTGATGAAAATATGTGTTCTTTGATGTTTGATGATGAAATATGAAATCTTATTACTAGATTTACATATTTTGTAAAGTGATTTTGAGTAAAAATGCAAAATAGGGATTTATTTGTGAAAATGTAAAAATGTATGGTTAAATGGATGAAACATTGTTTGCTAGGGGCATTATATTAATTCGGCTATCATGGGCACTAAAGAAATTTCATGAATTTGTGATTTTGGGTAATAAGGATTAAATTATAAAAGTTGTGAAATTCTAGGGGTAAAAGTGTAAATGTGCTTAAATATGTGTTTTGGATTAAATTGAATATAGATATTATATATAACTTAATTTTGAATGTATTTAGATCAAGAAAAGCATAATTCGGATCTAAATCGGGAGAAAACTAAAGTTATCGACTAATCGACTTATTTCGCCATTTTCACATCCGAGGTAAGTTCGTATACTATAATTTTTTATAAAAATGTATTTCTTATGCTTTAATATTGTATGGATTGTGAATACGAGACTATGGATATGATCGATAGTGATTTGAAGACGATTCGACATTCGAAATCCAAGTTGAACCTTAGGAATAGTTTAGGATACTAGTGACATGTCATTAGAGAATACATTGAGTTGGCTTCGGGCCATGATATTAGCACTTCGAGTGTGAGTTATACCAATTTGGCTTCGAGCTATGAATATCAACTGATTTGGCTTCGAGCCATGATATCAGTATTTCGAATATAAGCTACCTTGATTTGGTTTCGGGCCATGGTATAGGTATGCGAGACTCTTGAGTATCCAACTTCTATTCCAAATGGTTCATCGGGTAAACAAAAGATGTGATTGAGTATGAGAATGATATGATATGGTACAGGTACGTACATAACATGTATAAGTTTTGGTTGGAAGAAACTTGTGAAGAATATAATTGATACCATAATTGGGTATATGAAAGGTTTGTTAGCTAATATATGCTAAATGTTGATATATTCAAATTGTTGTATTATAATTTTGGGATTGAATTAAGTTTATTGTATACGAGCTTACTAAGCTTTATAGCTTACTTTATTTATTTTTCTCGTGTTTTATAGTGTTATCAAGCTAACTCGAATTCGGGGATCACCGGAGATCGCTTCACACTATCCACCTATCACTTAGTACCTATGAACTTTGGTATTTTAAGTATATGGTATGTATAGGGATTTTGGTCATGTTGGTTGTGTTTTGGTTATGATTTTGACCATTTGAATTGGTTTGTAAATGTCTAAGGTTTGGTTTGTATATTTGGCTATGTGAGTTGGCTTATTTTGGTTGATTTTGGTTATGTTATATGTATACAAATGACCTATGTTGTGTGATTGAGGTTGGATTCATGATGCTTATTGATAATAGGTAATTTGAATGTCAATTGGTTGATAATTGGGAAGTTATGTGCTTGTGAATAGGTGAATGATGATGCATGTTTGGAAAGGTTTAATTAGTTGATTTGAATATGTGAAATTGGGATGATTTGAATGAAAAAAACATGAGATAATAAGCATGTTAGTTGTTGGTATTGAAATGGTATGTTTTAGTCTTGATTGTGATTGAATTAGATGTTCATTTATGCTATGAATTTGTGCCATTTGGGTTGTGTAGGTACATGTAAATTCGGGTGGCAAATTTGCTTGGTAAATAGTCTATTTTTGTCTACACGGGGGTGTGTCTCAGCCGTGTGTGACACACGGTTATGTTACACGGCCATGTGTCCCCTGGTGTTGAATTAAAAACCAAGTTAGTATGCTCCACATGGCCTCACACACGAGTGTGTGACTTGGTCGTATGGCATAAGTCAGTATACCCTACATGATCGGCAAGGCCTAGCATACGGTCTGGCACACGGGCGTGTATGGCCAATTATAGGGCACACGGGCTAGCCACACGGGTGTGTGTGTTGGCCGTGTAACCCAAGTCAGAGTGTTACATGGGGTCAGACATCGGCTGGGACACGGCTATGTGCTCCCATTTCGAATGTCCATACGGCCTGTGACACAGGCGTGCCTGTTGGCCATGTGAGAGACAAGGCTGGACCACACGGGCGTGTGTCCTCTGTTTTGAGAAAAAAATGTAGTTTTGTAAAAATTTCTTAAGCTATTGGTTTAGTCCCGAACCACTCCCAAAGTATGTCTAGGGCTTCGTAGGCTTGTAATAGGGACAATTTGATTGTATTTGATTGGAATTACGTTTGGTTGATGAATTTTGATTCGGACTGGATGGTTGTTTAAGTTGTAAGTCCGGTAATGCTTCGTAACCCTATTTTGACGTTGAATACGGGTGAGTGGTGTTACATTTATTGGTATCAGAGCTACGGTTTAGTCGATTCTCGGGGTAACGTAGAGTGTGTGAGAGTCTAGCTATACATGCCATATATAAACTGTGATAGTGTTATGACTCCTGATATTTGAAATGTGTTTTCGTATAGTAAATGGATCCCAATCAAGTTGTAGCTAATGAGGTTGAAAGTAATGCGCCAGCTCCCGCTCAAAGGACAACGCCTTTTGAATTTAGACCCGTATCGGGTAGCCAAGGAGGAGAGGATAAGGAAGTCTTCTTCCAAATGATGAATGAATGGTTCACGCAGTATGTCTGGACAAATTCGGCTGCTCAACAACCTCTACCCCACCTAATCCCCAACCAGTTCCCATAGCTCCTCAAGGTTTGGAACCTCTGCGATTGAATAAGCCACCTATTGATAGAATTAGAAAGTACGGGGCTGAAGAGTTTAGAGCTATTGTTGACGATGATCCTGAGAGAGCCAAGTTTTGGCTTGAAAATACGATTCGAGTGTTTGATGAGCTTTCTTGCACACCAGCTAAGTGTTTAAAATGTGCTGTATTACTTCTGAGGGACACCACATACCAGTGGTGGAATACATTAGTATCAGTGGTGCCGAGAGAGAGTGTAATGACCCAAAGTTCACGAGCACCAGAAAAGTGAGTTATAGGGCCTCCGTCTTAGTGAAATAAGTTCGAAAGTAATTATTAGAAATATTTATGAGCCTAGTGGTGTATCTAATTAAGTTTTAATTAGGTGAATTTAGCTTAATTTAGAGTAATTAATAAAAAGAAATAAATTGAAAAAGGAGTAAAAGTTTAATTCTAAAGTAATAGAAAAATAAAAAGGATTAAAATGGTAATTAAACCATTTATAAAAGTTGAGGCGGCAAATGGAAGAAAAATTAAGATTTTTCTTGAATATATGTATTATATATATTTAATTATTATCATGGTTTTATATAAAATTATTATTATGGTTTTATAATTATTATGATTATTTAATGGATATTGTGTTTTAAATAAATTAAATAGTTGATAAATGTATGGTAATAAAATATACATGTGTAAAAATTATATTGGTACATTTGAAATTTAAATACTTAAATACTTAAATTAAAGATATTTGTTAATTAAATATTAATATTATAAGATTTTTGGTATGAAAAACAAATTAAATAATGACATTTGTAATAATAAGAATATATACATTTGTATTATAATTATGTATTTACTTAAATTTTAAGTTAAAGATATTTATTAATTAAATATTAATATTATAAGATTTTTATTTGTTAAATAAATAAAAGAAAGACAAATGGATGGTAATAATAGTGTACAAATATACAAAGATACATGTATACAAATGTATTAATTATATTGTTATTAAGTAGATATTTTATAATTATTAAATTAATAATAATCTATATTAGTTAAATGATAAAATAAATAAGTAAAGTAAATAAAATATAAAAGAAAAAGAAACAAAAGAAAGGAAAGAAGAACAGACAACATTCGAAATAGGGGGAAGAAAAGAAGAAAAAGAAGGAAAAAGAAAAAATAGGGTTTTTAAAGCTTGGAGTTAATTTGGTAAGTCAATTAAGCCCTTTTTTAGTTAATTTTGATGTTTTAGAAGCTTTAGAACAAAGTTTTGTTGAAATTAAGTTGAAGTTTTAAAAGTTCTTAGGTTTTTTAACATAGTTCATGTTGAACAAAATAATGAATTAGGGACTTAATTGAATGAATTTTAAGTTAGAATTGATTAAAGGATTAAATTGTAAATTAGGCTATAAGTTTTGCGTTGTAGGGAATAAATTGAAAGAAGTTTTAAATTAGGGTTTTATTATGAATACTTGATAGTTAGGATGAATATGGAAGAAAAATGAATAGAATTGAAGTATGAAATAAATGAAACAAATAAAAGAGTCAATTAGGATTAAATTTAAAATTGGGCATAAATTGAGTAGAAATTTAATTAATTATTTAAATTAATGCTGTAATTAATAATGTAAATTGTTATTATTATTATTATTTTCGTAGCTAACAAGGAAAACGAGGCATCGACATCCAAAGGAAAAGAAAAGATCGTTGAGGAGTAAACTCGTATTCCGGGTTTGTATTACTATAACTCAAACTATTTATTAAATGTTATATTGAATTTGTAGTCATGGGACATCTAAGATAAGGTAAGTAATAATATTTGAAATTAAGTAAGAATATGTGTGAACATTGAATTATATGTGAATTAAGATAATAGATGTTTTGAATTGACTGAATATTTGAAATTGTTGTGGAAATGAATTCGAAATTGGAAAAGTAAAATAATACCCTATTAACTTGTCGGACTAGATTTGATACAAATGGCATGCCATTGGATTTGTGATGTGATGAGGAAATTTTTAGTTCAGCCGAGAAGATGTTTCTGTTATTATATACTTCGGTGTATCCAAAGAGGCATTTAATGCCTTATTGGAGTGTTTGGGAGGCTATATTATACTGGTGTGTTATGAAGGATTTATATTATTCCGGGTGTATTTGGGTTGGATATTCTGGTGTGTATGGATAGAATCCGTGTATCTGTCAGAGTCCGAGCCTTATTAATAGGGTAAATAATTGAAATGAAATTTTTAAAAAATGAGATTAATTATTTTGGCACTATTGAAAAGTATGAGAAAGAATGTATGAGTTAAATTATGAATTGAGTTAGTATGTAAATATATATATATGAATTTAAGAGTTATGAGGTAATATAATTATATATAATTAGTTTAAATGATTATAAAGTTTATGGTTGATGTTTGTAATTTATTAATGTTAAATAATTTTGATTTATAGTAATACCACTGAGTATGAAATACTCAGCGTACGGTTGTTTCTGTGTGCAGGTCATTAGAGTTTCGGATCCGGTCTAGCATCCAAAACAAACCTGACTCTGATAAGAAAATTTTGGTGATGTATTTCTTCTTTTTATTTAAGTGGCATGTATTAGTTGGTTGTACATGAGTTATATATATATATATATATATATATATATATATATGTTAAATGATCTTGTTGTAATTAGATAGTTATGCAATTTTGGATGATAAGTAAGTTTAAAGTTATAAATTAGTAAATTTTGGTATTAAATTTTGAAATGAATTAAAGATATGAATTAGTTCCTCGTATGTTAATACTTTAAAATTTCAGTCATAAATCAATGGATTAAGCGTAATCTAACAGTGTTTAAGATGTAAAATTTTTTTGTTGAATTATTGGTATTGGTTGGTTACTTTTGGTTTGAATTTGCAGGGGGTTTTAAGTAAAAATAAGCAGAAATACTGTCGAAATTTTTTATAAAAAAAAATTTATGAAAAATTTTCCGGAATACTCGAACAAGTCTCGTTCTACTTTTAATATGTGTTTTGGACTTTGAGAGTCCAATATAGGGACTTAATTATTTGTTTTACTATGAATGTTATATTAATTCTGAATTATTCGTAAGTTGTCTGATATGCCCGGTAATGCCTCGTAACCCTGTTCTGGCGACGGTTTAGGGTTAGAGGGTGTTATAGAGAGAGTCACCTGGGAGTTCTTTCGGACTGAGTTTCGAAAGAAATACATAAGTCAATGGTTTTTAGATCAAAAGCATAAAGAGTTTTAAAACTAAAATAGGACCGCATGATTGTAACCGAGTACGAAAGAGAATTTGTACGGTTGAGCAATATGCTCGGGAGTATGTTTCTAGTAAAGAAATCATGTGCAAATAGTTTGTTGACGGGTTGAATGAGGATATTAAACTTTTGGTCTAAATTTTAGATTTGAAAGAATTTGTTGTGTTAGTTGACCGGTCCGAATATTTTAGCCGAGAAAAGAGGAAAGCTGATTCAGAGGCTAGAGATTCAAGAAAAAGACTAATGAATAAACCTTATCCTTCTACATCAAAGAAATCCCGAGATTCGTATAGTCGATCAAATGCATCAGTGGGATACCGAAATAGAGATCATGGAAATCAACATGTAAGTCCTAAAGCTCAAGCTACTTCCTTCTCGAGCGTTGGCAATGTGAGAAACGATGAACCTGAGTGTCAACAGTGTAGGAGATGACATTTTGGAGAGTGATGGAATAAGAATAATAAAGCTTGTTTCCAATGTGGCTCGCCAAATCATTTTATTCGAGATTGTTCAGAGTTATCCGAGAAAGATAAATTTCAAAATACAAGACCGAACAATACGACTGCGAAAGGGACACCACCGAGAAATACGGGAAATGTGTCTAGTGGCAAAGGTGTGACTAGAGATTCAGCTATGAGATCCGAGACTAGAACACCAGCCAGAGCTTATGCTATTCGCGCTCGCGAAGATGCATCATCACTAGATGTTATCACCGGTGCATTTTCTCTTTACGACACTAATGTGAATGCTTTAATTGATCCTGGATCGATGCAATCGTATGTTTGTGAGAATTTAGTGTCTTGTAAGAAATTGCCTATTGAATTTACTGAGTTTATGATTAAAGCATCGAACCTCTTAGGTAAGTATGTTCTAGTTGACAAAGTTTGCAAGAACTGTCCTTCAATGACTCGGGGTTACTGTTTTCTGGCTGATTTAATGCTATTGTCATTTGATGAATTCAACGTAATTCTGGGTATAGATTAGTTGACTCTGCATGATGCTGTTGTAAATTGTAGACGAAAGATTGTTGAACTTAAATGTCAAAATGGTGAAATCATTCGAATTGAATTAGATGAGTCGAGTGGGTTACCTGTAGTGATTTCGTATATGTCAGCTCAGAGATGTGTGAAAAAAGATTGTGAAGCTTATCTTACTTATATATTGGACACAAAAGTGTCTGAATCGAAGATTGAACCAGTGCCGATAGTATGTGAGTTTCCGGATGTGTTTCCAAAAGAGTTGTCTGGATTACCACCAATCAGAGAAGCTGAATTTACTATTCAGTTAGCACTGGGAACATCATCAATATCTATAGCTCCGTACAAAATGGCTCCTACCAAATTAAAAGAGTTGAAATCTCAGTTGCAAGAGTTAACGGATAGAGGTTTTGAACGACCTAGTGTTTCACTTTGGGGTGTGCCAGTTTTGTTCGTAAAGAAGAAAGACAGGTTAATGAGAATGTGTACTGATTATCGGCAGCTCAGCAAAGTTATCATAAAGAATAAGTATCAGTTACCAAGAATAGATGATTTATTTGATCAGTTGAAAGGTGCAACAGTGTTTTTGAAGATTGATTTGCGGTCTGGTTATTATCAGTTGCGAGTTAAAGATTTGGATGTGCCGAAAATTACTTTCAGAATGAGGTACGGACATTACGAATTCCTTGTTATGCCTTTTGGATTAACTAATGCTCCTGTAGTCTTTATGGATTTGATGAACCGGATATTTAGACCGTATTTAGATAGATTTATCGTTGTATTCATTGACGACATTCTAATCTATTCCCGAGACAAGTCTGAGCATGCCGAGCATTTGAGAATTATGTCACAAACCTTGAGAGATAAGCAACTGTTTGCTAAATTCAGCAAATGTGAGTTTTGGCTCTAAGAGGTTAGATTTCGGGGACACATTGTTTTAGCGCAAGATATAAGAGTTGATCCGAACAAGATTTCAGTTGTTGTTGATTAGAAACTACCAAGGAATGTATCTGAAGTCAGAATTTTTCTGGGGTTAGCTTGTAACGCCCCGTACTCGAGACCGTTGCCGGAGTCGAACACGAGGTGTTAACAGACTTAATTCATTGCTTAAACAGCTCAAACAATTTAATTTTAAAATTTCCAGTCAAGCTAGCAATATGCATCACAGTAGCTTAAAAATTCATATCTCGAGTTCCGAAACTCAAAATCCAATTCCGTAAATTTTCCATGAAACTAGACTCATATATATATTTACTAATTTTTTCTAGAATTTTTGGTTAGGCCAATTAGCACAGTTTATTAGTTAAAGTCTCCCTTGTTTCAGGGTTTGACTGCTCTGACCTCTGTGTATTACGAATCAGATATCTCTCTGTACAGAATTTCAATGACTATGAAGTTTGTTTCTCTTAAAACTAGACTCAATAAGAAATCTGTACATATAAATCATGACTTCTAATTATTTTCATATAATTTATGGTGAATTTCCAAAGTCACAACAGGGGATCCAGAAATCACTCTGGCCCTGTTTCACAAAAAATTCAAACACCTCATAGAATATCATTCATATACCTGTTTTGTTCCATCCATATGAAAATAAACTCATTAAGCTTCAATTCTTTAAGTTATTCATCATTTAAGTCCATTTCTAATATTTTTAGTCATTTTTCAAATTCACGTCATTGCTGCAGCAATATTCTGTTTTATAGCAAATTTCACTTTACTAAGGATTTTCATAGACTAAATATCATTTTAAACATACATAACATCAAATATGACTTAGATTGGTCATTCCAATGGCTAATCATTTACAAACCCTTTTCTTGCCAAACCATATCCATATCATAAGATCAATTTCACAAAGTGAATATTTTGTCATACATGCCACATTCAAAATATACAAGCCATTTTAATGATTTAAGCCTTCGGATAGTGTGAACGAGTCTTTGACCTATCCCGATTCTCAAGCCAGTTTGTCAAAACTCAGTATAAAATTATTAGCAATCGAGCCTATTCTTTGTAAACTTTATTTTTCCCTCGATCACGACTTGAATCTCGTTTCTCTTGATATGAAGCTTGGAAGCTTGAAACAAACCCTAGCTATGGAGAACCCTTTAATTTTCGTCCTAATGAAGAAGATGGACATATTTTGCCATCTTTTTCCTTTTTTTAATCTTTTAATTACCAAATGACCAAAATACCCTTAATACCTTTCTTTGAAAATTTTCATATACAAGCCCATTTTTGTCCAAAATTTTAGAAATTGGTCAAATTGCTATTTAAGACCTCATCATTAATATTCCAAAGTAATTTCATACTAAAAACTTCTAAAATGCATGTTTTGCAAATTATTCGATTTAGTCCCTAATTTCAACTTAAGCACTTTATGCATAGAATTTCGTCACAAAATTTTCACACAATCATGAAATCATATTTAAACCTCAAAATAATTATAAAATAATTATTTCTATCTCGGATTTGTGGTCACGAAACCACTATTCTGATTAGGCCCTAATTCGAGATATTACAACTCTCCCCCCCTTTAAGGATTTTCGTCCTCGAAAATCTTACCGGTAAACAGGTGTGGGTATTGTTTTCGCATTGTTTCTTCAAGTTCCCATGTAGTCTCTTCTACCCTATGCTTTTGCCACAATACTTTCACAAAGGGACACTTTTATTTCTTAGTTGCTTGACCTCTCGAGCTAAAATCTTAATCGGTTCTTCTTCGTAAGTCATATCCGATCATAGTTCAATTTCTATCGGTGAAATTATATGTGAAGGATCCGAACGATACCGACGTAACATAGACACATGGAATACATTATGAATCTTCTTCAATTGAGATGGCAATGCTAACCGATAGGCTATCGGTCCAACTCTTTCAATTATTTCATACGGCCCGATAAAACGTGGACTTAATTTGCCCTTCCATCCAAATCTGAGAACTTTCTTCCACGGAGACACTTTTAAAAATACTTTATCACCAACTTGAAATTCAATGTCTTTTCGTTTTAAATCTGCATAAGATTTCTGTCTATCTGAAGCAGCTTTCAAACAATCTCGAATTACCTTCACTTTTTCTTCAGTTTCTTTTATTAGATCAATTCCATAGATCAAATTTTCCTTGAGTTCAGTCCAATACAAAGGCGTTTGACACTTACGACCATACAATGCTTCATAAGGTGCCATTTTCAAGCTCGTCTGATAACTATTATTGTAAGCAAATTCTACCAACGGTAAATATCTTTCCCAACTTCCTTGAAATTCCAATACACAACATCTAAGCATATCTTCAAGAATCTGAATTACTCTCTTTGATTGCCCATCAGTTTGTGGATGAAAAGCAAGATTAAAATTTAACCGTACCTCTAACGCGCGTCTTGCAACTTTTGCCAAAACCGCGAGGTAAACCTCGGATCTCTATCCAAAATAATTGACAATGGTATTCCGTGTAGTCTAACAATTTCTCTAACATACAGTTCAGCCAACTTGTTAAGAGAATAATCCATACGTACCGGGATAAAATGAGCCGACTTAGTTAATCTGTCAACTATTACCCAGATGTCATCTTTCTTTCCTAGAGTCAATAGCAACCCTAAAACAAAATCCATAGTAATCCGATCCCATTTCCATTCAGGAATCATAATAGGCTGAAGTAATCCCGAAGGCACTTGGTGTTCAGCTTTCACCTGTTGACAAATTAAACACTTTGATACAAACTCGAAAATATCTCTTTTCATTCCACTCCACCAGTACATTTTCTTCAAGTCATTATACATTTTCATACTGCCCGGATGAACCGCCAAACAGCCATTATGTGCTTCATGCAAAATCTTTTGAATCAACTCCTCATTTTTCGGTACACAAATTCGATTTTTAAACATCAAGCAACCATCAAAACCGATTCTGAAATCTGATCCTGTATCAGCTTCACACTGTTTTCTCTTGGCTAGCAAATCTTGACCATTTTTCTGAGCTTCAGAAATCTCTTGTAAAAACATCGGTCTTACTCTTAACTCTGCCAGAATCGAACCATCATCTGACATTTTCAACTGAGTGTTCATAACTCTCAAAGCAAACAACAACTTTCTGCTTAAAGCATCGGCAACCACATTCGCTTTTCCCGGATGATAATCAATAACAAGCTCGTAATCTTTCAATAACTCCAACCATCTTCGTTGTCTCAAATTCAAGTCTTTTTGTGACATCAAGTACTTAAGACTTTTGTGGTCGGTATATACCCGGCACTTTTCACCATACAAATAATGTCGCCAAATCTTCAAAGCAAACACTATAGCAGCTAATTCTAAATCATGAGTCGGATAATTTCTTTCATGAGATTTTAACTGCCTCAAAGTATAAGCCACCACTTTTCCTTCTTGCATAAGTACACATCCTAAACCATTTCGAGAAGCATCACTATACACCACAAATTCTTTACCTGATTCGGGTTGTACCAACACTGGTGCTTTAGTTAATAACTTTTTCAATTCTTCAAAACTCTATTGACATTCTTCTGTCCATTCAAATTTAACATTCTTTTGGAGTAGTCTAGTTATAGGAGCAGAAATTATAGAAAATCCATTTACAAACCGCCGATAATACCCAGCTAGCCCCAAGAAACTTCTAACTTTGGTTACATTTTTCGGTGGTTTCCAATCAACAATGGCTAAAATTTTACTAGGATCAACCCGTATACCATCACCTGAAACAATATGACCCAAAAATCCAACTTCCCGGAGCCAAAATTCACTTTTACTAAACTTAGCATACAGCTGCTTATCTCTCAAAGTTTGCAAAACTATCCTCAAATGATCAGCATGCTCTGTCTCATCTTTTGAATAAATTAAAATATCATCTATAAACACCACAACAAATTTGTCCAAGTGTGGTCGAAATATGCGATTCATTAAATCCATAAACACAGCAGGAGCATTTGTCAACCCGAATGGCATAACCAAAAATTCATAATGACCGTACCTTGTTCTAAAATTAATTTTAGGCACATCCGACTCTTTTACTTGCAGCTGGTAATACCCAGATCTCAAGTCAATCTTTGAAAACTATGTCGCTCCTTTTAGCTGATCAAACAAATCATCAATTCTTGGTAACGGATACTTGTTTTTGATTGTCACCTTGTTTAACTGCCGATAATCAACACACAACCTCATAGAACCATCCTTCTTTTTCACAAATAACACAAGAGCACCTCAAGGTGAAAAACTCGGTCTTACAAAGCCTATATCAGTCAACTCTTGCAACTGCGACTTTAACTCTTTTAACTCTGTTGGTGCCATTCTATATGGAGTAATCAAAATCAGAGTTGTTCCCGGTATTAAATCAATACCAAATTCTACTTCCCTGACTAAAGGCAAACCCGACAATTTTTCTGGAAATACGTCCGCAAATTCACACACAACCGGCACTGATTCAACTTTCTTTTCAACTTCTTTTGTATTAATTACATACGCCAAATAAGCTTCATAACCCTTTCTCAAATATCTTTGAGCCGACATTGAAGAAATTATACTGGATAATGCCTCTGATTTGTCTAATTCAACCCCCAGAATTTCACCACTTTCACACTTTAATTCTATAACCTTTTCTTAACCCGCAGAATTTCATCACTTTCACACTTTAATTCTATAACCTTTTCTTTGCAATTTATTATAGCATCATACAATGTCAACCAATCCATACCCAAAATAACATCAAATTCATCAAACGGCAACAACATCAAGTCGGCCGGAAAGTAATGACCCCGAATCATTAAAGGGCATTTCTTGCATACTTTATCAACTATCACACATTTGCCTAACGGATTCAACACTCTAATCATAAATTCTGTGTACTCAACAGGTATATTCATACTAAACACCAATTTCATGCACACATATGAATGAGTAGAATCGGGATCAATCAAAGCATTAACATTAACATCATAAAGAGAAAATATACCAGTAATCATGTCGGGTGATGAAGCATCTTCACGTGCTTTTATAGCATAAGCTCTAGCTGGAGCCCTTGCTTCAACTCAAGAAACTCTTTACGCTTCTGATCAACAAATCTTTCACTGATATATTTCTTCCGAAATTCTTCTTGAAAGAACTCCCAAGTTACTTTCTCTTTCGGTACTACTGAAGTCAATGTCTTCTACCAATGATAAGCTAAATCCCTCAACAATGATATAGCACATTTCAAGCACTCCTCAGGTGTACACGACAATTCATCAAATACTCAAATAGAATTCTCAAGCCAAAACTCTGCTTTCTCGGCATCATCATCAACATTTGCCCTGAATTCTTCGGCCCCTTACTTACGGATTCTGTCAATTGGAGTTCTATGAAATTTCATCAGATCCACACCTTGAGGCATCGGGGGTACAGGTTGAGGAATTGGGGGAGGTGGGGGAGGTTGTACATTCGGGTTCGTAATGAACTCAGTATACCAATCACTCATCATCTGGAGAAAGGCTTCTCGAGCCTCTCCTCCTCCTCCTTGACCAACAGTAGGAGGTGGATTTTCAGTCGACACCGCCCTTCAGCCGGAACTGGTGCATTACTTTCTACATCATCAGCCACAGTTGGATCGGGATCCATTTACTATAAAAAAAATCATTTAAAAGGTCAGAAGTCGTCACACTATCACAATATATATATGTCATGTATAGCAAAACCCGTACATACAACACATTAGTCCGAGAACCGACTAAACCTACTATGATACCACCAAATGTAACGCCCTGTACTCGAGACCATTTCCGGAGTCGAACACGAGGTGTTAACAGACTTAATTCATTGCTTAAACAGCTCAAACAATTTAATTTTAAAATTTCCAGTCAAGCTAGCAATCTGCATCACAGTCGCTTAAAAATTCATATCTCGAGTTTCGAAACTAAAAATCCAATTTCGTAAATTTTCCCTAAAACTAGACTCATATATATATATTTATTAATTTTTTTCTAGAATTTTTGGTTGGGCCAATTAGTACAGTTTATTAGTTAAATTCTCCCCTGTTTTAGGGTTCGACTGCTCTGACCTCTATGTATTACGAATCAGATATATCTCTGTACAGAATTTCAATGACTATGAAATTTGTTTCTCTTAAAACTAGACTCAATAATAAATCTTTACATATAAAGCATGACTTCTAATTATTTTTATATAATTTATGGTGAATTTACAAAGTCAGAATAGGGGATCCAGAAATCACTCTGGCCCTGTTTCACAAAAATTCAAACATCTCATAGAATATCATTCATATGCTTGTTTTGTTCCATCCATATGAAAATAAACTCATTAAGCTTCAATTCTATAAGTTATTCATCATTTAAGTCCATTTCTAATATTTTTAGTCATTTTTCAAATTCACATCATTGCTGCAGCAATATTCTGTTTTATAGCAAATTTCACTTTACTAAGGATTTTCATAGATTAAATATCATTTTAAACATACATAACATCAAATATGACTTAGATTGGCCATTCCAATGGCTAATCATTTACAAACCCTTTTCTTGCCAAACCATAGCCATATCATAAGATCAATTACACAAAGTGAATATTTTGTCATACATGCCACATTCAAAATATACAAGCCATTTTACCGATTTAAGCCTTCGGATAGTGTGAACGAGTCTTCGACCTATCCCGATTCTCAAGCCAGTTTGTCAGAACTCAATATAAAATTATTAGCAATCGAGCCTATTCTTCGTAAACTTTGTTTTTCCCTCGATCACGACTTGAATCTCGTTTCTCTTGATCTATAATGCCAAATTAATTATGGAGCTTGGAAGCTTGAAACAAACCCTAGCTATGGAGAACCCTTTAATTTTCGTCCTAATGAAGAAGATGGACATATTTTGCCATCTTTTTCCTTTTTTTAATCTTTTAATTACCAAATGACCAAAATACCCTTAATACCTTTCTTTGAAAATTTTCATATACAAGCCCATTTTTGTCCAAAATTTTAGAAATTGGTCAAATTGCTATTTAAGACCTCCTCATTAATATTCCAAAGTAATTTCATACTAAAAACTTCTAAAATGCATGTTTTGCAAATTATTCGATTTAGTCCCTAATTTCAACTTAAGCACTTTATGCATAGAATTTCGTCACGAAATTTTCACACAATCATGAAATCATATTATAAACCTAAAAATAATTATAAAATAATTATTTCTATCTCAGATTTGTGGTCACGAAACCACTATTCTGATTAGGCCCTAATTCGGGATATTACATAGCTGGTTACTATCAACGTTTTGTAAAAGAGTTCTCGATTATTGCTACACCAATGACTAGATTGCTACAAAAAAAAAGTAAAATTTGAGTGGTCTGAAAAATGTCAACAGAGTTTCGAGCAGTTGAAAGCATTGCTAACCGAAACACCAATTTTGGTTTAACCTGAGTCAGGTAAAGAGTTTATAATTTACAACGACGCGTCATTGAATGGTTTGGGTTGCGTATTGATGCAAGAGGGAAAAGTAATAGCTTATGCCTCTAGACAGTTGAAGCTGCATGAAAAGAACTATCCGACGCATGATTTAGAGTTGGCCTCTATTATTTTCGCATTGAAAATTTGGCGACATCATTTGTACGGTGAAAAATGCCACATTTTTACTGGACATAAAAGCTTAAAGTATATTATGACTCAGAAATATTTAAATTTGTGACAACAGAGATGGCTCAAGCTACTAAAAGACTATGAGTTAGTAATAGATTATCATCCGGAGAAAGCTAATGTAGTCGTAGATGCTTTGAGTAGAAAATCATTGTTTGCCTTGATGATGGTTTGATTTTAGCTGAGTTAAAGGCTAAACCAGTATTTCTTTAGCAAATTTGTGAAGCTTAGAAATGTAATAGTGAATTACAAGCTAAAAGAGTGCAATGCGAGTCGACTAGTGATTCAGAGTACCAAATTGGAGCTGATGATTGTTTAATGTTCCGAAATAGAATTTGTGTACCAAAGAATTCTGAACCCATTCAGAAAATTTTACACGAGGCACATAGTGGTAAAGCATGAAATGGGACATTTTAGAATTCATGTCGAGGTGTTTGATTTGTCAACAGGTAAAAGCCGAACATCAAGTGCCTTCGGGATTACAACAATCTGTAATGATACCCGAGTGAAAATGGGATAGAGTTACGATGGATTTTGTATCAAGATTGCCCATAACTCCGAAAAAGAAAGATACTATTTGGGTTGTAGTTAATAGATTGACGAAATTGATGCATTTTATCACTCGATAGATTAGCTGAATTGTACATTGCTGAGATCATTAGATTGCATGGAGTGCCAGTTTCGATTATTTTGAATAGGGATCTGAGGTTTACGTCGCGATTTTGGAAGAAATTCCAAGAAGCTCTAGGTACAAAGTTGAACTTGAGTACTGCATTTCATTTGTAAATCGATGGTCAGTCTGAGAGAGAAATTCAGCTTCTCAAAGATATGCTCCGATGTTGTGTTTTAGAGTTCGAAGGCAACTGGGAGAAATATTTACCGTTGGTTGAATTCGCGTATAACAACAACTTTCAACCGAGTATAAAGATGGCACCATATGAAGCATTGTATGGTCGCAAATGTCGAACTCCGTTATATTAGACCAAGTTGACCGAGAAACAGATTCACGAGGTTGATTTGGTTAGAGAAACCGAAGAGAAAGTGAAAGTAATTCGAGGCTGTATGAAAGCAGATTCAAATCGACAAAAATCGTACGCAGATTTGAAACAGAAGACATTGAATTTTAGATCGGTGATAAAGTGTTTCTGAAAGTATCTTCATAGAAGAAAATCCTTAGATTTGGTCATAAAGGCAAGTTGAATCTGCGATTCATCAGGTCGTATAAGATCATTGAAAGAATAAGGTTAATGGTATATCGGTTAGCTTTACCGACTGAGTTAGAGAAAATCCACAATGTTTTTCATGTGTCAATGTTGCGTCGATATAGATCAGATCCTTCACATGTAATTTCTTCGGCAGAAATTGAAATTCAACCTGACATGACATACAACGAAGAACCGATTCAAATTTTAGCAAGAGAGAATAAAGAGCTGAGAAATAAAAGAATAGCTTTAGTAAAAGTCTTATGGCAGAGGCTACGTGGGAGCCCGAGGAAGCTATGAAAAAATAGTACCCTAACCTTTTTGCTGGTAAGATTTTTGGGGACGAAAATCCCTAAGGGGGGAGAGTTGTAACAGCCCATTTTTAACTAAATCAAAACAGTGGTTTCGAAACCACAAATCTGAGGTCAAAAAATTATTTTAATATTATTTTAAGTGTTTACAGAATGATAGCATGAATGTGTGAAAGTTTCCTGAATTAATTTTATCGTTTGAATGCTTAATTCAGTAAAAATGACTAAATCGTGTAAAGCATAAAAGTTGAATTCTACTTGTTCAATGCACTAAATGACTATGAATATTAAATGTGGAGGTCATTAAGTGATAAATTGACCATTATTAAGGCAAGTGGACATTAATGGACATGAAATGGATGATATAAATGTTTTATCATTAAGGTTAATTTGGTAATTTGTCTAATAAGGTTAATTAATTATGTAACGCCCCAAAAATCCCGAAACCCAAAAATTCTGAAATCTCAAATTTTTCCTTTTTGTGCATAGCATTTCCGATTAAGTGTTAATTACGTGATGGTAGGTCTTGGTCAAGGTTTGAGTTCGAACCTAGGGGTGGAAGAAATTATAGATTAATTATTAAAGAAACCCTGATGGCAAGTAGTTGGACTTTTAAATAAGGATAGGGGAAATGGCATAAAAAAAAGCCTTGTGGAGGAGTGGCTAAGTGACGCCACTTAGGGTGTAGGGAGGTGGCGTTAGTGGATAGCAAGGAGATCCGAGGTTTGAATCCTAGCTTAAAATTTTTAGGAGTTCAAGTTTGGCCTTCTAGAAGGTTAGAAGTGGCGTGAAGATGGACTCCAAGGGGAGTGTTTAGAAAAGAGATTTGAGGAAAGGATCAAGGGGTTATCAGGGAGAAAAATGAGGAGATGAAAAATGAGGAGGAGGTGGAGCCGAATTAGGAACCTTGGTATGAGAAATTCGGCTATAAGGGCTGTAAATAGGTGTCAAATGCAAGGTTGTCAGGCTAATGCCGAAATCTCTTTCACCTTGTTGCCAGAAGCCCTTTTCCCTAAAAGCCGAAAACCCTTTATTTTATTTTCTTTTCTTTGTGCCGATTTCGATCCTTCCTCTACACAATTTTCCTTGTTTCACTTTTGGGTTAGCCGATTCCTTCTTCTACTCTTCTTCTTTAATTTGTGCCAAATAAACCTTATTCACCATACTAGTTTGAAAGCCGAAAAGCCGAATCTCCCTTGGACCGATTACTCTTTTAGTGTAAGTACCTTATCCCTTTTTTAGCTAGTATTGTTAATACCGATTACTCCTCTCCCTCACTCTTTCTAATCAACTTTGGTAGAAAATTAGTATTTGATCTCGGGTTTTAGCTCTCTGCCGAATTGCTTCTTAGGTGTTTACGGTTTTGGTAAGTATTCCTCTCTTATTGGCCAAGGTTGGCCGAATGGTCATAGTTAAGGTAAGGGGACTTGTGTTTGATACGAGTAACCTATTATTCTGGTTTTAATAGTTAAGATTGGTGTAGATCTAGGAGTTGATCGTGGTTAGTGATTAAAGAAGGGGCTGTTATACTTGTCACGCAAGGTTAAGGTTAAGGTAAGGTTAAGCATGCGATTAATTGAAGGGTGATATCATTTATAGGTTGGTTACTAAGGGAAGCATAGCACGCTTGCTTACCAAGTGTGTACATACACTGCACACACAAGTAGATCGGCAAAAGCTGAAATGCTAAAATGTCGAAATGCCAAAAAGCCGAAAGTCTGGCTATGGTAGTCTTGCGAGTGCACGAACACTCACAAGGGGGAAACTGATAGGTTGTCTGAGGCCCCATGGGCGATTCCATGGGTTTGGGCTGTGAATTGGTAAATTGGGCCATAATAAGCTTAATGGGCCCGATGGGCTGTTGGGCCCATAATAGGCAAAATTGATAATTGATGATATGTGATGAAAAATTGTATGTGAGTATGACTATAAATGTGAATCAGGTTTGATGAGCCATATGAATATGAATTGGGCCTGATGGGCCATATGAATGTGAATTGGGCCTGATGGGCCATATAAATGTGATTGAGCCTAGTGGGTCATATACAGATATGTGAGTTTGGACTTTGTAGGGGTTTTGGGTCTAGTATATGATGACTACAAAAAACTTAATTAATTAATTGTGACCGTGGACAAGTCATAGGGTTAAGGTGTGGCAACAGGTATATGCATGTCTAAGATTGGATCTAGGGAGAGCTTGGTACTTAAGCTGTCTTAATGACTCACCTCATCTTCTCTAGAATCCTACCTAGTGCATAGTATTCGTTCATCTAAGCCCACGGGATTTGTTAACGGGCCAAGGCAAGTGAAAATCGTAATAAAAGAAAAATTATCGAAATACCCTTAATGGCGAAAATGACTATAATACCCCTATGTGTTGAAAGTAAGTTTTATAGATGTTACACGCATATCTGCCGGATACATATGATATTATGCTTAGGTTGCATATGGGTTGGGAATTATGGAACGGAGGAACGGAGGAAGTATATGAGGATCGTATGGTTACTTGACAATTGTGGACCCACCGACGGCTTTTAAGCCCAATATGTAAATGAAGGTAATTCTGCAACCGGGCTACCCTGGATGTGTATCGGTTGGGTGGGTCGATATTTATATCTCCACATGATGTGTATCAAGGGGCAGAGCTGGTGTGTAGCGAATAGATTATTGGGATGGGATTGCACTGCATTGCATTGCATGTTTGATGTATGGTGATTATTGAATGCTTGTTACTCGTCAAGGGTTGTACACACTGAGTTTGTGAAAACTCACCCCCTCTTTTATTTTATTTTTAGGTGATGCTCAGTAGAAGGTTCGATGTTTGGAGGGACTCTAGGTGGCTAGCTAGCAAGACAACTTGGATGTGTTTTTTTTCCTTTTAAAAGTATATAAGTTTCTACTTTATTAAGTATGTTTCTGACCTGATTGTAATAAGGCTTCCATTTTTTTATTATTTGGATTATTGTTATTTTTATGCATTGTAATTACGAGAAGTTGAACATGGGTTTCCTATGTCATAGTATGTTTTTCTACGTTTCCGCAACTAAATTTTTAAATGACAAGTTTTCTTAAGTCAAATGTTTTAGACAAGGCTTTTGCAACTGAAAAGAGTGTTTCCATAAGTTAACTAAGGTTTCATATCTTAAGGAAGGGTTTTCAATGAAAATAAGGTTTTCGCTAAAACACTTCAATGTGACGTGCCAGACTCGGCCATAGTATCCGGGCTAGGTTTGGGGTGTTACATTTAGTGATATCAGAGCCCGGTTACAAAACTCGGGCTGTTAAGTGGACCTTATTATTATTTGGTTTCTTTTTTCTAACTCAAAAAAAAAATTCATACTGTTTTGGACAAAGGGAAATCTTGTTGAACAGCACACCGAGTCTCCGACGTCGAACCAAGTAAGTGCTTTTATTCTTAAGCCTATTTAAATTGTTATACAATAGATAGTTAGAGGGCTACTTTAGATGATTTTGTTAGCATGGAATTAAAGCCCGTAGGATCTTAAAACTGTAGAGGATTTTCGAAAACAATCTCCTCTTTAAATATTTTCATAAAACATCGGTTTAATTATTAAACTAACTAAAACTTCATAAAAATTTCTAATCCAGATAATACGCGAATCGACGATGAGTGCTAGAAGAGGTGCAAGGGGTCGTGGCCGAGTCCGAGGCCACAGAAGTGCTAAGGCTGAATCGTCGGCATCGAGCCATATGCCCAATGTTGGAGTAGAAGAGGCTCTGATCTCACTGGTGGTTGGGAATGGACCGTATGACCAAGCCGCGGGAGAAGATGCATTGTCGCAAGCAATGCTGAGAATTTTGAAAAGGGTCGTTGGTCCCAATAATGGCACGAAATATCGGGGGGTCCATTCCGGAGTGACTTCGTGCAAATAGGGTTGAGATTTTTAAGGGCATGGCTAGTATGGCTCCTAACGTGGATAAATATTGGCTGGAGGCCACTAAAAGGATGATGGAGGACTTGGACTGTTCACTTGAGCAAAAGCTGAAAGGAGTAGTGTCACTGCTTAGGGAAGAAGCCTACTAGTGGTGGCTGAAAGTGAAAGAGGGCACCCAACCGGAGCGGGTCACTTGGAAGGTTTTTAAAGTTGCATTCCAAGGGAAGTATGTAGGTCCGAGTTATGTGAATGCTAGAAGGAAGGAGTTCCTGAACTTGACCTAGGAAAACAAATCTGTGGCGGAGTATGAAGCTTAATTTCTACGCCTCAGTAGGTATGCAAGAGTTATGGTGACAACGGATTATGAGCGTTACGTTAGGTTTGAGGATAGACTTAGAGATAGCCTCAGGGTATTGATAGCTCCACAAAGGAAGCGAGTTTTCTCAGAATTTGTGGAGAAAGCAAAGATAGCGGAGAAGGTAAAGCGCACTGAGCACCTAAATCGGGCGAAAGAAAGGGTAAGAATAAAAGGGAGGCTGAGACTCCTGGTGTTGGACAGAGGCCTAAGGCTAGGGCTAGGACCAGAGTTAATGGGTCAGTTAGAGCAGGGCCCCCTGCTGTTAATCCAGGGGTGCCACCTTGTGTTGATTGTAGGAGAAGCTATAGAGGCGAGTGTTGGAAGAGGATAAGAGCTTGTTTAGCTTGTGGGTCTATGAAGCACAAGATCAGGAATTACCCTAAAATACTAGGTCGAGTACCAGCCGTGGGCCAAGGTGGTGCTCAGCCACCAAAGGGTGGTCAGTTGCCGCCAAGGGGTCGTGGGCAGGCTAGGGGTGGTAACAGAAATAGACGTGGATGTGGAGCACCAGATAGAAATGCAAGTCATGTTGAGGCGAGGCAGCCAACTTTAGTTTATGCTGCTCATCGCCGGGAAGATAGGGATGCCCCAGATATGATAACGAGTATGTTCTTTATATATGAGTTACCTTATATAACATTGATTGATATTGGATCGACGCATTCATATGTTGCATGCAATATGACTGAACCTTTGAGTGATATGTTTGAAATTACTGCGAATGGGATGATTGTGATAAGTCCGTTAGGTCAGTCAGTGGAAGTAAATAAGTTGTTTAGGGAGGTACCCTTAGTAGTCCAAGGGGTTACCTTTTTAGCGAATTTGATGGAGCTGTCGTTTAGTGAGTTCGATTTAATCTTAAGTATGGATTGGCTGGTGAAACACCAAGCCACCTTAGATTGCACTACAAAGCGAATGGTGTTAAGAACAACGAAAGATAAGGAGGTGGTAGTGATTGGTGAATGTCAGAATTATCTGTCGAATGTGATTTTGGCATTAACGGCTGAGAAGTTGGTACGAAAAGGATGCGGAGCCCATTTGGCTTATATTAGCGATATGGAGGCATTATTTATACGGGGAGAAGTGCATAATTTATTCAGACCATAAGAGTTAAAATACCTCATTACCCAAAAAGAGTTTAACCTTAGGCAGCGTAAGTGGGTGGAATTACAGAATAATTATGATTGTACGATTGAATACCATCCTGGCAAAGCTAATGTGGTGGTCGATGCGTTGAGTCGTAAGGTAAAGTCAGACTTGAGAGCTATGCTCACCCGTTTAAGTTTGTTGGAAGATGGTAACTTATTAGCTGAGCTTCAAGTAAAACCGGTGTGGGTCGAGCAGATAAGGAGTAAGCAGTTAGTGGATGAGAATTTGGGTGTTCGTTCTAAACAAGTAGAGAATGGGGAGACATCAGACTTTGGGATAAATAGTAAAGAAGTGTTGTGTTTCCGTGGAAGAATGTGTATACCAAAGGACGATGATCTAAGACAGTCTATTCTGCGGGAAGCGCATAGCAGGCTCTATACTATGCATCCTGGCGGAAACAAGATGTATCAGAACTTGCGGGAGCTTTACTGGTGGCCTGGACTTAAGCGTGAGGTTATGGAGTTCGTAGGTAAATGCTTAATTTTTCAAAAAGGTTAAGGCAGAACATCAGTTGCCTTTAAGATTGCTTCAGCCAGTAAAGATTCCACTGTGGAAGTGGGAAAGGATTACTATGGACTTTGTTAGTGGGCTACCCTTGACGCCTACTAAGAAAGACTCGATATGGGTTATAGTAGGTCGGTTAACCAATTCTGCCCATTTTGTACCAGTTTGCACCGATTACTCGTTACAAAAGCTGGCTAAGTTGTATGTGGCGGAGATTGTAAGATTGCATGGAGTGCCAGTCTCCATAATATCTGATAGGGATCCACGTTTCACTTCGCGATTTTGGAAGAACCTGCATGAGGCGTTAGGTACTAGGTTGAACTTTAGTACGGCATTCCACCTTCAAATTGATGGACAATCGGAAAGAGTGAGCCAAGTATTGGAAGATATATTGAGGGGATGCGTGATTGAGTTCCGAGGTAGCTGGGAGGACTATTTGCCATTAGTCGAATTCGCGTACAATAATAGCTATCAAGCAAGCATTGGGATGGCTCAATATGAAGCACTGTATGGGCGAAGGTGTCGAACACCAACATATTGGACGGAGTTGGGCGAACGAAGAGTTTTGGGCCATGAGCTAGTAGCCGATACTGAGGATAAGGTGAAATTGATTCTGGATCGGTTGAAGGAGGCCTCGGATAGGCAGAAATCGTATGTTGACCATAAACGACGAGAGATAGAGTATGCAGTGGGGGACTTAGTTTTTCTTAAGGTCTCTCTTTGGAAAAAGGTATTAAGGTTTGGACGGAAGGGGAAGCTAAGCCCAAGGCTCATTGGGCCATATCAGGTTGTAAGGCGGATTGGGCCAGTCGGTTATCAGCTGGAATTACCGTCTAAACTAAGCCAGATCCACAACGTGTTTCATGTTTCCATGCTGAGACGGTATCGCTCAAATCATTCACATGTCGTTGCGGTTGAGGAAATCGAGGTCAGGCCAGACCTAACTTTCGAGGAAGAGCCCATACAAATAATTGGTCGTGATGTTAAGGTACTAAGAAAGAAGTCTGTTCCATTAGTCAAAGTGCTTTGGCATAATCACAAGGCTGAGGAGGCTACTTGGGAACCTAAGGAGATGATGCGACGTCAATATCCTCAACTGTTTGAATCAGGTAAAATTTCGAGGATGAAATTTCTTTTAGGGGGTAGAGTTGTAACGCCCCAAAAATCCCGAAACCCAAAAATCTTAAAATCTTGAATTTTTCCTTTTTGTGCATAGTATTTCTGGTTAAGTGTTAATTACGTGATGGTAGGTCTTGGTCAAGGTTTGAGTTCGAACTTAGGGGTAGAAGAAATTATAGATTAATTATTAAAGGAACTCTGATGGCAAGTAGTTGGACTTTTAAATAAGGATAAGGGAAAATGGCATCAAAAAAGCCTTGTAGAGAAGGGGCTAAGTGACGCCACTTAGGGTGTAAGGAGGTGGCGTTAGTGGATAGCAAGGAGATTCGAGGTTTAAATCCTAGCTTAGTATTTTTAGGAGTTCAATTTTAGCCTTCTAGAAGGTTAGAAGTGGCGTGCAGATGGACTCCAAGGGGAGTGTTCAGAAGAGAGATTTGAGGAAAGGATCAAGGGGTTATCAGGGAGAAAAAAGAGGAGATGAGAAGTGAGGAGGAGGTGGAGCTGAATTTGGAACCTGGGCATGAGAAATTTGGCTATAAGGGCTATAAATAGGTGCCGAATACAAGGTTGCCAGGCTAATGCCGAAATCTTTTTTACCTTGTTGCCATAAACCCTTTTCCCTAAAAGCCGAAAACCCTCTATTTTATTTTTTTTCTTTGTGCCGATTTTCATCCTTCCTCTACACAATTTTCTTTGTTTCACTTTTGGGTTAGTCGATTCCTTCTTCTACTCTTCTTCTTTAATTTTTTCCAAATAAACCTTATTCACCATACTAGTTTGAAAGCCGAAAAGCTAAATCTCCCTTAGACTGATTACTCTTTTAGTGTAAGTACCTTATCTCTTTTTCGGCTAGTATTGTTAATATCGATTACTCATCTCCATCACTCTTTCTAATCAACTTTGGTAGGGAATTAGTATCGGATCTAGGGTTTTAGCTCTCTGCCAAATTGCTTTTTAGGTGTTTGCGGTTTTGGTAATTATTCCTCTCTTATTGGCCAAGGTTGGCCGAATGGTCATAGTTAAGGTAAGGGGACTTGTGTTCGATATGAGTCACCTATTATTCTAGTTTTAATAGTTAAGATTGGTGCAGATCTAGGAGTTGATCGTGGTTAGTGATTAAAGAAGGGGTTGTTATACTTGTCGCGCGAGGTAAGGTTAAGGTGAGGTTTCAGTTTTAGTAAAGATATGTATTAAGCATGCGATTAATTGAAGGGTGATATCATTTGTAGGTTGGTGACTAAGGGAAGCATAGCACGCTTGCTTACTAGGTGTGTACATACATTGCACACACAAGTAGATCGGCAAAAGTTGAAATGCCAAAATGTCAAAATGCCGAAAAGCCAAAAGTTTGGCTACGGTAGTCTTGCGAGTGCACGAAACCTGACAAGGGGGAAACCGATAGGTTGTCTGAGGCCCCATGAGCGATTCCATGGGTTTGGGCTGTGAATTGGTCAATCGGGCCATAATAGACTTAATGGGTCCGATGGGTTGTTGGGCCCATAATAGGCAAAATTCATAATTGATGCTATGTGATGAAAAATTGTATGTGAGCATGACTATAAATGTGAATCGGGTCTGATGGGCCATATGAATATGAATTGGGCCTGATGGGCCATATGAATGTGAATTGGGCCTGATGGGCCATATAAATGTGATTGGGCCTAGTGTATGAATGTGAGTTTAGGCTTTGTAGAGGTTTTGGGTCTAGTATATGATGACTACATAAAACTTAATTAATTAATTACGACCGTGGACAAGTCATAGGGTTAAGCTGTGGCAACGAGTATATGCATGTCTAGGATTGGATCTAGGGAGAGCTTGGTACTTAAGCGGTCTTAATGACTCACCTCCTCTTCTCTGGAATCCTACCTGGTGCATAGTATTCATTCATCTTAGCTCACGGGATTTGTTAACGGGCCAAGGTAAGTGAAAACCGTAATAAAGGAAATATTACTGAAATGCCCCTTAGGGCAAAAATAACTAAAATACCCCTATGTATTGAATGTAAGTTTTATGGATGTTACACTCATAAGTTTTATGGATGTTACACTCATATATGCTGCATACATATGATATTCTGCTTAGGTTGCATATGGGTTGGGAATTATGGAACGGAGGAAGTATATGAGGATCGCATGGTTGCTTGACAATCGTGGACCCACCAATGGCTTTTAAGCCCAATATGTAAATGAAGGTAGTTCCGCAACCGGGCTACCCTGGATGTGTATCGGTTGGGTGGGTCGATATTTATATCCCCACATGATGTGTATCGGGGGACGGAGCTGGTGTGTAGCGGATGGATTATTGGGATGGGATTGCATTGCATTGCATTGCATGTTTGATGTATGGTGATTATTGAATGCTTGTTACTTGTCGAGGGTTGTACACACTGAGTTTGTGAAAACTCACCCCCTCTTTTATTTTATTTTCAGGTGATGCTCAGTAGAAGGTTCGATGTTTGGAGGGACTCTAGGTTGCCAGCTAGCAAGACAACTTGGATGTGTTTTTTTTTTCCTTTTAAAAGCATATAAGTTTCTATTTTATTAAGTATGTTTCCGACCTGATTGTCATAAGGCTTCCATTTTGTTATTATTTGGATATTGTTATTTTTATGCATTGTAATTACGAAAAGTTGAACATGGGTATCCTAAGTCATAGTATATTTTTCTACGTTTCCACAACTAAATTTTTAAATGATAAGTTTTCTTATTTCAAATGTTTTAAACAAGGCTTTTGCAACTGAAAAGAGTGTTTCCATAAGTTAACTAAGGTTTCATATCTTAAGGAAGGGTTTTCAATGAAAACAAGGTTTTCGCTAAAACACTTCAATGTGACGCGCCAGACTCGGCCATAGCGTCCGGGCTGGGTTTGGGGTGTTACAAATTAAAACAAAAATAATTTTATGTCCATCTTCATCATATTCAACAGAATTAAGAAAGAAAAAATAAATCTTGGAGAGCATTTTAGGGTTCGACCATTGCATACTTAAATTATAAGTCCGTTTTTGCTCGATTTTTAATGATTTCTATGTTTTTGTGATCGTTTCAACTAGTACTAAAAATTGTTAAAGAATTTGAAAGTTTTCATTGATGAAAATATGTGTTCTTTGATGTTTAATGATTAAATATGAAATCTTGTTGCTAGATTTACATATTTTATAAAGTGATTTTGAGTAAAAATGCAAAATAGGGATTTATTTGTGAAAATGTGAAAATGTGTGGCTAAATGTGTGAAAAGTTGATAAATGTGGGCTGCTAGGGGCATTATATTAATTCAGCTATCATGGGTATTAAATAAATTTCATGAATTTGTGATTTTGGGTAATTAGGACTAAATTGTAAAAGTTGTGAAATTCTAGGGGTAAAAGTGTAAATATGCTTAAATGTGTGTTTTGGATTAAATTGAATAGAGAGATTATTAAATAAGTTAATTTTGAATATATTTAGATTAAGAAAAGCAGAATTCGGATCTAGATCAGGAGAAAACTAAAGTTATCGACTAATCGACTTATTTCATCGTTTTCACATCCAAGGTAAGTTCATATACTATAAGTTTTGATACAAATGTATTTCTTATGCTTTAATATTGTATGAATTGTGAATACGAGACTATGGATATGATAGATAGTGATTTGAAGATGATTCGACATTCGAAATCTCGGTTGAACCTTAAGAATAGTTTAGGATACTAGTGACATGCCATTAGAGAATACATTGAGTTGGCTTTGGGCCATGATATTAGCACTTCGGGTGTGAGTTATACCGAATTGGCTTCGGTCCATGAATAATGAATATCGGCTGATTTAGCTTCAGGCCATGATATCAGTATTTCGAAAATAAGCTACCTTTCTTTGGCTTCGGGCCATGGTATATGTATGCGAGACTCTTGAGTATCCAACTTTTGTTCCCAATGTTTCATCGGGTAAACGAAAGATGTGATTGAGTATGAGAATGATATGAGATGGTATAGGTACGTACATAACATGTATAAGTTTTGGTTGGAAGAAACTTGTGAAGAATATGATTGATATCATAATTGGGTATATGAAAGGTTTGTTAGCTAATATATGCTAAATGTTGATATATTCAAATTGTTGTATTATAATCTTGGGATTGAATTAAGTTTATTGTATACGAGCTTGTTAAGCCTTATAGCTTACTTTGTTTATTTTTCCCGTGTTTTATAGTGTTATCAAGCTAACTCAGATTCGGGGATCGCCGAAGATCACTTCACACTATCCACCTATCACTTGGTACCTATGAATTTTGGTATTTTAAGTATATGGCATGTATAGGGATTTTGATCATGTTGGTTATGTTTTGGTTATGATTTTGTCCATTTGAATTGGTTTGTAAATGTCTAAGGTTTGGTGTGTATATTTGGCCATGTGAGTTGGCTTATTTTGGTTGATTTTGGTTATGTTATATGTATACAAATGACCTATGTTGTGTGATTAAGGTTGGATTCATGATGCTTATTGATAATAGGTAATTTGAATGTCAATTGGTTGATAATTGGGAAGTTATGTGCTTCTGAATTGGTGAATGATGATGCATGTTTGGAAAGGTTTAATTAGTTGATATGAATATGTGAAGTTGGTATGATTTGAATGAGAAAAACATGAGATAATAAGCATGTTAGTTGTTGGTATTGAAATGGTATGTTTTAGCCTTGATTGTGGTTGAATTAGATGTTCATTTATGCTATGAATTTATGTCATTTGGGTTGTGTAGGTACATGTAAATTTGGGTGGCAAATTGGCTTGGTAAATAACATATTTTTTTCCACATGGGCAGAGACACGGGCATATGTCTCAGCCGTGTGTGACACACGATTATGTTACACGGCCGTGTGTCTGCTGGTGTTGAATTAAAAACCAAGTCAGTATGTTCCACGCGGCCTCACAAACGGGCGTGTGACTTGGCCGTGTGGCATAAGTCAGTATACCCTACAGGATCGGCACAGCGTAGTACACGGTCTGGCACACAAGCGTGTATGGCCATTTATAGGGCACACGGGCGTGTGTGTTGGCTGTGTGACCCAAGTTAGAGAGTTACACAGGGTCAAACACAGGCTGGGTGTAACGCCCAATTTTCGGGTTTTCTGTGTTTCTGTGTTTTTTTAAAATTTGGGTGTATTCTTGTTGGTTAAAATATATATTTTAGTAGGTTAGTGGGCCTTTGGAAGGCCCAAACATAAATTAAATCCGTGGTAGTTTTCGGAATTTTAATTTTAAGAACAAGTGATGCAATTGGCGTTTGGGCTTTTAAAAGTAAAGGGGTGAAAGATGACACAAACAGGAGTGTGGTGTAGTGGCAAGGTAGCGCCACTTAGGGGACAAGGAAGTGACGCCATAGAGGAAGCAAGGGGTCCAAGGTTCAAGTCTTGGCTCTTGCAATTAATTTTGGTTTTTCTTTTCAATAAATCTGGAAGCAAGTAGGTGCGCTTTAAAGTTTAATGTGTTGGACTTATGACACAAATGAGTTGATGGCCTAGTGGTGGTGGCGTGATTTGGCATGTGAGAGGACTTTGGTTCGAATCGCTTGGCACGCAAAGGTTGATTATTTTGCTATGTTGGGACGGCAAGAGTTGGTGTTGGTTTTAAACTCTGATGATGGAGGGATCCCACATCGGGAAGCTAACATAAGAGTAGATGGAGAGCTGGCTTTAAATAGAGCAAACCATGAGGAGAGTTGGCATACCCTTCTGAGCTGATCCCTTTCGCTTGGTGGCGTGCTCGTTTGGGTTGGGCGTCAGCTAAGAGTGTGGGAGCGCGGATTAACTGCAGTCTCCTAACAGGTGTGTATTTCTCATTACTCTAGCAGTAGGACGGCTATTTCGGGCCGCGATGGGCTGAAATGGGCCATATAGTCCCAATGGGTCCATAGGCCCAAGTGGATAAGTTGTAGAATTACTAAAATACCCCTGTAGGGTAGGACTACCGATTTACCCCTGGAGGGTAAAATGACTATTTTACCCCTCGTGCGTAAATGACTAACTTGTGTGATGATTGGGTTAGTTAACGTGGATTTATGGTAGTTATCGTTAATTCGTAAGTCTAAAGTGTTAGTGATCGATCGTAGGATTATCGCGTGGGAGATATCGTCATTAATCGTCATCGACCAGGTGTGTAAACGACACCCTCCCTTAGATCGATCGGTAAAAGCCAAAATACCAAACGTTGGTATTTTAGAACTCGCGACGTCGCGGCGCTCGTGAGACGATT
The DNA here is from genome assembly GCA_025698465.1 of Gossypium longicalyx. Taxonomy (NCBI): domain Eukaryota; kingdom Viridiplantae; phylum Streptophyta; class Magnoliopsida; order Malvales; family Malvaceae; genus Gossypium; species Gossypium longicalyx. The sequence continues at coordinate 17,130,996 of CM046996.1, read as the reverse complement.
GTTAATAAATATGGTGTATTTGGATGATTAGAGTGCAGAGTGTGCATTTTCGCACACACTGCGGTATATTTGGGCTTAATGGGTCGAAGATTTGCCAATGGGCCAACAGCCCACTTTGGGTAAAAAGACGAGGTAAGTACTTCCGATTACTTGGTAAACGTTAGAATGAGCATGAAACCCTAGCAATAGGTAATAATTCATCAAATACCCTTATACATGAAAAATTACGATTTTACCCTAGGGATATTTTATTTTTATCCGAAAAGCATGATGTTCTGTTTTACGTATGCGTATGCCATGACATATTATTACGCTGCATGGGACATGGGTTTATATTGATAGAGGAAGAGTTCTAGCGACCTTTTTGCAACCGTGGCCTCGCCACATATATATCTGATACGGTGACTTCGTCACAATATCCGCAAAGATCGCTGCAATCGTGGCTTCGCCATATATAAACACATATATATCTATTCGGTGGCCTCGCCACAATATTCTGTATCTGGTGACTTCGTCACAATATCCGCAGACCTCATTGCAATTTACGTGGTGTGTAGCGGTTGGGTGGGTTGAGTAGTCTCCCACATGGTGTAAAAATACGATGCGGGGTGTTATGGATGGCTCTGGGTTGGGATTTCTACATTCATGATATATTTGTTCTCAGATCCGCTATAGGCCTATGAGTTTCATTCGATTTACATCTTGGGGCCAAAGCCCGATAAGTCCGACTGAGGTTTGATCTGCTTTTGGCTATGGTTGGGTTATGTTACACACCGAGTTTACCAAACTCACCATTTATTTTCATCTCTCGCAGAAATCCCCAACCATAGTGGGCTTGGAGCCGTGAGGGATTCGGAGTGGCCACATCATCCGCAAAGTTGGTTTTTCTAAGTTAGTTTATTTTTATTATTTTTATATTCGATATAATTTTGGGTTTTAAGTTGTAATAAGGCCGCTATATAAATTTCTCTTTCCGCTATGGTTTTTATTTTCTCGATTATATTTATACTATGTCGAAATCAAGTAGTGTTAGGGCTTGCGGGGTTTTCAAAATTAATGAACGTTTTCAAGACTCAACAAGCACGACAAATGGATAGCCTAAAGATTGATAAACCGGCTTTTCATTCAATTGTTGTTTTTACAAAGACCACCCTAATCACTTAAACCAACGAATGCATACTAAGTCGTAAGTCCATGTGACACGCCGATCCGCCATAACGTGCGGGCGGTGCGGGGTGTTACAACCGATACAACCATGTGCTCCCATTTCGAATGTCCACATGGCCTGTGACATAGGTGTGTCTGTTTGCCGTGTGAGAGACACGGCTTGACCACACAGGCGTGTGCCCCCTGTTTTGAAAAAAAATTTCTTAGTTTCGTAAAAAATTCTTGAGCTATCGGTTTAGTCCCGAACAACTCCCAAAGTATGTTTAGGGCCTCATAGGCTCGTAATAAGGACAATGTGATTGTATTTTATTAGAATTACGTTTGTTTAATGAATTTTGATTTGGATTGGATGGTTGTTTAAGTTATAAGTCCGGTAATGCTCTGTAACCCTATTCCGGTGTTGAATACGGGTGAGGGGTGTTACACAGCTAAGTTAATTCTTAGGCATAGAAGTATCATATACAACTGAAGGTTTGTTCTTAAGTTAAATAAAATACATTCTAGACTTGCTGAAGATGAGCTATATGGACCAAGCTAAGGACACGCCTACTCCTATGATTACCTCGTAATTTGTCTCAACATGATGGGAGTCCCATAGAGAATGATTTAGAATATAGAAGTATTGTATGAGCTTTAAAGTGCATTGTAATCACCAGGCCTGCGATTGCATTTGCTGTCAATAAAGTTTGCCAGTTTATGCACAAGCCTCTTTATCAACATTTTAAAGTTGTAAAAAGATTTTGAGATATCTTCAAGGCATTATGGACTATGGTCTTTTCTTCACAGCTGCACCTAGATTGACTTCGGCTAGTTATTTTGATGCCAATTGGGGTACTGACTTGGATGAAAAGAGATTAAAAACAGGTTTTTGTATTTTTCTAGGTGGGAACCTTAAGTCTTAGGGATCAAAGAAGTAGCAAGTTGTGCCTAGGTCCATTGCAGAAATTGAGTACAAGGGCCTGGCTCATGCTACTGCAAAAATTGTATGGGTGGAGTCCTTGTTATCCATGTTACAAGTTCCTCTTACTAGGAAAGCAACAGTATGGTGTGATAATTCAGGGGCAATGGCTGTGTCAACTAATCTAGTGATGCATTCTAAGTTCAAACATGTTGAATTATATTTATTTTTTATTCTTACAAGTCTTTTATACTATAAAACATTTATTATTAATATATTTATAATTTTAATAAATATTTATTATTAAAATATTAATATTGAATATTTTCAATAATATGTGAAGAATATTATTTAAAATTATTATTTTTAAAATTTATTATTAAAATAAAATTAAAATATTAAATAATTTATTAAAATAAGTTATATTAATAATTTATTATATGACTAAATATAAATAATTAAATATGTATGTTTAATAATGCCGAAAAATATAATATTTTATTTTAATATTTTAATATTTTTAAATATTTTTAAAAATAAAAATATAATTTATTATCAATATAATAATATTAAGCTTGATTTAAGTTAATTTTTATAATGAAATAAAATTACCTATAGAGGAGCTCTTTTTTGAAAAATGACTTACACTTTAAAAAAAAAAAGGTAAGTCATTTTACAGGAAAAATGGCTTATTTTACATTGACCTATAAGTCATTTTCCGTTGACCAAGTTATTTTATATGAAATAAACACAGGAAGATACAGAAAAGATTTTCCGTAAAACCTTTTACATATAAACAAACAAACTCTAAGTGTATAAGTTTTCCCTTTTTCTTATCATTTTGAAAAAAAAAATTATAGAAAAATTCAAAATATTAATTCACCCCCTTTTGGTATTTTCAAGCTTAACAATGTCTAATTTATATTGTCAATCCAAAAAATTCACATCCATGTCTCTATATTTGGATTCGATCCATCTACGATATATATGACAAACTATATCTTCAATTAGGCTTATAGATAACATAATAGTCCTAACATGAGTCATTAATTTGCTCAGTTTGACCCGTGGATTTATATTAAGTATAAATATAATTTTCTCAATTCAATAAATATAAATAGATTTATACTAGATAAGTATAATCAATTTATTTAATAGTGATACTAATTAAGTGATAATCAGTTTATATTGATAAATATATTTTAATATGGATTCAAAGTCTAATTAAATGTATACTAATAATAATAAAAATATTAATAAAATAACTATAAATAATATTATATATAGTTTTATTTAAAACAACTATCCATTGCTATTATATATTAAAAATATTTTTATCATTTTCATTTGAAAAAGAATTGTGAAAATAAAAAATTTTATGCACAGATATTTTTTATATTATCGTATAATAATTCATAATGTATGTAATATCTATGAATCTTTTATATAAAAGATTTTATTATTTACAAATTTATCTTATTATATCCAATGAATTAATACTTAATGAATATTACTTTTTCATTATCACATAATAATTAGTAATATATTAATATATTATTATTTTAATGTGAATTTAATAATATAATCAACAAAAAAATTATCAGTTCAAAAGTTTGTCCGAACTCATGCTTTTATATATATTATAGATTATAGATAAAAAGAAAAAGGCTAAAGGGGTATATAAGCCCCTAGACTTTGTTGAAAAAAAATCACTTAAGCCCTTCCACGAAAAATGCATTCAATTAAACTCTCAAACTCTTAAATTGTATCAATTAAGTCCTTAGACCTTTGTCTTTGACCGTTACAACGCTAATGTGACTACTAACGATGCTGACATGGCACTCCATATCAACGACAATTGTTGACATCAGCAAAAAAAAATTATTTTTCAAAAAATAAAAAATTCAAAAAAATTTATTTATAAGTTTTTACTAGAAGTTGTTCAGGTTCATTTTATCTTTGACAATCATCTATCAAGGTTCATTTTAACTTGGATAGCCATTTGTCTAGGTTCATTTTAGACTTAAATCCGTGTTGATTAAAAATGATAGAGAAAATGATAAATTGAAGAAGAAGATCAATATTAAGAACATTAAAATATTTTTGTAATATTATTAGTATTTATTTTTAATTTTAAAACTATTTTTATTGTATTGAGGAAGTTGAATATTTTAATTTTTCATAATATAATTTTGTTTTAATTGTTTTAGGAAGTTTGATTTATTATGTATATGTATTTTATTTTATATTTTTAAACTTAATTATAGTTTAATTAATGATAATTATTTAAATTGAATTAAATGATAATGTTTTCACATTATTTTTTTTAAAAGAATGTTTTTAGACCTTACTCATAATTTATGTTGTTGTATATTAAATTATATTGAATCACTAAAATTTATAATTTTTTGGTAAAAATTATAGTTTTGTTTTAATACGATATATTAATTAATTTTTATCAAAAATTATAATTGAGGAAATCATGATTAAATTATTATCATATAAATTTTACATTTTTTTTAAATATTTTTATTGTTATGTTATTAATTATTAAAAGTCTAAATACATAAAATCATTAAATATATTTTAAAAAAATATAAATGTAAATACAAGTTGATCAATTTTAAAATAATAAAAATTCAATCTCATTTTTTTTCTCCAAAAAAATGTCATCAACTTATTCAATAGTCATCTGTTTGACTTCAGTTTCTTAATAAACCTTTTTCTACTTTCACCTTTCTTCTCAGTAAATATTATAAAATATTATTAATATAATTTTTAAACTAAAAATTAAAAGAAATAATTATAATTATTTTATTAATAATATTTTAATGAAAACAATATGATAAATTAATTTAAATATAATTCTAAAAAAAAATCTTCCTCAAATAAAAAGTTGAATGAATAAAAATTTAAATTGAATAGATAAATCAACATATTTACACATTAAATATTTTATGAACTATTATCAATATTTTTATTATTAATCTAACTGTACATTTAACTTTTTTACTTTCACATTCTTTTCAATATTATTAATATAATATTTAAACTAAAAAATAATTATAATTATTAATATTTATTTTTAATAAAAAGTTAAAAAAAATTGTAATGCGTCCCATTTCTTTTATATATTTATTTTTTTAAAATATTTTACTATATTCTATTAGATACTTGTCATCACCTCAACCTTATTTGTGAAGTTTAAAAACTTCACTGACAATGTACCAAATATTTTCTCTATAAATAATTACACATTTTTCTTTTAATTCAAAAAAAAATTAGTGAACATAAATAAAGCCTGAAATTAATATATTGATTAAGAATGTCACAAAATTTTAAGAGTAAAATTATAAATATATGTTTAATTAATCATAAAGTAAAATTAAATTAATATAATATAAACAAATTAAAAACCGAAACAATTCTATTTATTTGTATTCTTCAATATTTATATTCAATAATTTTAAATTTAATTAATTATAAAATATTTTAATTGTTATTATATTATAATCCTAATAAACATAATGTATTGAGAACTTCATTGGCATCTAAGGTTTATTTATTAAATAAATCTTTTGTCCCCCAAAAATTCCTCTTGTTAGAATTTGAGAAATTGATGCATGGTTTTATGATAACAAAGCAATGTGTTTTAGGAATTTATATAGGTTATTTTAGACATTTAGTTAGATATGTAATGAATGGTGGCACATGTGGAACCATGAGTATTTTCTTTTGGTTAATTGCACTAAAAGTCTCCAAATTATTAATAAGATTTTAAATTAGTCTCTAAAATTCAAGATATTTTAATTGAGCCACAAAGTTCTTTTATCAGCTTAGTACTCAATTTAGACATTAAATGTCCATTTAAATATGACCCTAAGCATATTTAAAATATGCACTTTTGGATTAATTGCACTAAATGTCTCTAAATTAATAATCGATATTTAAATTAGTCCCTAAACTTTAAGATATTCTAATTGAGTCATTAGGTCGTTTCGTTAGCTTGGCCATCATGATATTAAATGTCAATTTTAATTTGACATGGAGCATATTTAAAATACGATAATCAAACTGTAAGTATGTGTGCACTTACCATATCAAGAGCAGACAATATCAATAAAATTTAGGAGGGTTATTTCTTTTAAGGAGGGGAGAATTGTCACATCCCAAAAATAGGGTTAGAAAAATCAGCTTTGTGAAAATTGAGAGTAGTCACACCCCTATTTATAAGGTTATCTTTGTGCGTTTATAACTAAATTGAGGGTTTGAAATGGATAACGAAATAAGGATCATAAATAATTTATTAAAATATTAAAATAATATAATCAAGATTTATTATATTAATTAATCTAAAACGAAACATGATTAGAATGTTTAATTTGAAAATAGTGTGTTTTAATTAAGTTAGGACCTAATTGGAAAAAAGGAGAAACAATGAGTGACCAAAAGGGCAACTTTCCCAATTATCATTATTTGAATTATAAATAAATGAGTTTCTAGTTTGATGGTTAAGTGTTATGAATTTATCCTTGAAACCCGGTTCAAATCACTTCCCTTGCATCAATTTTATTTTGTGCAATTTTGCTCCAAACCTTAACAAGTACCACGTCTCATTTTGAGAATAAATATTGTAAGAATTAAATAAGAATGAGTATTTGGCCGAGTCGTTAAGTAGCATAGCTGTCCCCAGAGACATAAGTTCGAACCACATTCCTCACGTTTCTTTTCCTTTTAATTTCTCAACTTATGATAAAAACCACACAAAAATAAATACTATCGGCGGTAAAAATTTAATAAGAAATAGGTCTAATGGTTAACATGCTAGTTCCCTTCCCATTTACCTAAGTTTGAGCTACACCTTTCCAATTCTGTCCAAATTTTGGGTAAATTACCCTTGCCGCCCCTAGGGTTTACAAACCCTAGCTATTTAGTCTTTATTACTCCAATTTTGACTAAAATAACTATCTTTCTCATAATTTTAGTAAAACTTTTCTTCATCCTCTATTTATTTCTTCCTCTCTTTTTTCCTTCTCTTTTCTCTCATAATTATAACATATTTCCATCATTGAACTACTGATTATTTTATTTCTCGTATCAAACCAACCCCGTTTTTGAATTTCTTAACGGTGTTAGAATTATTGTCAAATAACATCCTTAATCCTTACTAAAAATCAGTAAGCACATCTTGATCCCAATGAATAAATCCCAAATTTTTTTAGTATTTCTAGTTTACAATAATATTTCAACCCAATTAAGTAATCTTTTTCTGTTCTTGATAAATCTCTGGATAATCTTGATGAATCTTGAAATCAAACGTTAACTTGTGTATAAATGTCATTTGAATGACCTATTTTAGGTTCATCGAATCATATTTGATCGTGAGGAACGTCAATTGAACTCCTAGAGAAAGGTGTGTGTTCTTTTACAAGTGAATCGGGGCAAACTGTATCTAGGATTAGGGTCATACGATCTCTTACACTGGTGTATGGTCCACACGGGTGGACCGAACAACCCCTCATACGACTATGTACCCTAGAAACCCTATGCTAGTTTGTGAACCACACAGTCATGTCTCCCTTATAGGTTAATTTTTGCATTTGCCACAAGGCCACAATCTGTTACACAGCCTGGTCACACGACCGTGTGACCTCTGTTTTACAGTTTTACCTAGAATTTTATGAATTGTTCAGTTTAGTCCCTGAATAGACTCCGAACTATTTTTAGTATTTTCATTCAATTGAGTCCATGATAATATGAATAATGGAATTTATGAATTTGATTGACTGAATTATTATTGTATATGCATGATATGAAAATATTACATGTTTACTATCACTATAATTCTAATGATCTAATAATGTTTTCCATACCACAATGTTACTAATTGCATGACATACATGCCTACTGCTACCGTTAAATCAAATACATGTTAAGCAAGTTTATTGCTACTGTCATGATTCATTATAAGCATGATAATTGCTATTGTATATATATTTGTTATAAGCAGGTTATTGATGCCGTATTGATCTGTTATAGCATGCAATGTTGCATTGCATAGGTTGGGACGATTTGAACGGAGGAAGTAGTTGGCAATTTATCTGCTTGACCAATGGTTTATGCACAATGTATTTTACAGCAGTTTATCTGCTCGACTAGTGGTTTATCCATAACGTATATTAGTCGGTAGTTTATCTGCTCGACTAGTGGTTTATCCACAACATATTTTAGTCGGCAATCATCTGCTTGACCAGTGGTTCATCCACAACATATTAAGCAACTTTTATTTGCACCCATGGATGGTTCATCCACCAATACTTTTAGTCGATAGTTTATCTGCACGACCAGTGGTTCATCCACAATGTATTAGCATCTTTGATATGCACAGACAGATGGTTCATCCACCAATATTCTTATTGTTAGCAGTTCATCTGCAACGATCAGTGGTTATCCACAATGTGGTGTAAAGGTAGAAGAGTCTTGGGGAACTCCTAGTGTGGTGTGTAGCAATGGGGTAGGGACCTTTTCTGATAAATTAAAATTGCATTGCATTCATAAGAATTTACATGGCTACGAACACTGAGATATTATATTGATAAGTTGATCTAAAAAATTGATATTCTAAATTGTTATTCAATTGTGATTTATTCTATAAGTCATTATTTTGTATGAATTGTCTACTGTTGCACTGATTTCCTTATGAATGAACTCACAGTGAGTTTCATAAGCTCACTCCCCCTTTATTTCCATCTTTACAGATAACTCACTAGGTTAGGAAGCGGCTTTAGCATATGGAGGGCTCATCTGAATTAATTTCTATTAAGAAGTATTTTAGATTTATTATTTTAAATTTTTGTTATTTTGGGAACCGTATCGCTTAATTTGAATTGTGGCATGAGACTTCGATTTTGGGTTATTTAACATGCATAGTATTTAATTTGAATTTAGAAGATGAAACATGGATTTAGAATTAATTATGCATAAAATAATTTTGATTTTACTTATATAAAACTAAGTTAAATATCACTTTTCTACTGCTAGATTATAAATAAATTTTGAGGAATAAATAAATTGAAAATTAACTAAGTTTTCAAAAGTAGTCACCGTTATAAGGAAAATATTTTACTTAATCGGTTCTTGTTAACTTGTGAATTTTTTTGAAAATAAGCTAAATTTTCTTCTAAGATAAACAAATGTTTTAAAATGTCTATTTTATAAACTCCGATAACTTACTGGGCTATTTTGGTGGCCAATATAATCTTCCGAATTCAGGCCTAACGTTTAGGTTGGGTTGGGAAGGTTACAAATTTTTTTGATAGCTTTCTTTTATTATATATAAATGGATTATAATATTATGGAACTAAAGTTAATAAATACAGGGTTGTCAAAATATAATGAAATATTGTTTGAAACTTTCAATAGGGATGTCATCATATACATTTTATTTCAAAGGGGGTGTTTGCTACTTTATATGAATAAAGGAGTTAGATAAGGTTGCGGAGAGTGATTGTAAGCTCCAAGATTTTATGAATAGGGAGTGGCAATACAACAATAGAGAAAGAAAGAAAAAAGGAATTGTCCTTAAGTTTTAGTCAAAAGTCAAAGAAATTGTAAGCTGTGAGATATTTCGAAGTGATTGTAAGCATAAAGAAGTCTTTAAGTTTTAGTCAAAAGTCAAAGAAATTGACACGTGTCATCATTCAATTGACTAATGTGCCATGTCAATAATCCGTTAGTGGATTAACGGAATTTTTAACGGCAGTAAATAGTTTGAACAATTATTATAATAAGAGTAACTAAATTGAGAAAAAAAATTAGAGTGAGCAAAATAGGACAAACCCTATTTTAGAGTGATGGTGTAGTTTACCTTAAATTTTAATACATGATATAATTTTTATAGTGTATATTTTACTTTTGTTGTAATTGTTCATTTGAAATTTTAATTTTATTTATTTAAAAGGTAAGTTAGTATCTATTAACGAAAATATTATATTGTTTTATTTTTCAAAGAGATATACTTTAGTTTTAAGTAAAATAAAAATTTGTCGATTGAGTCTTAGATCGATTGGCATAAGCATTATTGTCAATGTAGGAAGACATGAGTTTGAGTGCACTAAAGTGCATTATCCTACTATTTATGGGTTAAGAGCGGCTATGAGTAGTTCTAGGCACTGTGTAAAAAACACTTTATTTATTATTAATTAATTATTATTTTATTTATTTTTGTCATTTTCAATATTTATATTCAATAATTTTAAATATAAAATATTTTAATTTTTACTAAATTAAATTATAAATTATAGTGTATTCTAATATAATCATATATGTTTGTATTTTTCAATTAAGTTATTTTTTTAAGTTACACTTATAGTATTCAAATAACTATAACTAAAATTACTCTTTATAAAGTATGATTCTAACCATATACAAAAATAAATATAAACTGAGAATCCGCACATGATTTATATATAATAATACTTAAACTTGAGATCTTAAAGTTTGCGTCACTTATATTATAAGTTTTACTTTAAAAAATTTATTATGAATGATAATTATATATTTTTTATCTTTCTTTTTATTTTTTGTTTCTTGTTTAATAATTTTTTATGTAAATACAAGTTAAATATTTAAATAATTAATTGTAATATTAATGTGAGAATATTTTTTTACTTTTTATATTTTAATGCAAAAATTTCATTTGAAACTTCTAAATAATGGTGATCAATTAATTTTACATAAAATAATTTAATGAATTTGTCTCAATGTTAATATATAATTGAATTAACAATAAATTTAAAATATTTAATTTTAATTGAAGTCAGAATTTTTTTATGAAATAATTCAAATATATGTAATTTAATAGCAATTAAAATGAATAAACTAAATAGAAAATACCTAAATAAATAATAACAAGGGTACAGTTATTTTTTATTTAAAATTTGCTTAGTAAAATATATCTCAAGATTCCTTTTTCAAATCAGTAGAGGAGAAGTAGGTATTCTTTAGAGATAAATATATTTGGTTTAAATATATTTTAAGCGCTTGTATTTTTTGTAAAATTGAAATTTAGTTTTCTTATTTTTATTTTAAGAGATTTAATCCTTTTTTTTTTTAGATTTGAAAATGTAAATTCAATTATTAACATTGTTAAATTCTTATGTTATAATCAAGTCTATTAAAACACCGTTTTTTTTTTATTACTTAGCCACCAAATGAGTATTTTCTCTTATTTCAAAATATCACAATAACAAATTTAATAGAATAATATTAATGGTCTTAACAATTAGACTTAAATTTTAAAATCTAAAACAGTAAAGAGGCAACATTCTTGAAATATATTTTAACCAATATACGAATATAAAAAAGTAAAGGGGCTTAGAGCATATTTTAACAAATATGTCTTTACTCATATTAAGTTTTTTCCAGAGTTGGTGTAATGGGGCTGGGGCGCACCGAAATGGGAGGTTTGGAGCCAAAAATATAGCGCGAAAAATGAGGCTTGACAAAAAATAAGGCCCGTTTAAAAAATGGGTCGGGCATCGGGTAAGATATTTTTAGCCCGAGCCCGGCCCGAATTCACTAAAGGACAAAAAAAATCTGCATATTTTTTGTATTTTTGAATATTATTTTCTTGTTGTTTTCTTCATATTTTACTACCATTTTACTATTATGTTGCTATTATTTTGTTGTTATTGTTTGGATATTGTATAAAATTTATTTTATTGTTAATTTTCTTATTATTTTAAAGGCATTTGTTAATTTTTTTATTATTTTAGAAGCAATTGCTTGTTAAGTTATATTTATATTAGTGTTATTTAAGTCTACATATTTTTCAAAATTTATTTTCAATTTGTTGGAAAATATTTATTTTGATATTTTTAGTATTTTTGATGTATTATAATATTTAAAAATAATAATAAAATAATATAAAAAATTAATACGGGCGGGCCGAGCCGGGTCCGGGTTTTAGTATTTTTATCCTGGTTGGGCTTGGGCAAAATTTTAGGCCCATTTTTTGGGCCAGGCTCGGCCCAAGCCCAATAAATGGGCATGATTTTTTAATTAAGCCCGACCCAAACCCGACCCGGCCCGGCCCATAAACACCTCTAATCATGAGTCAATCGTGCATCAACTTAATTATGAAATTACTAAATTATCGTGACATATACAAATTACATTATATTTTTATGATGAAATTATTTGTCCTTTTCTATATAATAATCATACTAAAATTTAAACTGAAAACACCCTATATTAATTTCATTATTGCAACTAAAATATGTAACAGAATTTTTAATAAATATATTTGTTTAATTTTATTCCTCATAATCCCAACTAAAAAAAAAAGGAGGGGTTATTTTAGGAGTTAAGAAAAATGTGAAATTACAAGGGGGTCCCACTGCTGACCAGTGCCATAATAAATAAGATATTCTTTGGGCCGAGTAAAAACTGTTGTCTTTTTCTCCAATTAATATTCTTTTGAACTCCAAAAATGAAATCTAGGCCCTTTTATTTAAATTGTTTGGTTTTAGGTTATCATCCAACCAATCAAATCAAATTTGAAATAATAGAAAAAACATGAGTTGATAAGAAATATTATAAATATAATTATGATATAATAAGAAGTTATTTGAATTATTATATCTACATTTGCCTTCATTATCTTTCTAATTTTTTTATTTAAATATTTTAATTAAAACTTATTTATGAATATAATGTGATCTATTTAAAAAGTTAAATCAATATAAAGTATTTTAAAAAAAAATAAATATCAATTTTAAAAGACAGAGATGTAAGGGATGTTTGCCTAAATTACTAAAAACAAAGCTTTTTTTTTAAAAAAAATTATGAAAACAATTTCAAATCAACTCTAGATTTTGTAACAAGACAAAATTGAAAGTTGTGCAAGAAAAAAGAAAAAAATATTATTTTAAATTATAGCTCTTTTCAGAATAAATTATCAACATTGAAATTAAAATGCAAACCAATTATCTTAAAAATACATTTAGAAAAAAAAATTAAAATCATTTTTTGAGTATGTCATTTTAACTAGTGTGCAACGCGGAAATTAATAATTTTAATTACTCATTTTAAAAATAAAATATATATTTTTAAACTTTGTTTCTTTATTATATTAAATATAGACTTTAGATTCACATTTTTCATATAAATCAACACTTTAAATATAATATTTAAACATTACAAAAAGACATTGAATTTATTATTAATCATATAAATGCAATCACTTTATGATTTTTAAGGAATATATTTTAAGAAAAAATCAATTCATATATTGACAACCTAAATTTCATATTCTATATGTCTTAAAAAAAATCACAATTTATATTGAACAATTGTCTTAAATTTAATTTTTTTAATTAAACCTATTAATGAGTCTATACATACACACAAAGGCGAATACAAGGGGGGCAGCAGTGGCCCTGGCCCCCCTAAATTGGAAAATTTATGTTTAAGCCATTGAATTTTTCTTAAAATTTTAAATTAGTAAAGGTAAAATTATACTTTGACCCCTTAAAATTATAAAAATTCTATTTAATCCTTTAAAAATTATAAATATATAGACTATAAAAAATTAAAATTTCATTCAGTCCCCCTAAAAATTTGTTCTGGCTTCGCCCCTGCATACACATTTGCTTAAGAAAACAAAGGAAATGAGATTTTGAGTTTATATAAAAACTTATTTTATAAATTTTATTTCCACGTTAATTAATTTGAGTCAAGGTAAAAATATAAATTGTTGGAAGCTCAACTTAAAAGTTTTATACAAATTAAAATTGCAATAAGCTCACCACTTATCCCTTTGGATACGTGGCTAATTATATAGTTGTTTATTAAGAATGTAGTGTTTATACTTTAATTTGGTAAATTTTAACTTCTGTAATTTTTGAATTTTAAAAGTCCAGTCTTAATTAAAATGATAATATTTGTTAGATCCAATTCAACTAGTAGTCTCATATTATGTCTAAGTTATGGATTTTAGTCCCTACCCTTCAATTTTATTATTTTTAATTTTGAAATTTTAATTATGAATTAAACGGTTATTAATAAATTCATTACTTAAAATGTCAGATTTTACTTGGATGTTAGGTGGAAATAAAAAAAAAAACCGATATATCATTACACATATACAAATGTAACCGTTACGGTTCGAATAAAAATTAAAAATTTAGAATTCGAAAAAGTAAAAGATTAAAACTACCAAATCAAGGATTAAATCTACAATATGTGGGTACTAAAGTGACTAATTGCAAATTTGACCTAAAGAAAGTAAAAATAAAACCATGCCAACATATTCTGAAACTTAAAAAAAGAAAGAAAAAAAAAAAAGTCCAAAAACCAAGACAATGAGATATGAAGAGAGAGAGAAAAGGGAAATGTATGTATGTATATATAAATATTCTTTTGACAACTTTCATGTTTTCTCATGTAATTTTCTTTTTGATTTTCATTTGTTTCTTTCTGCGTTATTTTAATTTTTTTTTCTTTTTATATTTCTTCTCTTTCAAAATCTTCCTAGAAAAAATGCAGCCAGCAGATCCAAAAACCCCCCATTTTTTATCTACTTTTTTCATGGAGTATCAGAAATACCCACACTTCATTTTTTCTCCTCCTTTCTGTTTCTGATCCATTTCCAAAGCCTTTTACAAGGGATACCCATACATAGTTTTCCTCCTACTTTGCAGAAAAAAACTAAGTCAATGAGCTCAGAAAAAAGTTGTTTTTATCTTTATTTTTAAGGTATGATTAAAAAGATCACTCTTTTAATGCCTTTACTGGGTTCCTTTCTTCTTCTTCTTTCTACTTTTGTGGAGTTCTTCAATAAATTTTTAGCTGCTTATATTTGGATAGTCTTTTTAATGCTTAGACACTGAAGATATATCCAAATGGGTTTTTAATTTAATTTTGTTTTTTTTTTTCCTTATAGGATTTAAATTTTATTATTTCGATTGGGTATTTATAAATGTGGAAGATATGGATTATAAGCATAATGTTGTTGTTTTTGGCATTTTGGTTGATGTTTAACAAAATTTCCTTCAGATTTCATAGTTTTTTCTTTCTTTTATTTTCTGTTGAATTGTTCTATTAATGGATTGAAGGGTATCCAATGCTACCATATATTTTTTTATTTTTAAGTTGTTTTTTTTGTGGTTTTAGTGATATGTGGCAGAACTTTAATAAATATCAATTTATCTCCCTTTGTTCCATATTTTTATTGATCAATAATCATTAACATTTTCTTTACGAGTTTATGACTTAGTTAAAGCTTAATATAATTATTCATATGAAACTTCATATTTGTTTAACTCATATGTATAGATATAGATGCATATACATTTATATATATATATATATACACTTACTCTTAGTTTCTTGTAGTATTAGATGGTGTTTTAGTGCTTTAGGAAGATTGTAAACTTTTTGTGTTCTTATCAACAGTTAATTAGCAGAATAGTAGAATAATGGCTTTGATATATAATACAGATTAAATTGCATGCTGCTGCCTGCTGGATGTTCTATTGTATTAAGCTTAGAGGAGCACACACACACACACACACACACGTATATATGGATATATTTGTAGATCTTGTTTGTTTCAATTTTTTTTTTCTTTTATGCTCCTAAATTTGCTTGGAAGACCTGAAAAAAACTGCCTTAATTTGAAGGCACATTGCCTATCAACATATGGGGGTGTTCGTTGGTTCATGATGTTACTCGGTTTCTTCATTTTCCCTAAAGTGTTTGTGTCCAAGCCATATTCGGACATACAAATGAGGGAATGATCCTCCAAATATATGAACTTAAAAAAAATTATGCATACCCATCTTGAATAATTACCCTTATCTGACAAGGCAACATGTCTGCAATCCAGGTATTTCACATGTAATTGTAAGTTCTAGTGTATAGCTAATGTTCTTATAATGGGTGGTGAGGCTTGAAGTTGGAACTTACTTTAATACATTTGGTTTCATTTGGGTTCTGAGTTTTCTTTGGTTATTACTTTTTAATGCGTTTTGCACTGCCATTGTTGATAGTATTCTTATATTATTGAGGCATTGTATATTAATGAATGTAATGTTTGGCATTTCAAAAACTTGAATCTGGGTCTCTCGTACATTCCCTTTGATTGTCTTTTGAATTATATTGTGTTGCAGTTGGTTTTTCAAGTAATGTCTGATTACATATGTCTTTACAAGGTGGCCGAATTAGAGGAGACACAGAGGTTATACTAAGGTCTTCTTATGGCCTTCCATTGTGAAATGTTTTAACAGAACATAAACATTATCTGAGCCACCATGGAGGAATGTGGACAATGATTTGTTTATTAATATCAACTAACGTATATTCAATACTTTATGAAGCTCTTGTAGTTGATGTATTTCTTGTCAAAGGGAGAGACGGATGAATAAAAGATAGTCGGTTTTTAATGTGAATTTTAAACAATTTTTTCTTTATGCAGGTTGCTTTTGTCATGATTCAGGAACTGCTTGGTTTAAATATATTGTAATAGCAATTGAAAATCGTGCTCCGTGTCTGTCTTTTATGGCAATGCTAGGAATGCAAGCAGACATGCAGCATAAAAGTCACTTCCCAGGGTGTTATACTGCTTGGGACCTCAATTTGGATGCTAATGGCAACATATGGCCCACAGATAATGATGTCGATAGAATCTTAAGGAATAGACAGTACTATAATGGTACTTTGCCACCATCTTCCGGTTCGAATATGTTTTACAACAAAGTTTTATTGAAGCAGACGATGCTCAAGCATGAGGCAGAATTTAAGGATCAGGTATTTCTCTCATGATGAACTTCTTACGTCTCGTGACCTGGTTTTCTAATGTACAATGGGAGTAAAATCCTGTTCTATGTGCTTAAATGCTTTGCTCTGTCTCATAAGCAACAACTTTTGTTACTGCATTCGATATTGGTAATAAGCTGTACTTTAGAATACCTATGAAGAATTCTTTATTTTTAGACGGATCATTTTTCATATAAAAGGGGATAGAAGATAAAGTGTCAAACTGGAATAAGAAAAATGTTATGTGAAAATCTTTGTTAGTAGGGTCTGGGATTTGAAGATTTATGATGCTATGGGCTAATTAGGTGAATGATAGCTCCGGCTTATCATCCAATGCATAAAGAGATAATTTGGGGACGAAGGGCCCCATTCATCGAGAGGCTCTTTCTGCTATGTATTTTTGCATGGACATAATTTAGTATCTTAGTCCAAATTCTGGAGACTATTAATTTCGTCTCTTAGGTTGTTTGCCAGAGATGTATGTCTGAGCGTTGTGTTTATTTAAACTTTTTGAAAATGTCTTTCTGATTGATAAGTATAAGAATCATTGTAGTGATCCTTAATCCGCAACCATTAAGTGATCCAAATATATTCGTACGCCACTTGTCATCCCTCAAATCCAGGATTTTTGGTTCAACTGAATTTGATATCATTGACAAACATATTACTATCATGCAATTAATGAATCTACATTGTGTTTTATTTTAGATCCGCGAACTCCATCGGCTTTACAGGAGACAGAAGGAATTGATGGAAGAAATGAAGAAGAGCGACTTGTATAAACATCACTGCAGTCTGGACAGCAGACAAGCAAATAATGTTTTATGTCCAAAGTCGCCTAATTGTGTGCAAATACCACATCACTCTCCCACCTCTATTAACATTGTCCATTGTCAGCCCCCTATTTCGGAAACTGAGGGTAGCATTTTGCCTTTGCATTCTTATGATGGAAATACAGGGAACAAGGGTGTTAAGGCTACTCGTATTGGAAGCTCTTCAAAGGCCTCTGAGTTCATGGAGTCCAACTGCAAAATGTTTGGCAAAAAGGTCTTGGATCTTGAATTGCCAGCTGACGAGTACTTTGATAGTGAAGAAGAGGGATTTTCAGAAGTGAAACCGGTGCCTGATATGCTTGATAATGCTCTAAAGAAAATTCCCGAAGTTAGAGATAGGGGAGATGAAGAACAATCCATTAGGGGCAGTGATTGCAACTATGTTTTCCCCGAAGGCAATTTTATTCCTGGTTACATTTCTTCAAAGAAAAAAATTCTGGCTGATTTAAATATACCTGTCGAACTTGAGGAAGATATAATTCCTGAATCCAGTGGCTTTAAGGATCCTATTATTGGTCACAAGGAACCTTCATTACAGGATCCCTCTGGTAAATCAAATTCCAACTTTCATGGCATGTCCAAAGAAGCAAGTCCAAATAGCCAGATGATGGGGGATCCAAAAGCACACTGGGAAATTTTGCGCCTGGATAAACACAAAATGCAAAGAGAACATGAACCTTCTAATGATAAGGCTGGTAAGGACGCTGTATTATATATATATATATCAGTGTTTTTTTTCTTTTTCTTTTCATTTATTCCTTTGGCACTGTAGCTAGTTCATTTGTCATCAGTCAAATTGTTCACTTCATAAAATTTATTATTACTGCTTCTGCTGATTCTTTATGATTGGAAACTTATTTTATAGGGCATGGAAGAAATCATTTGAATTCATTCCCTCGGGATCTTTGTACTGACAAATCATCAACTGAGCACATTAACAATGTGCAAGCAGATCGTTTGATATCCCATGGTCTGGATGAGACCAATGGAAACCTATGCAATGAAAATTTACAGCATGTTGCAAGAGATATCTCTGCTAGTAACTCTAAACCAGATGCTATTTCAGACATGCGTAGCTCATATCAAGTTGTGCCTTTGGCTGAACCGGTGATCTCTGAGTCATCATCTGTTTCATCTTGGAGACGTGCCTTCAAGCACAGCCCTATAGCAGTTCAAGCACTTCCGTGTTTTAAGGGGAAAAGTTCCAAATCATTAACCTTAAGCCCTAGTCTCCCCAAAAATGAGCTTTGTCTTGACAAAAAATTAGTATCAAGCAGGAAGTCGTGTAGTGCTACTTTCCCGCGGGCCAGCTGGCTAAATGATTCCCAGCTGGAGGGTCAGCCACTATCTGCAAGTTCTCATTCACTGAAAGGCAATAATGACGATGACTTTGCATTTGAGAATAGTCCAGTGAAATATGCCAAGAGTTCCAAGTATATGAGGTCTGTAAAGAGTTTGGATCTCAATATTGTCTCACCTAGTTTCTCCACTGATGTGGCTGGTTCACAAGATGGCTCTCATATACATGGTGAAAATATGTTTCAAAGTTCAACTGTTTGCTCTCTGCGGATTGCTGAAACTCTGGTACATGATAGAAACTCTGGTGAAAGGAGAGATTTCTCGATCCCACTGGAATCTACCCTTGAACAAGCCAATTCCCCGAGTGTCCTTGGTTCTGGTTTTGAGGAGGTGCAGGCTGGCAACTCCCTGGATTTTAAGAAGATGTTTGGATTTTACATGCATAACAAGCCTCTTACTGCCAATGGCCAGTGCTCATCTCATGCCTCCCCATCCCGAAACTGTTCTGATTCTTTTGCAATAGAAGACATCAAAGACAAAGAAAAAGATAGGATTCCGGATATAAACTTGGAATTTCATCATGTGCCCGGCAAGGAAAAATTACTGGATAAAACTGAGTCAGTTGCAGAAAGTGACCCTTGTGAGAAGTGTTCAGTTCATGGAGGAATTGACCTGAATTCTTGCTTATCTATGAATGAATCTCAGCTAGTGCCTTCAAATTCAATAGAAATAGATTTGGAGCCACCTGCAAGTCCGGAAAACAAGGAGTGTTCGCCACCTAGAGGGGAATCCAATGAAAACCAGCTCGAGACACCTGTGCCATCTTCTGGGCAAGATGATGGGGATTTGCAAGTGGCACTAGTTAGGAATGCAGTGGAGGCTATAGTTTCCATTTCATCATCCAAGATCCAGACTTGTTTAGAAAGGACCAGTTTTGAACCTTTTAAAGTTTCTAATTCCCTCTATTGGTTTGCAAGGGTTGCTTCTTCTGTAGTGGATGATCCGGGAAGTGAATTTGGAATTAGCATAGGTGTCAAGGATAATGATGATAATGAGGAGTATCTGTCTGATGGAATCGATTACTTCGAGGCCATGACACTGAACCTGGCAGAGATAAAGGTAGAAGAGTCTTGGTGTAAAAGCAATGGCGGAAAAGAGGAAGAACCAAGTGCAATGTTTTTGAAAAACCAACCAAAGAGGGGCCGGACAAGGAGGGGAAGGCAGAGGAAGGACTTTCAAAGTGAAATTCTTCCAAGCCTTGCTTCTCTTTCAAGGTACGAAGTCACTGAGGATCTTCAGATAATAGGAGGGCTAATGGAAGCCACAGGTACACACTGGGAAAACAGTTCTTCAAGAATTGCAGGTAGAAATGGATACACAAAAGGGAGGCGAAGGACTAATGCCCGTGCTGCCAGTGTTACGGAGAGCATGACAAACACAATGCTGCAGTCTGGTAACAGTGAAGTGGGAATCCAGCCAAGAAGACTAATAGACTGGGGGAAGATAACAAGACGACCGAGGGGGCCAAGATGTCCATCAAGTAATCCTCGGCTTATATTGGGTCAAGTATAGAAAGGTAAGTGTCATGGATTAGCCAACATTGAATCATATGATTATCCTGTACATGCTCAACTAAAATATGGCATACCAATTACATTATATAGGAGAATAGATGTCCATTTTGAACTTTCAATGGCTTTTGGTACTGTCTGCTGATGGTTGTGAATATTATATATATATATATGTATGCTCTTTTTGAACCTAAGAGTTTGTTCTAAAACTCCATTTGAAAATCAACAGTATAGTAAATATATGTCTATTTAGGCTTCTTCTAGATTTGAAATTTCCTCTTAATTGTGTACGGTCAGATTGAATTGAAAACATGGGGTCTGTTCGATCTGGTATTTAATTAAATAATTACTGTCTCGAAGCAGTCCAACAACTGCTATGTTCATGCCTAAGAGAACCATTAAAGTATGTTTGATTGGTCGAATATTACATTATTGCTTATAATCATACATTCTCAAATAGTTTCAAAAAATCGTAATATAGGATTTCATTTTTATAAAATTACAAAATATCCAAACTATATGTATATTATTTAATGGACTTGCCAGTTTATTCATTAGGCAATTGATTTCCCACTATTTTTATCGTTGGCCATGGAGGCTTCTAAATCCTCAAATGATAAGGTTATGTTGAAAGGTTATTCAATTGTCCTAGTTTTTCGGTTTGGGCAATGGGTGGACCATCAATCCGACAAGTTTTTTATTGACATTTTCGATGAAAAGTCAAAGATTGCAACATAATTTTCTTTCCTTGTGAAACACGAATTATTGTTGAAGGATCATGAAAATTACTAACAACATCCTTGGTAGCATGAAGGCTTAAAATAATTGTATAAATAAATATTCATCGAAAAGACAGGACAACTACTGACAACATTTTTAAATATATAAACTGATTAGAATTGTGGTGATATAAATTTTTTCTCGAATCAAATGAGTTCTATTTTATCAATTGACTTTCATGAAACGTTTTTTGTACATTCGTCACGAGTTTTGATCCGTGATCTCTAATACCAAGACCAAGATAAAAATAATACTCTCGCTAATACTATAGTGACTATCTTGATAATAACATAAAATACATAATGATATATAATAAAAAAGAGAAAGGGTTAAATAAAATGTATTTATTTTATTATTGTAGGAAATATAATTTTTTTTCTTGCATTATCCTTTACCTTTTTAAAATAGAATTAAATTAAATTGTTTTAGTTCCTCACTCAAACACAAGGTATATTTAATTATCTATACTGCCATATATAAAAGGAACGTCCTAAGCCTAAGGATTTTTTTTTTTCTGTCATGATAATATAATGATTAAATTTCAATTTTGATCTCAATATTTTACTTAAATTTGAGATTTAATCTCTATACTTCAATTTTGAAATAATTTAGTATCTTAACTCTTATAATATCATTAGCTAGTTTAAATAGTTTATTCCGATTAAAATGTTGATGTGAATTTTTAAGAATTGTTAACATTGTTAAAATTCTCTATTAAACTTAGACTTATTACAATGTCATTTTCTTACATAGATTCCAGGTGAGTTTTTTTTTTTTAATTTCAAAATGTTACACCAATAAATTTAATAAAGAATTTTTAATAATGTTAACAAATAAACCTACATTTTTAAACTCGAAAAATAGATAGATTAAAATCCTAAAACATCTAACACATAATTTATTTTCTTTTTATTGTTTATTAAAAACAAAGATAAATTGAAATAGAATATAGATTTGAAAAAAAAAAAGCATTTATATGACTATTTTATTCTTTAACTTTTTTTAAGTTTTTTTTGTTCAAATAGTTAATTTTTTCTTTTAAATTTTTTGTACTAAATTTCAGGATTTGTCGGTCAGATTGATTGGATTGAAAATTGATTAATACGTGGGTATGAAGAAAAAGGTTGAGCTGGATTTTTTTTATTTTAATACATATTTTTTATTTTTTAAATAATTTATTTAATCAAATCGGAACAACCGATTAAATAAGAAATCGATAATCTAACCAGTTCGATACAAAATATTGGTGTGGTTTTATTTATTTATTTTAAAAAATCTTAATTTTGAAGGATAATCATAGGTTTTATTTTATCCAACTTGATTTTAAATGAAAAAAAAATCAAGAAGATTACTAGAAATTATAATTCAGCAATTTCTTTAATATTCTTATTTAAACAAGAAAAAGAAAAAAATTGAAAGTTAGGGTAATGAAATAGGATAAGTGATAAAATTATGATTTAAAAATATTCATTTTGATTCAATATTTTGGTTCTCATTATTCTCATTAGAAATGTTATCATTATAGTTACCCCAAATAAAATAGGCATATTATTTTTTTATTTTTTGGTCTTAATGCGCCCCTACTTATGCTTGTTTTTCCACTTTAATATCTAAATTCTTTTTTGTCCCACATTTGTATTTAAACTATCATTTAATTATTTATTTCATTCTTTTTTCTGTAACAGTGTTATAAAAAAACTCAATTATTATGTGACATCAATCAAAATGTGTGACGTGGCATTTAAGTTTATTTAAAATAAAAACATTGACTCATCACTGATTGTATGTTGATTGGCATTGACTATTTACATGACGTCGTTAGAACATGCCATGTTACCATTCCTTTTTTGTTTGTTTGTTTTTTTAATAATATATATACTATATTGTTTAAAAATGTAAAAGAATAATATATAATATATAAATAATTCAAGAAATTTTTAAAAAATTTAAAAATAAAAAAGATTCTAAAATATATAGTCTAGATATTGTTTTTGAATTTTGAGAATTTAGAAGTTTTGAAAAAAATAAAATTTATGACAAATTTTTTAGATTATATATTTTTTTAAAAATTAAGTTTTTTTTTGTAAGTTTTAAAAGTTAAATAATTTTTATTTTATATAATATTTTTATTTTTAAAATTTTTATTTATATATCTTAGAATATTTTTATTTTTTATTTTTATTTTATTTTTTTGAAATATTTATATATTATATATGATTTTTACATTTTTAAACAATATATTATATATAATATTAAAAAACAAAAAAGAAGAGTGACATTATGTTCTAATAGTGTCATGGGAATGATTAATGACAGTCAACGTTGGTCAACACTGGTCAATGCCCGACCAATGTGGGTCACTATTTTATTATAAATAAACTTAAGTGCCACATGACACCTTCTAATTGTTTGAAAGGTGTCATGTGGCATATTCTTATTGGTGCTATGTAATAATCAGTTTTTTTAGAATTATTAAAAAAAAAGACTAAACAAGATAATAAAATGATAGTTTAAGTACCAAATTAAAAAAAAAAATAGATACCAAAATTAAAAAGAAAAGGAAATTGAGCATTAATCATAATTTATTATAATGGTTTGTAAAAATTAAATAAAAATGTGTACATCAACAAATCTTAACATGTAAGTTTTATAATAAAATATTTATATTAGTTATGCATCATAAATTTCAGTCTCGTGTTTAATCCCAACTAATTTCTTTTGTAAAGAATCTCATTTGGGTTCCATTAGCTATGTTTATAAGTTAACATAAGTACCTATTCCAATTTTTTACTCTCTTTTTTTTTTTAATTTTAAATTACAATAATATATATTATAAATTCAATCACATGTCCATATTTAGAATATTAAATGAATACAATTATTTAAAATAATATTATCATGGAGGTAATAAAATGTACATATTAAAATATCAATGTATAAAAAATTTAAAATAAAACTTTGGTTGAGTGGTAAATTTAAGATTTTACCTTCAAATAATATAAATTTATTTTAACTACGAAAGATATTTTTGTAATTTCTTTAACTGAGTTTGTGCTCGATTGATTTATGACACAAAATCAATCAGGGGCTTAAAATAATAGTGTAGATATACAATTGATGGAGATATTAAAGTATGTACAATAAAATTAAAATGTATAATTTTTTTTAAAAAAAAGACTAAATTACCCTCAAATAATATAATTTATTTTAAATATGAAATGATATTTTTCTAACTGAGTTGGTGCTCCATCGGCTCATGACACCAAGTTAATCAAGAACTTAAATAATATATATATATATATATATATATATATATATATATAATAGTTAATTGAATTGGTATCACGAGTCAACTCAACACCGATTCAGTTGTGAAATTATTAAAATATCCTTAGCTCCTTACTTTAAAGAGTAATTAATATTATAATTTTTTTTTGGTCTTTCTATATTTTATATAATCTAAATAAAACAAATTTAAAACATCATTTGAGAATCGAACACAAAACTAACAAAATTATACAGAAATCTTTTACCACTCCTCTACTAATTATTTATTAAAATAATTTGACACAATGATAAATTTAGTCCTTAACATCTACATTTTTTTATCAATTTGACTCTTTTTTTAGCTAAATTTGATCCTAAACCTTTTAAAAAGAATTAAATTGGACCATTAACTTTTCAAAAAAAGTCCATTAGCCCAAATAATCAAACCGGACTTGCCAAGAGAATGGCTAAAATGACTTTTAAAAATTTTGTGGATGTTAGAGAGAAATGATAGAAAAATGATCACAAGAATTTAGAGTGGTTCTGTAACACCCCTTACCCGTATCCGACACCGGAACATGGTACGAGGCGTTACCTAATTTAAACACATGCAAACATACATTTCCAAGTCATAAAATATCGTTCAATTTTAAAACTTTTCAAAATTTGCCTTAAAGTCCCTAATATGGGCCTACGAAGCCCAAAACATACTTTGAAAATAGTTCGGGACTAAATCGAGCACTTTAAAAAAACTTTAGAAAATATCATTAAAAACAGGGGCACACGCCCGTGTGGAAAAGTGACACGTCCGTGTGTCCTCTCAACATGGTCATGTTGAAGGACCGTGTAACTAACAAAGCCTGAGCATTTTGGGACACGCCCGTGTCCCTAGCCCGTGTGCAAAAACTCTGACATTCTGTTTCTGACGTCATCAACCCTTTAAGGTCTCACGTCCAAGGCATACGCCCGTATGCTAGGCTGTGTGATGAATTTAATTTCACAATTAATGTGAAGGGGACACATGACCGGACTACATGCCCATGGGGCAGACCGTGTGTCTACCCGTGTGGACAGAAATAAGACTATTTACCAAGCCTTTTGCTACCCTTACTTGCACCAACAGACATAGCATCAAGTAACACCCATCCATACATAAATACATGACCAATTCACCACAATTAAGACATTTACACAACATGGCCATTTCACTTCATTCACTTGCAACACTTATGACATTCTTTATCAATTCAATCATGCATTAACACACCATATGCTCAACCATGTGAATTTTCACATTCATGAAAGACAACATCATATGCATATAACATTAACAAATATTAGCCATCATCTATGGCCTTATACAAAATGATCTATCAAATAACATAGGCTCACATTTAGCAAATTCAGCTATAACACTTAACAACATAATTAAATCTCCTATACATGTCACAACTCAACTACTTGAATTTAACAATACCCGAAGTGATAGCTTGATAGTGTGATGGTATCTTCGGCGTTCTCCAACCCGAGCTAGCTTGAGGACATTATAATGATGGAAAATAAATAGAGTAAGCTATATAACTTAGTAAGTTGGTATATAAATAATAAACAATTTATTTACATACTTCTAATAATTCTCATAATAAGTTCTCAAGAAAATACAATCATAATTGCAACAAGTTCCACTATTCACTTATGAGCATATCAAGCTATCTACACGAGTCATAGTCACTAAATCATTTATTTCTTGAGCTACGGAACTCCAAATTTAATTTCGCTAATTTTCTTTGAAACTAGACTCACATATCTCCTTACCATAAAATTTCCAGAATTTTTTATTTAGCCAATAAGTACAATTTATTCTTTAAAGTCGTCTCTATTCTGCTGTCCAATAGTTTCAACCATTCTTCACTAAAAATTAATTATCTCCTGATACAAGATTCAAGTAATGTTCTCGTTTATTTCTCTTAAAAATAGACTCATTAATAATTTTAAAAATATAAATTATAACCCATAATTATTTTTATACAATTTTTAATGATTTTCCAAATCCAAAACAGAGGATTCCAAAATTATTCTGACATTATCTCACAAAAATTAAAATATCTCATAATATTAATTTCTTCTACTTATATCGTTTATTCTATCTGAAAATAGACTCAATAAGCTTTAATTTAATATCTTATTCAACCTTTAATTCGATTCCCACAATTTTTAGTGATTTTTTAAATTTATACAACTGCTGCGGTCCAAAACTGTTTTATTGCTAATTTTACTCTTTCATGATTTCTTTGT
The DNA here is from genome assembly GCA_025698465.1 of Gossypium longicalyx. NCBI lineage: Eukaryota > Viridiplantae > Streptophyta > Magnoliopsida > Malvales > Malvaceae > Gossypium > Gossypium longicalyx. The sequence goes on along the minus strand of CM046996.1, from coordinate 17,104,066 downwards.
ATTAACTTTCATTTAGACACACATAATACTTCTTCTGTAATAACCGACTTTCAATAATGTCGGGAATAGTGGTTCGAGACCACTAAATTCAAAAAAATAAGCTCGTAATTTATTTATTTAATAATTATGAGCCAAATGTGATTTTTGAGAGATTTTTAAATTAGTAATTTGTGTTTTATAAAGATTTATTAAGTCAAGAAATTGAAGAAAACAGTTATCGAGATCTCAAATTTATAAATCGAGCCGTAAATATTTTTATAAATATTTATAGAGTATCAATAAGGTAGTATTAAAATTTCGTCAGAAAATTTTAACGTTTGGGTGGTTAATTAAATAAAAAGGACTAAATTGAAAAAGGTGTAAAAGTTGCTAAAAGGATTAAATAACTCAATTTTCAAATGAGGAAGGACCTAAAGTGAAAATAAGCCCAAAGGAGATATTTTGGGCGGCAATAGCTGAGAAAAATCAGGAAAAGGGTTAAATAAGGGCAAAATTAGAAAATTGTCAAAATAAACTAAGTAAAAATGGGACCAAATTGGAATATCTAGAATTCTCTTCATTTTTCTTTATTTTCATCAGCTGAAAAACAGCCATGGAAGAGGATTCAAGCTGATTTTCATTCTCTAGCTACATGTAAGTTTAATTCTTGCTTTCTCCTTGAAATTTCTATGTTTTTAGACTTTTACAATTGGGTCCAACTTACCATTTCATTAGTTTTTGATGTCATAGTTAATTTTTAAAGATATTATAGTTCTGGAAGAATATGATGAATAAACATAGAATTGAAGCTTTAATTTTGATATATGACAATTTTATCAAGTAAAATTGATGGAAATTGATTTTAGGACCTAATTGTGAAAAAGTTTGGAATTAAATTCTAGTGCTGAAATTATGATTTCCAAAAGTTGTAAAGTAGTTTAAAGTGATAGAATAAAGTGTTAATTGAGAAAAATCAGCTCAATTGAGAGGCTAATTGAGTAGGGACGAAATTGTTATTTATTAAAAGCTTAGGGGAAAAATGGTAATAGACAGCTTGCACTAAAACAATATTGGACAACAGCAGTGGACTAACTTTGAAAAATCAACATAAATTTTAGAAATGGAATTAGAATATGAACAAAATATGAAATTAAATCTTATTGAGTCTAGTTTCTCATAAAATAAATGGTATAAGCAATGGATTTGTAAATTATGAGATATAATAAATTTTGTGAGACAATGTCAGAATGAATTCGGGTTCCCCTGTTTTGACTTTGAAAAATCATAAAAAAATTGAAGAAAAATAATTATGGAATTAAAATTATATGCTTATAATTTTGAATGAGTCTTTTTTCAAAAGAAATAAACGAGAACATTATTTGAATTCTGTACAAGGAGATAATTAATTTTTAGTGAAGAAGGGTCGGAACTGTTAGACAGCAGAACATGGGTTACTTTAATGAATAAACTGTACTAATTGGCTAAACCAAAAATTCTAAAAATTTTATGATAAGAAGATGTGTGAGTCTAGTTTCAGGAAAAATTAACAGATCTTAATTTGGAATTCTGTAGCTCAATATATAAATAATTTAGTGACTATGACTCAGATGGACAGCTTTGAATATAAATATAAGTAAATAGTGAAATTATTGATAATGTTACTTATAAGCATATTATATAAATTTAAGGATGTGGAATGGAGAGGAGGAGGAGGAAAATATGTATGAACATTCATCTGGCATGGCTAATTTGCATGTTTTAGACTCAGGGACTAAATTGAATAAAAGTAAAACTTTATGGGTAATTTTGTAAAAATGTCAGAAATGACCAAATTACATGAAAGGGATTATTTTATTATTTAAATTACAAAATTGAATGAAATTATTAATTTAGTTCAAGATTGGGGAAAATATGTTTTTAGGGATTAAATTGAAAAATGTTGAAATTATGGAAAATTCTGATATTTTATAGAATTCATGGGCTGTTATCAACATGTATGAGAATAATAGCTGGAAATAAAGATTAAATTGCAAGAATTTTATTTTCCTGACCCTAAGGATGAAATCGTCATTAAATAAAAGTTTAGGGGCAAAATGGTAATTTTGCCTAGAGCATTAGTTGAATACATTAGAATATGAAATGAATGAAAATGATGATCAAATTTATTTATAAAGATCCAGACGACTCAAATAAAAGACTTGATCGTGGAAAAGAAAAGATATCGGATTAATGAAATTATAAACACAAACAAGTAATGAGGTAAGTTTGTGTAACTTGAATTATATTCTTAAATGCTTGAAATGTATGTTTTTGATATGAATATGATTTGAATGTTCATTATATGAAAATTTATGAAACATTGATATATTTGATAAAAGGGGAAGAAATCCCGGTTGAATGAAAGGAAAATTTGATGGATCTCCGAAAAAGAATTGACGGTAAAAAGGATCTAGCCCGGACGGGTGATCCTATCTTGATATAGCCCTCCCGAAGAATATGTAGAAAATGGATTTAGCCCGGACGAATAATCCGAATTAGGGTCTGAATTTAGCCTGGACTGGTAATTCAAATCCAAGCTCATTAGAGTAATTGTCGTTGCAGGAGATTTAGCCTGGACTGGTAATCCCGACAATACTCTATGAGTTTATATTACAGGGGATTTAACCTGGACTAGTAATCCCGCTGTAAGGATGAGGTTCACGGGAGTGTGCTTTCTAAAATGAAATGTGTAAGACCATGGTTGAAAGACACCATGGCAACATGATATGAAATGTGTAAGACCATGGTTGAAAGACACCATGGCAACATGATATGAAATGTGTAAGACCATGGTTGAAAGATACCATGGCAACAGGATATAAAATGTGTAAGACCATAGTTGAAAGATACCATGACAATGTGACATGAAAAGAATAAGACCATGGTTGAAAGATACCATGGCAACATGACGGGAATGAATAAGACCATGGTTGAAAGATACCATGGCAATGTAACATGAAATGAACAAGACCATGGTTGAAAGATACCATGGCAACCTTGCAGAAAATGAGTAAGACCATAGTTGAAAGACACTATGGCATCATGTCGAAGATAAATAAGATCGTGGATGGGAGATGCTATGACATCAGTTGAACAATTGATATTCGTGTAATATGTATCGGATGAAGAATGGTTATATGAAATGGTTACGTGAAATGTTTACAAGAATTGGTCATATGGAAATATATGTACAAAATAGTTGAATGAAATAATTAAAAAGATAGATAAATGAAATAAGTATAGGTACATGGAATTTAATTTATGTTAATTTTAATATGAACTATTACCGGAATAAATATACATAAGATATATCGAAATTATGGTGCATGAAATATTGATATAACGAAATGAATGATATATGCTTATAAAGAAACAGTAAGTGAATAGTATGTCTCGTGACATGTACATATATGAATATCTTTGATATGTTGATATAAGAAAATTATATAAGTAAAGACAATTATTAAACTCAAGTGTGACATGTCGAGAAAATAAGTATATCAATGTTGAATTTATATGAAATATGTACTAGTATACTAACAATGTTGTTGTTTGATGCTTATACAAGTGCCAAGCTGTTGATTGAATGATAATATATTTATTTATATGATGCATTGAATCAGTAAGTATTTAATTGAAAATTTTTTTTAGGTTATTCGTAAATTCTAGTAATGCTCCGAAACTCTGTTTCGACGACGGATACGGGTTTGGGGTGTTACATATTCTACTTACATCGTTTCTTCTATGTGAAACTAGACTCAATAAGCTTTAATTTCATATCTTATTTAACCTCTAATTCGATTCCCACAATTTTTAGTGCTTTTTTAAATTTATACAACTGCTGCTGTCAAAACTGTTTTATTGCTAATTTTACTCTTTCATAATTTCTTTGTATTAACTTTCATTTAGACACACATAATACCAAAGCATATCCATAGCTAGCCATTCCAATAGCTAGTCATTATCAAATATTTACATGCCATTCATTGGCCAATTTAACCTACACATCAACAACAATGACTTAAACATATCATGTCTCAATTTAATTTGGTCTAAAAGCCTCCCACATGATCATAAATCAACTTTACCACATAGTTACGCATCAGAAGTATAGACCCACAATTACAAGGTCATCACAAGATCATTCTCATAAATATGATTTACTCATTTACATTCTTACCACATGTTCAATAGTCACAAAGTGTTCACAAAGACATTCTCATAGAAATCATGAACTTACAATGTCATGAAGTCAATGTTTGTAAACTTTAAGTACATACCTGTACCAATTCATAACATAATCATAAATTTTCACATCTTTGGCATAAACTTTAAATTACCCGTTGAACAACTTGGAATATTAAAAGATATCCGATAAGCCTCACGCAAGAGGGTAAAATGCCAATACCATGTCCCAGACATGGTCTTACACTGGCTTAAATGTCGAGGCCGATGCCATGTCCCAGACATGGTCTTACACTAGCTCTCGTCTCAATGCCGGTGCCATATCCCAGACATGGTCTTACACTAGCACACATATCACATGTTCGCATATTGCCATGGTCCAATCATGGTCTTTTCCGTAGTCTCGTACTCAAGCATTCACATTTCATTTCAATAATATAGCATTTATCACAATTATATCAATTTAACATTTATACATATATAATTTAATGCTTATTTAAACATACGAATTTACCTCGGTAGCACAATCGGTGAAAAGGACTTATTCGTCATACTCTTTGTTTTTCTCCCGTTCTAAGTCCGAATCTCGTCTTCCTTGATCTATAACAACACATTTAATTTATTTACTCATCATGCTACTCAAATTAGCCCAATTTCAAATTTTTGATAAAATTATATTTTTACCCCTAAACTTTGTCATATTTACGCTTTTACCTCTAGGCTCGTAAAATGAAATTCATTCAATTTCTTTGCTACCCATGCCTAGTCGAACTTTTTTCATGCTTATAGCAGCCCAAATTTTCCATTAAAATAGATTTTTAACACGTATTTCATAAATTTCACAAATAGGTCTTTTTGGACGTTTCCACTTAAAATCACTTAGTAAAAGTCGTTTATTTAACAATGATACATTTTCCATCATCAAGCATCAAAATACACATATATTTATCAATGGAAAAATTTACAAACTTTAACAGTTTTGAAAACGAAGGTACGAGATAGCTAAATTGAGTTACCACGACTCTAAAAACATAGAAATAATTAAAAATAGGACAAAAACCGTACCTAGATGAGCCATAGAAGCTTGGCCGAATGTTTGCTCATCCATGGCTGCCCATTTTCTTCATAAACGGTTGAAGAAGAAAGAAAGAAAAAGATGATAGCTTTTAAATTTTTGTCTTATTATGATGAGCCATAGAAGCTTGGCCGAATGTTTGCTCATCCATGGCTGCCCATTTTCTTCATAAACGGTTGAAGAAGAAAGAAAGAAAAAGATGATAGCTTTTAAATTTTTGTCTTATTATGCCTTTATTAACTTAATTATCAATATGCCATTTTCTTTTCAAACAAATTTCAAAAATACCAAACAAATATCTTCCACTAACTTATTAATGGGCTAATTATCATATAAGAACTTCTACTAAAAATTCTATAGCTATTTAATATCTCTAGATTCTAGAACTCAAGTTTTACACTTTTTACGATTTAGTCCCTTTTTTTTTCGAAATTAAGCATGCAACTGTTAAAATTAATTCACAAAAATTGTTAAATATTTATAAAATCATGCTATAACACATAAAATAATATCAAAAATAATTTCTTCGACCTCAAATTTGTGGTTCCGAAACCACTGTTCCGACTAGGTCCAAAATTGGGATGTTACAGGTTCGACCCCAATTGCCTACTTTACTACCTTAGCTTTCTACTATTAAGAATTTTTTCAAATTCACTAATTTGATAACCTTTGAGGACAAAGTTTAACTTTACAAACTCCTTACTGATAGGCATCGAAACTACCAAATATAAATTCCTACAACAAAATAATTCTGAATAGCAATATAGAGCAGTGGGGTCGAATCCACAGGGACTAATTATCCAATTTCGCCTTTTTCTTGTGACCAAAATTATTGTTGCGGTACAGTCGTGCCCACGACCTGTGCGTTGCAAGCTAAAAAATAAAAGGGGGGTTTAAGTTGATAGAGAAAATAAAATAAATATGTACTGTAATAAAATGAAAACATATTCGAAATTGCAAAAATAAATTTTAAGCAAATAAAATAAATGGGTAAATAAAATATTTTAAAGCTTAGCCTTAGCCTTGATACACCCCGAACTTGTACTGCTCCTTGAAAGAAGATTTTTCCTTCTAACCAATAAGTTGGTTATAGCAATCGAGGACGCCTCAAATCACCAGCTTTTCCTCTTGTAGTCGGTTCTAGTAGGACCTGCAAATCGACCTTTGTCAAATTTCTAACCATGTGGCACGTGCCCGTAATTTAAGGCTTCAACAGCCTTGCAATCTAAAGAGCCCAATTCTAATCAACGACCTCAACCGTGTGGGTCGTTTAAATTCGATCACTATCGCCCTTGACAGAATCCAACTAGCTTTTCCCACTTGAACACACCAATTTATTCACGAGATTTTGAATACAGTACGACTGACTCAACTTTCCAACTATATGCCAAATGATTCCAACCCAACGTGCGTTTTTTGAATTGAAATCGAATCAACTTTAAAGGGCAAATTTGTACTATCACATATACCGGAGATGTAACAAATATTGAATTGCAAAATATTTAGTGTGGGTTCATATCTCACAATTACTTTGTCAGAGCGATAATCGACTAAGGCTGAAAGGAACTTAGTTAATCAAGAAATAAATCATACTAGATGGAGTATGAAAGTGACTTTTAATAAAAATTGTAAAAAGTGGAAATGGAAAAGGACTTGAAAGACAAATTAACCAACTTATTGAAATTGAGAAAAAAAATTTGGCAGAATGTCAATTACTACTGACCTAGAAATTGAAAAGAAAGAAAGGAAATTTTTTTATTTTATTTTCAACGCCCAGTGGTTATATCTACAAGGTATTTATACATATTTTTAATGCTAAAACTTAACTAATTTTTTTCTAAATATTATTACTAGATAAATTAAAATTAAAAAATTAAAATTGAACTAAAGATCAAATTTAAATTAATTACATAATTTTAACAATATAAAAAATAATTTGATTTTTATTCAGCCACTTTTCTTAATTTTCAACTCTTTGATCTTTATCCAACCAACTTAAAATCTTCAATCTTTTAATCTAGCCCTCTTCTTTTCTTTTTGTTCCAATTTAACCCCTTTTTTGTATGGATTTTAATTTTAGCACACCAATTTCATTCCTGATAAAAAAAACCCAAGTTTAGTAGCATCTTATTCGATAATTAGCTAGAAATAAATACATTGTGTCGAAACCATTTTTTTTGAAAAAAAATGGGAGTTGCCACCGATCTTTATTAAGTGTGATCGAATCACTTTTGTTTTAATAAAACATTTTAGTTTACTAAAACAGTGTTTTTGGTCTATGAAACTCGAGAGAATGGGCTCGGGAGTCGGTTACGTGCGAGGAAGGATTAGCACCCTCGTCACGCCCAAAATTGGTACCGAATTGACTAGTTATTGTCTTAATGTCGAAAGTTTGAAAATTGGGAACGGATTTAAAATACGATCCTTTTTATTAACGTCGATTTTAAAAACGCTTGAATTAGATCAAAATGATTGCTAAAGATTTTCTTGTCTCGAGATATCGGAGTATCACATCCCGTAAGTTATGACACGATACCATGAACTCCCGAGCGCAAGTTTGTCTTTAATTTTGATTGGAAATCCATGTATTTTAAAATTCAAAAGAATATTTGGCAATTTAGAATCAACGAGAAAACTGAAACCCCGTAAGTTAGGGCAAAATTCCTCGATATTCTAAAACGCGAAACATTGCCTTGTTTTGAGATTTTTGTTTTTGAATAATAGTGAACACGATATTTAAACAACGTACGTTATTTTGTTTGGAATAAAATCAACAGATCCAAGTTGGATAAATATTAATTCACAATGCGATGACATGAAATAAAAAATGTGATAATGGGCATGGAATAATAATACATGAATAAAATATTACACAAGTGAATGACAATAATATGAAAATACAAATAACAAATCATAGTACATGCAATGACAATAATCATACAACATTTAAATAATAACATCGATAAATAAGGACTAATGAATTAAATGATAAAAAGGTATAAAACAAATTAAAATAAATAAAGTGTAAATAAATTTTAGAATGATAATAAATGAGTTTAAAATAAGTAATGTAAATTAAAATCTATAACCACACAAAGTAGATTAAAAAAAATGATATATATGAATAATTTTAAAATAGATAATATGTATATATAAAAGGTGTAAAATAATAGGTAAAAAAACCTAAAATAAATAATAATAAAATCATTTGAAATAAGTAAAATGGGTTTAAAATAAAGTATATAAAATAATTTTAAAATAAGTAATATATAAGTCAATTTAAAATGATATATAACAAGTTTAAAAAATATATAATATGTAAGAGTTAAAAAAATAGACAATATAAATATATTTTATAATAATAATAGTTCAAAGGTAATAAAAAAAAGAGTTGTTTGAAATATATAATGTACAATAACTTAAAAATAAACAATATAAAATAATTTAAAATGAATATATAATAAAACGATTTTTAAAAGAATTATAAATATATAAAAAAGGCTTGAAATAAACTATATGTATACATATATATAATAGGTAAGGAATATAAAATAAATAATACATATAAAATAGATTAAGATAAAATATATGCATAAAGCAAGTTAAAATAAATAATAAAAATTTAAACAAACAGTACATTAAAATAAGTTAGAATATATGTAAAATAAATAACATATAAAATATTTGAAATAACATATAAATGAAACTTTTCTTTTTAAAAAAAGAAGCTAATAAATGGATTAAATAGATATAGGACATGGTTAAAAACGAGTTAAAATTCGGGTACAAAATTATAAATACTGGAAAGTTAATCAGGGATCTAAACAAAACGCGCCGAAACTAGCAGGGACTAGATGAAAAAAATCCCTAAATGCTCACTGCACACACTTACCACAAAAGACAAGGGACCAAATCGAAAACCAAACGAAATCTGAGGGTTAAATTTAAAAAACAAAAGAAAACAGAAAATGGGACCTGATTGAATGGAGTTGCGAAGGAGAAGGACTAATCGCACAAATTTTCCCTTTAGGGAGAATGTGCAGACCCCCACCCCACCAAACGACGTCGTTTCAAAGATGAAATAAAACAAAAAATTTCCTTCTTTTTCAATCTGCCGCTTCTTCTTTTGTTTTTCAAGAAAAAAAAAACAAAACACTTTCTCCCCCTTTTGTTTCTCAACTCTCTGCTAGGGTTATGAACCCTAGCCTTTGCGCCGCCGTCGCCTCCCCTGAAACCGCCGTGGTTGGCGGCCAGGGTCACGCAAAAAGGGGATTTTGACCCTTATTTTTTGTATTTTGAGGGGGCCAAACTCATTCAATCCATCAGTCGAAGGACGAGGGCCGATTCAAGTATGTCCTCCCCTCTTCTTTTATTTCAAAATAGATCGGTATTAAAATAAATAAATAAGAAGAAACAAGAAAATGCAACGAAACTAAAAAACAACCTTTCGGAACTTCTGTTCTATTCTTGTATTTTCAGTGTGCGTAAAAAATTACAAAAGAATCGATTTTGGCCTTTATAACCGTATACAAGATTCGCTCATTGTCTTTTTTCGTTTTGTTTTCTGCCAATTTTGTCCATTTCTTCATTGTTTGTTTCGTTTGCGTGTTGATTTGGCCTTGCAGATGGTGTCAGTGGCGTCAGACGTGTGGAGGAGGCGTGCGTGGAGGAGCGGCGCGCAAGGTGGCCTTGCTGGTGAAGAGCGGTAGCTGAGGAGGAGGGCTAGGGTTTGCTTGCTAAAATTTTTTTATAGCTAGTGGGCTAGGGTTAGTTGATTTTGGGCTTTGTAATTGGGTCTGAGTTTGAGTTTGATTTTGTAATGGACTTTTTATTATTTAAACTTTTAATTGTTTTATTTAGGTTTTTTTTTTTTTTGTGGCCAGACCAAAAATTGGCCTATTACACATTGAAAACACAAATTTATCTTGCTATCACTTACGATTTCTACCCTAAACCTTAAGATACAAATTCTCTCAAAGAAACTAACAAAGAAACAAACAAAGAAATAATCCTTACAAGATTAGGATGTTTGCCAATTAATTACAAATACAAAGAAAACAATTGAGCTGATAGAAAATACAATGAATGCTCACAAGTGTTTACAAGAATAAGATAAAGAATTTAAGTACAAAGTGATTGGTAATAGATTTTTGATGTATCTTGAAGCACTTGATCAATTGTAATCTCACTTGTTGTTCTAGGACCTTTAGAAGTTGCAGTGGCGAAGCCAAAAAAAACTTTTTGGGAGAGCCGAAATTAAATTGTATATTTTTACAATAGTAAAAATGCAATTTCATCATTTTAATACTCTATATCTTTATAATTTTTAAAAGATTATATCAAATTTTTATTATTTTGGGGGCTAAAGTGTAATTTTACCATTACTAATTTAAATTTTATAACTTATAAAGGGTCTAAATAAAAAATTTTATTTTGGGGGGGCCAGGGCTCCTGCCTACCACTTTTGGCTCCACCACTGAAGCTAGTATTTATATTCTCTAATTGATTTCCAACCATTGTGGTTGTTGATGAATTGAATAGAGCCGTTGAGATGAAAATACCAGATCATTAAATTCACTTGCAACAAAAATGTATCAAAACTTTTTCTACGAATATCGATACTATTAGCATTTAATGTCTGATTTAGTGACTCTTAAAGTTAGTTTTTAACGATACCAAAGATGATTTATCGATGCTTGGTAAATGGTATTGATACTTTTTATAATTGTTTGAAAAATCATCAAGTCAGAATACGAAAAATATATCCTTACTTTTTGTAGGGAGCAGTTTTTCAATCGATTTAAAAATATTTCAATTGAGTTAAAAGAGTTTAAATCGTTTTTGAACTTTGTCAAAATTTTTTCTAAGTGTTCAAAACATTTTCTAACGTGTTTAGAAGTTTTGAAATGATTTTTATACTTTGAATTTTATAATTTCTTTGTCTAAAAATAAACTTTATTCAAAAATATTTTTATTTGTTATATCAAAACAACTCATCAAATAAAAACCAGTTTAACAGACTCAAATTATTTTTTCTCAACGAAAATACTAAATGAAGCATTAAAATTTTAAACAAAGTAGCCTGCAAGACAACTCACATGTACTTTATGTTAATTTCTTTTTAAATTTTATGAGTTTATTTTATAATTTTTTGAATTATTTTATTTTTAATATATATTTTAAAATTTTAAATTATTTATTGATGTGACATATAAGACAAATAATATCATGTCAGTATACCATATCAGTATTATTGAAAAACATTAATCTTTTAGTCATTGTATCTGTTAAAAAAATAAATTTAACTCTTTTCGAAAGGTTAAAGTATAAATTTAACTTAATAAAAAATAGATGTCAAAATAACAAAATATGTAAATATTTAAGGCTAAATTTATCCACAAATAAATTTTTGATATTATACCTAAATTAATCCAAAATTTTCTTGATAATAATCAAAATTTCAAAAAAAGAAAGAAAGAAAGAATAAACTAATATTGAATGGCAAAAAATAAACAAAATTACTAAGAAGAACCCATCATTTTTCATGGTATTGGATATTGGTGGGATCCCCTGTTTTTTCTCCCTGGAAAATTTATTTCTTGCAAAAGAAAAAAGAAATCCATTATTAAAAGACAAACTTAATGTTAGATTTTAGTTAAGATTAAGGTTTCAATTTTCAGCAAAGACGTTTGTATTTGTCAAAAATAGAATATCAACAGAAATGGTCCGTAGATCTTTCCCTTTTTTTTCCTTGGCCTTTGGGAAGTTTACGTCTGCATTGCCAAACCCCATTTCCATCCTTGTAAACTTGCGAATAATACCAAGGTTTGATCTTTCTTTCCTCTAGTTGTCATTTTCTTTTTCTCTTAATCTGAGCTCTGGGTATTTTAGGATTTGCAATTGCCTATGGTCTGTATCTGTTCTAATTATGAAATTTGATCTTTTAATATGCCAATTACAAATGGGGTTCTTCTTTGTTTTCTTCATAATTGCTTTGTTTGGTTGCTGAGAAAATTTGTTTAAGTTTTGATCAATATGTTGGAAGGAATTGCCAGTAATATTTTCAATTCATTTGGGTTCTTTGCAATGTGCAAGCTTTAATGTTTGCCAAAAAGAAAATAACTTTTTGGTCTTTGAAAACGATCTTTTTAATAATAATTTGGTTGACTAAGCATACCTTACCATGAATTGTTTTCTAGCAGTAGGGACAAAAGTTGGTGTAGTTATTGCTTAAATCTTTGTTACTCGGATTCGAGTCTTAATGTCAAATACAAGTATGTATCTGACATGAGTATGTTCAATTTTTTCTTGGATTGTATCCCCTAACTCATGTCTAAATGTGTGTTAGGACACAAGTGTCGGACAAAGGCGCTTCAAGCAAAATACATTCAACTTTTTTAAAAAGAATTGAATATGTTTGTATCAGATGCTTCTATCCGAGTCTGAGTAACGTAGTTTCTTTCTCATTGTTAGTTGAAAACCTCTTGCATGAGACTATTGTTTCCGTGTCTTCATATGTGGCAATGCAAGTGCTTTTAACCTGAAAACCTTTTCATCTGCTGCAGATACTTGAGGCATGATAATTGCTGATGCATTAATCGACATCCCAGCTATCCAAAGGATAGATAAGCTCAGAAATGTACCTCCAAGGAGGAAATCTACTGGGAAGGTGATCATGCCAGGTGGTGGATTAACGGTTCTTTCGCGGTATCTCCATGCTTCACAGGGTTCTTGTCATGATTTTTGTAAATATGGAACAGATTTGTCTCCTGGACCTGAGTCAAAGATCCCTAGGAGTCCTCTGCGTAAAGTAATTGCGCAAGAACGAGCTGCAATCAGAAATCTGGAAAGGGTCTCCGAAAGCAATGCCGGGGAGAGGAGGAAGACATCAGCAATTAGTGTTAAGGTTTCTCTGGATTCGAAAATCCAGGAAGCTGATGATCCTGTTGTTGTCGAGACTGCACAAACACAAGGAGGACACGATTTGGAAAACAATGAAGAAGATTTAACTGATACAAAGAACTCCAAAGTTAGTGTCAAGTTTTCCTATGATGCCGAGCTTCAGAAACCCAAGTATCCTTCTCATGAAGATCCGGTTAACATTGAAGCTGTGGCAGCAGAAGGTGAAGCAAAAGAGGAAGAAGAAAATGCTGAAACTAAATCACTGAGAGGAGAGAAGAATCGACAAGTTTGTGTGAAGCCTTCTACTGATTCCAAGAGCCAGAAACCCGATTGTGTTGAAAGTGAAGTATCATCTTGGACCGATAAAGAATCCGTCTTACGGGATCAAGAGTTATTATCTCTCAATGAAACTGACTATGTAGTTGCACATGTAAAAGATTCAAAGCTGAAGCCTCAATCAAAGCCATCATCTCTTGTAAAGCAGGCATGTCTGAGTGGCAAACAGAATTCTGATGGCCTGAAAAGGAAGGAAGGGAACATTTTGTCTATGACTTCGTTAGGTGTTTCCAGTGGAAGAAATAAAGGTGACACGACAATAAGAAAAGGAATAAGGACCTCTGTTATTGCTGATAAGAAAAATGTAGTGCTACCATCTGTTTCTTTGTCTCCTAAAGAATCTGATCCCAGAAATTTGAGCATGAATGCCCAAAAAAAATGGAGAGGTGTTTATCGTCCAAAGAAGCAGGAAAATGCAAAGCAAATAAAACCCGAGAAACTGCATGGTAAGAATGACAAAGTGTCTGAGAACCTAAAGGGAGTTTCTCATTCGATGGATCAAGAAAATGTTAATAAACTTAATTCGGAGCAAGCTAATCCTGAGACAACTTTGTACCTGATCAAGTCAAATCCCGAGAACAAGCCTGCAGAATCTGATAAAAAAAATGTAGTGTTGATAAGGCCACCTTCATCGTCTAAATATAAGAATATGAAATACAATCAAAGCAGAATTTTTATAGGCCAACCACCTCATGTGTATGAGAAGAAGTTGATATACAAGCCGAAGGGAATCCAATCCAGTGGATTGCCTCTGTCTTTATCCTCATTCCCGGGTAAGAGAAGCTTGAGACCAACTCTAAATGGATTGACACTCACTCAACCATCTTTAGCTTCCTTGTCAACATCAGTATCATCCAAGTCTTCCCATAATGATACCTTGACCGAACATGATAAAGCAGTTGCAGAAAATAATAAAAGTAGCTCAAAAATGATATACAAGGCTAGACCTAAAAGGGCATTGATGATTACTTCAAATAATAAGAATTTGCCTGGCAAAAAGTTAAATTTCCAGAGAGAAAAGATGATTGAACTTCCGGTTGAGGATTGCACTCCAAGGAGACTTACATTCAAGAAAAGAGAGCTCGTTGACAACAGATACGATGATAACTGGAAAGGCAAAGTTGAGGACTGTACTCCAAGGAGACTCAAGTTCAAGCAAAGGGTATATGTTAATAACATAAATGATGATAACCAAAACAGTAGAGTCAAGGAGTTCACCCCGAAGAGACTCAAGTTCAGACGAAGAGAAATTGTTGACAACCAAAATGGTGATAACCAAAACGGTAAAGTCAAGGAGTGTACTCCCAGGAGACTGAAGTTTCGGCGAAGAGTAATTGTTGACGACCAAAATGGTGATAACAAAAACAGTAGAATCGAGGAACTTACTCCAAGGATACATGAGTTCAGGCGAAAATTAATTGCTGGCAACATAGATGATCATAACCAAAATGCCAAAGTCGAGGAGTTTAGTCCAAGGAAACTTGAGTCCCGCCAAAGAAATCTTGACAACAGAAATTCTGATGATCAAAATAGTAGAGGTGAGGACTCTGCTCCAACGAAACTTGAGTCCTGCCGAAGAACTCTTGACAACAGAAATTCTGATGATCAAAATAGTAGAGGTGAGGACTCTGCTCCGACGACACTTGAGTCCTGCCAAAGAACTCTTGACAACAGAAATTCTGATGATCAAAATAGTAGAGGTGAGGACACTGCTCCAACAAAACTTGAGTCCTGCCAAAGAGCTCTTGACAACAGAAATTCTGATGATCAAAATAGTAGCGGTGAGGACTCTGCTCCAATGAAACTTAAGTCCTGCCAAAGAACTCTTGACAACAGAAATTCTGATGATCAAAATAGTAGAGTTGAGGACTCTGCTCCAAGGAAACTTATCTTCAGGCCAAAAGTGCCAGAGGAACAGAAAATCGATTACATCCAAACTAGTAAAGCTGGCACTAGCAAAAATGACTCTGGACTAAAAGAAGCCAATGGCCAGTATAATGGTACTAAAATCCAATCCAGAAAATTTTCTCTCATACAAAGAGATCTTAAAGAGAAGAAAGTTGCAGGAATTTTGTACAACAATATCATTGAAGAGACTGCAAGCAAGTTTGCAAGGACCAAGGCAAGTAAGGTGAAGGCTTTGGTCAGCGCTTTCGAAACCGTCATCTCTCTCGATACTGGCATCTCGGAATCTGAAGACGAAAACTGAGCTACGGAAGGTAATCTATCATGTAATGTACATATATACTGGTATGAATGTGCAAAGTAAAATATAAAGGTTGATATGGAAGAACAAACTTGTGAAGAATATGTTTTGCTTTAATTTTTGTCTTTGTTCCTTTACATCTAAGATCCAGTTTGATACCATAGAAATGGTAAACTTGTCTTAGATGATATATTTAACTCTGTGATAGTGATCAAACTTATCTTTTTTGCTCCCTCTTATCATAAATTCTGTGTGAATGAAAATTTGCATCTATGTTATTTGTACTCAGGTATGAGTTTCAGATATGATTAATTTGTCTGGCTTGAGGATGTTCAGTTTTTTCCAAGTATTTGGAGGGTATCTTGAAGTTCATATCTACATCCATGTGCATTGGACACTGATGTTGAATGTAGGTACTTCAAGCAAAATGAAAGTCGGAGAAACATAAGCTTGCATTCTGGATCTATGAGCCCAGATTGTATTGTTTTGATAAGAATTCTGGGAAATTTTATGTATCATACAATGATCAATTTGTTTGTAGTTATAAAACTAGTATTTCACAATATTGCCAGGAAAACAAGTTCCAGCATTCATGCAATAGATGATCCCCAATTTATGGGTTACATTATCCAGTAACATGTGTATTCCTGTTTATATTCATATTATCTTGCATCTCGTAATCATGTTTAGTATTATATTTTTATAAGTTTTGATTTTGACATGTTTACTTAATTGTCTCATAAATTTTCCCTGTATCTTATGTCGCTGATTTCTAGGTAAAAGTATTATAGGGTTCTTATACTAGAAATCAAACTGCATTTTGACTCTTTTATTCATAAAATGAGTAAACTAGTCTTTATAGGTTAGATCAAAAAGCAAATTGGTCATTCTATTAAAACTTTTGTCTAGTTTTACGGTTAAAAGTTGGTCCTTGTACCTCATACATGTGGCATGCCAAGTATCATTGTCTGATTATTCTGTCAGCCATGCTAGTTTTTTACAGGACAAAGGGATAAAATTTTAAAAAGAAAGAACCAATTGACACTTTACTCTAATGTATAGAGATTAATTTGTCCATATTTTGAGTAAAGAGAGAAAAATACTATCTGACTCCTAGTACAAGGCTTTTACAGTACTTTTATCTTGTTTTCTGTATCCTAATTTTTCCTAGTTTTTTATGTGTGTTATTAATGAATCGTGTAATTGTTTCATGTCGATGTATTATCTCCTAAAAAGGAAGGGTATGAGCACAGCATCCTTATGGTATCTATTAACTTATACTATAAAGATGTAAGATCCATCAGTGGTGATAAGGTCACCTCTTCCATTTCAACTATGACATATCAGAAAACAGTGAGGCATGTATGAAAATACATACACGTATTGCACACATTGTTGTATTTTACACTCATACCTCAAGCTCGAGTAACATAAATACATATGCTTCTTACAAATTGGGTGGACCATTAGGCTTCATCTTAATCCTTTGCTACATTGTTTGACCTCGATGGGTTGCTTGATGTCTGTGTAGTTTGATTAATTTGTGGTCGATACAGTGCTGCCATCTTGTTATTGTAGAGTTCCATATTCAAGGACTGCACCCAAAAAATCAGTTTCAAGAACACAAAAAAGAATATATATTATTTGGACTTCATTTTCCTCAATATTTATTGACATATATTTTGAGATGAATATAATGTTATGATCTAAAAAAGACATAAAAAAGTCTTTGGCAAATATTATATTTCATTTAATTTTTATAAATAAAAATTTATTTTAAATTAATGGAGAAACTTATAAATTGTATTATATACGAGAATTAATAGCATTCGATTTGAATCAGATAACTTACCTATTCCATTTAATTTGATTTCGATTTGGTTATTAATAAGGAAGAATACTGTACATTAGCAGTAGAAAAAAAGAAAAAGAAAGAATCGAAACCTTGTCAAGTTAAGATCATGAATGTAAATTTGACGTACTTGAGCTAGAAAAGTGCAATACGGATCAGGCGAAGGAATAGAGCCATGTGAGCTAGCATCTGAATTCGCTTGAGCAGCCGCGGCGAAGCGCGTTGGAATCATATGCGGCGGTGTCACGAAGGATGGAGGAGGAGGAGGAAGAAATGTGTGGGTGGGAGCAGTGACTGGTGAAGGATTGGGAGCAAAGGAGTTGTTATCGTCAAGTATTCCGATCCCCATTCCGACGCCCATCCGAGCTAAAGCCGACATTTGAAGCTGCCGCCGCGTCTGCTGCATCATCATCTGGGCCGCCATGTTTCTCATACTCATCATTTTGACTTGTGTTTGGAGTTGTTTCAAGTATTCAATCACTTCATCAAGCATCGAAGCTTTATCTGTCTATATATAGAATGTAAAATTAAAATTTAAAACCTAAATCTTCAACTAAAATTGAACAGAAAAAAAAAAGAAAAAGAAAAAAGCAAGATAATCTTACCTTACTTGCATTTGGCACTAGCTTCTGAAGAGTATTCATCTTTTGCTTAATTCTATGTCTTCGTCTCTGCTACAATTAACTAAATTTTTACATATCGTAAAATTTCATTAAAAAAAAAAAAGAAGAGAAATTCTTACCCTTTCAGAGAGATTATGAATAGCTGATGCTCGACTCCGTCTTGTGGCCTGGGAGCGACCTGTTTCACCTCTAGTCTCCTGGTCCTCATCTTGGTTTTCCTACATGTTATTTCAATTTAAATAAAATTATATTTTTTTATTAACAAATAATAATTTGAACTAGATGAAATTGATTCGCTACGTTAACAATTGTGGCTAGTTTTAATGAGTAGCAGAAACAGAGTAATATTGCCAAATGAAGTAATTTTACCGATCCATCCTGATAAGCATAGTCCTCATCGATGGCTTTGGCCTTCATAGTTTGAGGCGACAGATGGGATGCCCAAGTCATCATCGTACTATCATCATTCTCCTTGCAAAATGCAGCACTAGCACTTGCGCATGCACTAGCATATTCTTCTCCAACACCACCTCTTGGAATTTCCCCGCATACATCGGAGCTCGACCGTGCCCGTTTCTTTACCACCGCTGCTGTTGGCAAACGACCGGAGCTCCCCGATGATACAGCAATGGAACTCACGACTGCCTGTGTCTGGTTTTGGTCATGTTGAAGTAAGTTGAAGTTATGGTTTTGGGTGTGAAGGCATGTGGCTTGATGGACTATGGACTCTAGTGTGTCACCAGAAATACCCCATGTCGGCTTTAATGAAGCAGTAGGAAGGTGCCTATTCAACCCATGGAAAGCTAGCTGACCATTTTGCCATGTTAGCTCTGCAACTTCATGGTTGGACCTTAATTTCAAGTTAAAAAAAAAAAAAAAAAAGGTTGAAAATCAAAGCAGTCCCAATGAAGAAAAGGAAACAAAAAATTATATCCAAAAAATATAGAACGAAACTAAAAAGAACATGCATTGATTGTTCATACATGGGGTTGCTTATGTGGGAAGATCGATTGGTTTCATTATCTTCTTCCACGAAATGGACTTGTTCTTGAGATGGGTGCTTTAGATTCCAACAATTTGGAACTACACAGTGGCTCATGGTGATGATGATGAATTGGATTCTTTACCAAGCTCTCTTTTTTGAGTCTTGCTTTATTTTATCTCCCAATGAAGACATATTATTATAGCAGTTTTTGAGGTTTGAGTTTTGAGTTAAGATTCTGTCATTATTCTCAATCTTTTTTGGTCCCTTTTCTTGGATATGTCAAGTGATTTGATGCAGATTTGACATTTAACCAGAACGAACAATGCACTATGCGAGCCAATCAGAGAAATAGATACGTTTTTGGCGTTTCTAATGTTTTTTTCTTTGGATAATTATATTATATGAACAAGTTTTTATTATTTTTAAAATTTTTTCGCTTTAAGATTAACTTTTAAAATGTGCCTTTGTTTTTGCCCTTTTACTAAAATATTTGAATATTTAATTCTTAATCTAATTTGTGCTCTTTGAGGAAAGAAAAGGTGGATGTGGATGCTTAAATATGTCGAAATTTTATTAAAATAAATCACTTACTTTAATCATAATCTCATGAGATTAATACAAACACATTAGTTTGGAATTTATTGTGGAACCGGTTAAACTACCCTAAATTTAATTAACTATATATACCTTTCCACCTTCACACAACCCCCTAACTTCTACTACAAATTTAATTTCTAAATTGTAGAATGGTTTTATTGAGATTGCAAGACAACACAAAGTTTCTACTCCCACAACTATGATAATATATATATATATATATATATATATATACTCACTAAATTATATTCTAGATTGTAGTACATAGGCTTAATCGAGTTGATGAGCACTACTTTATCATCCTAATTCGATTTGATTTTTTTTTAATTAAGTTGAGTGAAATGAAATTCAAGTCTAGTCGAATCGGGTGAAATTATTTGAGTTAAATTAAAAAATTAAACATTTCAAATTAAAATATTATTACAGTATAACTAATTCTATGTTAAAGTATATAAATTTGAAATTATATATATTTAAAAAAATTTTCAAAGCAAAATAAAAAAAATACTTTAGTATCATAAATTTGAATAATTAATTAACTTATTTAAGTCCCAAAATTATTATTCTAGATTTTTTTTATTTTTAAAATTTGTTTATATATTTTTTAGGATTTTTTTTTTGAAATTTTGATAGTTTTTTTAAAAGACCAATTTGATCATTTTCAAACTTGACAAGGATCAACATGGTATTTACACCAATCTGTTATTCGAATTATTCGAGTTATTCAAATTGTAAAATTCAACTCGATTCGAACTCGAAACTTGAATCACTTATTTGAGTTGATTTGAATAATTCGAATAAATCGATTCTATTAAGTCGAAATTCAAATTTTTTTTGAATCGAATCGCGTTTTGCTTATCTATATTAGTATACTAATGATTCATTTGGTTATTAGTATAAAAACATGAGAATTTTTTTATACATATATATTATAATAGTTAGATATATAATGAAGAATAGTTAGTACAATTTTAATCTTAAAATTAGAAGGATGACTAAAAACTCTTGTAAAAAATAAGATCTATTCAAAATAAGCAAATAATTTTTCTTCTCTTTTCCAAAAACAAAGTTATGTGAGTGACTAAAAATTACTGATTGAAGTTAGTTTATTGCTAACCTAATTTTATTGTAGAAATTTTCAGGATCAATGATTGGATCTTGCAAACTATAAGTACTTTTTCTTGGATAAAGGAAGAGATTACTTGATCCATTTTCGTATCGCTCATGATCTATAAAATAACAGGGGCTTCCATTTCAAATGCATATCCCATTTTTGCGCAGCAGGGGTATGAAAATCCATGAGAAGCAACTGGGTGTATTGCATGTGCCAATTGCCATTTAGTGAATAAATTTGTGGATATTGAGGTTCCACAAGCGGTACTTCCCGGTACAGTATTTGAAGCGTTTGCTAGAATTCCTTATGATATGCAATTGAAACAAGTTATTGCTAATGGTAAGAAAGGGGCTTTGAATGTGAGTGTTGTTCTTATTTTACCAAAGGGGTTTGAGTTAGCCCTGCTTGATCGTATTTCGCTTGAGATGAAAGAAAAGATAGGCAATATGTCTTTTCAGAACTACCGTCCCACTAAGAAAAATATCCTTGTGATAAATCCTGTGTTGAAGGCCAATTTTGGGCCACCCCTAAAACCAATTACAATTAAAACCCAAACCCAGAAGCCCAATTAAGCCTAAACAACTAAACCCGAAGCCCAACTAACCCAAACCCCCAATTACATCAAAACCCGGAGCCCACCTAAACCTACCCAAACCTTAGCCTAACTACCCAAGACCCAACACAGCAGCCCAATAACCAAGCCCAATACCCATTACACAAAAATTTTTTTGAAACCCTAATGCAACCCTAGCCACCTACCCTCCCCCACTTGCCTCTGCCATCTGACCAGCGCCGCCAATGTCCCATCGCCACCGACTCTGCAGCACCGCCAAAGGCCACCTGCTCCACCGTGCCCATACCTGCAAAATGAGCAAGACACGCAAATAATAAACAAATAGAAAAAATGGGGTTATAAAACCTAAATCAGATTGTAAAAAGGGGATTCTTCTTCTTTCTTTTTTCATTCGTACAGAAAAGAAAGAACACAAAAACAAAAAAAAAAGCATTCCATTTTCAGAGTTAATATAGTGTTTAAATATAGAACTAGCATTCAGACAAACAAAAGACACCAAGATCAACAAATCAGAAGTTAAAAATCAGAACCGATCTAAGGTGATTTTCTTTTTCTTTTATTTTATCCTCGTTTTAGGTCGATTTTATACATATATATAAATATCAAAAAATATAATAAAATAACAGAAATAAAAAAAAATAAAAAATTTTACCTTTTCCGGCCACCGCGTGCAGTGGCCGGCGCCGGATGGACGGCGGCCGGCGACGGTCCGGCGATCGGACCGGATCCCCTCCCCTGGCCGGAAATCGCTCCGGACCCTTCTCTCCCCTCTCTCTCCTTTTTTTTTCTCCCTCACCTCCCCAAATGAAAATTTTCAAAAAAATTTAACTTATATAGGGGACCAAAACGCACCGTTTTGGTCCCCCCACGAATTTGAGCAAAACGGCGTCGTTTAGGCGCCGACCCGATCCGACCCACTCCGGACTAGGATCCGCGTGTTTTTTAAGGGAGGGGCTATTTACGCAATCGGCCCCTCCGCTTTTTCAACGTTTTACAATCAGGTTATTATATTTTAATTTGGCCCTGAAATTTTGTACAGTTTTCAATTTAACCCCCGTGTTAAGCGCTGCGTTTTAATGACTGGGGATATTTCTATTTTGGTCCTCCTCTGTTGCGCGTGTATTGCAATCTGGTCCTTTCTTTTATTTTCTTCTTAAATCTGCCCCAAAACTTTGATTTTAATTTAATTTTCGTCCTTTTTTTATTTTATTTATTTATTTATTCATTTTCGTTTTTATATATTATTATTATTTTTACTAATATTATTAACACTATTATTTATATTATTATTGTTGTTATTGACATCCTGATTATGCACATATAATTATTTTTAATGTACTATTGTATTTAATTATCATTATATGTAATATCAGTATAGGTTTTATTATATATGTAAATATATGTATATGATATTATTTTGATTACTTTATGTTAATATTATTATTATATTATATTTATCTTTCATATTGCATCATTATTTTAGTATTACTATTATGTATATATTATTATTTTATTTAGTATCAATCATGGTACTTATTTTGTCATACGTGTATATATATGGTATTATATTTAGTTGCTTTAATTTCATATTGTCATTTTTAGTATTATAATATTATATTCATAATTAATATTAGTATATATTTTATTATGTATGTATATATATTTTTTATTTAGTATTATCGTTTCTATTATATCTATACTTATGTTTATTATTTTCATTATTATTTTTTATCGTTATTATACATATATATTTAAGTAGTATTACTATTAATTGCCTAGTAATATTATTATTATTATTATTTCTAATAAATATACATTATGTAAATATTCTAATACTACTTTGTATATATATATATATATATATATATTTTATATGTTTTGTACATATGTCTTCTTTTTAATGTTTTATATATTTATGTACATATTTCAATATCATATATTTTTATATATTATGTATATTTATTTTGCCATTCCATGTGCATATTTCCTCACCGTCTCATATAGAATCTTTCGTATTATCCTTATTATCGTAAATATTTGTATATGTTATGGTATTTATGTATACATTTTTAATTCGTATACGTATATGTTTCCGTGTTGTTACGTGTTTTCAACATTATTATTATTTTTATCCCCATTACATTCATTATTGATATTAGTACATATATTTTACTATACATATATATATACTTTTTATATTAGTATTTTTCTCATACATCATTATATTATTTATTATACATATTATTTTCATCATTTATTATTTTATTTTATTTTAATATTATTGTGTATACATTTTTCATACATGTTATGTACATACATTTTCAATATTTGTTTTATATATGTATGTGTATATATTATATATATATATTTTAACATTACAAGTTATATCTATATTATCTTAAGCATATGCTTCAAACACTATATATTGTATATTTCTAACACTATATATATATATATATATATATATATATATATATAATAAATATATATATTTTATGTACATATACTTTTCAACCATATTATATATCAACCCTTTCAATATCATATTGTACGTATTTTCAATACTATATTACACAGATTTTTACCATGTTATGTCTGTGTCTTTCAACATCATTATATACATACTTTCTATGTTATTTATACATTTTCATATGTGTCGGGTACATGTTTTAAATACCATTATTATACGTGTATACATATACACCCATTGTTTCCATTTCGTGTTTAATTCTCGTATTACGTTTAATATCGCATATATCTTTATTGTTTGTAATATTATTGTCACACTTATTTGCTTAATATATCTCTAGCTCTGTTATTTGTTTATCATTTTGCTTTGCATTATTTCGAAAATCTTATTCTTGTTTTCCTAAATATACGAGGCAACGTATCGGTTTGACACAATATCATCGATTTCATCGCTATGTTGGGTGAATATCGGTCGACTCGTGTTAAAACGATAGGTCCTTCTCAAAAATAAGAAAAAAACTTAAAGATTTCTCGTCTTTTCAATTGGATCACGATTAAATTATATATTGAACTCGTATTTTTGAAAATTAAGACAACACGTGTTTATGAGATACCAATTTTGGGCGTCGCGAGGGTGCTAATACCTTCCTCATAGCAGAACCGACTTCCGAACCCTAATTTTCTCTGGATTTTAACGTAGACCTAAACTCGGCCTTCTTTTGTTTTAAAAAAAATAAAGTTCTAAGGTGCCCGATCACACCTATGAAAAAGATCGGTGGCGACTCCCCCTTTTTTGTATTTCAAAAATCAAACTTCAATTTTCAAGTTTTCAATAAATCGCCACAATTAGCGACCGAGCTAAATTTTCACGTCGCTACAGCTGGCGACTCCACTGGGGACCAGCATTTTTGAGAGTCGAGTCGAATTAAACGTGTGTTGTCAAATCTTTCAAAATTCCTTGTTCAAATTAATGTTTAGTCGTGATCCTAAAAACGTGTTTTTGAAAAATCATGCATTTGCATCGTGTTGTATATATTCTTCTAACTTGTTTTGTCCGATTGTTTTAAAGCTTTAAATTTTTATGGTTTTAGTTTTGGTTTAGTTTTAAATAAATGTGAAGGTTTGTGAGTTTCTCCCCACACACCGTGCACTTGCATTTTGCATAACATGAGCTCTCTACCCGGGCTCCGTCCGTTTAAGTGAAAGTAAACGCTACGCCTTTGTGAGTTAACTCGTCCCTCCGCACAGGCTAATGAATACTTTCGGGTTACATACTACTTATGCTTTCGTGAGTTAACTTGTCCCTCCGCATAGGCATAAGTAAGTGTAATCCCTCGAATTGAGCTCGTGAGCCTGTGATGGGCTACGACCGAGGCTTCGTACTAGTCTTAGCAGATGATAGTATGAACAATTCGAGTACCTGTCTAGAATCGAAGCCACATATAGTGAACCGTACGAGCCACCTAATTAGAGCCATGCCGAACCTCTGTCCGTTAGTAGTCACCGAAATAAGTGCACGGGAGGAACGCCCCTTACCTTTTGCATTTTCACTTTCTACACAAAGGAGATTAGGTCTGTTTAATAAATTAGTTCGAATTGATGAATTTTCCATGTTTTTTGCCTGTATTTAATTACTAATCAGGGTTATTTGTCTTTGCCTTATTGTTTTTCTCATCATGCATTATAGGCATCACATTAGGAGGGTGTTGATTAAAGATTAGTGGCCAAAAAACGGGTTTCTAATGGAAGAGCCAATTATACAAACAGTCGAGAAGAATGCCGTGGTTCGGGACTGGTCTCTAAGAACTCAAAAGGAAAAAGGGGATAGTCTAGTGGAGGGATGTTTTGCCAATCTGCCTGAGCACGTGACGGTCAATGTTTGTCAGAATAACCTTGAAGACTTGGTTCAGATTTGGAATCAGTGGGACTCAGACATTAAAGGTATATTCACTGAGAAGTACGGAGATATAGCCCACTTGATCACTATCAACATAGATGAATGTTTGATTCAAGCCATGATCAGATTTTGGGATCCAGCCTGCCAATGTTTTACTTTCAATCGGGAGGACATGACCCCAACTATAGAGGAGTATACTGCTTTGCTTCGTATTGATAATGCACAGCCCCATAAGATATATGTGAAGGAGCCTAAGCCGATGACCTTTAAGAAGAAGCTAGTGAGGTTGACAGATATGACAGACGCAATGGGGTGAAAAAGCGAGATAAAGAAGAAGAATGAAGCCATTTGTATCCCATGGTCTTCCTTACGAGATTTGGTTCTGAACCATCCTGACATGATGAAAAGGGTGAATCTATTCGCTTTGGCTATCTACGGTTTGATCATCTTCCCGAAAGTTTTCGGACATCTTGAAGTCGCGGTAGTTGATTTCTTTAAAAAATTAAAACAAGGAATCAACCCTGTCCCGACTATTCTAGCCGAGACCTTCAGATCTTTGAGTAGTTGTCGAAGAAAAGGGGAAGGACGATTTATTGGATGCGCGCAGTTGCTCAATGTTTGGATTCTGAGCCATTTTTGGAAAGTCGAGCGCACTCCGTTTCACATGTTTTCAAAAACATTTGCCCCATTGGAAGCCTATCTCAAGAAAGAATGACTCAAGGAAGTCACCGAGCAACACTGGGTCTCATTTTTTCAAAACTTTTGCGCCGAGGATATAACATGGGGAGCACCGTGGATACGCCCGTCAGTTCTGTTACACAGGGTCGGAAAACAAGACTGGGTGCCACTACTTGGTTTATGGGGAGGTGTTGGATATGCCCCGCTATTAGTCCAAAGGCAATTTTCTTCGCGACAATTTATACCCGCCACAGGAGGGTTAGCACAGTCCGAGTTCGCTTTTGCGGGTGAGGGATACATGAAGAGGATCCGAGACACTGCAAAATCTTGGAAGAAAATTCATCTGATGGAGTTGGCCCTGTACGCTGATACTCTCACTCAAGATTATGACGTATGGAGGATTCAGCGGATAAATAGTCAGCAAGTCTCGTCAATGAGTGGCGTCTTTTAGAATCCTTTCCTAAAAGAATTGCCATCCGAGTTAGAAGTGGCAAGGCAAGAGTTTGAACGCGAAAAGACCAAGATGTCAAGGGATCTTAGTGCTCTGCAAGAGGAAAATTACCAGTTAAAAATCAATGTTCAGATTGAAAGGTCTAAAACCGAGAAAGTGCAAAAGGAAGTGAAAGTTGTGAGAAATGATTTAAGGGACCTTCATCTGGAAAACAAGAAATTGAGAGTCACTATCAAGAATAGCGGGTTGGGCAAATCATTATCGGAATGGAAAGAGGAGATAAGCAACATCAAAGGGGGAATGGAGTTCTGGAAGGAAAAGGCGAAAAAGGAAGAGGAAAAGGCCGCACGGGCTGTGATGGAGTTAAGGAAGAAGAACGCAGAATATGAAGCCGTATCTGCCGAAGTAATGACTAGTCAATCTAAATTTCAAGAACTAAAAGAAAGGATACGGGATTTAGAGGTCATACTGCAAGATCGTCAGCAACAATTGGATAGTCTCTTAAAAGCCTTGGAAGAGAAGAACGATCAATATGATAGAGACATTCACGCTTATAAAATGGACCTCCAAGAAAGAGAGATGTAACTAGGCTTCTTGATCAACAAAATCCGTGAAGCGGCCATACAAATGGTACAATTATCAGATGAAGCAGAGGATCTCAGCTGCTAATTCCCGCCGAGTCAACGATCGAGCATATCGGAATTCTTAGAGCGAATAAAGAAGTATAGTGAAGTAGCTAGAAAGTTCATGTAATAGCCAAATCAAAATGACGAAATGTTTTGTAATGAACTCTTTTGATGAATGAAATGCCTAAGTAGGGGCTATCTTGAAATCAACACCAAATTCTTGCATATTTATTCATAACTAACATTCATTTGTCATTTATTCAACTTTTATTTGTCATGCATTCATCTTATTCATTCATTCATTCATTGTACATTCCATAATCGCTCACTAAGGGTAGGATCATATAATGCGCAGTTGCAATACTTCAAATCTGGAATCACGCCACTCGTATAGAACGCGTCGACAAGCTAGAACAATAGAGGCTGAATTCAATGAAAGGATTGAAAGAATGGAAAGAATCCAAAAAGAATTACAAGAGCAATTGGCTAGGTCACAGCAAGAGACGAGAGACTTAATGGTGAGATCACGAGAAGAATCGCTCGAACAGAAAGATCAAATGAACAAGATGATGGAGATGATGTCAACTTTAGTTAAAGGAAAAGGACCCATACAGAGCCCTGACATCGAGGAACCTCGCTCGAGAGTTAATCACAATCAAGACCCGCTCTATCCCCCCGGATTCACTCCGCCACATGCCCACGCAGCACAAAGAGGGTACACCCAGGGGGAACCCACAGATCTAGAGCAAAGGCCGGTGCCACCTGCTGATTTAGGGCAAGGAATATTCATATCAAATCCTGGTGCCAATCCTGCCAATCCAATTGTTCCAGATTTGGACGATCTAGTGGAAATGGCCAGGTTGAGAATGGAGGATCACGAGGCTCAAGAGAAGTATAAGAGTTTGGAAGAAAGACTTAAAGCAATCGAAGGCACTGAAGTCTTCTCGGCAGTAGGTGCTAAAGAACTTAGTTTGGTACCTGATCTAATTTTGCCTCCGAAGTTTAAGATACCGAATTTTGAAAAGTATGATGGGACAAGATGCCCAAAAGCGCATCTCATTATGTTTTGCCGGAAGATGACCGGCTATGTGAATGAAGACAAACTACTCATACATTGTTTTCAAGATAGTCTAGTAGGATCGGCTCTTCGGTGGTACAACCAGCTTACTAGGGAAAAGATCCGATCTTGGAAAGATTTGGCATCGGCATTCTGTGAGCAGTATAAGTATGTATCGAATATGGTGCCAGACCGGATGACCTTGCAAATGATGGAGAAAAAGCCGTCAGAGACTTTTAGATAGTATGCGCAGAGATGGAGGGACGTCTCGGCCCAAGTGGAATCCTCACTAACAAAAACGGAGATAACCGTTCTCTTTATCAACACCTTAAAGGCTCCGTTTTATGACAAACTAGTGGGAAGCGCTACAAAGGATTTTTCAAATATCGTAATATCTGGAGAGCTTATCGAGGGTGCCATCAAAAGTGGGAGGATGGAAGGTTCAGAAAGTTCAAGAAGGACAGCATCCATGAAGAAGAAAGAACCAGAAGCCCACATGGTGGGAATGGGAAGCCGTTATACCCCTAATCCGTATCCAAACCAACCCCGACCTCGAAACTATCCACCTCCGAATTTCTATTATCCTCCTCAAACCCCATACTACCAAGCTCCTCCTCTTACCTACCCCGTATACGCCGCGAATCACCAAAGACCTGTCACCACATTTCCACAAAATACGGTACCCAGTCAAAGCCAGCCCAGAAATGAGCCAAGGCCAGCAAGGCCTAACACCGAGAGACCACAATTTACCCCCATCCCTGTGTCGTATGGGGAGTTATATCCTAAACTTTTGGAGAAACAGTTGATCTCTCCTCATTACATGGCACCCTTGAAACCTCCATACCCGAAATGGTACGATCCGAATGCCAGTTGCACATACCACGCCGGAAACCAGGGGCACTCTATGGAAAACTGTCTGGCCTTCAAAAGGAGAGTTCAATGACTCATCGACGCGGGCATTCTGCGATTTGATGGTACTGACAGTACAGCCGGGAACCCATTCCCAAACCACACCGAAGGGAATGTGAGTGCAATAGGAGAGGAGGACAAACGACAAAGTAGAAGATGAGTTTCTGAAATAAGAGCACCTCTGCAGAAAATCTGGGAGGTACTAGTTGAAAAGGGTTTATTCTGTCGTCCTAAAGGTGTGTTGGAAGGAAAAATTACAAAAGGTCAAAGTTTTTGCGGATTCCATGATATTGAAGGACACAACATTCAGTCTTGCGAAGAGTTCAGGAGATTGCTGCAAAATATGATAGATAATAAGGAGATAGAGATTTTTTATAAAGGTGAGGAGACCGATAGAGGAGAAATATGCGCCTCCGACAATCAATCTTTAGGTTTCCCGTACAGCGCCGACCGACCGTTAATAATTTATTATGATACGAAGAAAGAGCCGGTAAAATCGAAGATGATCATTGAAGTACATCTCCTTTCCCCTATAAGAATGACAAAGCCGTACCATGGAAGTATGATATTAATATCGTCACACCGGAAGGTGCAAAGTCTGAAGCTATAACTGGAGATGTTGGGGAGGTAGGTCATTTTACTCGAAGTGGGCGGTGCTATTCTAAAGAAGTCGAGCCAGCAAAGAAAAACAGCGACTTGAAACAAAAAGGAAAGGCAGTAATAAATGAGGCCGAAGTCGAGCAAGAAGTTCTGCCCGTACAAGCAATTAAAAAGCCTGTGGATGAGGAAGAAGCACAGGAATTCTTGAAGTTTATCAAGCACAGCGAGTACAACGTGGTGGAACAGTTAAATAAGCAGCCAGCCCGAATCTCGGTCCTATCTCTCTTTGTTAAACTCGAGCCACACCAAAACGCTTTGTTGAAGGTGCTTTGAATCAAGCTTACGTAGCAAATAACATATCTGTTGAAAAGCTTGATCGGTGGGTAAATAATTTGAATGCGGATAATTTCATTTCTTTTAGTGACGATGAAATACCACCGAACGGTAGAGGCTCTGTAAAGGCATTGCATATTACGACTCGCTGCAAGGGCTACATAATACCAAATGTGCTCATCGACAATGGGTCGGCACTGAACGTTATGCCTTTGGCCACACTTTTCAGGATCCCGATGGATCTGTCCTATTTAAGGCCTTGTCATTCCACGGTAAGGGCTTTCGATGGGACGAGGCGCGAAGTTATGGGAAAGATTGAAATCCCTCTAGAAGTGGGCCCGTATATATACGATGTGGAATTTCAAGTCATGGACATTACACCGTCATATAATTGCCTCTTGGGAAGACCTTGGATCCATTCTGCTGGAGCAGTCCCATCATCCCTCCACCAAAAGGTGAAATTTATTATGGATGGCTGTTTGGTCACCGTCGAGGGAGAAGAAGACATTGTAGCATCTATTTCTACCGACGCACCATACATTGAAGTGAATAAAGATGCTGTGGAATGTTCCTTTCAATCCCTTGAATTTGTCAATGCCACATTCGTCGCCGAGGGAAACAGAATTCCTGTACCAAAACTCTCAAGAAATACCAAAATGAGTGTCAGGTTGACTGTGGGAAGAGGGGCTCGAGCAAGAAGAGGTTTAGGGAGATATCTGCAAGGAATAGCCAGGGCTCTGAAACCAGTGCACCACAAGGCCAGATACGGTTTAGGTTTTCAGTCGGATATACGTCAAAGAAGGAGATAATGGAAGAAGGATCAGGAAAGAAGGGTCGCAAGGACCTTAGGCTGGGAAATAGAATGGGAGCCTATAGCTTACCCTCCTTTGTCAAAAACATTTACGTCTGCAGGAACGATGTACCCCGAACAAGACAATACACGAAGCATACTGTTAATCATTGAAAGGGGTCTCTAAAATGTCAGTATAAATGTCATTGACAAAGGAGATGGCGCAAGTAAAGACATCTCAAGGATACGCCCTTGTCCCCCGGACTTTATGTTGAACAATTAGACTGCTGAAGACCTTCTTGTAGTTTATAAGTCTTCAGAGTAATGCTCAAACATTAACCCTCTATTGTGTCCTTAGATATAATAGAATTCTTTTGTAAGAGCTTGCATTCGCTCTTTATCATTCAAATGAATATCAATGAAGATGCATTTTGTCACGATATTTCCCATTATTAATTTCATAATCATTTTCTCATTTCATAGCCTATCCTTACATCTGCTTCATACCATTCCATAACATTTCATCTTGGTTCCAGTACTTGGATGCCCCTCTATAGTTTCCTTTTCCATTCAACTTTCAGGTGCTCAGATATCAATGGCATGAACAAACCCGTTACGAGTCCTGAAATCGATTTTGAGAAGGCTGTTTGTTTAGGAGAATTTGAAGCCGAAGAAAATACTGAAGACTATTTCTCGTCGCCCGATTTGTTAAGAATGGTGGAATAAGAGGATAAATAGATCTTGCCTCATCGGGAATCTGTTGAAATAATAAATCTGGGAACTGAAGAAAGGAAGCAAGAAGTGAAGATTGAGACCTCTATTTCAGGGAACACCAGGCATGATTTGATTGCTTTGCTCCGTGAGTACAAAGATGCATTTGCATGGTCATATCAGGACATGCCAGGATTGGATGAAGATGTGGTGGTCCACAAACTCCCATTAAAACCAGAATGCAAACCCATTCAACAAAAGCTAAGACGGATGAGACCTGAGATGTTGTTGAAAATAAAAGAGGAAGTCAAGAAGCAATTTGACGCTGGTTTCCTACAAGCCTCCAAATATCCTGAGTGGGTGGCTAACATAGTCCCGGTACCAAAGAAAGATGGCAAAGTACGAATGTGTGTAGATTATCGTGACCTGAATCGAGCAAGTCCAAAAGATAATTTTCCTTTGCCACACATCGATACATTGGTGGATAACACAGCCAAGCATTCATTGTTTTCATTCATGGATGAATTCTCGGGTTATAATCAGATAAAGATGGCTCCAGAAGATATGGAGAAAACTACCTTCATAACAATGTGGGGAATATTCTGTTATAAGGTAATGCCGTTTGGATTGAAGAATGCCGGGGCAACATATCAGAGAGCTATAGTGACATTGTTCCATGATATGATGCATAAAGAAATAGAGGTCTACATCGACGATATGATTGCTAAATCCCGAGGGGAAGAAGAGCATGTAGTGAACTTGAAGAAGTTGTTCGACAGACTAAGAAAGTTCCAGCTAAAGCTCAATCCGGCCAAATGTACATTTGGGGCTACCTCGGGAAAATTGCTAGGCTTCATCGTCAGCGAAAGAGGCATTGAAGTTGATCCAGACAAAATAAAAGCCATTCAAGAGTTACCACCGCCGCGCACGCAAAAAGAAGTCAGAGGATTTTTAGGGAGGTTGAACTACATCGCTCGGTTCATTGCTCAACTTACCAATCAATGCGACCCAACCTTTCGGCTTCTTCGAAAGCATAATCCGGGAGAATGGAACGAGGAATGCCAGGTGGCCTTTGATAAGATAAAACAATATCTGTCTAGCCCTCCAGTGCTAGTACCGCCAATCCCGGGAAGACCACTGATATTGTATCTGACTGTGTTCGAGAATTCCATGGGTTGCGTACTGGGGCAACACAACGAATCAGGAAAGAAAGAAAAGGCGATTTACTACCTCAGCAAAAAGTTCACTGAATACGAGGCAAGGTATTCGTCCATTGAAAAATACTGTTGCGCTCTAGTTTGGGTAGCTCGAAGACTCAGGCAATATATGTTGTATCATACGACATGGTTAATTTCAAAGCTGGATCCAATAAAGTACATGATGGAATCGCCTGCACTCTCAAGAAGAATGGCACGATGGCAAATCTTATTATCAGAGTACGATATCGTCTATGTGAGTCAAAAGTCGATAAAAGGAAGTGCAATAGCGGATTTCTTAGCGGCTCGAACGACAGAGGAGTATGAGCCCTTGAGATTCGATTTCCCATATGAAGACTTAATGTGCATCACAGAAAAGGAATCCGAGTCATCAAATGAGAAGCCATGGAAGATGAGCTTTGATGGTGCATCAAATGCATTGGGGCATGGGATCGGAGCAGTCTTGGTATCGCCGGAAGGGAATCATTACCCGTTCACTGCCAGGCTAAATTTCTTCTGTACCAACAACATAGCAGAGTATGAGGCCTGTATCATGGGACTTCGTGCAGCAATTGAACGAAATATCAAAACTTTAGAGGTGTATGGAGACTCAGCATTGGTGATATACCAAATCCGTGGAGATTGGGAAGTGAGAGATTCAAAATTAATCAGATACAGCGATCTAGTGGCAGTACTGATTAAAGAATTCAAAGAAATAACTTTTAATTACTTCCCCCGAGAAGAAAACCAATTGGCTGATGCCCTAGCTACTTTGGCTTCAATGTTCAAAGCAAACAAAGAAATAGAGATAATGCCTCTGCAAATGAGTATATATGAAGCCCCTGCGCATTGTTTCAGCATTGAAAAAGAGCCAGATGGACGGCCATGGTTCTATGATGTCTTCGAATATATCAAAAATCAAAGGTATCCCGAACAAGCGAATGAGAACGACAAAAGAACAATCAGAAGAATGGCAGCGGGATTTGTTCTTGATGGGGACATCCTGTACAAAAAAGGAAAAGATCAGGTGCTTTTGAGATGTGTAGATACCGCCGAAGCTAGGAAAATACTTGAAGATGTCCACGAGGGAATTTGTGGAATACATGCCAATGGCTTCACTATGGCTAGGAAGATTATGAGACTCGGCTACTACTGGATGACGATGAAAAACGACTGCATTAGTTTTGCAAGAAAATGCCATAAATGTCAAATTTACGGCGATAAAATTCATGTAGCCCCTTCGCCCCTTCATGTCATGACTTCCCCGTGGCCTTTTTCTATGTGGGGCATGGATGTTATAGGGCCAATTTTCCCAAAGGATTCTAATGGACACCGATTCATTTTTGTGGTTATTGATTACTTCACAAAATGAATAGAAGCCGCTTCGTTTGCCAATGTGACGAAGACTGCAGTCTGCAGGTTTTTGAAAAAGGAAATCATTTGTCGATATGGTTTGCCCGAAAGAATCATTTCAGATAACGCCTTGAATCTGAACAACAAGATGATGAAAGAAGTGTGTGAGAAATTCCAAATAAAGCATCACAACTCCTCGCCCTATCGTCCAAAGATGAATGGAGCTGTTGAAGCAGCAAACAAAACTATTAAGAAGATCATTGGGAAAATGACCGAGACATATAAAGACTGGCACGAGAAGCTACCATTTGCCTTGTATGCATATCGCACATCTGTGCGGACATCTACTGGTGCAACTCCTTTCTCTCTGGTTTATGGAATGGAGGCTGTGCTACCTATCGAAGTTGAGATCCCTTCTCTACGAGTCTTAATGGAGTTGAAACTAGAGGAAGCAGAATGGGTTCGGGCTCGATATGACCAATTAAACCTCATCGAGGAAAAAAGTCTAAAGGCAATTTGTCACGGACAGATGTACCAGAAGAGAATGATCGCGGCCCATGACAAGAAAGTACGGCTAAGAGAATTCCATGAAGGAGAACTCGTGCTGAGAAATATTCTCCCAATACAAAAAGACCTGCAAGGAAAATGGGCACCAAATTGGGAAGGTCCATACGTCGTAAAGAAGGCATTTTCGGGTGGAGCTTTGATTCTCACTGAGATGGATGAGAAGGAGTTACCTAACCCAGTGAATTCAGATGCTGTGAAGAAATATTATGCCTGAAAAAAAGAAGAAGAAAGGATCAAGGTGAAAACCCGAAAAGGGCGTCTTGGTTAACACAAAAAAATTAGGATGAAAACCTGAAAGGGTGTTCTAATTAAACAAACACTGGCTTAAAAAAAAAGGTAAAGTAAGGCGTTTGAGCGAGAGGTCAAATAGTGAGACTACCGTGCTTGAAGTATTTCTGAAAGCTCGAAATCTTCCACGCAAGAAGCCATGCTCGAAAAGATTCTCGACCGAGGAATGTGGAAGAGTTCATGCGTTGAATATCTAGAGCATTTGTATTTGTTGAAATGTTACCCCTTTTCTCTTTGTGACATTTTTACTATCATTTGATTGATTTTCTTTGTTTGCTACATTCGAAATGAATAAATGTCAAGTACCCTTTTGTCCCTACCCGAGCATTTTCATGCATCTCATTATGTGGTTCATTTACATGATAAATAGTGAAATGACATATTCTAAACAAAAGAAATGTTAAGCATTACCCGGATAAGAACTTGATAAGTACAAGAGCCTCAAAGCAAGGACAAAAGTTCAACCGAGGGCAAAGAGTGATATCTAAGAAACGTAGATTACTCGTGAAGGTAGAGGACGGGTACAGGGCCTGAAGAGAAAGTCAAGAGTCAAAACAATGAACGCAGATCATCAAAAATCATGACGAAAAAGGGGCATATGATAAACAAGCCCAAGGCGCATAGCATAATCATGTAGGCATAAATGCATTTAAGACCAACATGTGCATATCATGATAACATCATGCATGACATATACAGGTACTCCAGTAAGAGCAAGAGGATGTGATGATAGCTGTACTGAATCAAAGGAAAAGACACCTGAGTTCCACCAGTTGACATCTTTTGGTATTTTGATGTTTTTATTTCTGTTTCAAAAAAATCAACTCATATTGCAAGAGGTGAGTTGAACCTCAAGTCACATTGAGATATTTTCAATTTCTGTCTTTCAAAAAAAAAGATCAACTCATATTGCGAGAGGTGAGTTGAGCCTCAGGCCACGCTGAGGTAATTTTAATTTCTGTTCATAAAAAAAAATCGACTCATATTGCGAGAGGTGAGTTGAGCCTCGGGGCACGCTGAGGTATTTTCAATTTCTGTTTTTCAATTTCTGTTTCAAAAAATCGACTCATATTGCGAGAGGTGAGTTGAGCCTCAGGGCACGCTGAGGTATTTTCAATTTCTGTTTTTCAATTTCTGTTGTTTCAAAAAATTAACTCATATTGCGAGAGATGAGTTGAGCCTTAGGACACGCTGAGGTATTTTCAATTTCTGCTTTTCAAATTCTGCCTTTCAAAAAGTCAACTCATATTGCGAGAAGTGAGTTGAACCTTTTAATTTCTGTTTGTCAAAAATCAACTCATATTGCGAGAGATGAGTTGAGCCGCAGGGCACGCTGAAGTAGTTTCAATTTCTATTTTTAATTTCTGTTTTTCAAAAAGTTAACTCATATTGCGAGAAGTGAGTTGAACCTTTTAATTTCTGTTTGTCAAAAATCAACTCATATTGCGAGAGATGAGTTGAGCCGCAGGGCACGCTGAAGTAGTTTCAATTTCTATTTTTAATATCTGTTTTTCAAAAAGTCAACTCATATTGCGAGAAGTGAGTTGAACCTTTTAATTTCTGTTTTTCAAAAATCAGCTCATATTGCGAGAGGTGAGTTGAGCCTTTTAATATCTATTTTTAAAGAGTCAATTCATATTGCGAAAAGTGAGTCGAGCTCAAGATCACATGCCGAGCAAAGAATAAAGATTGAAGCTGATGGAAGACACCAGTTTCAGCCTCCCTGAAGTTGTAGCGGAGCAGGATAAAGTTACGAGCCTTGTCTCCCCGAAGTTGCAGCGAAGTTGATCAAAGATGTCAGATCTTGCGTTTCTAAAAGTTACAAAAGAAAAGATCACAAACCTCACCTCACTGAAGCGATAGAGAAACAGATTGAAGTTGTAGACCTGATCTTTATGAAGCTGCATAGAAGTAGAGCAAAGCCACAAATCTCATATCCTTGAAGTTACATCGGAATAAATTGAAGCTACAAGGCAAATATCAGAAGATGCAAAAGATTGAACTAAGGCTACAAGATGTGGTGGACTGGAAGAAGACTATCTGAACGAAAAGTGCACCAAAGAAGTCAAGACTCGACAAGACCGGACAAAATTGGCCTCTCTTTGTGTCTTTACTCTATTCCCATTACACGTCAATGAGCAAAGAGGGGCAGCTGTTGAAGGCCAATTTTGGGCCACCCCTAAAACCAATTACAATTAAAACCCAAACCCAGAAGCCCAATTAAGCCTAAACAACTAAACCCGAAGCCCAACTAACCCAAACCCCCAATTACATCAAAACCCGGAGCCCACCTAAACCTACCCAAACCTTAGCCTAACTACCCAAGACCCAACACAGCAGCCCAATAACCAAGCCCAATACCCATTACACAAAAAATTTTTTGAAACCCTAATGCAACCCTAGCCACCTACCCTCCCCCACTTGCCTCTGCCATCTGACCAGCGCCGCCAACGTCCCATCGCCACCGACTCTGCAGCACCGCCAAAGGCCACCTGCTCCACCGTGCCCATACCTACAAAATGACCAAGACACGCAAACAATAAACAAATAGAAAAAAAGGGGTTATAAAACCTAAATCAGATTGTAAAAAGGGGATTCTTCTTCTTTCTTTTTTTCATTCGGCAGAAAGAAAGAACACAAAAACAAAAAAAAAAGCATTCCATTTTCGGAGTTAATATAGTGTTTAAATATAGAACTAGCATTCAGACAAACAAAAGACACCAAGATCAACAAATCAGAAGTTAAAAATCAGAACCGATCTAAGGTGATTTTCTTTTTCTTTTATTTTATCCTCGTTTTAGGTCGATTTTATACATATATATAAATATCAAAAAATATAATAA
The DNA here is from genome assembly GCA_025698465.1 of Gossypium longicalyx. Taxonomy (NCBI): domain Eukaryota; kingdom Viridiplantae; phylum Streptophyta; class Magnoliopsida; order Malvales; family Malvaceae; genus Gossypium; species Gossypium longicalyx. Next base: position 17,065,831 of record CM046996.1, on the reverse strand, counting down.
AATAACAGAAATAAAAAAAAATCAAAAATTTTACCTTCACGCGGTGGCCGGCGCCGGATGGACGGCGGCCGGCGACGATCCGGCGATCGGACCGAATCCCCTCCCCTGGCCGGAAATCGCTCCGGACCCTTCTCTCCCCTCTCTCTCCTTTTTTTTTCTCCCTCACCTCCCCAAATGAAAAATTTCAAAAAAATTTAACTTATATAGGGGACCAAAACGCACCATTTTGGTCCCCCCACGAATTTGAGCAAAACGGCGTCGTTTAGGCGCCGACCCGACCCGACCCACTCCGGACTAGGATCCGCGTGTTTTTTAAGGGAGGGGCTATTTGCGCAATCGGCCCCTCCGCTTTTTCAACGTTTTACAATCAGGTTATTATATTTTAATTTGGCCCTGAAATTTTGTACAGTTTTCAATTTAACCCCCGTGTTAAGCGCTGCATTTTAATGACTGGGGATATTTCTATTTTGGTCCTCCACATTGCGCGTGTATTGCAATCTGTCCTTTCTTTTATTTTCTTCTTAAATCACTTTAAAACTTTGATTTTAATTTAATTTTCGTCCTTTTTTATTTTATTTATTTATTTATTCATTTTCGTTTTTATATATTATTATTATTTTTACTAATATTATTAACATTATTATTTATATTATTATTGTTGTTATTGACATCCTGATTATGCACATATAATTATTTTTAATGTACTATTGTATTTAATTATCATTATATATAATATCAGTATAGGTTTTATTATATATGTAAATATATGTATATGATATTATTTTGATTACTTTATGTTAATATTATTATTATATTATATTTATCTTTCATATTGCATCATTATTTTAGTATTACTATTATGTATATATTATTATTTTATTTAGTATCAATCATGGTATATATTATTATTTTATTTAGTATCAATCATGGTACTTATTTTGTCATACGTGTATATATATGGTATTATATTTAGTTGCTTTAATTTCATATTGTCATTTTTAATATTATAATATTATATTCATAATTAATATTAGTATATATTTTATTATGTATGTATATATATTTTTTATTTAGTATTATCGTTTCTATTATATCTATACTTATGTTTATTATTTTCATTATTATTTTTTATCGTTATTATACATATATATTTAAGTAGTATTACTATTAATTGCCTAGTAATATTATTATTATTATTTCTAATAAATATACATTATGTAAATATTCTAATACTACTTTGTATATATATATATATATTATATGTTTTGTACATATGTCTTCTTTTTAATGTTTTATATATTTATGTACATATTTCAATATCATATATTTTTATATATTATGTATATTTATTTTGCCATTCCATGTACATATTTCCTCACCGTCTCATATAGAATCTTTCGTATTATCCTTATTATCGTAAATATTTGTATATGTTATGGTATTTATGTATACATTTTTAATTCGTATACGTATATGTTTCCGTGTTGTTACGTGTTTTCAACATTATTATTATTTTTATCCCCATTACATTTATTATTGATATTAGTACATATATTTTACTATACATATATATATATACTTTTTATATTAGTATTTTTCTCATACATCATTATATTATTTATTATACATATTATTTTCATCATTTATTATTTTATTTTATTTTAATATTATTGTGTATACATTTTTCATACATGTTATGTACATACATTTTCAATATTTGTTTTATATATGTATGTGTATATATTATATATATATATTTTAACATTACAAGTTATATCTATATTATCTTAAGCATATGCTTCAAACACTATATATTGTATATTTCTAACACTATATATATATATATATATATATATATAATAAATATATATATTTTATGTACATATACTTTTCAACCATATTATATATCAACCCTTTCAATATCATATTGTACGTATTTTCAATACTATATTACATAGATTTTTACCATGTTATGTCTGTGTCTTTCAACATCATTATATACATACTTTCTATGTTATTTATACATTTTCATATGTGTCGGGTACATGTTTTAAATACCATTATTATACGTGTATGCATATACACCCATTGTTTCCATTTCGTGTTTAATTCTCGTATTACGTTTAATATCGCATATATCTTTATTGTTTGTAATATTATTGTCACACTTATTTGCCTAATATATCTCTAGCTCTGTCATTTGTTTATCATTTTGCTTTGCATTATTTCGAAAATCTTATTCTTGTTTTCCTAAATATACGAGGCAACGTATCGGTTTGACACAATATCATCGATTTCATCGCTATGTTGGGTGAATATCGGTCGACTCGTGTTAAAACGACATGTCCTTCTCAAAAATAAGAAAAAAACTTAAAGATTTCTCGTCTTTTCAATTGGATCACGATTAAATTATATATTGAACTCGTATTTTTGAAAATCAAGACAACACGTGTTTATGAGATACCAATTTTGGGCGTCGCAAGGGTGCTAATACCTTCCTCGCTCGTAATCGACTCCCGAAACCTAATTTTCTCTGGATTTTAACGTAGACCTAAACTCGGCCTTCTTTTGTTTTAAAAAAAATAAAGTTCTAAGGTGCCCGATCACACCTATGAAAAAGATCGGTGGCGACTCCCCCTTTTTTGTATTTCAAAAATCAAACTTCAATTTTCAAGTTTTCAATAAATCGCCACAATTAGCGACCGAGCTAAATTTTCACGTCGCTACATCCTGTTCTTGGTAAAAAAATATAGTGAAATCATCTTTCTTATTCTTTCCCCAGACCTTGCTAGTAATAAGGATATTCATTTCTTAAAATATCCCATATGCATAGGCGAAAACAGGGAATGGGGCTCATATACTAAAATATGATGAAAAATAATACTCCTATCAAGCATAGCATAAATATTAATTGATTGGAATGTCAAGCATAAACGAATCAAGTTGTCAAGAATCAAACTGAATTGAATTTAGAATTTAGGGAGAAGTCTAGTTTTGAATTAGAAAGGACGTAATCTGAAACAATTACATAAAATGGGTATTAAACTAAGACGAACGGAACTAGAAGAAAAAGAAACAAAAGAGAAAGAATTGTGACTAATTAGGGGACTTCTTGCTAATTCAAAATGGAGAAAAAATTGGAGAGAAACAAGGCTACCCAAATTTAAAGATAAAGAATTAAGAACATCTAAATAGAATTCAAAATCAAGGAAAACTAGATTATGGAAAGAGTAAAATTCAAAATAAAGGTTATCCAATTGAATCTTTTGAAAAGATCAAATGAATCCTCCAAGATAGGTTCTTGAAGTTTGAATTAATGTGAGTTGGAAAAACTTGTAAAAAGAAAATAAATCTTGCAAACAAAGAAACTCTAACAAGTACTTTTATTGAATAAGAATCAAAGATAAGGTACATACCATGGTTGTCTATGGACAAACTAACTGAGTGAAAACCAAACTCTAAAGAGTCAGCTATTATGAAACACTTCTTAATGAGCAAGAGACATAAAAGACTTCTAAAGAATTAAAACAACTTTAAAATCTCCTAAAATTCAAAATAAATAAATACTAGAGTTGCAACAATGTGTTTGAGGACGTGCCTTATAATGATTCGATTTTTTGGATACTGGTAAATTTGGTTTCAAGCTCAAATTTCTTGAATTGGAGTAGTTACGAGATGTATACATAATTAGGGAATTAAAATATTAAGTAATTAAATTAGATAAATTTTTAAGTATAATTCAGACACTAAATTGGAAGTTGCTTAACGAGAGAGATTAGTTAGAAATTTAGTGAGTCCTTAATGAGTTATTTAGTCAAGGCTTAAGAGTAATTGACCCTCAATTAATTTGTCTTGGTGGAAATACATAATCTTGTCCATCAATTTCCACTAAGATTATTATGCTTGAACCATGACCATTGATTTAATATTAACTAAGTTTAATTAAAGCTTGGGTAAATAGAAAATGATGGAAAGATGCAAGAGATAGTGGCATTTCATCTTCAACAATCGACTAAGGAAAGAAATAGAGAGAAAAGCTTGCATGCGTTTTCACCATTGCCGTGAGCCAATACTAAGGTTAGGAAACTTTCTCTTTAAAATTTGTGCTGATAATTACATAAGGATCTAGATAAGTTAAACCCATTTATTAGAATTAGATATTGGTAAAGTTTGTTACGCTGCAATTGATGAAAGTTAAAAGTTAGAGAGTGATGATAACTTTGGATGAAAATTATGTTTGTCATATAGTTTGAGTTGTATAATTTATAGTTATGAAGTTAGAATTAGATTCAATCAGGAGAATTGTGAGATATAAGAAAATTGGATATTAGGGTTTAAAGGGTTAAGTTAATGAATACACTCATGTTTTTCTTTAATTATGTTTATGTTTGAGTATATAAAACTAACATTATTTTTGTAATCGAATTATCATATGTAGCGAAAGTCAACGTCGAGACTTCAAAAGCAAAAAGAAAGGAAAAAACGATAGACGAGTAGAAAATTCGATTTATGCTAAAAAATTTATTTTCATTACATAAATTATTAAGTATTTAATTTATATAAATTGAAAGTGATATCGAGGATATCAAATAGTTGTTTAAGCTTTATGTTTTTGAAATGTTTAGTATGGTAATATATATGTGTTGGGAGGCTTATGTTTGAGATAATGTAGCTATGATGAAGACTATTTTGAAATGTGATTCTATGATAAATGGTAATGAAAAATGTATTATTAAATGATGTCAGATAGAGTTATAGGTGTAGTTGATATATCATAGGATTTTTTAATCGGAGGAAGCTTTAGCGTTGAGCGTATTCTATTATATAGTTCTCCGATTCCATAAAGATCAAGAACATATCTCTAGCTTTAATTCCTCAAGGGTCATGAGCTTATACTAGTGTGGTTGGTGGTATCGATGCATTTATGTCCGGTTAGCACTTATGTGCATACTTTAGTGTGTTGGTGGGTTGATCCGTGTGTCTGTCTTTGAGTCTGAAATTGTTTAATAGGGGCTAAAAATATGAAAATGTTGTGTGATTATAATAAGAAAATGAAATATGGATATAATGAGGATAATAAATTGTGGTTTATTTGATATGCGAAAATGAGATACAAATACCATGAGGGTGCATCGTTACTTAATATATGGTTAATGGAAAAAGAATTATGATATACTTGTAAGAGATTATAAATACGTAAGTTAAAGTGCCCTAAGGGCAAGTTGATATAATGTTATGTGATACATTATTATTGTTGAATGATGTGGAAATTTATAATGAAATGTTATGATGTTACTATGCTTACTGAATATTATTATGTATTAAAATCAAATTATATTAGCACCATTGAGCTTTGAATGCTCAACGTGTGGATGTGTTTGTTTCTGTGTGTAGGTTTCAATTAGGTCATTGAATTGTTTATGAATCTCCGGTAGCATCCAAGACTCGTATCTAAGCTCAATCAAACATTTGTAATGCTCCTTTAAGTTTTGAGTTGTAAATGACATGTACCTAAGTAAATAGGGAATATATTGAGTCTCAATGATGTTATGAGTTGTTGACATATTATGAGACATGTTTTGGTCATTTTGGGAACTTTAATGCTCAATTTATGCTTAAGAATATTTGATTTGGTATTATTAATTTGTTAGTTGTGTATGCTTTGGTAATTTGAGTTAGCTAACATGACTATAGGTGCTAAATACATCCCATTGAATGTTGAAATAATGTTTTTTTTTTTGAATTTGGACTAAGTTAGGTACCATTTACATGTTTAAATATTTGTATTTTAGGCAATTGTGCATGTAGGTCTCGAGACATCAAGACCATGTCTCAAGACATCACGAACAAATTTAACCATTTGATACATTTTTGGGAAGTTGTATTGAGACATGGTGAGCATGTCTCGAGACAAACAACATCGGACTTAGCATCACTTAAGGATCTCAAGACATAATTTTCATGTCTCGAGACCACAACCATCAAAGCTAAGGGTTTGAAATAGAGTAGCTATGTCTCTAGACCTGTCTTGAGACATAAGGGTCATTGTTTTGAGACATGAATTTTATTGTCTCAAGAAAACATGCTTTGAAGCTAGAGGTTCAAAATAAGGGAGGCATGTCTTGAGACATGGCTTCACTGTCTTGATACACAACCCTCTAATTTGATAATTTGAGTTAGGATTCGTATCCTAACTATGTGCTTAAACTCGTATAACTTTAGGTCACTATAAGTGGGCCCATTTGATCTTGTGAATGTGCATTTCATTCACATAATTTGAAATTTAAGATACATGCCACATTTATTGATTTAATTATCAAGAAATTGAACAAAGTTAGTTTGAATTGCTCCAAAAACAGAATGTAACATCCCACTTCCCCAAACACTTCGAAAAAAATAGCTTGCCATATTTGGAAGATTGACAATTTATTGAACCATATCTTTGGGTTGAGTTGATATTATAGAATGAATCAAGCCTATTAATTACTAAGAAAAACTTATTTAGAAGATCAGATCAGATCAGATCAAATCATGTTTATCAAATCTCTTGGATCAAGAAAATTAAATAGGATTGAAACTTTGAAGACTTAGATGCCAACAATCCCTATTTAACTTGGTTGTTAATATTATATTGTATACAACTATTTTAGATATTGTTTAATAGAGACTGTGATATATGTTCATAATGTTAGTAAGTCTCAAAAACTATATATAATCGAGAGACTTGTACAAGTTGATATATTGATATTTGAGAGCACTTATGTTACACCCGGATTTGTTAGGTCTTGGTTTGATAGCGAGATTTACGGATTTAATTGAGAAGTTTTCTAATTTGGCGAGTTCTTTTTGTAATTAAGGTTGATTAGCAGACTGATTTTGGAAAAGGATAGATTTCAAACATAGTTTTATTAGTTTAGAACTAAGTATATTAGTGGGCGACATGATGATTAAAGTGTTTCTAGGTAGCTGTGAATTGATTTTTGTGATAGAAGTTGGAAGGACTATATATAGGTGAAAGCATTTTCCTCCTAGGATAATTCTTTTATTTTTATTTTTTGTTCTTTATCTTCTTTCCTCTGGTTTGCCATGGAAGAGAGAAAGATTAAGGAATGTTAGTGCATGAAGGGGAGAGACTGAGGTTTAAGTCTTAAAATTTGGAAATCTTGATTGCTGGTAAGTTTTCTATTACAGGATTTAAGAAAAAGAAGGAAGTTAAGGATTTCAGTTGACTATTGATTCTGTTTTGTTTTGGGTAAAGAGACGAATGGTTATTTAAATGGTCTCTACATGCAAAAGAATAAGATTTTTTATGCTAATGAATTGTGTTAGTTGGATTCTAAAATGGTTTTTGTGTTATAATGGCTAAGGGGGCTTGTGTAGCAAGGGAAAAAGTTTTAGAAGATGGATTTAACAACAACTCCCAGGTGAGTTCTCGGACTGAGATCTTAAATAGATGTATTTTGTGTTAATCATATACTAAATATGATGAACTAGTTCTTTACCAATGGTGAATCCAAGTTGTTGTTGGTTATGAGTCTGGTAATTTTGAATAGAGGAAATGTTGGCATGGTATATATTGTATAACAATATGCAATTGTATGGCCATGAGTTATTTATGTTAAGTAAGTGAAAGGCTTGGCGTGATGCATTGTTACGTACTGAATTTATCTGAATGATTGGTAGTAAATGTGTTTATACTGTAAAATGATATGAATGGCGTATTATATGTTGTGTGATAGACAATATTTGTTGGTGAAGTGATGTATTTTTGTGCATTAAATTAATGTGGCTTGAAAAAGTTTAGATGGTCATATACGGGATTGCATATGCATTATATTTATGTGGCTTTGAGGGATATTCGATTGGACTGAGCCAGTAAAGGATATTTAATGATACGGAGACTCGGTGCGCACTTGTATATGAGAGTCCCTTGTGTGGGACATATAAGAGCCCTTTTTGGGATGTATATGAGAGCCCTTTATGGGACGAATGGAGGTTTATGGCCATGGCATTACAGTACACGTGGAAGTTCGTTGGGACGATCTTAAACGTGGAAGTTTTCCAGAATAATCTTAAACGTGGAAGTCCACTAGAACGATCTTAAACATGGAAGTTCGTCAGAACGATCTTAAATGTGGAAGTCTGTTAGGACAATCTAATGTGGAAGCTCGTGAGGACTATCTAATATGAGGTTAGTCTGCCAGGACTACTATTGTGAGGAAATTTTGCCAAAACTATCTTACAAATATGATTCTGCAGCACTCCCATTTGTAGGAGTTTGCAAAAAGGTGATCTATTATTATGAGAAGGCCTTCGTGACTATGCTAGAAGATAAAGTGAGGTGGATGCAATATATAATGGTCTATCGACTCTGTTTTTACAGTTTTATATCTATCATAGTTATGAAATTCAATATCATAAAAATAGAAACATCTAAGATACAATATAACCGAAAGAAATAAAGAAACTCATGATAACTTCCTAAGAAATCAAATGAGAATCTTCAATCTTGACGGAAATATTCTTCACAGTCAGCTTCAAAGGTGTTTTTCAAGTTGTTTTCTTGAATATTCTATGACGACTACCTCCTGTCTTCTTATTTTTTTCATATATACGTCTTAGAATGCCTAAAAAACCTAAAAATCTGGATTTTTTAAAGTTTGGTGCGTAATTTCATAAAATCAACACGGCCTACCACAAGTAAGTGTGGGCCACACGACCATGTGGTCTGTCTGTATGGAATAATTTAGCACGTGTGGCTCCTGCAGCTTGCTCCGAGGCTTTGGTTTTCACTCATTTTTCTTTTTACTCCTAAGTGCTCTATTAAGCATTAAAACATGAATTTAAAGGATTAATAGCACAAAATTCACAATTAACATCGGATAATCACTCAAAAACACATTAATAATGAAGTTAAAACATTTACTTTTAACACTTATCATAGTTAAATTAACTAAATTAATTTATCAATTAAATAATTTTCTCAACCCAATTTTAATACTTTTAAAGTCATGACAACTTTACCGTAAAAGAATCTATGAGGAAATATATTTAATTTCCTTATTCAATGAATTCGTAATAACTAATTAATTTAATTTCATTTTCAAACTTCAATTATTTAATTATAATTGATTAAATAATAATTTGAAAACCTTAAATTAATTCTCAACCATTTCTAAACTTAGTGAGAAAATACATTCATTTGTGAAAGCGAACCATTTCTCTAACTTTATCTTTTTTATTCATTTTTGTTCATTTTGTTCTAGATGCAATTCATTTATGATTTCAACAAGCTAGCAGAAGGTCCTATTTGACATATATAATTAGGGCTCAAATAATTTAGAATTAAGTTCTAGCTTTTCGTCTATTAATTATGAACTTATTTAGCCGCAAAGTCATTCCACTATAGTATCATGATTGAGCCCCCTAATTATATACCATTACGAAAGCTACTTAATAAGTGTTTGTCCAATGACCTTGTCATAAGTGTGTTACCCTCATAAGATATCATTAATCTCTTTGGGATAAATTCATTCACCCAACGTGATCCTATTTTATCTCATAGTAACCGTTACATCTTCCTTTATGAAAGGTCAATTACTATTAAATAGTAATCAAGTCATTTATCATAAAGACAAATGACCTGTGATCACGTTTACTTTTCATCTATCATGTAATACCAATGAGAGGATATCATTTACCCCTAAGTTGGGTAATGAGTTCCAATATTATGAAAGATACTATATCCTTTAGAAGTCATATACTTAGTGCACCAACTTTAGGTTCCTTATCTATTTGAACTCATATTTTTACTTACATCAAAGTATATGAGTCAAGCATACATAGTTCATCATCCACTTAGGATTAAGGCATGTCACACTATGAACATCTCGAGTAAATAAATCCATAAACGGATTTAAGATCTATTCTACTTGAGTCTCGTCTAATGTAATATTAGTCCAGTTAGTTACATCTATGTCTCTATCTTTTGGGAGTCATTCGCTCTGATGCTCAAGACAAAAAATCTACCAATTAGACTTGATAGATGACATATTAGCCTTTCAATTAGTTGCTCGTGTCCAATTGGATAATGACATGTTTATGTTTATTTACTAATACAAGTTGTCTTTCTGTATTACAATTCGACCTCATAATACCATTTACTATTACTTACCTTAGATAACCAGTGAGCCAATATTTGTTTCCATTTTTGCTTTGCGCGCAAAAACATTAAGGACAATATGCAAAAGGTATTAATGTAATTTATGGATATTTTATTAAACCATTTTTTTCAAAAAATAAAAGTATACAAAAAATATGCTACACTTAGGGCATTGGATCCAACAGTCTCATTGTCATAGAGACACAAATTGTTGGCCATCTTAAGTTATTCAACAAGCAACAGAGGAAATTGATGCCTTGTTGAACAATCTCTGATGCTCAAGCATACCACTATTTCAAAATAGAATATTGAAGCTCTAATTGAAGTAATCACTAGCTAGAGTGGATTAGTATCGAATATCAATAGCACCTTGGTGAATGATGCTGCTATTGCTAAATTGTTCTCACCTTCAATCCTCATAGGTTTTGGAGCCTTTACCATAAAAATTGAAGAACTTGTGGTAGGGCAAGAGCAGATTGATGATGATGAGAAAGACCTGACTCTATTTGGTGAGAAATAGGCCAAGGCTAAAGCCTCATATACATATGTTGAAATAACAAAAGAAGTGCACACTTCCTCTCCTTCAATGTTGACCACCAGAAGAGACACTTACTTTGTTATGGCAAAGATTTGGCTGACATAACATCGATTAAGAATGTTGATAAAGGAAAAGCCCTAATCATAGCAAAGACAAGTAATAAGAGAAAGATCCAAGAAAAAAAGCTCATATGATTCATTTGATGAATTTAGAACCATCACCAAATCCAACTCTAATAAGGACATTCCTTTGAAGAGTATGATGAAAGCTAGGAGCAAGCGTCCTAATATTCTGATATGGATAAGTGCAGAAGCGAATTGTAAAGTTTGTTCAAGTCGTGGATTTGACTTAGGGTTCTATACGTTAGGAAAGAAACTTGGATTTTGAAACAACCTGAAACACAAATGAATCCAAGTCAGATAAAAAATTTGAAGAAAAATAATTGAAATAAATAAACTAAGATAAGTAAAATAGAATAATAGAACAATGAATAAGAAAATAAGGAAGATAGATAAAAAAAAGACGGAATGTGGTATGCAGAAGTTCTAAGGAGCCTTAGAAACAAGAAGAATCGACAACCACCTTAAGTAACTCTAATTTCCCTTCCAAGAAAGAAAACTTGGCAAGAAAAAGTTTAAAAATGATCTTCATAATCTGAAAAGATTGTTAAAACTCTTCTAAAAGAAACTCAAGAGAAATTCTTGAAAAGAAAACTCAAAGAGAATTTATTGACTCAAAAGAGAAGTTAAATAATAATGTGTTGATTGATTTGTGTACATGCAAAGGCCTATAGAGGCTAGCTAAATAATTCTAAATAAAACTCTTAATTATACTAGAACCTTAATTAATCTAAACAAGTAGTTTTAAAACTAAACTTTGTTGTTGATATAAATCTCTTAAATAACTTAAAATACTTAATAATTATTAAAAATTCAGAATAATAAAATGATAAAATAATAAGAGTTGATAAATACAATATTGGGCTCATATATAATAAAAATTAAGCCCAAAATCTGAACCTAATATGATTTAAACTCGAATTAAAAGCTCGAAACTCGTAATTCTAGTCATAATCTCGTCCAAAAATTCTACTTGTGCAATCTTCACTAAAACAGTCATAACTTAGCTCTTAAACTCAAAATCGAGCGATTCAAAGTGCATTTTGAAGCTAAGAAATAGATCTTGTAACATCATGAAGACATCTCAACCCAGAAATGCATAAATCCCATCCAAAAAGTCATCGCAAGTCTGCTAATTTCCCAAACTTGAAGATTGGTAGCTTCGGTGAATGAAATTTAATAAATTTTACCCTATCCATGCATGTATCATTCCCCCTTTCCTTGAAAAGATTCTTCCTCGAATCTTGTCTTTGATCGAATCTTGGTTTGATTTGTTTGGCCTTTGACATTATTGTTGGGCCTTGAGGTAATGTGAGTCCATTACATCCATGGGTCTGAAATTGAACCTTGAGATTTGCATCATATTCCTACTACTGCAAATCAAAGAAACAAGAAGTTGAAAGAAGCAAAAGTTTCTAAACTTCTTGTTGAAGACCAAAGTTGTAGTAAGAATAGAGAAAGACTTATGAAGATGAAGAACAAGGTCTTCCTAGTTGCAGCCTATTCTAAAAAGTATGTTTCTATGCTCAAGAAGAGTTTTATAGAAGAAAAAAAACATAGAAAAAAGTGATTTTGCTGACTTTGGCATAGACACTCTACTTGGAAATAGTAGTTTTGATGGGTTCTTTCAGTTTTGTTAAACCATAAATGTTTGAAATGTTGTGTTAGAGTTTTATGCTAATATTCTTCGAAGTGCTAGTGATGAGAATAAGTTGTATCATAAAGTGTTTGTAAGGGGTAAATGGTATGAATTAAATCCTATAGTAATTAGAAAGGTCCTAAACTATTATTGCCAGAACATGGTTGAGCTGAATGAGACCATGGACCAGGCTACAGCTACTAATGTGCACTTGACATGACCTTTTCCAAAATTCACTCGAATTTAACTTGAAAACCATAGGAGTTCAACATTAAAATTCCACAGTTAAAATCTTTCCTTATATGATGGATTAATAAAATGTGATTGCTTGAATGTGTGAAGATGAATAGCATAGTTCAACATTAAAGATTGATAGTAAAAGTCCATACATAGGACTGTTTGAATATGATTTAAGGGGCTAGCATTAAAATCCCTCATTCTTTTTATTTGAGAGTCATCCTACATTAAAAATCTCCCATTATTATCATTATCGGCCTTATCATCATTCTCCTCAATAATAGGCATGAATCTTGATCCCTCCAATTCTTATTGTCCTGATTACCGGTTCCGTTTCCATATCCCTTATGATTGGCCCTACAATTTCTCCTCTCAACAAGCATCTGAGGTCCATACTTCTCAGACTAATCAGGAATTACCATAGTTGCATTATTCAATGGTTGCTTCATCACTATGTCTTGTTCTAAATTTGCTCTAGTTTTTGCTAGATGTATCTTTTGTAAAGGGCCATATCTCCTACAATAGAAACAATCATCAGAAAAATAATCATATTGAATTATTTGAACCTTGCTATCAATCTTTACCTTGGAAATCAAGGGTTTGCTGAAGTCAACATTGAGATTCATACGTGCAAATATTCATCTTAACACACTATCAGTGTTGTAATCGATTTTTATAACTAGACTAACTGCATTTTCAATAACCTTGAGTTTTTTTTTGTGCACATAGCTCCAGATAGGCCTAACAAATGAATCTAGGTGATCACATTTAGATTATATGACTGAGATCTAGTGAAAGAAAACGTCTATGATTGCACTGTTAAGTATTGACCATAGGTTACCTATGGCCCTTATAGTAGTACTTTTGTAAAATCAACATTTGACCCGAAACTTAAACATAAAGTAATCATTCTTCAAATATATGATTTGGATAGGTTGTTTCAATTTCCGCAATGCGTAGATTTTATTCAATAGAGTATTGAACCCAACTTTTCTTTCCAATAAATTAAGGATAATCGCCTTTGACATACTTTTCTCCACCAAAGAGTGTACCCTTTCAGAGAAAGTAATAGTTGGAACACCATCAATGAACTTCGTAGTCACATCTCCATCCATCATATTAATATCTTAATCTTTAATTATTATTGACTAGTTTTGATCCCTAAAGGGTGAAGAGAGGAACTTGTCTTGAAAATACATATTATTACCTTCGGGTAAATCAAACCCTCCACCTTTTTCATAAAGGCTCATTTGGTTTTCTGATTTGCACTAAGGATCCTTCCAATTTGTTTATATCAATAATTCAACTTACAATTTTATATAATAAGCCACTATAAATTTTAAAATTGTTTAAAAATAAGTCTTTTTAAGTTTATCACAATTGTAAAAAAAATAATTACATTATTAAAATTGAAATAAATACTTTTTTGATACAAAAATATTTAGAATTACCCATAACCCTCCCCAACTTTTTAATAAGAGGATAAATACGCTTCAGCATGCTTAAACCCACGTCCTCTAACATTAGCGATAATGCTAACGCCAACCGAGCTAGAACTCAATTATCAAATTGAAATAAATAATTAAAAATATAAATAATGTTACAATGAATTATTCAGTGATCAAAATATTTAAATTTAATTAACAATCTACATTCAGTAATTGATAATTAAAATTAAGATAGAAACTATATATAAAAATAAAATTTCACACAATCTACTATTATAATATTTATATTTATGAAAAAACTGAAATATTTTTTAAATTTAATTTAACACCAATTATCATATTTTTAAAATTAAACTTATATATTATTTTTTTATTTTCTAACCATATTATTATTGAAATGTTACAAAATTTATAAATTTTTTTAAGAAATAATTAAAAGTAATTTAATTAATATATAAAATCAAGCACTAATAAAGAACACTAATTATAATATATTTAAAAAAAAAATCACGATGTGGGATTGTTTTTTTCCCAAGAATATTAAAGGATTGAGTTTCTAAAGTTTCAAGCTCTAGTAGTCTTTCCTTTACAAAAATTATTATTGTTTGATTTTTAATTATAAGTTAAATTATCTTAAATATTTTAGAGTTGGTTTTAAATATTATGTATCTAAAAAAATAATTTAATAAACTTTCACATTGTAATCAATAAAAAATGGAAAGTAGAAAACTTTGATCATGATATATCAAAGAGTGACAACTATTTTGGAAAAATACTAATTGAAAGGATTTTCTTTTTATAATTATAAAAAAAATAAAAATAAAAGCACTTTTTAATTTGTAAACAAGAGGAAATTAGTCAGAATAGTAAATGATAAGATATTAAATCAGTCCTTCATTGCTTGTTATTCTCTTGGGACCATAGAAATATGTGTTTGGGTCCTTTAATTTGTAAGCCATTCATATTTTTGGCAAGTGGCTGAGTAGTGCCCTAATCTAAGTACTTGTGACTTAATTTTTAGGACCATGATTTTAGAAAAATTTCCAATGTCATAAATTCATTATATTAATATTTAATAATGTTATATTTATATATGTGATATATTTAAAAACTGTTCTTGAATGTAATATGATTGAGATATAACATGAATGGCCCATACTTTTATTCTAACATTAAAATAAGAATAAAAAAAATAATGATGTCAATTTGATCACATCCCTCTAACCTACCAGATTTTCTGGGTATATTTGTAGATATGAACACAATTATATACATATTAAAACAAAAATACCTATGCACCATATGATTGGAATAAAGCTGCCACTGCCAATTATTTATATTTTTGACATCTCTCTAAAATTTATGGATTTTCTTTTATTTAAAATAATAATTCACGTTTTGAATTATTTAAACAATTAGAATAAATTTTGTATTGAAAAGAGAATCCGCCAGGAAGATTGACACACATCAATTTATTGAAATTAAAAAAAAAAATTTAATCCAACTCTGTCAAATGACAGGGTTAGAATGATTAAAGTTTTAAGAATTACAAAAAAAAATAAAAAAAATGAGTACCTACAATTAGGTTTTCTTTAGTTTTTTTATCTGTCGATTTCGCAAGGTTGGGGTTTTTTCCCAATAGTATCCAATTATCAGGTTTCAATTAAGGATTCTAAATTGTGAGAGTAGCGAGTTTTTCAACGCATGGAGGCTGATCTAGCGAATCTGAATCTATACGATCAAGAGGACAATCTTGTTCTTAGAGAAGAGGAGGATGGAGATGGCGAAGAAGACTTCAAATTCTGCCTGGTAGGAAGGGTTTTAACAGATACTTTAGTCCATTTTCCCTTTTTAAGCAATGTGCTTGCAAAATTTTGTGGCATCTTATAGAAGGGTAACCATTTGGAGATGGAGGAAAAGTGAATCTTATTCCAATTCTACAATGAGGTTGATCTAAAAAGGATGTTAGATGGCATTCCTTAGTTTTTTTAATAGACATATGATCATATTCTTTAAGTTAAGGAGAGGGCAGGACCCTTTACAAGTTCCCCTTTATTATACGAATTTTTGGGTACAAATTCATGACTTACCATTAGGATTAATGTCGGAAGGCATGGCACGACAAATAACTTTATAGGGGAGTTCTTGGATTATGATGCAAAAATTTTGACAAAGGGGATTCGGAAGATTATGCGCATTAGAGTTCGTTTGGATGTTTGAAACCCTCTAAAGAGAAAGAAGAGAGTCACGTATGTCAAATATAAGTCAACGTATGCAAATTTTCAATATGAAAGATTATCCCTCTTTTGCTTCTTGTGTAGGAGATTAGGGCACGGTGAAATTTTCTGTGCTCTAAAATTATCCTTAGGTCTTTAGGAAGTTGAGTTTGGATAGGATATTTCTCTAAGAGCTCAACCAACGAGGGAGGTGGTGTTTGTGAGTAAATGGCATCGGGAGGAACCAAAAGATTTGGCTAAAAGCGATATGGATATGGAGGAAGCTTGTGGAAGGTATCAGATGCGAGATCAAGGTGTGGAAGCTAATAATGGTGTGAAAGGGAAAGGCATGGTGAGGGAGTTAAGTAGGAGATTCCATAGGGTCAGCCAAATAAATAAGTTTGCTAGACAAATGCGAGAAGATGATGATGCACATAATATGATATCAAAGTCTAATGTGGAGCTCAAAGAAAGACCAATAGGGCTCGTGGATGGAAAGAAAAGGCAACGTGTTCAGTAGCTAGAGGAAAATTACCCCAACCCTCATTCAATCTCAACATTGGACAATGATTTATCAGTGGCCGATAGTAAGCGAGCCGGCTGGTTGCAATGAAAATCTTAAGTTGGAATGTTCTCGGTCTGGGGCAACCACGAACAGTTAGACGTCTCAAGAATAGCCTGAGACAGATGCAGCTTCAACTTTTGTTTTTAATTGAGACAAATATTTTTTTGAGAAAAATAGACTCAATAAGAAGAATGTGCGGTTTTACAAATGGGATTGATGTTAGTGTTGATGGGTCAAAATGTGGACTTTCACTTGGATGGAAGGAGGGAATAACAATTAGGTTGAGAAGATTTTCTAATTCCCATATAGGCGCTAAAGTCTAAGGGAATAATGGGGGAGAGTATTGGCATTTCATGGGATTTTATGGTTCACCAATAGAACATCAAAGGAAGGAATCGTGGAACTTAGTTAGGTAATTAAAAGGTAGTTGTCAATTGCCATATCTTGTTATGTGGGATTTCAATGAGGTGTTACTTTCGTTTGAAAAGAGAGGGGGAAGATTAAGGGAGGAAAGACAAATGTTGGCATTTAAGGAGGCTTTGAAGGACTGTGATTTGAGCGACTTGGGTTTTACAGGTCATTGGTTTACTTGGGAGAGAGGTAGGCTTCCAAGCAATGATATTCAAGAAAGACTTGATAAGGGGGGTGGTAAATCCACATGGTGGGACATATTTCCAAACTATACAGTTCATCACTAGAGTCATAGTATTTCTGATCATTGTCCAGTGGTACTAAATATGATGATGCATGGTAAGGGAAGATTAGAGCGTGAAGAAATCCCCTGGTGATTTAATGTTGATTGGGCTTTGGAAAAAGATTTTGAGGAACAAATAATTCAAGGGTGGGAATTAGGTGAGAAAGATCTTCTAAAAAATTTAGAAGAATTGAAACCAAAGTTGAAAGTTTGGGACAAAGCCAATAGGGGCTCTCGTATAAAAGCTAGAGAAGAGTTAAAACTGCGACTTAATAAATTGAATGAAGAAGACCAAGATTGTAACAACCCATTTTCAGTGAAATCGAAACAGTGATTTCGGGACCACAAATCTGACATTGTAAAATTTAATTTATTATTATTTTATGGTATACAACATGATAGTAGCATCATCTAAAAATTTCGTGAAGAAATTTTATCGTTTGTATGCTTAATTTGATAAAAAGGACTAAATCGTATAAGGTGCAAAACTTAGGTTCTATTAGAAAACGTGTCAATTTGTTATGAAATTAAAATATGAGTGGCCTTTAATGGTAATTAGACCATAATTACTTTTAGTGGACAAAGATGGACATTAATTAAGCATTATAAAGGATTATAAGTAAGGTTATTTTTGTAATTAGTGAAATTAACTAAAATTAAATTAAGAAAAAAGAAAGACATCATCTTTTTCCTTCATTTTTTTCAACCAAAAATTAGCTTGGGAAGCCATTAAAGACCATCCAAGCATTCGTTCATCCTTATTTACCATGCATGTGAGTATTTTTCATCCCGTTTTTAATGATTTCTATGTTTTTGGGGTCGTTGTAGCTTAATCTAGCTAGTCCGGGGACTAATTTGCAAAACTGTTAAGAGTCTAGGGTTTACCCATGAACTTATGTTAGTTGTTTTTTGTAACAGCCTAATTTTCAGTAGTGTCGAAAATGGTGAATTGAGATCATTAAATCCGACAAGTAAGATTGAACAAGATAGTAATTAAATATTTATGAGTCAAGTAAGAATTTAGAAGAATTTGTGAATTGGTGAATTAAAAGAATTTATTAGGTCAAACGGGTCAAAAACGAGGTATCGAGACCTCGAATTTGAAAATCGAGCTATAAATATTTTTATAAATGTTTATGAAGTGTCATTTAGCTAGTATTAAAGTTTGGTTGAGAAATTTTAACGTTTGGGTAGTCAATTAAATAAAAAGGACTAAATTGTAATAAAAATAAAATTTACTAAAAGGATTAAATAGCTCAAGTGTTAAAAGAAAGAGGATTTAAAGGGAAATTAAGCCTAAAAGTGAATAGGCTGGACGGCAAGGGCAAGAAAATCAGCAGAAAAATAAGGGAAATAAGGGCAAAATTGGAAATTTTACAATTTTAACATATAAAATAAGGACAAAATTGAAATATCTAGAGATCTCTTCATATTTTCTCAGCAAAAATTCCATAGGAGGTCTGGAGAAAGCTTGTTTTTCATATTTTTACATCATGTGAGTTTAATTCTTGCTTTTTCTTGATAATTTTTATATTTTTATGACTTTTACAAGTAGGTCCACTTATAGAATTCATTAGTTTTTTGATTTTATGGGTGAAATTTGAAGTTATCCTGGGTGGGTAAGGGAATTTTATGATGAATTATTATGAAATTTAAGTTCTAATTTCATATTAAGGTGGTTTTATTAAGTGATTTTGATAGAAAATGGTATTTAGGACCTAATTGTGAAAAAGTTGTGAATTGAAGGTTGGTGTTGAAATTAAGAATGTAAAAGGTTTTGAAATATGTTATAATGATAAAATAAAGTGTTAATTGAGAAAATTTAGTTCAATTGATGGGTGAATTGAGCAGGGACTAAATTGTAAAAATTGAAAATTTTGAGGTAAAAGTGCAATTTCAAAAGTTGAAGAGCATGAATTGTGAAGTGAAATAGAAATCAAATAAATGCTAATGAGTGAAAATATTTTATATTATAAATCAAGAATCCAAAGAAGAACGAGGAAAAGAAAAAGTTGTGGAATAGTCCCTAAATTTCAATATCTTCTACAAATTAGCCGGGTAAGTTCATATGTTTGAATTTAGATGTTTATTTGTGAATGATTGAATGATATAATGTGTTATTATATATAAATTTGTTGTGGGATTGTGAAAATTTTGTTAATGAAAGAATAAATGTGGAAATGCAAATTAGGAAAAACGCAGGATTGAGTACGTACGTATCGTGACATGTGATGAATTGACAGATAAGACCATGGTTGTTCCATGACAAAGTGTGAAATGTAGGTATGGTATCATCCATACTGAGTTGTGAAATGTAGGTATGGTATTATCAAATCCATACTGAGTTAAGAAACGTAGGTATGGTATTTTCCATACCGAGATGTAAAATGTAGGTATGATATTTCAATGAGGAAAACCATACTGAGTTATGAATCGTGGAACTGAACGACGACGTACTCAATTTCGTAAGCCGTTTCCTAATTTGATAATAAGAAATACAAGAGAAGTGAACCAAATGAAAGAGATTGAATAATTGTTAATGTTGAGCTCAACTACGTGAAGTATTATAACAGTGGTTGTGAATGGCAGGAAACTTTTGTGAATGTTTTGGTATTGTTTGGAAATATTATGTTTGGTAAGCATTACTTTTAAACCTATGAACTTACTAAGCTTCAATAAGCTTACTTGTGTGTGTTTGATATTTTTATGTAGATTGAATTGAAGTGAAGTTGGTAGATCGGATCAACACAACAAGACACACTATCCAGATCAATTCCGGTAGCTTTTGTTTTATGTTTAAAGATTTATATGGCATGTATAGAGTTTAAATGAATTGGAGTAAAGATGTTATAAACTAGTTAATAATATTTTGTACTAAAACAGTTTTTGTTAGTAGCAGTAGTTGGTTTTGAAAATTCACCATAAATTATGAAAATCTAATTAGAGGTTGAATAAAATATGGAATTAAATCTGATTGAATCTAGTTTGACATAGAAGAAACGGTGTAAGCAAAAGACTTTCATATTAGGAGATATTTGAATTTTTGTGAGATAAGGTCAGATTGATTTTGAGCTCCCCTGTTTTGATTTGTAAAAATCATTATAAATTGTAAAAAAATAATTAGGAGTCATAATATATATATATATATATATGGATTCCTTATTGAGTCTATTTTTAAAATAAACAAACAGCATGGTTATTTGAATTCTGTACAGGGATAAATTTTATTCGTAGTACACAGGGGTCAGAGTAGCCAAACCCTGAAGCAGGGGAGATTTAAATGATAAACACTACTAATTGGCCCAACCAAAAATTCTAGAAAAAAATTAGTAAGTAGTTATCTGAGTCTAGATTCAGGGAAAATTTATGGATTTGGATTTCGAGTTTTGTAACTCGAGATATGATTTTTTAGCGACTATGACGCAGTTGGACAGCTTGTCTGGAAAGTATGATATAAATTGTTTGAATTTGTTTAAGTGCTCAAATAAGTTTAGTAATGCCTCGTGCTCGACTCTGACGACGGTCTTAGGTAAGGGGGCGTTACATTTTTTATGTTTGATGGATGAAAATGAATGCTTGATGATAGTTGAACAACTTTAGTAAAGGTAATTTTGATGAATTTGTCAATTAGGGGTTAAATTGAAAAATAGAAAAATATTCATGGTTAAATTGTGAAATAAAAGAAATGTAGGGTATGCTAAGGACATTATTGATATTCGGTTCTATTGAGATTGTATTAAATTACATGAATTTGCATTTTTTTGTGAACTAGGGACTAAATCGTATTGAATTCAAAATTTAAGAGGCAAAAGTGTAATTTTGCCAAAACATGATTTTTGGATTAAATTGAGTATAATGGATTTTGAATGAGTTAAATTTGATTATATAGATAAATAAAAGCAACGTACATATTTAGATTGGGGAAAAGAAAAAGTATTGGATTAATCGATCGTTTTTCTCTGTACGTGTTTGAGGTAAGTTTGTATATTTAATTAGTATTAAATTATGTTTGATTGAAATGCTTTTATGTTATATTCTTAATGTTTTGACTCTACGGAAGTATCCAACAAAGTTTCAATGACTTTTGGATCCCGTTTGAACCTTAGAAATATATAGGATACAAATGACATGTTATTAGGGGTTACTGTGTTTTGGGTGCTGATCTCGTACGTTCTATCGGTGGCTGAGTTTTCGGCATATGTTGTGGTTACTTGACAGCTTTGTGAGTAGCATCGTGTAGCTACGTCTTAACTGACAGCTTGTGTGAGCAGACCCATTTATGGCTCTAGAGAAAGCATTGACATGAGATATGAGTTAGTAGTGGTTCAACCACATGTGGGTACTTAGTGTGCGAGATTCCCGCGTATATGATATTATTCTAGTGGTTCAACGGGTGTACAAAAAGTGAAGGATCGGTATAAGCATTGACTTATAATGTCATGAAAGCATGGGAAAGGTAAGATAAGATATTGATTAAATATTTTTAGTATGTTTATAATAGAATGAATGTTTATATGGAAAGCTTAATAAAGCTCTTTGTTGTATAATGAGTTTGGTTGATTTATATGCTAGTTATACTTGAGAATTGTCGTTGATGCTTAGGCTTGTGCCAAGCAATGTTGTGTAACACCCCTAACCTATATCCGTCGCTGAATTAGGGTTTGAGGCATTACCGATCATACCACAGTTCATACAGATATTTATTACACTTCACCTTCTTAAAATTTATTCACATCAATGCTCGTAAGTTAATCAAATATCGAATCTTTAAAATCATATCGTTCATAACATAGCATAATTAAAACATGGTCCAACATATATCCAAACAAATTATATATAAAAAACATATAACAAATCAACAACTTCATTAATTGAATATCAGACCTATTTTTTTTTTATATAAGTTTTGTGCATGTTCAAATTACACATCAAACAAAACAAGTTTCAATACTAAGCTATTCATTCGTTTATATGGCATGAATACATTAGTCAATATGAATTTTCATATTTCATACATTGATACAAGTTAATGCATCCATGCGAATCTATATGCATAGATAAAGGCACTTAATCACATTCGAATAAAGCTTTATAGTAAGTCACATTTATGGTTTAGTAAACAACCAACACATAAGATGAGCAAACATATTTCACCCTATTAACTAATCCTTTATTCGGTTGTTAAACATAACCTCAATCGATCACCATTATGAAGTCACAGGCTTATTAATTGAACCATACACCAAGGCCGAATTGCTACCACTTATATTTAGCACATATAATAATCAATTAATTCACTTGCAACTTGACCTTTAAATACCAAATCACAAACATGTCATAAGCATATGTATATATATTTTACGTATCACTAGGCGATTATAAGGGTACATCATTTGATGTCTCCAAGCCAATTCACAAGTCAAATTACATGTCTTAAATAAGTCAATATGACAATCAAAATCACATGTACTTCTATCCATGCATAACCTTAACCGAACCATACTCATGTATATCCAAAGTCATCAACCACTTCAAGCATATAATACCTACCACAAATACTATGCATTCATAGTACATAACATTATAATCAAGATGTACATAAACCATAAGCAACATAACCAAATTCAAACATAAAAGTTAAGCCATTTTCACATGGCTTAGATTACACATCACCAAAAATCTAACATTTCAAAACATAATCCAAACTATACATGCCATAGATTAGAAAATTCACTTAATGAGATACAGAAGACAGTCGATAGTGTGATAGACTTTGCTGACGATCCCCGAGCTCGTAACTTGACTCCAAAATCTATAAAATAGAGGCAAACACAAACACATACAGTAAGCTAACATAGCTTAATAAGTCATAAGCAAATAAACAACCCAATGATATAATCAACTCAATTAAACTAAACCAAATTATTTTATCATTACCACATTTAGTCTCAAACTTACAAATTTCATAAATAATACATTTTCATACACAGATGCTACCTTGGCCGAATGCTCATATAATTAAAATAACAAATTATCATTCAACTTCCAAAGCCAAAATGTCATTATATAACCAAATATACATACACTCATATACACAAGCTCAAGAATCATAATATAACATCATGTACATATACTAATTATGTGGCCGAATATACATGGTCATATATACACATATTCAAGAATCAATTCCATAATATTCATATCATTTATTCACAAAGCCGAATACACTTACCATGTTCACATACATTCTTCATTTGCTTCATACAAGACTTACAACAAATATCAAGTAACTAACTTACCTTATTTCAAGTAGGAAATAAAATAATTCATACCTGATCATTTTAGCTCAATTTACACATTTGATCACACTTATCGTTGCCCGATGAACCATTCGGAATTGGATAGGACACTCGGATAATCACACATATCGTACAATGCCAATGTCCTAGACGTGGTCTTACATGTAATCACAAATCGATGCCACTGTCCCAAACAGGGTCTTACTCACACACATATATCGAAATCACATATCGATGCCATTGTCTTACTCGCACATCACATATCGGAATCCTATGTCATGACATATGTATCCTAACTATTCCTAAGGTTCATACGGGGCTTTCGGATGTCGTAACTCGGTTGAAAAAAATTCGTAAACATAGTTGCCAAGCTTAATAACATTCGACTATTATGTATATATTCACATGTATTCCATTTCAGCATATATAACTCGCATATAATTAAAATAAACAACGTTTATTTGCTTATAGACTTACATCGGACGATGAAAAATCGGAACGGAACGACTAGTTGACAACTTTAGTTTTCCCCCGATCCAAATTTGATTTTCTCTTTTCTTGATCTAAATTAATATAAATTAAACTCAATCAAATTCATCCAAAAACACATAATTGAGCAAATTACCATTTTACCCCTGACATTTTACACTTTTTACAATTTAGTCCAAATTGCACAAAACACAAATATGCGAAATCTCAACATACCCATGTTAGGCCGAATGTTCCTAGTGCTCATACAAGTCGATATATTTCATTTATTTCACATTTTAGTCCCTCAAATTATTATTTTTGCAATTTAGTCCTAATTAATCAAAATCATCAAAAACTCCAATTCAAAACATATTAATCCAAAACATATCTTTCATATTTCATCATCAAACAGCAAAAATAAAAAGCTTTCAAGAATGGCATCACTCCAAATATTCATCAATACCAAAAATTCAAGCATGGGTTTTGTAGATAACTTAGCAACGATCTCAAAAACGTAAAAATTATCAAAAATCGAGCTAAACACATACCTTAATCAAGCTTGAACAAGGTCGAACCCTAGCTTCTTTTTCTTTTCTTTCTTATTTTGTTATTTTGGCAAGAACATGTTAATATGAAAGCTTATTTTAATCTTTATGTTATAATAAAACATATATTAACTTAATATTTAATTTACAAGTTTAACCTTAATAAAATAATATAAAAACTATATAATATATGCCTAATGCAGTCCATTGATTTAGTCAATGGCATAATTGCAACATAAAGCCTCCATATTAAAAGAACAACAACAATTTGGCCCTTTTACAATTAACCATCAAATTTTCATTTCACGCGATTAAGTCCTTTTATTTAATCGGGCACTCAAACGAAAAAATTAAATCACAAAAATTTCACACATACAAATTCACACATAACAAACACAAAAAATAATTTTTAAATATTTTTCTGACTCAGATTCATGCTCTCGAAACCACCGTTCCGATTAGGGTCAAAATCAGGCTGTTACATGTTGGATATGTTCACTAGGTGTTTTTAAACTTTTATAATGAAATGGAAGTAATGTTAATGATTTACAAACTTACTAAGAATTTTATGCTTACTTGTGTGATTTCCTCTTATAATTCTAGTTAATCGAAGGTTCGTGCGGTTTGGAAACTTGTTGGAGGTTCATCACACTATCCATGGTTTATAACGGTATATTTTAAAGATTGAGTCATGGTTATAATGGAATGTATAGATGTTTTGCTTAATGAATTTAGCCATTATGTTTGGCTTGTATATATGTTATTTTGGTTGATGAATTAGTTTGTATGATATTAAGATTTTATGGTATTTTGTGTGGTTGTAAAAATAATATTGTGTTGGTTAAGATGATGGCTAGGAAATGTTAATGGAAATGATATAGTAGAAATTAATGGTTGGTGTGGAATGAATGTGGCATAATGTTGAAAATGTCTAGTTTTGATAATTTGAAAGTTATTATCTTTTAGTCAAATTGGTATAGTACATTTTAGTTGTGAAAATGGTCAATTGGTATTGCAACATATGATTAAATGTGGCTTGTAAATTGTTCAATTGGTGATTTTAGTGAATGAAATGGTTAAGTGATAGGTAAGTTTGATTGCTAAAATTGAGGTGCCATTTTGGCATATTGGTTGAATGATTAGATTCTAGGTTGATAAAGCTTGGATATGCATATGAAAAGTGAATTTTGAATGATTGATTTTAAGTGCTTCGGTAATGCTCTGTAGTCTAATCCAACGACGGATACGGGCTAGGGGTGTTACATAGATGACGTCAAATTGGCAAATATAATAGAAGTTAAAATTGCTCTTAACATGGAAGCTGAAAAGGAAGAAATTTTTTGGGAACAATGTGCAAGAGCAAATTGGTTACTAATGGGGGATTGAAACACAACTTTCTTCTATAACTTTGTAACATATCGAAAGAGGAGAAATATAGCCGAAGGTCTTGAGGATGGAAGGGGTGGAAGGGTAGAAGGGGACAAAGCTATTATGGATCTTGCAACTGAGTTTTTAAAAAAAAATCTTTTTTCTTTAAACCCGTTGCAGGATAGTGAAAGACTAAGAAGCGAACTCCAACCTTGTATCACAAGGTTGTTAAATGAAGAGCTATGCAAGGAGTTTAGGGAAGAAGATGTGGCAAAGGCTTTAAAAAATATGGCGCCCTTCAAAGCATCTAGAAAAGATGGATTCCCAAATTTTTTCTTCAAAAGTTTTGGCATGTAGTGGGAAAAGACGTTATTAAGTATTGTCTTCAAGTGTTGAACAATAACAAGAATTTTGAAGAAATAAATAGAACCAACATCGTGTTTTTACCCAAAGTACAAGCTACGACGAATCTGGGACAATTTAGACCCATAAGTCTATGCAATATCATTTATAAAATAATCTCGAAAGTGGTGGTTAATAGATTTCGAAAGGTATTACATTTTTGCATCGAGGAAACGCAAGGAACTATTCTCCTTGGCAGATAAATAATGGATAACATTCTGATTGCATATGAAGTTATATATGCTTTCAAAAAGAAGAAAATAGGTGGTACAGATTCTTTCATTCTAAAATTAGACAAGAGCAAAACATATGATAGAGTGAAGGGGAATTATCTTGAAAGCATGATGTAGATGTTAGGCTTTTGCAGCAGGTGGATAGATCTCATGGTGAGCTATGTTCGGACCGTTTCCTATTTGGTGGTGCTTAATGGGGCTCAAGGGGCAGAAGCCAAACCAACGGGAGGCATAAGGCAAGGTGACCCTTTAAGTTCATACTTATTTATAATATGCGCAGAGGGTTTTTCTAAACTATTGAATAAGGCTAAAAGAGAAGGAAGTTAAAGGGGCGAGTGGGATTTATTTATCACCCATCTTTTCTTTGCCGGCGATAGTATATTATTTAGGAAGCAACGATTGAAGGTGCAACGAAGATGAAATAAATGGTTAATGAGTTTTAAAACATATTTGGATAGCTTGTAAATTTTGAAAAATCATTGATTTATTTTGACAGGAATGTGATGGACAGTATAAAGAAGCAAAGAGAAGGAGTTTTGGGGGTTAGAATCTCAAATATTCTAGAAAAATATATGGGTTTACCAACGATGGTAGGGAGGAGGAAAAGAACTGCATTTGTGGAGTTAAAAGAGAAATATATTAAAAAAAGGAAGAACTAGAACATTTGTAACCTATACATTGGTGGTAAAGAGGTTTTTATAAAATCAATTTTACAAGCACTTTCGATTTACGCAATGCAATTTTTTAACTTACCCGTGTCATTATGCTGAGATTTAGAAAATTTGATGTGTAAATTTTGGTGGCATAATTTAAAGACTAACAAAGGCATTCATTGGAGCAATTGGTTTACCATGTGTAGCCCAAAGGCTTTTGGGGGTTTGGGGTTTAAGGATCTTGCAAAATTTAATATGGTCTTGTTGGCTAAATAGGGATGGAGGCTAATCACCAACCTTAATAGTTTGTTCGTGCGTGTTATAAGATTAAAATATTATCCTCGAGGTAATTTTTTGAATGCAGGATTAGGAACTTACCCCTCTTTTACCTGGTGTAGCATTTGGGGTTCGTGTTGTTTACTGGAAAAAGGCACGGGTTGGAGGATAGGAAATGGTGAATCAACAAATATCTGGAATGATGCTTGGCTGCCTACCCCTGGAGATGGAAAAATAAAGGGTTAGAATATAAACATAAACTATACTAAAGTAACAGATCTTATAAACAAAAAATTTTTAACCTAGAATTATGAAGTTGTCTAGAATTTACAGGATTTGGAGCAAGCGAAGGCAGTCCTATCTATTCCCTTGGTGAGAAGAACACAACCTAACGAGTTCATATGGTAGGAAGACAAAAAAGGTGAGTACACAGTTCAAAATGGATACAAATGGCTAGTCATAGAAGACTTATCACTATAGAATAATTATGATACAAGCCATACAAATGAAACAAAAGCTTATTTTACAAAACTGTGGAATCTCTCGATCCCCAACAAGATAAAGATAAATCTATGAAGATTAACTAACAACTATCTTCTGACACTTAGTAATCTAAAGACTCGTAGACCCAGGAATGATCCATTTTGTCCAATCTACTCGGAGGATAAAGAAACTGTAGAACATCCATTTCGAGATTACATGTTCACAAGGAGGGTCCTTCAAGGGGTCAGGGTGGACACCTTGCAAATAAACACAGAGCAAGATTGGAAACAATGGTTAGTCTTATTTTTTAATAACAATAATTTACATTTTAGGTAGTCATGTGTTTAGTCATGACAATCACATTTTGGGCAGTATGGTACAATAGAAACAAATACTATCACGAGGGGAAAAAGGAAAGGGTACAAGAGGTTGTGGGTTTCATTAAAGCTTATGTTTTGGAGTTTGATCAACTGAAATCCATAACTGAGTCTAACATAAAATCAAAGGAGGGTTGCTGGAGACCCCGTAAGGCAGAACAAGTTAAAATCAATTTCAATGTAACATTCTATTAACAGGAAAAAAGAGCAATTGCAAGGATTATTATAAGGAATAATAAGGGGTTTGTTATGGGCTCTTGTGCTTACCCACTAGGAAGCACTAGAGATTTGAAAACTGCGGAAGCGAAAGCTTGCCTTCAAGCCATCATTTTTGGGGAAGAAATGAGTTTTCAAGATCTAGTGGTTTTAACACCCCAAACCCAGCCTAGACGTTATGGCCGAATCTGGAAGTGTTACATGAAATGGGTTAAAAAAATCGTTGTCGTTAATTTAAAACCTTTCCAGTTCATTAGCCTTTATCGCTATTATTAATTTCAAAGCTCTCTTTCATTCAATCATTTAGAGATAAAATGTATTTGTAGCGAAAGCTTGTAAAATCATTATGCCTAGAAAATCCTTTCAAGATTTTAGAAAACCCTTGCTTTTAGTAAACCATCACAGTTATAAGTAAGTAAAAAAACCAAAAACCCAAAATTAACGTCAAATAGTTTTAAAGAGTCTAGAGTCCTAGAAAATACAACCTCAATGCCAAAACTTCATAACCATAAAACAAAATAAAACCACAAAAATAGGTGGCCACCGTTGAGTCCTTCGCTACACCGATCCGTCTAAGACTGTGGGTTACCTGTACAGACAAATAGAGAAGGGGTGAGTTTACGTAAACTCAGTGTGTAACCCAGTAGAGTTAAGCATGTACACATACAAAATATCACAAATCAAATAGATTCATATTCCGACCTAGGCCCATGTCAGATACAGATACAGATCCGGGCTTGAACCCATTTTAGATGCAAACAAAGTTACAGATATGCAAATCAAATATTAGAATCCTACCCCCATCCTTTACACACCATCTCCGACCAATCCTACATAACATGTGGGGTTTAAAACACCTACCCAGCCCTACACACCACGTTGTACCGATGCGGCACATATAAGATATAATGCAGCTGTACTGCTAGATATTAGGCATAATCTGCCTTTCAGAACACTTCCTCTAATATACATCATCCCACCCCAATCACAGTAACAGAACATACATACAGAATTAACAGATAAATCATGTTTGACATGCGTTCATAAACAGATAACAGATAAACAAACATAGGTACGCTTATAATCATATTTCAGTCTAACAAATAATTTAGTTATAAGGTTAGATAGCATTTACCGACCCTGCAGTAGGTCCACAGTCGATTAGGACGACCCGTGCGACCCTACGAAAAATTTCAGTAAATGGGCCCACACGCCTAGATTGGCCTTACCCGTGTGGCACACACGGCCTTGCCCAATAATCGACATGCCCATGTGTCATGCCTGTATGGGCCCACACGCCCAATCTGGCCTAGCACATATGGCTCACACGGCCGTGCCTTGCGCACGACCTGGCTTTCATCGATCACACAGCTGTGTCGTTGCGCACGGCCGTGTGGCGTCGACAGTAGGGTTTTTCGGCTTTCTCCGAACCCCGCTTTTCTGCGTTTCGGGTACACACTTGATACGATTTTGATGCAAAACCACTCTCGAGCCACACAACACCTAAAAACGACAAAGGAACTCCTCGAATCAATTCTAAACCTCACATTTACCAAATTAAAGAAATCGACAATAATTCAAAATAAGTGCTCAACACTTACCCTATTACTTCGAATGATTTTGATTATGTATCCGTGAGAGGAGAGTCCTAATATTCATGATTTACCACTGCCAAAACACAAGATCAGTGCCAAGAAAAGCATTCGACAAGGGTATACCGATTTTAAAGAGAACTCCCCACTTCGAGATAAACAACAGTCCTTACTTACCAAACCAATTAATGAACCCAAAATCCATAGGAGCAACAACTCAACGAGAAAAAACTACAGCAATTAAGTACCAAAAACATAATTGAAAGTGGAAAAACAAAATAAGGGGGTGAGGGAACGTCAGAGAAAAGAAGGAGTTTTCTTTTGGAAAACAAACAAAAGTTTAATCAGAGATCTATTTCCCCTAATTTTGCTCCCACAAATCCCACTACACCCTAACCACCCATTACTCAAAATTTTGATGCAACCAAAATTCCATCCTAAAGCTGACTAAAAATAATCACTAATGCAGGGACTCGAACACGGAACCTCCAACACTCTAACTTCTTACCACTCAAACTAGTAGGCGTATTCTGATATGGAAGTACAGATAACTAAATATAAGCCCATTTAACAAAGATAGGGCTTAAATCCAAAAATACCCAAAATTTGCCAAAGGCAGGGCTTGAACTTAGGACCTCTCAGACACTCCCAGAACACTTTACCACTGAAGTAGATACATAGTTGTGTCAAACAATTACAGAAACATAAATAGAAATGTTGGGGCATTACAACTCTACCCTCCTTAAAAGAAATTTCGACCTCGAAATTTACCTGATCAGAACAAATGAGGATACTATTGACGCATCGAGTCCTCAGGTTCCCACATAGCCTCCTCAGAGCTATGATTCCGCCACAACAGCTTCACTAATGGAATGGAGTTTTTATTTAGAACCTTAACATTTCGATCTAGGATCTGAACAGGCTCCTCCTCAAAGGTCAAGTCCGGCCTAACCTCAATCTCCTCAACCGAGACAATGTGAGAAGGGTCAGATCAGTACCGTCTCAACATCGAAATGTGAAAAACATCATGGATATGGTCCAGTTTAGGAGGTAACTCCAACTGATAAGCAACTGGTCCCACAGGATTCAGAATTCGGTACTGTCTAATAAACCTAGGGCTTAGCTTGCCCTTACGACCGAACCTCAGAACCTTCTTCCACGGAGAGACCTTAAGGAAAACAAAGTCCCCCACAGAATACTCAATCTCACACCTCTTCAGATCTGCATACGATTTTTGTCTATCAAAAGCCGCTTTCAGACGATCTCGAATCAGTCTAACCTTATCCTCAGTCTCGAAAACCAATTCAGGACCTAAAACTCGACGTTCGCCTATCTCAGTCCAACACAATGGAATACGACACTTACGACCATACATAGCCTCATAAGGTGCCATCTGAATACTAGCCTGGAAACTATTATTATAGGCGAACTCAACCAGAGGCAGGTAATCCTCCCAACTACCTCGAAAATCAATCACACAACTCCTAAGCATATCCTCCAGTATCTGAATCACTCTCTCGGATTGACTATCGATCTGAGGATGGAATGTAGTACTAAAGTCCAATCTAGAACCCAGAGCTTCGTGTAACTTCTTCCAAAACCGAGAAGTGAAGCGAGAATCTCTATCAGAAATGATCGAGACAGGAACCCCATGTAGTCTTACAATATAAAAAATGTACAACTTCGCTAACTTCTGTGGAGGGTAATCAGTTGGAGCCAGAATGAAGTGTGCAGACTTGGTCAATTGATCCATGATGACCCAAATATAATCCTTCTTAGTGGGTGTTAAAGGAAACCCACTAATGAAGTCCATCGTTACTCGTTCCTATTTCCACAAAGGAATCTTAACTGGCTGCAACAAACCTGAAGCCAACTGATGTTCAGTCTTAACCTGCTGACAAGTCAAACAATGGGCAACAAAATCGGTAACTTCACATTTCAAACTCGGCCACCAGTACAACTCATGGAGGTTGCAACACATCTTATTACCACTAAGATGCATAGCTTAAGGGCTACTATGCATCTCCCTCAGAATCGACTGTCTGAGATCTAAATCATTTGGTATACAAATTCGACCTCGAAAACACAGAACACCATCACTATTCAACCCAAAATCAAAAGTAGTACCACTCTCCACCTGATGGAACCGTACACCTACAGTCTCATCCACTAGCTGTTTATCTCGAATCTGCTCAATCCAAGTCAGCTTAACTTGCAACTCGGCTAACAGACTCCCATTATCAAATAGACTAAAGCAAGTAAACATCACCCTCAAATCAGACATCACTCTTCGGCTTAGAGCATCAGCCACCATATTGGCCTTACCAGGATGGTACTTGATGGTACAGTCATAATCTTTGAGTAGCTCAATCCAGTGACGCTGCCTAAGGTTCAACTCCTTCTGAGTAAGGAGATACTTGAGGCACTTGTGATCAGTGTAAATGATGCACCTCTTACCATCAGATAATGCCTCCAAATTTTCAATGCAAAGACTACCGCAGCTAACTCAAGATCATGCATCGGATAGTTTGCTTCATGCGTCTTAAGCTGATGGGACGCATAAGCCACAACCTTACCATCCTACATCAGAACGCAACCTAATCCAACATGCGATGCATCATTGTATATTACAAACTCTTTTTTAGATTCAGACTGTATCAAAACAAGAGCCTGAGGCAAAATAGACTTGAGCCTAAGTCAGAACAGACTTGAGCTTCTCAAAGCTCTCTTGCTGTGCATCAGTCCAGACAAAAGATACACCCTTATGTAGAAGCTTAGTCAACGATACGGCAATCAAAGAGAATCCCTTAACAAACCACCGATAATATCCTGCCAAACTCAGAAAGTTACGGATCTTAAATACGCTCTTAGGTTGTTTCCAATCCAGTACAACCTCAATCTTTCGAGAATCCAAACGAATCCCCTCAACAGAAACCACATGCCCCAGAAAAGTTACTTCACATAACTAAAACTCATACTTGCTTAACATAGCGAAAAACTACTTTTCACGCAGAATCTAAAGCACTACTCTAATATGCTCATCATGCTTATCCTCAGTCTTAGAGTATACTAGAATGTCATCGATGAAGACCAGAACGAATTGATCCAAATAGGGCTGGAACACTCTGTTCATCAAATCCATAAATGCAGCCGGTGCATTTGTCAAATTAAAAAGCATAACTAGGAACTCGTAATGTCCATAACGATTCTTAGATGCAGCCTTATGTACATCAGCCTCCTTAACCCTCAACTAATGGTACCCTGAACGGAGATCAATCTTTGAAAACACAGAAGCCCTCCGAAACTGATCAAACAAGTCATCGATTCTCAGAAGTAGATACTTATTCTTCATAGTCAACTTGTTCAACTGCCGATAATTGATGCACATCCTCATGGTCCCATCCTTCTTCTTAACAAACAGAACTGGTGCTCCCCATGTAGACACACTAAAACGGATGAAACCACGGTCTAAAAGCTCTTGCAGTTAAGCCTTAAGTTCTGTAAGCTCTTTCGGAGCCATACGATAGGGAGCAATGGACACTAGAGCTGTACCTGGAAGAAGCTCAATCCCAAATTCAACCTCTCAATTCGGTGACAATCTTGGTAACTCATCAAGAAAAATATCTGAAAATTCCCTCACAATTTTGATATCCCTAATCGAAGAGTCCTTGGAAGCAGAAACACTGACGTAGGCAAAATACGCCTTACACCCTTTCCGAACCAATTTCTCAACCACAAGCGCGGAGATCACATTAGATAAATAATCCCGACGCTCTCCGATCACAACCACCTCATCATCCACCTCAGTTCTCAGAATGATCCTCTCCCCAACGGACTTAGTATAATGATCTCACTCGTAGTACTCTCAACTGTAGTCCCCAGGTTTTTAAAAACTAAACTGGCTATATAGGAATAAGTAGATCTTATGTCTATCAGAGCAATGTAAGGTACATCAAATATAAATAATGTACCAGTTATGAGGTCAGGAGAATCTCTGTCCTCTCGACGTCGTGCAGTATAAACTAAAGTAAACTGCCTCGCCTCAATCTGACCAGCACCTCTACCCGGTGCTCTCTGCCCTCGGCCCATACCATTACCACCCCTGGCCTGACCACGACTCCTAGGTGGCTACTGAACTGGCTTCTGAGGCTGCACAAAACACGAGCCAGCGTCGATTTTTGCCGTGTGAGCGAATGATCGATATGGTGCTCTAAAGATCCACATCTCAAACCGGGCCCAATCCTCCTCCAACACTCGCCCTGATGGCACTTACCATAATCACCACAAAGCTGCAACCTAGCTGAAGCAGCAGGAGTCCCCACTCTAATTGGCCTATTAGATCTGACCTTTTTCTTAGGC
This sequence comes from Gossypium longicalyx, assembly GCA_025698465.1. NCBI lineage: Eukaryota > Viridiplantae > Streptophyta > Magnoliopsida > Malvales > Malvaceae > Gossypium > Gossypium longicalyx. The sequence goes on along the minus strand of CM046996.1, from coordinate 17,030,939 downwards.
CTTTGCACAGAACTTGAAGGTTCGAATCCCTCTTGTTCCTCTCTCTCTCCCTATCTTTATTCTGGCGTTTAGCGCGCTTAACATCTTCGGCAATCTTCGCCTTCTCTACCAAAAAAAAAATCACGCTCCCTCTACGGAGCAATCAAAACCCTCAGATTATCCCTTAGGTCGTCCTCAAACCTAACACACCTCTCATACTCGGGCGCCACCATACCTCGAGCATAGCGGCTTAACCTTAGAAATTCGGCCTCATACTCAGCCACAGATCGGTCACCTTACGTGATCTTTAGAAACTTATGCCTGTGAGCATCAACGTAACTAGCTCCCACATATTTGCTCTAAAATGTAGTCTTAAAGAACTCCAAAGTCAGACGGTCAGGCTGAGTGCCCTCTTTAACTGTTAACCACCATTGATATGCTTCATCGCAAAGTAATGAGACTGCACCCTTTAATTTCTACTCGGGAGTGCAGTCTAAGTTATCCATAATCCTCTTAGTGGCCTCCAACCAATATTCAGCCACATTAGGGACGACTCCTATAACACCCTTAAATAACTCAGCTCCATTGGACTGGAGTCGCTCAGTTACCGACACTCGGCACCCATATCCAGAATTGGGTCCAACGACCCTCTCTAATATCCTCAACATGGCTCGGGACAGTGCATCGTCCCCAGCCGAATGGATCTGAGACCCAGTCTTAGTAGTAAGTGACACAAGTGTCTCACTAGTGTCCAGATTTGGCATGTTGCCCAGAGATGAGGGCTCAACTCAAGCCCCCCTATGGCCTCTACCTCAGCCTCAAATACCATGTTCACGGATACCTCATGCGCTCATTGTAATTTAGAAGTTTTATCTATATTAATAATTTTATGCATCAGTTTCGATATTTATTAACAAATGTTTTATGCATAAAGAATCAGAAGTTCAGAGTTGTTTTTACAAGTTTTAGTCTCTATCAGTTTTACTATAGTTTCAGAGTGTATTAACTATAGTGTTTCCAAGTAGACTATCAACAATGCTTTCAAATTTTTTTATCAGAAATCAGAAATACTTACAGGATCGGCATCGGAGACTAGGTGTACCACGTACTTAATCAAAATATTTTTAAACCATTTGAAAACCAATTCTTTAAAACATATTTTGGAATCCAAAAATCTATAGCCGAGTTTTTACAACCTAGCTCTAATGTCGCTAAATGTAACACCCCAAACTCGGCCTAAACGTTATGGTCGAATCCAGAAGTGTCACATAAAATGGGTTAAAAAAACTGTTGTCGTTAATTTAAAACATTCCCAATTCATTAGCCTTTATCGCTATTATTAATTTCAAAGCTCTCTTTCATTAAATCATTTAGAGATAAAACGTATTTGTAGCGAAACTTGTAAAATCATTGTGCCTAGAAAATCTGTTCAAGATTTTAAAAAACCCTTGCTTTTAGTAAACCATTATAGTTATAAGTAGGTAAAAAACCAAAAACCCAAAACCAATGTCAAACAGTTTTAAAGAGTCCAGAGTCCTAAAAAATACAACCTCAATCCCAAAACTTCATAACCATAAAACAAAATAAAATCGTAAAAATAGATGGCCACCGTCGAGTCTTCCGCTGCACCGATCTGCCTAAGATTGTGGTTTACCTATATAGACAAATAGAGAAGAAGTGAGTTTACATAAACTCAGTGTGTAACCTAGCAGAGTTAAGCATGTACACATAGAAAATATCACATATCAAACAGATTCATATTCAGGCTTGGACCCATGTCAGATACAAATATAGATCCAGGCCTGAGCCCATTTCAGATACAAACACAGTTACAGATATGCAAATCAGATATCAGAATCCTACCCTCATCCTCTATACACAATCTCCGACCATCCTTACACACCATGTGGGGTTTAAAACACCCACCCAGCCCTACACACCATGCTATATCGATGCGGCACGTATCAAATAAAATGCAGCTGTACATATCAGATATAATGCAGTTGTACAGCCATATATTAGGCATAATTTGCCTTTCAGAACACTCCCTCCAATATACATCATCCCACCCCCATCACAGTAACAGAATATGCATACAGAACTAACAGATAAATCATGCTTAACATGCATTCATAAACAGATAACAGATAAACAAACATAGGCATGCTCATAACCATATTTCAGTCTAACAGATCATTTGGTTATAGGGTTAGATAGCATTTACCGACCCTACGATAGGTCCACAGTTAATTAGGATGACCCGTGCGACCCTACAAAAAATTTCAGTATATGAGCCCACACGCCCAGATTGGCCTTGCCCGTGTGGCCCACACGGCCTGGCCCAATAATCGAAATGTTCGTATGGGCCTACATGCTCGTGTGGCCCACACGCTTAATCTGGCCTAGCCCATGTGGGTCACACAGCCATACTCTGGCCATCACATGACCGTGCCTTGCTTACAGCTTGGCTTTCGTCGATCACACGGCCATGTCGTCATACACAGCCTACCACATGGCTTACCACACGGTCGTGTGGCATCGATAGTGGGGTTTTTTGGCTTCCACTGAACCCTACTTTTCTGTTTTTCAGGTGCACACCTGGTACGATTTCGATGCAAAACCACTCCCGAGCCACATAGCACCTAAAAACGACAAATGAACTCTTCGAATCAATTCTAAACCAGCAGGCACATTCTGATATGGAATTATAGACAATTAAATATAAACTCATTGAATAGAGATAGGGCTTAAATCCAAAAAAACCCAAAATTTGCCAAAGGCAGGGCTTGAACTTAAGATCTCTCAGACACTCCTAGAACACTTAACCACTGAAGCAGATACATAGTTGTGTCAAACAATTACAGAAACAGAAATAGAAATATTGGGGCATTACAGTGGTGGAGGGATATGCCTTAACCGTTATTAAAAAACTACGGTCAGATTCAAAGGATAGATCGGTGATAGGTAACATAATTGATGAAATAAAGGGTTAGAGAACCACCTTCAATCACTTATCTTTGGAATATACTCCATGAAAGGTAAATGAAGCAGCACATGGTCTAGTGACAAGAGCTATTGATCTTTCAGCCTTAATCTACTAGATGGAAGAGGTTCTGTCGGAAGTGGAAGCCACCGTCATGAAAGATATAAGAAGATTTCTAGAGGCGTGAAGTTTCGTACTATCATGATGAGTCCGAAGATGGTTTCTTTGATAAAATGGCTTGTTTTTCTGACGAACTCCATTTTTTGGGGAGAACTGGTATGGATTTCTATGGAAAATACAGCAATGAAGAAGACCAGAGGGTTCTAGGGATGTTTTCTGGTGCAAAAAAGAGGAAATGTTGGGTTAGGAAATGATAGGTTAGTGGATTTTATTTTTTTAGGAAAACTTTTTTATTTCCTTAGGGATTTATTTTCTTTTTCTTTCTTCCTTTAGGAAAACTGAGGCACTATTGTGGTTGCTAGTAGGATTTTAACAGTTGTTAGGTCATGATAATGATAACTGTTTAAAGTTTACTTATTCTGATTTTTCCTCTTTTAATGCACATTGATTTTTTTTATTCAAAAAAAAGTTTTAAGAATAACATGTCAAGGAGGTAGGATAAAAGGAATTTAGATTTTGAACATATTGGTCAATTTTTAACTTTAGTCCCTTTAGAATACACAAATTCACTATTCAATATATATTAATTTCTCATAATTTGATCTCTTTACTTTTATGATGTTAACATTTAAAAATAAATCCAAGGCAATATTCTAATTCAATAGTTAAGTGTTAACTATCACGATTAACTAATGATATTATAAAATATAGAGATAAATTTTGTCAAATTAAAATACATAAACTAAATATCACATTTAAGCATAATAAATTAGCGAAAATCAAAATTTGACCAATATATTCCTTTATACTTTATCTTTTGCGTATCTTTTTTCTAATTAAAAATTGAAGCTTTCATCGCTGGTGTTGAACAAGTCTTTGACTATTACTTAATTTTTGGCTTTTTTTACCACTTCTTTAACATATGTTTTCTGTTTCTTAATCATTCTTTTTTTGTTTGAATAAATTATTTTTTTCGTAAGAGAGTATCATGAAAATTGTTAATAGTTTGTCACCACTATATTGTGTTTTAAGAACTAACTAGGGAATGAAAGAAATCATACCAGTTTTCTATTGTCTATTCGTAAGTTTACATTGTATTAGAGATATCCATGCTCATATAAGCTTGATCCATTTTTTTTTACTTCCATTACCTCTCAAATACTTATAAAATTAACTAGTAGTACCAATTTCTCAATGTAAAAAGTATAGTTTTAAATGCTCATGCATGGCCGTGATCTTTTTACCCATCTTGACGGTTCTAAACTAGCCCATCTGCGCTATAAATGACCGCAAACAAATCAATCCTAACTAAACCATTTGGTTTCATCAAGATCAACTCATACAAAATACTTTAATGGCATCCATGGATCCAACAATAGCATTCATGGTTGCCACTGTCAACTTTGGTCACTGAGCTTGGGAATCTCTTCACTTAGCTGTTGGATTTGGTGCCCAAAGTGCAATATATTCGTTTGTAAACTTGTAATTTCTTTTTAAATAGATTGATTAATAAAAAAAATTCATGGATTACATTAATATACTTTGTATGATGTCCTCATGTGGTTTTTTGTATGCAAAGCAAAATAGAAGCAAATATTGGCTCTCTGTTTGTCAAATGTTTAAAGTAATACTAAGTGGTATTATGTGGTTAAATATTAATATGGAAAGATAACTTATATTAGCATATGAACCTAAACATGTTCTTATTCTAATCAGAAATGAGAAAAGAATTGAAAGATTAATATGTCATCTATCAAGTCCAATTGGGAAGATGTCTAGTCTTGGGCATCGAAGCGGATGATTCCTAGAATATAGAGACATAAATGTGATTGACTGGATTGACAGTACATCGGATTGAACCCAAGAAGAATAGATCCTGAATCTGTTTATAGATTTATTCACTTGTGACATTCAAAGTGTGACATACCTTAATCTTGAGTGGATGATGGGCTATGTATGCATGACTTGTATACTTTGATATAAGTAAAAACTTGAGATTAAATAGATAAGGAGCCGAAATCTGGTGCGTTGAGTATATAACTTCTACAATATGTAGCATCATTTACAATAGTGGAGTTCATAGCCCACAACGTAGGTAAATATATCCTCTCATTGTCATTAAATGATAGATAAAAACTAAACGCGACCATGACTCATTCATCTTTTGATGAATGACTTGATTACTATTTGATAGTATTTGACTTTTCATGAAGGAAGATGTAATGATTACCATGAGATAAAATAGAATCATAATGGGAGAGTAGATTCATCCTAAAAAGCTTAAGGATATCCTATGAGGGTAACACACTTATGACAAGGTCACTGGACGAGCACTGATCGAGTTGCTTTCGTAATGGTATGTCTTCGTGACTAAATGAGTTTATAACTAATAGGTGAAAATGGAACTTAATTATAAACCATTAGAGCCCTAATCACATATGTCCAATCTATCTTTCCGCTAACTCGTTAAAACCAAAAATGAATTGCATGTTGAATCAAATTAAGAGAAATGGATAGAAATGATAAAGTTAGAGAAACGACAAACATTCAGAAATGAATGTGATTTTCACACTAAATGGAAATGACCTGGAAAATTAATTTATGGTTTTTAAAATAATTAATTGAATAATTGAAGTTTGAAAATGTAATTAAATTAATTGGTCAAAGTGAATCTATTAAATGTAGAACTATTAAAATATATTTTCTCATAGATTTTTTTACGGAAAAGTTGTCATGATTTTAATGGAATTAGAATTGATTTGAGAAAATTATTTAATTGAGATATTAATTAATTAATTAAAATTAATTTATGATGTTTATTTTGGAAAATATAAAAACATGTATTGGGTTGGATTGAATTATAAAGTGTTGGGTTAAAAGTTCCGGAAGTACTTATAATTGGACACGATAAAAGAGAGGCCCAAAAACCCCTCATGTTAATTCATGGGACGACAAACCCAGTATATTTAACTAGGTTTGTCGCCTCTCTCTCTCTCCTAGTTGAACTAGGATTTTTTTTCCTATTGAAATACTTCTACTAATTCAATAAGGATTCACTTATTCATCGATAGGGCTAAATACACAACTTTGAGATATTGTTATTTTGCTTGGAAATAGTGAGAATTTATTTTCTAAGTATAAGTTTTATTTTTCGTAATAACAATTCTGTCAGTTTTTAATGAATAGAGATTTGCTTTTTTACTGAAAGTTAAGTAAATAATTTTTGGTTCTGTGTTTGATTCGAATTCGTTCGAGCCCACACTCGAAGCAGTTCGTAATATGAGAATAACAGAGAAGGTCGTTCAGTTGAAAGTTGGGAATGACAAGAATCGGTCTAGCTAAAAACACTGGTGTGATTTCGGGTAAAGTTTATTGTTATAAATATCACGAATCAACTTGGTTTTTAAAACTTTTAATTTTCCCCTATGCAAGAAAACCATTTTCAAACTGAATTTTTTCCAACATTAGCCTATACTAATAAGTCACAAAGTAGAGCTTTCAACCTTTTAAACTAGCTAGCTCACTTCATAAAAGAAAAATTTCCCATGATTGTCTATCTAGATTGTATTCATTTTTTTGCCGACAAACTTGCCAAAGCTGGAACCCAAATCCCCAATAAAGAACTAATAGTCCACATTCTTTGTTGATGTGAGTTTCAAAGCCCAATTTTAATCCCATGGATGTGGTGGGATTTCTTTAACTCAAGACCCAATAACAAAGTAAAAAAACAAAGCAGATCAAAGAAAGATTGAACAAGACTATCCAAGACTTTGTTATAAAGGCCTTAGAAGTGCATACAAGGAGAAAAGACAACTGAGAACTAAGAATCAAGAAAATTAAAAATTCAAATCTTAGAATTTTTTGCCCAAGAAACTGAATCTTAAAATTGGTGCATGATGGATTACATGTACAAGATTAAACGAGCCAATTTTGGGAGTGAATGGATCACAATTCCAAGTTCTTGAAAATTGGCCCATTGGGATGTCCACAATCTCATCATGAAGTTTGGAGAAGGACTTAATTGAATATCATGCCAAATTGTCAAAGTGGCCCAATTTGTAAACATTTTAATATTTTTGTTTAATTTTATTTAATAAGTGGATCAACATGTAAAAAAAATCAACCCAAGGAGCCCATTTAGACCATTGGACAAATTTTCGTTCATATTTACATACTTAGTCATTTTTCATGTTTTAATTAATTAGTTAGTGAGTTAGTTAGCTGGTGAGTTGTCATACTTATCACATTCCTTAATTAGGAGATTAGTTAGGGATTGGGAGGCTATAAATGGGGTGTCCCACCCTCTATTAATTCATTCAACAACTTTTCTCTTTTGTGTTAATAAAATTCTTTTCGAGTTTTTCTCTTCAAAAATTTCTCTTGAGTTTTCTTTTAGAATAATTTTAACAATCTTTTCAAATTGGGAGAATCATCTTCAAGTTTTTTCTTACCAAGTATTTTTTCTTGGAGGGAAAATTAGAGACATTTTAAAGGAGTTGTGGATTCATCTTATTTCCAAGGCTCCTTAGGACTTTCCACACGCCATCTCCATCTTTTCCATCTCTTTTCTTTCATTTCTTTTTTTTTTCTAGTCTGTCATGTTTAATTGTTTCTAATATTTGATTTATTAGATTTCGGGTTATCATTCATCAAGAAAAGACGTTCTCCCACCTTAATAAATCAAGAATCATTCAAAAATAAGAGTTATTTTCTTTTCTTGTTGTTTTGAATCTTTTTGTTGCAAAATAATTTTTATTTTCCTTAATTCTTCATTCTAATACGATTTTGTTTTCTTATTTTCAAATGTGGTTGAGGGCTTCTTTGAAGTTCAAGAATTATTTCTTCTCACTCAAGAAACCCTAATTTGATCATTTTTGGACTCTTTTCCAGCCTCCTTTCTTTTTCTTTCAGTTTTGGTTTCTTTTCCATTCAATTGTGTTAAAGTACTAATATGATTTGTTTCTCTCTTTTTTTTTTTTAGATTTTCATTTGTTAGCTTTCTCCTTCATCAAGAACGTCCCATATCATTCCAAACATCTGGGTCTTCATTGTTCTTGGCTGGCTGAATCTTCTTTTGACATTATTTTTTTATTTCATTTGGTTTTAATCGTTATTCTTTCAAATTTATTCTAACTGATTGTTTTCCCTTAATTGGTAGCCTGAAATTGTTCCAAATTCATCAAGAACATGTCTTCTCTTTCAAATCAACTTAGGTTCTCAAGAACCCTAATTTCTCAATTCAGTTTACTTGTTCTTTATTAATTATTCAATCTATTTGCTTATTTCTCTTTTATCCAATTAGACTAACTTGGATTGTTATGTTTCAGGTTGAATCAAAATCTAAGTTTCCTCATTCGTCTAAAGCCTTAGGCAAAATATGCACTTGGACAAACTTGTGATCTTGTTTCGCACATTTCCTTATCATTTATGGTCTAGGAAATGAGTATCAAGAAATATTGGTCGCAATTCGCACGCATTACAGTATTATGTCATACTAAGACCTTTATGAAAATTTGCTTGATCATGAAGTATTCCTCCAACATGAGGAATCAAGAGACATCGATGCCCAATCACTACAACAGTTGCCATACATAATTAACCAAACTACAAAAATTGAAATAGTTGCTACCCCCTAATACCAACATTAATAAACCATGACGCTAGAATAATCATTCGACAAATTGGCAAGACACTAACTCACAAAGTTTCTTAGATCTTGTTCATTATCAACTTCACAAATGTTTTGGCCACATTGTTGATGCATTTCACTCACAATGTCATAATTATTTAATGGCTCAAGTCAATTATGCATCTAATTGAAAATCTAATGCCAACCTCTTGGATGCTAGACTCCGACGCCAATCATCACATTACTACAAAACCACATGACTTCACTAAATATCCTGGAAATATGATATCTCTATAAGAAAAGACAAACAAATTACTAAGACTCATTCAGGGACAACTACGCTCTTTGCATCAAACAATACTTTTAAGCTTTCTTATATTCCTTATGCAATTTCTATTAAACACAATTTGATATCCATTTCACACTTTTGTAAATATAATCTAACCTTAGTAGAATTTTTTTCCTCATCATTTTTTTGTGAAGTATTTGAAAATAAGGACTCTGTTGGTACAAAACCAGAGTAAGGATGGCTTTTACGAGTGGACTAACTTTCAATGAACTATATCTCTACAAGTTCTTCTAGTCATTACAAGCATCCCAGCTACTACGAGCTGCTATCGCCTCGGGCATCGCCGTGTCAGTATTTTAAATAAATTCTCATTTTGGTAATTCTTGCTCAACCAATAAAGCTCATTAGCAACCTTTTAAAGAATTTACTTTGTCTAGCATTAAACTACCCCGAACCATTTTTAGAAATTTGTGGAGACCATCTCTAGTCTCATCCCTCAGCAAAAAAATATGTTATTTTATTTTTATTGACCAATATTCAATAAAGTAATGTTTAGTTCTTAAACTTGGTAAATTTTCCTAATTTGGCCTAAACTTGGATTATGTTCAGGAGTAATGATGTGGTATGCTAAAACTATGTCATATCATTGGCTTAAGCCATATGTCGATAATAAACTAGATCCTAAATTTAAACCATGTGTCTATGTGGGTTTCTTTAAAGTATATTTGTCTAGATATGTACAGTTTTTTGAAACAATATTCCCTTTTCAAAATGTATTTGCCCATATTAAACAATGTTGGATCTAGTACCCTAAGTGCAGTATATTTATTTGTAAACTTGTAATTTTTCAAATAGATTGGTTAATAAAATGATTCATGGATTACATTAATATTTTTTGTATTACATCCTCATGTGGTTTTTGCATGCAAAACAAAATAGAAGCAAATATTATCTCACTGCTTGTCTAATGTTTAAACTAATATTAAGCAATATTACGTAGTCAGATTGTAATACAAAAAGACAACTTATATTAGTAGATGAATCTAAAAATGTCCTTAGTCTAATCGGAAATGAGCAAACCGAATGAAAGACTAATATGTCATCTATCAAGTCCAACTAAGGAGATGCATTATCTTGGGCATTAGAGCGGATGACTCTTAGAAGACATAGACATAGATGTGAATGACTGGACTGACAATACATCAGATTGGACCCGAGAAGAATAGATCTCAAATCTATTTATGGATCTATTCACTTGTGGCGTTCATAGTGTGACATACCTTAATCCTAAGTGGACGATAGACTATGTATGTGTGACTCATATACTTTGATGCAATTAAAAGTCTGAGTTCAAATAGATAAGGAACTGAAAGTTGTGCGTTAGGTATACGAATTCTGCAATATGTAGCATCATTCACAATAGTGAAATTCATGGCCGAAGACATGGGTAAATGATATTTTCTCCTTGGCATTACATGATATATGAAAAGTAAATGTGGCCATAGGTCGTTCGTCGTTGTGATGAATTACTTAATTACTATTTGATAGTGATTGAATTTTCATAAAAGAAGACATAATAGTTATCATGAGATAAAATAGGATCATATTGGGAGAGCAGATTTATCCCAGAGAGATTAAGGATATTTTATAAGGGTAACACACTTATGACAAGGTCATTAGACGAGCACTAATCGAGTTGCTTTCGTAATGGTATGCCATTAGGGAGAGCTCAGTCACGATACTATAGTGGAAAAACTTTGTGACTAAATGAGTTTATAATTAGTAGGTGAAAAGTTGGAACTTAATTATAAATCATTTGAACCCTAATCACATATGTCCGATCGGTCTCTCCGCTAACTCACTGAAACTATAAATGAATTGCATGTTGAATCAAATGAACATAAATGAATAGAAATGATAAAGTTAGAGACATGAGAAACATTCAGAAATGAATATTTTTTTCACTAAATATCGAAATGACCTGAGAATTAATTTATGGTTTTTCAAATTATTAATTAATTAATTAATTAAAGCTCAAAAATATAATTAAACTAATTGGTCATTATGAATCCGTTGAATGTACAAAAATTAAATATATTTTCTCATAAAATCTTTTATGGTAAAGTTGACATGATTTGAATGGAATCAGAATCGGGTTTAGAAAATTATTTAATTGGGAAATTAATTAATTAATTAAAATTAATTTATGATGTTTATTTTAAAAATAGAAAAACGTGTATTGGGTCGAATTGAATTATAAAGCGTTGGGTTAAAAGTCTAGGAAGCACTCATAATTGAACCTGATAAGGGAGAGGCCCAAAAGCCCCTCATGTTGGATACATGGGATGTCAAACCCTAGTATATTTAATTTGTAACACCTCCTACCCGTATCCGTCGCTGGAATAGAGTACGAGGCATTACTGAGAAGCACGAAACACTTACAGATAATTTAAATATATTTTCATAACAACTTGTCACGATTTCATACTATTTCATATTTAAGCTTTATTCACCGAAGTATTTGAAATATCATCTTTATGCAAATAGTACACATGAGGTACATAATTCCGTAATTATGAATGAACACATTTATCAAACATATTCCACATTCATATATCAATGTCTCATGTCTCCATATATCAATAACAGTCATTTTTCTTGTTTTTCAGATAATTATATGTAACCATTCATAAGCATGCAATTCATTGTTTCTTCCTATCAATCACAATTTTAAATGACAAATTCATGTGAATGAGCTCAACCTCATTAGGTATTTAAATTCTGTCACTTTGATTCACATACTCATAATGTACTAACATATCCTATCAAACACAATCTCTGAATGACGAAATCATATAATTGAGCTCAATAATAATAATGATAACATTACTTACATTTCTTTTTCCACACGTTACATTTACGACTTACCAACTTGTCCATTCAAGGAACGACTTACGGATTTGAGTACATTGTGATCTGAAATCCGAAGTCTAACTGAAGCACATAAGTGCTAAACGGAAGCCCGAAGGCTAACTGAAGCACACAAGTGCTAAACAGAAGCCCGAAGGCTAACTGAAACACATAAGTGCTAAACGGAAGCCCGAAGGCTAACTGAAGCACACAAGTGCTAAACAGAAGCCCGAAGTCTAACTGAAGCGCACAAGTGCTAAACGAAAGCCTGAAGGCTAACTGAAGCTCATCAGAGCTGAACTGAAACCCCAAAAGGGTTAACTGAAACTCATATGAGTTAACGGAAGCTCGTAAGAGCTAAACAGAAAGCAAACACAAGAATTCACAACAAATGTTGAATCTCGGTTTACTTGGGTAATTTACCGTCAATTCATCTTTTTCACTGAACGATCGTACTCATTTCCTGCATTCCATTCCTCCGAATTACTCAGTTCAATTTCGTAACTTTTGTACATAATTTACTTATTTTCAACAATTAATATACATAAATATTAATCACCATTCATAAAATAATATTGAAATTTAATAATATTAACAAATGGTCACTAAAATTTAGTTCTATAAACTCACAAGTTCGATTTTTGTATTATAGCGATAATCATAATTTCATAATAAATATTCCAAATAAAACATTATATCATTTCTAATTCAACACTTATCGATTATAATTGGGCATGTGATCAATTTATACACGAGTCATTCATATATATATGTATATTTTTCCTCCTCCTCCTCTTCATCCACATCCTTAGTATAAATAACACACTTGTAAGTAATATTATCCATAATTTTCAGTATTTATTTATGTGAATATTCAAGCTATTCATCCGTGTCATAGTCACTAAATTGTTTTTATCTTGAGATACAGAGCTCCAAATTAATATCCATTAATTTTCCAAGAAACTAGACTCATATGTCTTCTTACCATAAAAATTTCATAATTTTTGGTTGGGCCAATTAATACAGTTTATTCATTGAAGTCTCCCCTATTCTGCTGTCTCACAGTTTCGACCATTCTTCACTAAAAATTAATTATCTCCTCGTACAGGACTCGAATGATGTTCCCGTTTGTTTCTCTTAAAAATAGACTCATTCAGGATTCTAAACATATAAATTTAAACCCATAATTATTTTATCCAATTTTTTTATGATTTTACAAATTCAAAACAAGGGAACCCGAAATCATTCTGACCTTGTCTCACAAAATTTATCATATCTCATGATTTACAATTTCATTGCTTACATCATTTCTTCTATAAAAAACTAGACTCAATAAGCTTTAATTTCATATTTTATTCATCCTATAATTCCATTTATAAAATTTTTGGTGATTTTTCAAAGTTAGACTACTGCTGCTGTCCAAAACAGTTTTAGTGCAAAATGTTGATTTCTATTTTGCCCCAAATTTCACAATTCATACAATTCAGTCCTTACTCAATTAACCCCTAAATTAAGATAATTTTCTCAATTAATACTTTTCCTAGACATTATAAGTTATTTCATAACTATTGAAATTCAGAATTTCCACATAAAACTCTAACTTCAAACTCTTTTACAATTAGGTCTCAAACATTCACTTTCTATTCAATTCTTTCAATAAAATCAGCATATAAACAATTTAAAGCTCTAATTCCATGCCAAATCATCATATACTTCCAGCACATATTCATATCAACTTTCAATTTCTTTCATAGAATCAAAAACTAATGAATTCAACAAGTGGACCTAGTTGTAAAAGTCACAAAAATACAAAAAATTTAAGAAATAATCAAGAATCGAACTTACTTGAAGTAAAAATATGAAAAACAAGCTTAAGGGAACTATTCCATGGCGTTTTTGCTGATGAGAATGCAAAAAAATAAAGAGAAATTTAGATAATTCCACTTTAGTCCTAGCTTTATTAAGTAAATTTTGTAATTTTCCAATTTTACCCTTATTTCTCCTTATTTTCTTGCTGATTTCATGCCCTTGCCGTCCAGCCCAAATAGACCTTGGGTTTATTTTCCTTTTAAACCCTCTTTCTTTTATCATTTAAGCTATTTAATCATTTCCCACAATTTTGCATTTGATACAATTTAGTCTTTTTTGTTTAATTAACTATCAGAACTTTAAAATTTCTCGACGAAACTTTAATACTAACTTATTAACACCCCATAAATATTTATAAAAATATTTATGACTCGATTTAAAATTCCCGAGGTCTCGATACCTCATTTTCGATTCTAATTATTTTAATATTTATTTTTAGTACACTATTCACTATTTCAAAATTTTTCCTAACTTCACATTTAACTTATACTCACTAAATTAATAATATTTCCTAGTCATTTGTCAGATTTAGTGATCTCGAATCACTGTTCCGGTACCACTGAAAATTAGGCTGTCACATAATTAGGGTTGCCTCCCCTCTCTCTCTCTTAGTTCATCTAGGAAGTTTTTTTTCTATTAAATATATTTCTACTATTTCAACAAGACTTTCACTTTTTCTTCCTATAAATAAATGGCACAGGTGGAACTAAATACACAATAAGTTTTACACAACTTTGAGATATTGTTATTCTGCTCGAAAATAGTGAGAATTTATTTTTAAGTATAAATTCTATTTTTAGGAATAATAATGCTACCGATTTTTATTAAATAGAGATTTTTGTTTTCCTACTGAAAGCAAAGTAAATAATTTAAGGTTCTGTGTTTGATTCGAATTTGTTCAAGTCCACACTCGAAGCATTTCATGGTATGAGAATAGCGGAAGAAGTTACTCTGTTGAAAACCGAGAACCACAAGGACTCGTTTAGCCTAAAACACAGGTGTGATTTCAGGAAAAGTAAATATCACAGATCGGCTTGGTTTTCAAAATTTTAATTTTTTGCTATGCAAAAAAAAAAAATTCAAATTGGAAAAAACTTTAAAATTTTAACATGGTATATACCTATGTCTAATTCTTCTTCAAATACATATACTACTGATTCAAAACCAACCCTAGAATACTCTTGTCTATTTTAGTTTAAACATTTCAAGTCCTATCTCCACAAAGTCAGCAACAAACACCCTCTCCTCTTCACAAGCCACTCAATGAAACCATCCTCACCTAAGCAACACTCCAACAAACCATCCTCTTCACCTACTACTTTCTCCCTTGACAATCATGCTTCTCAGAAACAAAAATTTTCACCCATCACAATCCAACCCTTCCATCTTTTACAAAATTAAGAACTCAATCGATCCCCTATTGTTTACTCTCACCAAATGCCATTAAAGAATCAATCTACCAAAAATGTCCCTTCTAATAACTTTCAAAAACCAAATCTTCCGACTCCAGCATTACCCTCAGCCAAAATCTATCTCACCATACACTGACTATATTAAAACCAATACAACCAACTTTAACACCCCTATTGAATCAAATTCACCTACCAATCCATCATATAAAATGATAACTCATTACAAAAATAAGAGTACAATTTTTTTGATCTCATGGTTTTTTTTTTCATCCAAATAACACTCCTTAAACTTTTGCTCAAGCCAACGAACTGTAACACTCCCAACCCGTATCCATTACCAGAATAGGGTACGAGGCATTACCGGAGTTTAGTGAACATTTTCAGAAAATTCTGAGTCATTTATTATTCATATTTTGAAAATAATCATAATGTTTCTATATTGGGCCCTCGAAGCCCCAAACATACAATAGAAACCAACCGGAATTAAATCGGGATCATAAAAAAAATTTTACAAAATCTTAAATTTTATTTTCATCTAAGTACTTACCATTTCAATGCTCTTTATAATTAAACATGTTACCATTCAATCAATAACTTAACACTTGTCTAATCGGCAAACAACATCATTGTTAGTATACTTGCACATATTTCATCTAAATTCAACATTGATATACTTATTTTTTCAACATGTCACACTTGAGTTTAATAATTGTCTTTACTTACATAATTTCCTTGTATCAACATATCAAAGATAATCATATATGCACATGTTATGAAACATATCATTCTCTTACCGTTTCTTCATAAGTGTATATCAATCATTTCATTATATCAATATTTCATGCTCCATCATTTCCATATATTTTATGTAATATTTATTCCGGTAAAGTTTATATCAAACTTAACATAAATTATATTCCATGTACTTATTCTTATTTCGTTTATCTATCTTCATAATTATTTCATACAACTATTTTGTACATATATTTCTATATGACCAGTTCTTGTAAACATTTCACACAACCATTTCATATAACCATTCGTCATCTGATACATATTACCTGAATATCAATTGTTCAATAGATGTCATAGCGTCTCCCATCCACAGTCTTATTTATCTTTGACATGATGCCATAGTGTCTTTCAACTATGGTCTTACTCATTTTCTGTCATGTTGCTATGGTATCTTTTAACCATGGTCTTGTTCATTTCATATCACATTGCCATGGTATCTTTCAACCTTGGTCTTATTCATTTCATATCAGGTTGCCATGGTATCTTTCAACCATGGTCTTACACATTTCATATCAGGTTGCCATGGTATCTTTCAACCATGGTCTTACACATTTCATATCAGTTGCCATGGTATCTTTCAACCATGGTCTTACACATTTCATATCGAGAGCACACTCCATGAACTTTATCCTTACGATGGGATTACCAGTCGAGGCTAAATCCCCTGTAATATAAACTCATAGAGTATTGTCGGGATTACCAGTCCAGACTAAATCCCCTGTAACGACAATTGCTCTAATGAGCTTGGATCTGAATTACCAGTCCAGGCTAAATTCAGACCCCAATTTGGATTACCCGTCCGAGCTAAATCCATTTTCCACATATTCTTCAGGAGGGCTATATCAGGATAGGATCACCCGTCCGGGCTAGATCCTTTTTACCGTCAATTCCTTTTCAAAGATCCATCGAATTTTCC
Source organism: Gossypium longicalyx (assembly GCA_025698465.1). Classification (NCBI taxonomy): domain Eukaryota; kingdom Viridiplantae; phylum Streptophyta; class Magnoliopsida; order Malvales; family Malvaceae; genus Gossypium; species Gossypium longicalyx. Next base: position 17,014,037 of record CM046996.1, on the reverse strand, counting down.
TTTCATTCAACCGGGATTTCTTCCCCTTTTTATCAAATATGTCAGCATTTCATAAATTTTCATATAATGAACATTCAAATCATATTCATATAAAAAAAACATACATTTCAAGCATTTATGAATATAATTCAAGTTACACAAACTTACCTCATTGCTTGTTTGTGTTTATAATTTCATTAATCCGATATCTTTTCTTTTCCACGATCAAGTCTCTTATTTGAGTCGTCCGGATCTTTATAAATAAATTTGATCATCATTTTCATTCATTTCATATTCTAATGTATTTAATTAATGCTCTAGGTAAAATTATCATTTTGCCCCTAAACTTTTATTTAATGACGATTTTATCCTTAAGGTCAGGAAAATAAAATTCTTGCAATTTTAATCCTTATTTCCAGCTATTATTCTCATGCATATTAATAACAGCCCATGAATTCTATAAAATATCAAAATTTTCCATAATTTCAACGCTTTTCAATTTAATCCCTAAAAACATGTTTTTCCCCGATCTTGAACTAAATTCATAATTTCATTCAATTTTGTAATTTAAATAATAAAATAATCCATTTCATGCAATTTGGTCATTTTTGACATTTTTTACAAAATTACCCATAAAGTTTTACTTTTATTCAATTTAGTCCCTGAGCCTAAAACATACAAATTAGTCATGTTAGATTAATGTTCATACATATTTTCCTCCTCCTCCTCTTCATTCCACATCCTTAATGTATTTAACACACTTGTAAGTAATATTATTTATAATTTTTATTATTTACTTTTATGAATATTCAAGCTGTCCATCTATGTCATAGTCACTAAATTATTTATATATGGAGCTATAGAACTCCAAGTTAAGATCAGATAATTTTACCTGAAACTATACTCATATATCTTCTTACCATAAAATTTTCAGAATTTTTGGTTTAGCCAATAAGTATAGTTTATTCTTTAAATTTACCCCTATTCTGCTGTCTGACAGTCCTGACCCTTCTTCACTAAAAATTAATTATCTCCGCGTACAGAATTCGAATGATGTTTCTATTTATTTCTCTTGAAAATAGACTCATTCAAGATTTTAAAAATATAAATTTAAGTCCATAACTATTTTTATCCAATTTTTGATGATTTTCAAAAGTCAGAATAGAGGAACCCGAAATCATTCTGACCTTGTCTCACAAAATTGATTATATCTCATGATTTACAATTTCATTGCTTACATAATTTCTTCTATAAGAAACTAGACTCAATAATATTTAATTTCATACTTTATTCATCCTATAATTCGATTTCTAAAATTTTTGATGATTTTTCAAAGTTAGACTACTGCTGCTGTCCAAAACTGTTTTGGTACAAGATATTAATTACCATGTTATAACACCCTTATTTTCTTTTTCTACACCATTTCTCATCACTTTCTCTTATTTTCTCTTCACTAACATATCAAGAACATAGGACCTTATGTAAGAAAACTCTACTATAACATTATTTCCATGCTTTGTCAATAATAACAAACTTAAAAACATATTGAAATCTTGATGTACTTACCTTGTTCTATTGATACTAATCTTTAACTTGATCTTCTCTCTCCTCCAGCTTCTATTCTTGAATCCAACTTGATATTCTAACTCCCCATGGTCTCCTTAACATTTCTCTCTCTTAGTAGCTATGGAAATTCTTTTGATTTCTAGGTGAAAATGGTGAATTTTTGGTGGAAGGACCAAATTGTAAAGAAAAGAAAGTTTCTTTCTTCCGTTTCTCTTCATACGTTGGGTGCATGGAAAAAAAATGATGATTCTTCATCTTTCTTTCCTTATATATACTAAGTAAAATAATAATAAAATAATAAAATATCATTTGAAAATTAAATTAAATTATTAATAAACTATTATTTATTTATTTATTTAATCTAAAATATCTCCAACATCATCATTGCTTTCTAGATTTCTCTCTCTTCCAATTGACCATTTTTCCCTTCATTATCTTTTAAAATTCCATCCTTGAGTCATCATTTAATTTGGTAAAATTGCAATTTAGTCCCTCATAGTTCTTCATCTATTCAATTTGGTCCTAATTCATCCATTTTTCTTAGTTTCTAGATCATTCCACCCTTAAAATATTTACACTATTGGTCCTTCAACTTTTTCATATTTACACTTTAACCCCTCAAATTTTGAGTATTTACTCTTGTGCAACAAAACTTTTCTCACTTTTACAATTTAGTCCTTTCTTGAATTAATATATCATAATATACTTCCCAATATTGACATAACTCAAAATTTCCTTTTTGTCACTTTATTTCCTTATTTTATTATATCACGGATAATATTTTACTGTAAAAATTTTCGGGATATTACACGAACACTCTGATTGGTGAAATGCAATGAAAGCTAAGTTTGATGCTGAAAAACATAACCAAAATTGGAATTGGTTATAATGACCTTATGAAGAACATTGTGTAGTGTAAATGACTATTTAGAATCAAAAGAAAAATAACTGGATCCATTGATCGATATAAGGCCCACCTTGTTGCAAAAGGCTTTATTTAGTGCCTGGAGTGGCTTGTCATGCAATGTTCAACCTAGTAGTTAAACCGGTGACAGTGTGGCTAATTCTCTCTATTGTAGTTCAACACAAATGGAATTTACATCGACTTGACATCAATAATTCCTTCTTACAAGGCAACTTAGAATTAGAGTTATATATATCTCAACCCCAAGTTTTGCGGACTTTACATTCAAAATCATATTTCCAAGTTACACAAAAATGTATTTATGGACTGAAGCATACACCTTTGGCTTGGTACAAATAACTCACTAGCTATCTATAGTTATTTAGTTTTGTGAAATTAGGATATGACCAATCTCTACTAAAAATTGATTTGTCCTCAATAAATGGTCTACCTACTTGTTCATCATTACAAATAATAAGTCAATTCTTGTAAACATTGTTATGTCTTCACTTGCTACACGATTTTCGATTAAATATCTTAGTTCATTGACCTTCTTTCTTCTGTTGAGGTTTTATGACAGCCTAATAAATTCTATATATGTTATGTCCGAAAAAACCAATAGGGTGAAATGGTATTTTAAAATCTCTACAAGTTTTTCTAAATGATAATAAAATGAAAGAAAAACTTAGACACTTCAATTTATAATGGTTTGGATCCAATTGTCTACCTCCACTATCTTAGCTTTCCACCATTGAGGGTTTCCCAATTCACTATTAAAATTAATACATTTCAAATAGAAGATATAACATTTACAACACTATCTTTTTCTTAAGGCTTAAATAGAACATTTTCTCCTATCTTTTATGGCTAAACTAGAATCTTCTTAGTTTTTATTGCTCAAAATAAAACCCTCTCAATTTACAATTTTATTATGAAAGAGAGTAAACAAAGAGACTTTTACAAGTTATGTGTTTACAAAAGTTAAGCTCTCAAAGAAATGAAATGAGAGTTATAAAAGATCTAACAATAAGCTCTAGAGAATATTTACAAGAAAAATAAAAGGATAAAGATTTGAATACTTTTTTATTTATCCTGATGCTTATATATCTCTCTCTTTAGTCTTGAGGTGTTCTTGAAGTGTATTTATATCAAGGAACAAGTTTGTGGATGTTTACGGTCGTTAAAAGATTTAATTTCGGGCTTAAAAAATGTCCCTACAACGTATGTCCTGAGATTTAGCAAAGATGTCTCGAGACGTGGTTGAAAAATAGCTATTGGCAGGCTATGCCTCGAGACAAACTGACTTATTTTGTAACACCCCTTACTCATATTCGTCGCCAGAATAGGGTACGAGACATTACCAAAGTTTACCAAATTAATTTTTCGTTAATACAAGTTAGATACTATTCATTTATTAAAACATGTCATGACGTCCTTTAGATGGGCCTCCAAAGCCCAAAACATACTTCGAGACCAAACCAGAATTAAATCGAAACCATAGGAAATTTTTTCGCAAAATCCCAAAGTTTTTTTTTTGTTCAATATAACCCCTTTATAAATATCTAACCTTCCCTGCAAATTTTAAAACCGAGACCAATCCAACCAACCAATTCATTTCAATCAATTTGATACCAAATTATACTTCTATTATAATCATACTATTTAACATATTTATCATTTTTTTTACTTTAATGTATATTCATTAAACAAGTCTTAGCATTTATATAATCATCAAACCTTATACATGCCATATAAATCAAAAAGGAAATTTACAAAAGCTACCGGAGATAATCTGGATAGTGTGATCCTCTGTGTTGATCCGATCCTCCGTATACTTCCACGTCAATCTACAAGAGACATTGAATACATTCAAGTAAGCTTATAGAAGCTTAGTAAGTTCATAGGCATAAAACATAAATCTTACCAAATATTTATACACTTATACAATATACACAATTATTAAGTTCACCTGTCAACCACAGCCATTGGTGAGTTCTCTTGTATAAACTTACTACCACTTATCCATTTCCTTTAATTCTTTTGGGCCCATTTGTCACATATCATTCTTTAACCAAATTAGGGAACGGTTACGGAAAATTGAGTACTTCACTTTCACTTTGCCATAGTATAACTATGGTCTTGCGTATGATCACTTATCACTTTTTGAAGTCATAGTCCTGCCACGGTCTTACACTGATCACATTTATCACTTGTCACTGATCAGATAAGTGTAGCTAAAACTACCACTTATCACTTATCACTTGTCACCGATCAGATAAGTGTAGCTAAAGCTACCACTTATCACTTGTCACTTATCACTGATCAGAAGTACTCAAATCCGACGTTCCGCTCAATTTGATCATTTTTTCGATTTTCGGGTTGTTATTTTATTCTCTATTCATCAATAAATATATTTCATCATACATTATATAATTCATAAAATTAACATATAATCATTAAACTTCAACCATATGAACTTACCTGGGTCGATTTGCAAAATTTGTGAAAGTTCAGGGACTAATCAGCTACTTTTTCTTTTCCTCGATTTTTTTCGGGTTCTCGATCTATCATTGTAAAATCATTCACTTATCAATATTGACTTCATCTTCAACCCGCTTATAAGTAATATTATCTATAATTCATCTTCAACCCGCTTATAAGTAATATTATCTATAATTTTATTATTTACTTATGTATATTCCAATGCTGTCCATCCGTGTCATAGTCACTAAATTATTTTTATCTTTAGCTAAAGAACTCCAAATTAAGATCCACTAATTTTTTCTAAAACTAGAATCACATATCTTATTACCATAAAAATTTCATAATTTTTGGTTGGGCCAATTAATACAGTTTATTCATTGAAGTCTCCCCTATTCTGCTGTCTGACAGTTCCGACCCTTCTTCACTAAAAATTAATTATCTTCTTGTACAGGATTCAAATGATTTTTCCGTTTATTTCTATTAAAAATAGACTCATTCAGGATTATAAAAATATAAATTTAAGCCCCTAATTATTTTTATTTAATTTTTTATGATTTTTCAAAGTCAGAACAGGGGAACCCGAATTCATTCTGACATTGTCTTACAAAATCTATTATATCTCATGATTTACAATTCCATTGCTTACACCGTTTCTTTTATAAGAAACTAGACTTAATAAGCTTTAATTTCATATTTTATTCATTCTATAATTCGATTTCTAAAATTTTTGGTGATTTTTCAAAGTTAGACTACTGCTGCTGTCCAAAACTATTTTAGTGCAAATGTTGATTTCGATTTTTGCCCCAAATTTCACAGTTCATACAATTCAGTCCTTGCTCAATTAACCCCTCAATGAAGATAATTTTTCCCAATTAATGCTTTATCTAGACATTATAAGTTATTTTACAATTATTTAAATTCAAAATTTCCACATAAAACCCTAACTTCAAACTCTTTCACCATTAGGTCCCAAACATTCACTTTCTATTCAATTCTTTCAATAAAATCAGCATATAAACAATTTAAAGCTCTAATTCCATGCTAAATCATCATATACTTCCAGCACATATTCATAGCAACTTCCAATTTCTTTCATAAAATCAAAAACTAATGAATTCAACAAGTGGACCTAGTTATAAAAGTCATAAAAACACAAAAATTTCAAGAAATAATCAAGAATTGAACTTACTTGCAGCAAAAATATGAAAAACCAGCTTAAGAAAACCCTTCTATGGTGTTTTTTTGCTGATGAGAATGCAGAAAAATAATGAGAAATCTAGATAATTCCACTTTAGTCCTAGCTTTAAGTAAATTTTGCAATATTCCAATTTTGCCCTTAATTCATCAATTTTCCTGCTGATTTCATGCCCTTGCCGTCCAACCCAAATAGACCTTGGGTCTATTTCCCTTTTAAACCCTCTTTCTTTTATCATTTAAGCTATTTAATCATTTCCCATAATTTTACATTTGTTACAATTTAGTCCTTTTTATTCAATTAATTATCGAAACTTTAAAATTTCTGGACGAAACTTTAATACTAACTTATTAACACTCATAAATATTTTTATAAATAGTTATGGCTCGTTTTAAAATTTTCAAACTCTAGATATCTCGTTTCCGATTCTAATTTTTTTTTATATTTTTTTCTAGTACACTATTCGCTATTTCAAAAATTTTCCTAACTTCACATTTAACTTATATTCACTAAATTATTAATATTTTCTACTCATTTGTCGGATTTAGTGATCTCGAATCACTGTTCCGACACCACTGAAAATTTAGGCTATTACATATTTCTCGAGACATACTAGCTAATGTCTCTAGACATGTAGCTCTTGAAGTGGAATTTTGCTTCGAAGCTTTCATGTCTCAAGACATAGCCATATGTATCGAGACTTGCATGCCAAAGTCCCTTAAAAATATTTTAAAACACCTTAAAACACTTTGGTATTAACCCAAAAACATTTAGATAAATTAAAACACATTTAAAACATGTTTTTAGGTATATTGTAAGTACTTGAAAATACTTTGAAAATGTTTGATAAAGTTTTCATATCACCAAATGACTTAGGAAATATAATATATATATATATATATATAATTTATATTAAATGTTGTTATATCAAAAGTCTGGAATATCAAAACTAACAATATCAATTATCTGCTAGCTGAAGAAAGCATGAAAAATTGCAATTTGGCCAAGAATACCATGAGCAACACCTAGAGTTTTTGCATTACTGGTGGTGCACCACCAACCAATGCAACCTGTATTCATCATGTAATTCATTTGTCAACAAGCTTTCAAAGTACATGCATGCACCCTTTGAGTTGCATTGTAAGGCAGCTAAAAGGGTATGCAAATACCTTCATGGTACCACTCATTATGTCATTCGTATCATCCGTAGCAATGACTTCAGTCTGTATAAGATATTGACGATCATAGCTCAACTTTCGACTACATTATATTCTTTGGCCTTAACCCAATTGCTTGATCAACTAAAAAGCAACATATTGTTGCTCACTCTTCAACCGAAGGAAAGTATTGTCCGGTTGCAAATGTTGTGACAGAAACTACTTGGGTTATAAACTTGTTGCTACAACTTCACATTGGTTAAAGAAATCTCCAACAGTCTATTGTGATAATATTGGAGTTACTTGTGTGAAAATCATTCACAGTTGCATGAAACATATTGCTGTGGACTTTCCCTTTGTTCGCAATTAATGATATATATATGTTCATGTTGCGGATCAATTGGCAAATACGTTCACCAGGCCCCGGAGAAAACAACATTTGATCTCCATTTGTTCTAGCTAGACGTGGTTGCACATTGCTTACCTTGAGGGGAGCGTTGAACAAGTTTTTGGTTGTTGGCTTTCTTTGACCAAACGAAATCCTTCATTTTTTTAAGAAGTGATAGATAAATACCTATGACAAAATGGAATTAAATTAAATTCCAACATATTAGAACATGTTAATCTCATCATCCTCAACTTCTCTTTCCTAAATTCATTTTTGTTTGGTAGTAAAAAAATCTTATATTAATTATTAACATAAAAATATATTTATATGTACAATAATATTTCTTCCACAGTATCAGTATCATCATCAAGGATCAATAACAACCAGACGTTTTCACATTTACAATGATTTGAACCTCAAATGCATTTAAGAGAGCAACGAATGTGAGGCTAATGTCTTTTCATTGGGTCAATTCATCAATCATTTGGTGCATTTAGCAATCATAATACTTAATGCCAATATATGCAGATTCAGAAGACATTCTCATTATTTCCCATCTCTAAGCAATAAAATGCATGGGTTTCAGTAACAAGATAAAACTAAACATTAAGTTTGTTCTTTGAAAATATTTTCTTAATAATAAAATGATTTACCCATAAAATATTGAAAGGTTACTAAAATAGCTCTAAAAAATAATAATGAATTAATTTTGAATTTATAAATTGTAGTTAATTCCAGCTCCTCACGGTTCATAAAATAAAGATCATGAGCGAAGAAGAAGACTGTCTTAGTCCCAAAATGGTAGAACTGTCATTTAGTTCATTAAAATATTATAAAATTATAAATTAATATAATAATATTATTAATACTTATCGTTAAATTTCTAACTTATAAAATAACTTCTTAGTTTCTCTAGACCTGCTCATAGGTCGGGCTACCTCGCCCGGCCCGAAGGCTTGCCCAAAATGTGAGAAGGTTTGGGGAAAAATATAGGCTCGAAAAATGGGTTTGAACAAAAAAATAATATTCGTTTAAAAAATGGACCGGGCCTCGGGTAAGGTATTTTTTGCTCGGGCCCGGCCCGAATTCACTAAATGACAAAAAAACTATTATTTTTTTTTTTGTTTTTAATGCTATTTTCTTATTGTTTTCTCCCTATTTTGCTACCATATTACTATTATGTTGCTACTATTTTGTTGTTATTGTTTGGATATTATATAAAACTTATTTTATTATTAATTTTGTTATTATTTTAAAGGAATTTGTTAATTTTGTTATTATTTTAGAGGTATTTGCTTGTTAAGTTGCATCTATTTTAGTGCTATTTAAGTCTATATATTTTTTAAATTTTATTTCAATTTGTTAGAAAATATTTATTTTAATTTTTTAGTATTTTTGATGTATTATATATATTTAAAAATTATATTAAATAATATAAAAAATTAATACGGGCGCTTGGCCGAGCCCGGATTTTAATATTTTTATTTAGGTCGGGTTTGGATAAAATTTTAGGCCCATTTTTGGGCTCGGCCTGGCCCGAGCACAATGAATGGGATTAAATTTTTAGTTGAGAGCACCTCTAAATTTCTACTATAATAATAACACATGATAATTAATGTGATGTGACGTTAATTTTTACGTCACGTATTTATATGCATTGCAAATAATTTTGTGTTCATTTTTAAAATTTATTAGATAATATATTTTTATAAATTTTAAAATATATATTTGTTAATTAAATGATTGAAAATATTAACTAATTAAATAAAAATAACTGAGAGAATAAAATAATATTTTAAAAGTAATGGAAATAAAAAAATGGAAAACAATTTATGGTAAAATATTAACTACTTAGATAAAATAATTTTTCATTTAAATATGAATTAAGATTTCATCTAAAAAAAATCATTACTCTAAAAATTCATTGTATTTGATACGATATTTCACAATAAAATGATAAATAATATTCATAATTATGTAAATATTATTAAAATCAAATAATAGTAAATAATAATAACTAAACATCTCAAATAATAATGAAAATCATACATTTTTTATTGATGGAAAGCAAAACCAATTAAATAATGCTAAAATATTTTTTTAATAATTCTTTAGATGTTAATTGAAATGAAAATCTCTTACTAATTAATATATTTATAGTGCTAAATATTAGTTTTAATTGGTATATAACTGTAACACTAATTAACTGATAATTAATCTAAAATAATAAGTGTAATTTAATATGGATTTAAAGTCTAATTAAGTGATAATGTGGAGTGTGCCTCGTATTTACAAGACGACCACGACGTCCCAATGAGAAGATTGGCCACGTCCTCACGATGCGAAGAGCGGTGTCCCAATGAGGAGCATGCGAAGTGGCAACATGTTCTCCAATTCAATCGGATTTTCTTCTCCTAGTTAAACTCTACTATTGTTTTCCAATTAAACTCTGATTAGTCATATTTAATCTATGAATTTAGCCTATAAAAGAGATTGTTGTAACCTAGAATGTTTGTCTTCATCATATTTGAGATTGAGAGAGTTTTATGAGTTTTCAGGATTTAGGGTTGTTTGTTGAGATTATCACCATCTTGCACTCTTCCAGTTTTTGCTCATTTAGTGAAGCCTCTTTTGCCTGTGATTTTTTGTCCTCTTCTTCGAAAATTTTTTTCCACGTAAATATTTATTTGTTTGTTTTTCTCTACTTTTATTTTTATTTTCTCGTTGCATATACGAGTCGATCCCCAACAGATAATAACCATTACATTGTTAATAAAAACATGTTTAATAAGATTATTATATTATATTATTTTATATATTTTAAAAATATGAGAAACATAGATATTACAAAATACTAATTCTTAATTGATCTATTTTCTTTATCATAATTTCTCAAATAGATATAAGTCGTAATATTTGTCAAGTTGAGATTTGTGTTGAACTGAACTATTTTTATTACATACAATTAGTATTTATAAAAACTTAAATATTAAATTTAAGTATAAAAGAAATTTATTTTCTTTTGAGTTTGGACATATAAATTAAAAATAAATAAATAAATAAATTTATACATTATAGATTAGATTACTAATATATTGATATTATCCTTTTATGATATACAATGTTAATCTCACATTTATTTTTATTAATTATAAAAAAAGTGATGTTAACCCTATTAATTATTATCATATTTAAATTAAGATCATATTTATATATAAAATATATATTTATTTAATTAAAAAATTTATTTTATTATTTTCAATAATTTTATGGATTTATAATTTTATTAATTAATAATATATTAAGTTATTTTTAAGTAAAAATTTTAAAAGATATGAGCAAATTAATTAATTTCACATTAATATACTATCATATTAATTAATATTGCTATTAATATTATTCTTATCACATAATAATTATAATAAATTATTTTTCAAATGTGAATTTAATAATATAAATAACAATAAAAAGATATTCTAAAATTTTATTCTAATTAATTCATATGTATGTATATGTTGTATTATAGATAGATAAGTTTGGTTCTTTTACTTTGCTGAATTTTAAGATTAAATATCTCTACTTTAATTTGGCATAAATTAATCTCACTACTTTTATAATGTATATCTAAATATTTAATACCCTTAACTTTTCTTATTATAAAGCTTACGTGATATTAGTTTTAAAAATAAAAAATCAATATTTACTTAAGTTTTTTTTTTTAATTTCCTTTAAATCCTTAATTTTAGAGTAAAACTGTAACCGCTTCAACCCGGCCTAGACAATAGACTTGAGCCGAAGATATCACATTCACCATTGAGGTGGCTTGGTCTTTTAACAAAACAAATTTTCCATTTTAAACATATTTTATACAAGGAAATACCTCATTCTGATCACTCTAAAACTAACATCAATATAGCAGTGCAAAATCAATAATCTTTTTATATTAAATTAACATGATTAATACACTTAATAAATAAACAACATTCTAAAATAATTATCAATAAGAAATATGAAGTATAAACCATTCAATCTATATAAATACCTATTACTAACATGCATCATAATTGAAGTAATTAAAAATAATTATTCCATACCATGGTTTTTAATAAAATAAAATAATAATAAATAATAATAGATCATTGGCAAGAACAAGCCGAAACCCTCCACATGTCGAGTATGCGTCCTAGTTCATTAGGTTATCAGAAAAGATGGAAATTAGGGGGAGTGAACTATGGAAGCTCAATGTGAGTCCTTTCACAATAAACCAAATCAATATTTGAATGTACATATCAATCATAATAATCAAATTCACATAATAATCCGATCAATATGATAATTTAGTTTTTGTCACTTAGACAAACATAACATTAACATTCAGTTGAATCTAATTGAACAATTCAACTATTGAGTCATAAGTCACTCTCTTTAGATATGTGCACATTTATCAATTCAATTGTTTCAACATGTACTTTTCAATGAGTATGCATATATCATGCAACATTTGTTTAACGTTTCATTTAACATTCGTTAATCCTACCCTCAACCATGCTCTCCAAATAGGGAGTTCCCCAGAACCCCTTCTACCTTTTTACTCCGCTTGTAGGCTTTTACCACTACATTCGTTGAAATTCGGTAATTGTAGATAAAAGTTACTGGTAACTACAAAAACACAGCTGCTCTCAGTAGAAAGCTGTTGGAGGGATCGTGATAGCACAGTGCGAAAACATCGTAGTTAGGATTTGCTATAATTGTGGGTACACAGTAAGGCCATCGCAGTTGAAATCTACTATGACTATGAATACACAGTGAACACTCATTTAATTGCGGAGTCACGATTGCTTGCATTTGTCATTCTGTGGTTACACAATCAATCATTTGTATATGCAGTCAATAGAAGTTGTTGTTCTTCCTCTTTTCATATCATCCCCTCCCACCACATGTATATGCAATGCAATCATTCTTTAATGCATTCATTCATTCAATCATTAATACTTTCAACATTTTATTTCGTTGTATAATAACGATATTCACGATTATATCCATCAATCAATAGTTCAATCACTTAGGCATACGAGACGTTCATTCGACATTTATAACATTGTAAATATAAAATTATTCATGGATCCAGCAATCAATCAAAAGTATTAAAATCATAACTTCAATCATTTATATATTCAATCATTCTAATCCTAGTTTAGGACCTAATTGTGTAATCTAGTTCTCTAGATGCCATTAAAAACCTACTTAGGGTTTGATTTGCATAAATTATTAAAAGATAAGGTAAAATTGTAATTTTTAAGATTTAGGGGCCACACGGCCGTGTGATCGAACTGTGTGTGAAGCTCCAGATCGTGTGCAAGACGAATGGGTGAAATGTAGGAGCCACACGGTCGTGTAACTGGACTGTGTGTGAAGCTCTAGGCTGTGTGCGAAACAAAGATGCACGGGGAGACAAGGGGCATGGCTATGTGTGAGGCCGTGTGATCCACACTGGCAGGCTACATGCCCATGTGGTAGGCTATGTGCGACTGGGTAGTTTCAAATTTTGACTCGATTTTTTGTAAAAGAACAACACCTGACTTTTCGGGGTCTCGGGTGATTACCCTTCGTTCAAGCTCGATCTAATCACCTATAAGGGCCTTTCAATTGACAAAATACAAGAATCAAGAACAAATTTTCAATGTTTGTGGAGGTTTTTGGCAAAAACATTAAAGATTAATAGCGGATTGAAATATTTAACGAAAACAAAAAATTCCAAAATTGACGAGTTTTAATGAATTGAAATGAGAATTCTTACTTAACTTTTGATGAAAATTTGGGATGTAATTGACAAAAAATCAATCGGTAGATAAACTAGTTGAAATCGGGAATAAATTTTGATTCGGGAACAAAAATAATTATCAACAATGGAAAGAAAATATTTTCAAAGGAAAAGATGAAGAAGAAAAGGGAATAAATAGAAATAAGGAAAATAAATTTTATTAGGATTTGAAAATGAGTAATATGAATTCTAGTTAGCATAAGAAGATAAAAGGTGATGGAACTTTAATTCTATTTGAATTTTGAAGAAGGATAAGATATGAATTCTAGATAAATTTGAAAAAGATAATCAAAATCCTTTTATGATTAGGATAAGGACTAAATGATAAGATTAAACAAACTTTAAGGGGCTATTTTGGTAATTAAACCATTTTACCGAAATTAACAAAAATGGTAAAGAGTTGGCATGACTTGAACCTAGGTGTGTTTGGGAGAAAAGAGTAAACTTAACCATTAGGCTACTACCCATATTATAATTAATTTTACCATAATTAATTCTTATCCTAACTTGGTTTTCATTCTTAATTGCTTGAAAAATAAATGCAAAAAATAAAGAGTATTAAACTCTTAACCACTAATACTAAAACTCAATTCATAATAATTTTAGTCACTTAATTGTATATATCTATTTTGTGCTCAGCCTGTCTATTATTTATTACCTTATACTTTTAATCAATTATTTTATTTAACCTATAGTTTTTCAATACTCTTCTATTTTATTTTTATAAATCATAATTAATACTCATGGTTAGAGATGTTCATAGGCCAGGCCAGACCCAACAAAAAATTTACGCCTGTTTGTTAGGCTCGGCCCCGGCCAGAAAAATGAGCCTAAAATTTTTCTCAAATTCGGGCTGAATAAAAAATGTTGAAACTCGGGCCTTGACTCGCCCGTATTAATTTTTTTATATTATTTTTAAAAAATATAATACATAAAAAATACTAAAAATATTAAAATAAATGTTTTCTAACAAATTGAAAATAAATTTAAAAAATTATGTACACTTAAATAACACTAAGATAGGTGCAACTTAACAATCAAACGCCTCTAAAATAATAACAAAATTAACAATAAAACAAAAGTTATATAATATCCAAATAATAACAACAAAATAGTAGTAACATAATAGTGAAATGATAATAAAATAGTAAAAAAAATAATAAGGGAAAAAAGTAAAAAAAAAAAACCAGTAAGAACAATAAAAAAAGTAGTAGTTTTTTTTTGTATATTGAAGCCGGGCCAAAAAAAGCCTTACCCGAGGCCTGACCCGTTTTCTAAACGGGCCTTATTTATTTTTTTGCCAAACCCCATTTTTGAGCCTATATTTTTACCAAAATCCTCTCACTTTTCGGGTGGGCCTTCTCGACCTGGCCCATGGACAGGTCTACTCATGGTCAAGACTCACTATTAATATTTTAATTCACTTTTACCCTTTTTCCATTTAGGTCCTAACTAAATTAAAACACACCATTTTCAAATTAGTCCTCCTAATCAAGTTTCATTTTTTTAAACTAACCCCCAATTGTTTTGGGATGTTACAAAAACTTTATTAAACCTTTTTGGTTTAAGGGTGTAAAAAGCTTTCAATTTTTTTTAAAAAAAAGGCAATTAAGCTTCTACTCACTCAATTGAGTACATTAACTTTCAAAAAACATAAAAAAGTCCCTCAAATTAAAAAAAAAACAATTAAACACCTTTTTTTTTTGCATTCAATTGGGTACTTGAATTATCAAAATGCATCAAAAAGGTTCTTTGATCGTTAACTTTAAAAGTTGTCTGTTAAAATTAATTATCCCTAATTTTTTCGATTAAAGCCATCCTATGTCACAACCACAGGTGACATGTGACAAAAAATTATAAAAAAAAATAGAAATCAATAAAAGTTATAAAAGTTATTAAATTTTATTCAAAATTAGAAAAAAATTGTAAAAAAAATATAAAAATTGTAAAATTTTATAAAAATCATAAAAGATTATAAAATGCATAAAAAAAAGCCCTTTAACCATTAAGTTTAACCATTGACCATTAAAGTTAACGACTTTAATTTTTTTTTCCAATTAAAGCCATCATGTGTCGCAACATTGCGTGACATGTGGTGAAAAATGATAAAAAATAAAAATCAATAAATGTTATAGAAAAATTATAAAATGCTTCTTTTGGCACGATAATTTTTATAATTTCTTTTAAAAATTTTATATTTCTTTATAATTTTTATAATTTTCTTACGATTATATAAAATTTTAAAAATTTTATATTTTTACGATTTTATAATTTTTTATAATTTTTAATATTTTAATATTTTTATTAAAATTTAATATGTTTTATAACTTTTATTATTTTTTATTTTTTATAAGGTTTTCCACACGTCACGTCGTGGTTGTGACACGGGGTGACTTTAGCTGAAAAAATTAGGAGTAATTAACTTTAACAGTCAATTGTTAAAGTTAACGATAAAAGGGCCTTTTTTATGCATTTTGACAGTTTAAGTAATCAATTAAGTGCAAAAAAATGCAGGGGCTTAATTTTTTTTTTAAAGTTTAAGGGCATTTTTTATGCATTTTGAAAGTTCAAATACCCAATTGAGTGAAAAAAAAAAAAGACTTAATTGCTTTTCTTAAAAAAGTTTGAGGGCTTTTTATACCCTTAAGCCAACCTTTTTCAATCATAAAACCCCATTTCACTTTCTTTCCTAAAGAATATAGACACCCAATTTTGTTCAACTCCCTTTATCTAAATTTCAAGGTGATTGGTCTGTAAGTCTTTGAAAATGTTTGGACTTATTTGAATTTTTAGCTTAATCTCGAGATTAAATTCAATTTTTAACATTCAGTGATGGACTAATTATGAATTAATCTTTTTTTTTAGGAATTTAGGAGTTGTTATATGTTGTTGATGTAAAAAAAGTAACAAAAGATAAAAATAGAGAGTAGATGTGCAAATATTTGTTACATATTTTAGACCTTAATTCACTCATATTTGCATTATTCTTAAGTAAGCTTTAGTTAATTTTGAGTTAATAGGTTCATTTTACAACTAGTTGTAGTTTTAGATTATTTTAGTGTTTTATATTATTTTTAATCCTTTTAAATAAATAATTTTTTTCAAAGTCTTTTTGTAGGCATTGGATTTAGTTCGAGAGAGGAAAAACGATTTTGTAATAAGTGGAGTGAGTAAAAAGTTAGAAAGTGAAGAAGTTTGAATCTGGCTAAAAAGGTAATGGTGTAGATTCTTCAAGCCATGGCCTTGGCCCAGTTTTGCTAAATTTATTTTATTTCAATTTTAAATGGAGTTTTTGATTTTTTTCACTACTGGTTCAAGATTTCATCCTAGAAAAGCCTTTAAATAACAGAAGAAAAGGTATTTCCTTTATTTTGAGAGTCTTTGAGCTTTATTTAGTTACTTTTCTTAGTTTTACTTTTGTTAGCCATATAACTTTTAACTTCTAAATTCTCTTGTGAATTGTAGCAACTATTTTAAAGATTATTTAAGATTGTCATGCTTCGTTGCTATATCTCTTATATTGTTTGTCAATTTACAATAAGTTAATTATTTATGTGGTTGGGAAATTCATAAGTTAATGGCTTAGTATTCGAAACAGGAGTAGAACTTTATTTAGGATTAGGCCAAGGCAAAACTATCAAGCCATGGTGAGACTTGCTCGCTACACCTTTGAGATCAAGCCAAAACAAGTAAATGATGCTTTGAGGGATGTTAATTGGATTCAAGCCATGCAGGAGGAGTTAAAAAAATTAGAGAGGAATATGATTTGGAAGTTGGTGCCTAGGACTACTAATTGTAACACAATTGACACAAAGTAGATTTTCAAAATAAAACATATGAGCATTGTTGAGAATATGCCTTAGACTTGCTGAATAATAGGTCTGTAGACCAAGTCTTCAGGGATTTTTAATTTTGTGGCATGATTTTATGAGTAAGTTAAGTGACTAAATATCAACAAGATATATTTTCTGTTATTTCTTTAGCTATTTTCTGTTCTTTCTTTAGCTATATAATCTGAACAATACAATAGATTATAGTGTGATTCCAATATATTTTTTCTTTTATTTTCGTGCTCTATATTTTTTTTATTAAAATACCAACAATAGATATCAGAGCTCTTATCTTAAAAGATCTGTGAGTTGAGAGAAACACATAAGTTTTAGACATGGAAGCTGACATAACATTTTCTCATATTGTTCTACCAATTTTTTATGGTGATAACTATCAAGTTTGGGATATTAGAATGACAATCTATCTTGATGCGATGGATCTTTAGGAAGCAGTAGAAGAAGACTTTGATGTTTCGTCATTACGAGCAAATCTAACAATAAATCAACTAAAGACTCACAAAGAGAAGAATACAAGGAATTCCAAAGCTAAAGCATGTCTTTTCTCTACTATTCAAACAAAATATTTACAAGAATCATGAAATTGGGGTCAGCAAAAGAAATTTGGGACTACCTCAAGAAAGAATACTAGGGCAATGAAAGAACAAAAATATGCAGGTGCTCAATTTGATCAGAGAGTTTGAGATGTTGAAAATGAAAGAGACAGAAATCATTAAAAACTATTTTGACAAGTTAGAGGGCATAGTAAACAAGGTAAGATTGTTGGGTAAGGATTTTTCTAATGATAGAATAATGCAAAAAATTCTTGTCACTTTGCATGAAAAATATGAGTCTAAAATTTCTTCATTAGAAGAATTTAAGGATTTTTCAAGTATATCCTTGGCAGAATTAGTGAATGCGTTGCAGGCTCCAGAATAAAGGAGAAAGATGAGACAAGAAGCATTAGTAGACAGTGCTTTTCGGGCAAAGTTTGAAAATTTAGGAGTTAAAAACAAGAAAACTAAAGATAAGACCAGCAATAATAACAACAACGAGACATATCCACCATGTCCACACTGTAAGAAGACAAATCACTTGCCAAAGAAGTGTTAGTGGTTGCTTGATATCAAATGCAAAAAAAATGTGGCAGTATTGGGCACATAGAACGGGTATGTAAGTCTCAATAACATGAAAAGGCAAAAACATCTATTGAGTAACAAGAAGATGAGTTCCTTTTTGTAGCGACATGTTTCTCTAATGATTCCTAGTTGATCAATAGCGGCTGCACAAATCACATGACCAATGACCCAATAATTTTCAAAGAACTTGATAAAACTATCATTTCCAAATAAAAGTTGGAAATGGTGAGTTTATTCTAGTTAAGGGAAAAGGAACAATGGCTATTGAAAGTTTAACAGGTTTGAAACACATAACTGACGTTCTATATCTGCCTAACATTGACCAAAATCTTCTTAGTCTTGGGTAATTGATTCAAAAAGGTTTCAAGGTTATATTTGAAGACAAATGGTTCTTGATCAAAGACTCAAAAGGTAGAGATGTATTCAAAGTAAAAATGAAAGGAAAAAGCTTTGCTATAAATTTAACGGAGGAGAAGCCAACAATGAAGCAATTGCTAGAGACTCCTCAGTACTTTGATGACAACATAGATGATGTTCCAATTTGTGGCACAAGATTTTTATCTAAAATTTATGAAAGGTGTAATGTTGCTATATTTGAGTATGTTGAGTTTAAAAAAGCTAAGAAAGATGACAAGTGGATTGAAGCAATGAGAGAAGAGCAGTCCGAGGGATTCCAAGTCAAGAGACAGGGGGAGAAAGTCTACATATTAAACAAGGCCTTATACAATATTAAATAAGCTCTTGGGACTTGGTAAAGCAGGATTGATGAATATCATTTGAAAAAAGAATAGAAGATTGTAAAATCAAGTCAATTTTTTGCAAGACTGAAGATCAAATTGCAGATATGTTAACCAATGCTCTTCCAAAAGTTAGATTTAAAGTTTTAAGAAATAAATCAGACTTTTGCAATTACTAAGGCAATGAGGAGTGTTGAGAATATGCCTTAGACGTGCTAAATAATAGGTCTGTATACCAAGTTTTTAGGGATTTTTTTTTTTGTGGCATGATTTTAGGAGTAAGTTAAGTGGTTGGATATTAGCAAAATATATTTTTCTATTTCTTTAGCTATATAATCTAAATAATACAACGGATTATAGTGTGCTTCCAATATTTTTCTTTCACATTTTCTTTGTTTCATATTTTTTACTGAAATACTAACAAGCATGACAACATAATTTGCAACAAGGCAAGACTCGTAGCCCAATGGTATACTCAAGTTGAAGGTATTGATTTTGAAGAAACTTTTTCTCCTATGGCTACACTTGAAGCAATTAGATTGTTGCTTGTTGTGGTAACACATCTTAACATCAAACAGTAGCAAATGGATGTTAAGAGTGCCTTTCTAAATGGATTTTTAAAGGAGGAGCTTTATGCAGCACAACCTAAAGGGTTCGAGACTTCAACAAACCCAGAGTATGTCTACAAACTAAGCAAGACATTGTATGGTTTAAAACAAGCACCTCAAGCTTGATATGAAAGGCTATCTCAATTTCTAATTGTCCAAAGATTTCAAAGAGGGTCAATTGGCAGGACTCTATTCATTCGAAGGCAAAAAGGCACTACAACCATGACCTAAATTTATGTTAATGACATAATATTTGGTGCTACATCAACAACTACAAAGGACTAATTTATGAAAATGATGTAAAGCAAATTTGAGATAAGCATGGTAAGGAAGTTGTCATATTTCCTTGAATCCCAAATCAAGCAATTGGAGGATAGGGCATTCCTATCTCATGAGAAATATGCAAGGAATATGGTGAAGAAGTTTGGACTTGAGAGTTCTAAGCCTGTTAGGACACATATGGCTATTAATGAAAAATTATGCACAAATGTTGACGAAGTGCCCATTTTCGCAACCACATTCAAAAACATGATTGGAAGTTTAATTTATCTCATAGCTAGTCATCTCGATTTGTGTTTTAGCATGGGTATAGTTTCCAGATACTAGATTAATCCAACAGAATCTCATGTCAAGGCAGCCAAATGGATTATAAGGTATGTCTATGGAACACCTAAGCTTGGAATTTGGTTCTCTAAAGATAGTGTGCTGAGTTCAGTAGGGTATAGTAATGCTAATCGAACTGGGAATATGGATGATTGTAAAAATACACTGGATGGTGTTTTTACTTGGGATTAAATTTAGTTTCATGGTACAACAAAAAGTAAGGATCAATCTTACTTTCTACACTACAAGCAGAGCACATTTTTGTTGGTAGCTATTTTGCTTAGCTACTTTGAATGAGACATATTATGAAGGATTTTGGGATTGTTATACAAGTTGTCACGACCTATTATGACAATACTAGTTTCATAACCATTTCAAAGAATCTAGTGCCAGATGCAAAAACCAAATACATTGATATCAGACGCTATTTAATTCGAGAATTAGTTGAGAATGAGCTTGTTAAATTAAAGTATGTGCCCACTCAAAGCTAACTAGTTGATTTGTTCACCAAAACCTTGTATTCAAACATGTGTGAGAGTTTGAAAAGCTTAGTTAGGGTTTGTCGAGCTTGAAAAGTTGATAGTACATGAAAGACATCCATATGATTGGACTTGATGTTATTTTGATGTATTTAGGATAATTGTGTAGCTAATTGATTTGGTTAAATTTTGTAGGCTAATGGAATTATTTTTGGAGATTTTTCTTTCTCATTATCTTGGAGGGAATTTTTTATTTTGAGAATTGTCAAACTTTATTTGCTATAAATACCACATTATATTGTATAATTAGATTCTTTAAACATCAAATTCCCAAAAGCTCTTCTAGTCTCAAAGCTTTCAAATTCTTGTTTCTTAACTAAAACCCTAACTTGTACCACAAGAAAGCTTCTAGGTAACTCCAATGCTCGAGTAAAAGCAACCTCAAAAAACCAATTTTAAAAACAACGACAAGATTAATCCACTAAAAAGGGGACTTACAATCCTCCTGATGAGAAAACCAATGAAAAAACAAGGAAGGTGCACTTATTTAGAGTATTTTGAGAATAGATAATGTACTATTTTAAAAAACAGTCCTTCATTGTATCATACTGAATACCACTGCTTTTATTTCCAAAATACATCAATAATTATTGCATGTTGTAGCTACAAACATGTTGATTCTATATATATATATATATATTAATTTAAAAGCTTATTCTATTATCTCATTTCTGTTAGATCACTTTTAATTTAGGCTAACCTATTATGATAGTAAATAATAATAACATATAATTAATTATATTATACATGTGACGTTCATATTTCCTAACAATCTCTTAATATATTTGCACACACAGCAATGAATCTAAATTACTGTCCTATTTTCTTTGTAAATCTTGTATATTTCTTGCCCTTCTCATCTCCAGTGTGTTTTCTGCACTCTCAACAATCAAGAATGGTATTAGTATCTATTACTTCGACTCATCAAAAATTTTAAAGTATTAATGAGTCAAATTGGATTTATGTATGATATCAATATACTTCATATTTATCTAAGTCTAAAGAAAATAAAAATATGAACATTTTATGGCTAACACATATTTGAATATTGTAAGAAGATATAAATATCTAAAAACCCATAAAATATATGAAAAGAAGTTAGGAAAAATTGAATATATTTATGTGGAGCACATACAATTAGTTTTAACCGTAGGTTTTGGGCAACTTGTCACCTCCGCAAACAACTGATTTCAGCTTGTCATACCTGAGATGATTAAAGTTAGATGAAAAGGGTCGAAAATTCTAGCTAGTTTAAAGGATTTTAGGCTTGTTAAAGCATTTATGAACATATCTTTATTTGGCATAAAAATCGTAATTTAGTATCAGAATATTAAAAACTTACTTGATGGCTTGAGCTATTAGGACTCAAACTCAGTTCGAGAATAATTAAATGAATCAAGCGAACTAATACTTACCATTCATCTCCTGGTGCTATTGGAATTGTAGCAGATTGAGAGCTTGGTTTGGAATATGAATCTACTCTTTCTACTTCCTTACATTTATGTTTCATTGGCTTATCCTTGGAATTTTCTACTGTTTTTTTTTACATTAACTTTCATTAGTTTCTTCATAAAATAGACATGTTTATAAAAGTTTATGCAAAATTGTTGGAAAAATTACCTGCACTTTTAGTTTTCTTGAGGGAGAATTGAGTGGTTATTCTATTAGAATGAAGCACACCATTCCTGCTATTTTCTTTCTTGAAGCTCCCTCTCTTGAGCTTCGCTGCTTTAGCCTCTTCGACTGATTGAATAGCAAATGCAGCCGCCGCAATGGCGGCTTCATGTGCGCCTGGTTTCGGACGATTATCTTCACCGTTTCGACTCGAAAACTGCTTCTGGAACCAGTTCTGTTTTCTAAGGAAATAACCAAAAAAAAAAAAAAAAAAGTCAAAATGAATGTGGAATATGAATATATGTAGACACTTATATGTTTGTTCCACATTAAAAACACTACTTTAGGTTCAACATTTTGTGATGTTTTATTGTCATTTTTGGGACCTTATTTGCAGTACTTTAGGTAAATTAAGAACAGCTCGTTCCAGAATATATAGTTCCAGTTCAGATACTGTGTTTTTTTTTTTTTTTTTTTTCTTTGCTTAAATTTTAATCTAACAAGAATCTTAAAGTTGTAAAAAAAAAAAAAAAAAAAAAAAAAAGGGGGGGAGAATCTGATAACTAATTCTTCTTTTCCAAGAACCAAATCGAGGTTGGTCGGAAAACGGAGTCCTTACATATAAGAAGGAAGAATGGAGGTACGGATTGTTTAAATAAGATTATATTACGATAAAAAATACACAAAATTAAAAAATTGTTATGTACTCCGACATGCAAATTATAGAACAAAAATAAAAGAGTGATAGATGCATACATACATACCTGGTTTGCTTGAATTGATGTTCCATCTTCAGCCAAACTTTAGATTGCACAACTCCCCTGTTGTGTAATAATCTGATTTTGTTCCCAGAAATGGAGTGTGTGATTTGCAAAGAAAACTTGCTAAGAACACGTATTTATAGCTTCTTACATGAAAAGTCAAATTCACATGCACATTTGATGAAAGCTGACTTCCTTGCTTGCCATATTATTCACCTTTACTACAAAGTCTAATCTTAGGTATTATTTTTCGGTATTAAAACATATTTATTATATTTAAAAAATTAAATTCATGTCAAACTTATACTTGTAGTTAATATTTTGTTTAATATTGTTTCGAAGTGAATATGAAAAAACAAAGGGTTAATTTCATAAGAAACCCTTAAATTATGACCTAGATTTTAAATTTGTTTTCAAATTTTAAAATTTTCTAATTCTATCAATTTATTTGTCAATTTAGGCGTTAAATATCACCTCAAATCTGATGTAAAGCATATTTAAAATATAGATCAAATCGTAAACACATAAGTACCTACTGTATGGGCAATCTAAGTATGATGTGTTAAAAATGAAAAAAAAAATCGTCCTAAAATTTTATTAATATCATGTTCTTTAATACGTCAAATTCAAATTATCCATGTGATAAATACAGACATGTTTACAATTTAATATAGCATTAGATCTGGGTTGGATAGCTAGCTAATGAAAGATCTGATTGATACAATACCAATAGTATACTATTTTGAAATTTAAGGACCAATTTAGAATCTTAGTAATAATTTGCGTATGTTTAATGAATAAACCCGAAAAAGAAAATGAAAGAAAGTAGAGTAAAGAAATATAAACAAAGTAAAAAAGACAGAAGGGACCAATTCTTATTCCATTTCTTTTTCAGCTATATATATATATATATATATTCCTATAGCCTCCATTACCGTTCAACAAAAAAGGGCATGTGAAACGCTGGCGAATGAATGGAATCTAGTGGCTTTGTTGTGGGCATATTTGAAACCAAAATTAATCCCACATCGCTAAAATCTCATTCTACACGGTTGAAAATAAGTGAACGGATAGCATGATTTGATGAGAATACTTGGTGCTGCTGTTGTTTCTTTTTATTATTTTATAATGCCATATCTCTTTTGGATGGTTCCTCAGGGATTTCAGAACCATGATTTGTTCCCTTAATTAACAACTAGTGGCAGATAGATAGAATCCGCAATATCCACGTTAGTCTACAACATAGGTGAACAAATTTTGATTGGATTAAAATAAATTAAATTTCTAGTTAATAGAGTCAACTCGAATAAGTAATTCAAGTTTTAAGTTTAAATTGAGTTGAACTTTACAATTCAAATAACTCAAATAATTTGAATAACAGATTGGTATAAATACTCTTTTGGTCCCTATCAAGTTTGACAATAAGCAAATTGGTATCTCTCAACAAAAAAAATTACAAAATAATCAAAATAATTTTCAAATTTTCAAAATATTTATAAAAATTTAAAAAAAAATTAAAAATATATAGAGAAAGTTTAAAAATAAAAAATTTTATAGAATAATATTTTTGGGGACCTAAATAAGATTTAACGATTCAAGATTATCATAGTAAAGTTTTTTTTTTTTTTTTTTTTGCTTTGAAAAAGTTTTCAAATATATATGGTTTCAAATTTATGTGTTCTAATATGGAATTAGTTATACTGTAATAAGATTTTAATTTAACATGTTTAATTTTTTTAATTTAAGTTGAACAATTTTACTTGATTCGACTCAACTTGAATTTCATTTCAATTGATTTGATTTAAAAAATTTTAAATCGAGTTAGGATGATAAAATAAGACTCGTGAACTCGAAACTTTTTCACTCGACTCGATTGAACGCTCACCCCTAGTCCAATGAATATTTAAATAAATGTACAATGATTTACACTTGAAAATGAGTAATATAGATAGAGAGTTTTGAAAAAAAAATTATACAACATTTAGAACTATTTATAATCTCTCCTTAACTCCTTAAATATGAGGATAAATGTGTTTGAGCGTGTTCGAGTTCACGTCCTCATGCACCGACAACAATAGCAATACTAATCAAATTAAAACTCAGTCCGCAAGAGCTTTGAAATTGTAGCAACTCTAACTCTGATCTTCCATTTAAATTTTTGTCTCTTTTAATCTTCATTTTAGATTTAAAGACTAAAAAAAAAAAAAAAAACTAAAATCGTATTGTATATGCAGTTTGTGATGAAAAGGAGAAAAAGAGTGGAGATTCAAGTTGTTTTCCATTTTCCATTTCTAAAATTTTTTAATCTCTTGCTTTACTTTTTATTATATATAGGACAATAAAAGTGTAGATAGAAAGCAGAGGCACAGCATCGTCCTTCAATACTTTTACGTTTAAAATAGCAAAGATGTGAATGGTAGTTCGGTTTAACTACGAATATATTCAATATGTCTTAAAGTAATAAATATTGTGTATGAATGATCAAAAGGGGGGCAAGTTGACAAAGTATATAGATACCAATGGTCCAGCTGGACAAGCAGAACTGTCATCACTGCTACTTGCCAAGGTTAATTGATGAAGACTAAGATTGCTCTCGTGTTATTTCACCCAAGGAACAATCTTGCATTGCTTCTCTTTTATTTATTTATTCTTTTTACAAAAGGTTTCTAGTTTCTGTGTGAGTAGCCCGGCTGAGGAATAGATCGAGTTGTATGGCCGGATTATTTGCAAGACAAGAGGCACCAAACCTTGTGTAAGTCAATGCTTTAGCAAGATAGATGATTATTGAGAAAACATGTAAGAGAGAGGTCATACTTGGAAGTGACGTCAAGGTCTGGTATTTATATAGAGTAGTTGATTCTCGGGTTGCTCGTTCAGTTGATTAATGATTAATTGATGTAATGTCTCCTATTTATTAAAGACGGTTATCAACTCATTTTTCATACACGTCTACTAGTTGTTAGAAGCTTCTCCTTTTAGAGAGATAAATCTTTTTTAAGCCACATTATTATTAGGTTTTTTGAGCTTAAATGTAGTAATTTATCATATTTAATAAATTATTCAATTCATTATATAGTTTATTGATTACTTATATTAAATTACTAAGAAATTGTATCATAAGGATTGTTTTAAGTGCTGAAAACAATTTGTGCTAGTTGGAAATTTAAATGAAAAATCTATAGTCCACGGAATCATCACGATCAAATGATTCATATTAGAATTATTATGTTACCCATAAATTCAAATCGAGAGACAGTTTGTCTTGACTATTGGAGTAGGATTGACTCTTAAGATAGAGACATAGATTTGATTATCTAGATTGACCATACATTGGACTGGACTCAAGATGAACTAATTTTAATTTCGTTTATAAATTAATTCACTTGTGACGTTCATTATGCATTTACCTTAATCTTAAGAAAGTGAAAGACTATGTATGTTTGACTTGCATTCTTTGATATATTGAAAACATATTGTTTCTAAGTAGTAAGCAAAAGGTAAATAATGGAACCATAATTCAAATAAAGAGTCAAAGGTATCTTCTTAAAGGTGTTATATGATTGGTGTAGATAAAACTTGGTCAGAGTAATAATGACTTGAATCATTTAATGAATGATCGATAATTCACATAATATATAAGGAAACTTTAAGAAAAATGATCAAAATTAGTAAGTCAACAAAATCTAAAAGGATTGTAGGTGCCTTATGAGGGTAATGCATAAATGATAAGATTATTGGACAAAAGTTTTTCAGATACAACTATTTGTAATTATATATATTTGGGAGTTCAATCATGATATTTTAATAGTAAGTTTCGTGGTTTAGTGATAATGTAATTAATAAATGAAGAGTTGAAACTTAACCACATGTTATTTCAACTCGCAATATATATATATATATATATATATATATATATATGTTCAATTGATCCCTTTACTAACTAACTATAACTCTATAATGTTATTGTTAGAATTGAGTGACCCGAATCCTTATTAAAATAAAATACAGTGATAAAATAAAATAAAAGTAGAATCAATATAGAACTACACTTCTTTTATTTTAGAATAAGGTTTTTAAACCTTATTAAACTCTATCTATTTGATATTGATTAGAATAAGGTGTTTCAATCTTACTACACTCTTATTAGAATGTGGTTTTACAAGCCTATAAATATACGTAGTATACTCCTCTTGTAATCATTCGAATTTGACATAGTGAATTATCTTCTCCTCTACCCGTGGTTTTTTTTCCTGAAAGGGTTTCCATGTAAAAATCTATGTGTTCTTTATTTTTTTCTATTTTCTTTGCAATATATCATTATTATCCATGTTCTATTTTTCACAAATTAATATCAGAGCTTCCGAATTATTCATCTCAATCACGGTAATGATGTCTTTGAAGTATGAAATTTCACTGTTGGATCGTAACACTAGATTTGCGTGTGGTAGATAAAGATGCAGGCAGTTCTTGCGCAGATGGACTTAGAGAATGCCCTGCTAGGGATAGATAAGATGCCTTCGATATTGACGGGGGAAAAGAAGAAGTGTAAGGATTAAAAGGTGTTAACACAGTTACATCTACATTTGTCTAATGAAATTTTGCAAGAAGTGATGGAAGGAAAGACCGCTGCTGCATTATGGAAGAGGCTGGAAAAAATATATATGTTAAAAACTCTAACCAACAAGTTGCATATGAAGTAGCGTCTTTATGCTCATCATTTGGAGGAAGGTGCGTCTGTGAACAAACACTTAACACTGTTTAAAAAAATTATCTCAAACTTGGAAGCCATGGTGGTTCAATATAATAAGGAAGATCTAGGATTGATTTTACTTTGTTCGTTGCCCCCATCTTATTCAACCTTTAGAGACACGATTTTATATAGCCACGAGTCTCTCACAGTTGATGATGTTTATGATTATTTGACCTCGTATGATAAGATGAAGATCTTGTGGTTAAACCCGAACCTCAGGGAGAGGGTCTCATTGTTCGTGGGAGATAAGATCGGAATACTGATGATGATTGTGGAAGGACATAGGAACAGAATCCTCACGGTAAATCTAAGGGTAGATCGAAGTCTTCAAATAGAGGTAAAACTTGTAACTTCTGCAAGAAGAAAGGACATATTAAATTTGAATGCTATAAGCTACAGAACATGATCAAAAGGGAGGCTACGAATCAAAAGGGAAAATAACTAGAAAAATCCGATAAAGCTGATGTTGTAGAAGACTACAGTTATGGTGAACTTTTAGTCGCTTCTGTCAACAATTCTAAAATGAACGAGAAGTGGATCCTTGATTCGGGTTGCACCTTCCACATGAGTCCCAATCGAGATTGGTTTACAACTTACGAAATAGTGTCTAAAGATGTTTTTTTATGAGAAATAATACTTTGTATAAAATCGTAGGTGTTGGAATGATTAAAGTTAAGATGTTTGACAAAGTTGTCAGAACACTTAGTGATATGTGACATGCTCCAGAATTGAAGAGAAATTTAATTTCATTGAATACTCTTAATTCAAAAGGGTATAAATACATAACTAAAAGTGGGGTATTGAAGATTTCTAAAGGTTTCCTCATTATGATGAAAAGGCAGAGAAAGACTGCCAAGTTGTATGTTTTCCAAGTTTCTACTATTATCGGTGATACAACTGTCGCTTTCTCTTCCTTGTTAAATGATGATGTTACTAGACTTTAGCATATGCGCCTAGGGCATATGAATGAGAATGGCATGACAAAATTGAGCAAAAAAGGACTTCTTGATTGGCAAGGAATTTGCAAACTGAAGTTTTGTGAACACTGTATTTTTGGGAAGTAAAAGAGAGTTCGATTCACCAGAGGAATCTATAACATGAAGGAAATGTCAAAGTATATTCATTCTGACCTTTAGGGGCCATCTAGAGTACCTTCGAGAGGTGAAGCTAATTATATGCTAACTTTTATTGATGATTTTTCCAGAAAAGTTTGGGTGTTCTTCCTGAAGTAGAAAAGCAATATGATTTTCGCATTTAAGTCTTGGAAAAATATGGTTGAAAAACAGGTGGTAAAACAAATAAAACTCCTCTGCATAGATAATGACTTAGAGTTCTATTCTGATGAGTTTAATGAACTATGCAAGTCAGAAGGGATACTGAAACACTTGACAGTTCGTCATACTCTACAACAACAGTTCTGTTCTCATGTTGATAATTGAAAATTGGAACTGTGCTCCATTAAATATGTTTTTCTTATTTATAAAGCTGGTGTAAAAGGGTATAAGTTATAGTACCCTGATAATAGAAAAGTTATGATTAGCAAAAATGTTGTTTTTTATGAAATTGCTATGCTACCTAACTTATCTCTTAAAGACTCTTCCAATAAAGAACATCAAATGAAGGTGAAGCATCAAATTAATCCAAAATCTACAACAGAGTCGATTCTTCAAGCCAGTGCAGAAATTCAGAATAGAGTTACTTCTTCACCATAATACTCTATTTCCAAAAACAGAACTAAAAGAGAGATTAAACCGCCAAAGAAGTATACTGAGGCTGATCTACTTGCTTATACTTTAAATGTGGCTAAAGATATAGATGCAAACCAAGAGCCATCTAATTATTCTAAGGCGGTTAAGTGTGAAGACTCAGAAAAGTGAATGTTTGCTATACAAGAGGAGATGGAATCACTCCATAAAAATAGAACATGGGATCTTATGAAACTTCCTAAACGCAAAAAGGTTATTTGTTGTAAATGGGTGTTTGAAAAGAAAGATGGGGCTCTAGGAGTTGAAGAACCCAGATATAAAGCAAAACTTGTTGCAAAGGGTTACAATCAAATTCTAGGAGTGGACTTTACAGATGTGTTCTCCCCAGTTGTGAAGCATAATTCGATTCGAGCTTTACTTGGTATTGTGGCCATGCATGATTTAGAGTTTGAGCAGTTAGATGTAAAAACTACATTTTTCCATGGAGAACTTGATAAGGATATCTACATACAACAACCAAAGGGTTTTACAGTCTCAAAAGAGGAGGACTATGTTTGCTTGTTGAAAAATTTCTTTTACAGTTTGAAATAGTCACCAAGACAATAGTACAAGAGGTTTGATTCCTTTATGACTTCTCATGATTTCAAAAGAAGTAGCTTTGACAGTTATGTTTACTTTAAGAAAAATAGTGATGGTTATTTTGTGTATCTACTCCTTTATGTTGATGACATGTTGATAGCAGTGAAAGATAAAGGAGAAATAAGAAAGGTCAAAGGCCAACTAAGCGAAGAATTTGAGATGAAAGATTTGGGACCAGCAAAGAAGATACTTGGTATGGAGATTCTCAAAGATAGAAAAGCAAATAAATTGTACCTAATTCAGAAGGGGTGCATTGAGAAAGTTCTTTGCAGGTTCAATATGCAGAGTGCTAAACTTGTTAGTACTCCTTTAGCAGCCCATTTTAGAATTTCATCAGCTCCCCACAATTAGATGATGAGATTGAGTACATGTCACATGTTCCATATTCTAGTGCAGTGGGATCTCTCATGTATGCTATGGTTTGTACACATCCAGATTTATCATATGCAGTCAATACAGTTTGTAGATGCATAGCGAATTCTAGTAACAAACACTAGAAAGCAGTTCAATGGATTTTAAGATACTTACGAGGTACTACTGATGTTTGCTTACATTTCTAGAGACCCATAATAAAAAAAGATCTTTCATATGTTATGTCTTTATAATCGGAGGTTGTTCAATTAGTTAGAAAGCCACTTTGCAAACTATAGTCGCTTTGTCTACCATTGAAGCTGAGTATATGGTGATTACTGAGGCTTGTAAAGAAGCCATTTGGTTGAAGGGACTCTTTAGTGAACTCAATGAAAACCTTCAAATCAGTACAATATTTTGTGACAGTCAAAGTGTTATCTCCTTAAAAAAATCAAATGTTTCATGAGAGAACAAAGCACATTAATGTTCGGTATCATTTTGTTCGTGATATTATTGCTTGTGGTGATATTGTTGTTAGTAAAATTTGTAACACCCCAAACTCGGCCTGGACATTATGGCCGAATCTGGCGGCGTCACATGAGAGTGCTTTTAGAAAATCTTTTTCAAAATCTTATCCAGTGAAAATCGCACAGATTATTATCTTTACTTAAGTCGTGAAATCTCTATTCCAATTATGATGTGAAAACATTTCATTAACTCGGAAGCTAAAACATTATTCAGTTATAAATCAATGAACTTAAAAATTTAAAATCTCAAATAAACCCCAAAATAATTAGAGTCCGAATACATGAGTAATCCCCAAAAAAACAAATATTAAAGTAAAATAGATGAAATAAATGTTACTCATAAAACCAACAAGTGTCTACCAGTGGTCACCATCGAGCCCTCCGTCGCACTGATCCATCTACTGCTGATGATCACCTGACAGATAAAATAAACAAGGGGTGAGTTTTCACAAACTCAGTGTGTACATCCCCACAACAGCATGCATACAAACAGATAACGGAATACAGATATTTCAGCCTTAGCCATACAGATATCATATGTATAACAGATCAGATATCAGAAAACATGCCCACCAACCCTGCACACCATCCCGGTCCAGCCTAACACACCATGTGGGGATAAAATTGACCCACCCATCCTTGTACATTGTATATGGGAATATAATCGACCCATCCAACCCTACACACATAATCGACCCATCCAACCCTACACACCATAAGGTACCGCATCGCAGCACATATCATAAGTATGCAGCATAGCTGCCAGATAACAGGCTAAACGCCTCTCAGACTTCCTTCTCTTTACAACAATCTCGACCCAATACAATGCATCATAAATATCATGGCATGCTATTATTCAGATAGCAGATCATATCAACATCATGTCAGAGCAGATATACAGAATCAAACAGATACACATGTTTATATTAACATACTTTTCAGTAACCAATCAGAGTATGGGGACTATGTAACACTTACCACCCCTACAGTCAGGTCACAGTCGACTCAGGCGACCCGTGCAACCTTATAGAACATTTTAACAAAATTGGGCTCACACGCCTGTGTGCTCTGCCCGTGTGAGCCGACACGCCCGTGTGGGCCAACACGCCCGTATGGGACACATGGCCCAAATTGGCCTTGCCCGTGTGGATTACACGGCCTGGCCTAGATTCCCACATGTCCGTGTGGCCCACACAGCCCATTAGCCTGAGCCCATGCCTCACACAAGGCCTCATCAGCCTCACACATCCGTGTGGCACGCGCACGGCCTGGCTCGTCAGTGACACGCCCGTGTCTCACGACACAGGCTACCACACGGGGCTACCATACGGGCAGACCACACGCCCGTGTGGCGTCGACAGACTGCATTTCAGCTTTCGTCGAAACTCGTTTTCTACACGATCGAAGCACACACCTAGTTCGTTTTCGCTGCTAATCCAACCACGACCACTCCAAAGCCTAAATTCGATCATAGCGAACCCAAAATTAGTCTCTTTAGTCAGATCATTAAGAATAGGCAAATCTCAAAACAAGAGATCTACTTACTTTCAACGAATAACGGTGATTCTTCGTTGTTAAGAGCTCGATTAATGATCCACAGACCCTAGAATATTCCCTAAACAGTAACCAAAAACCCTCTTAAACGATTTCCAAAGAAAATTACGCAACTTAATGAAGCAATACTTACCGAATCGACAGAACCGCTAGCAATACGCCTAACTTATCGAAAAAGAAGAAAACGAATGAGAGGGGGAAAAAGAAGAAGAGAATTTCAGCAATAGGGGTTTTGGAAGAAAAAGAACGGCAGAGAAAATATTTTTCCCAAAAGAAGGAAATAAGAAAACCCTTAATTTTTCCCTAAAACCCTCAACTCAGAATTTTAATCAAACTCAACACTTAACTAAAACTTGTAGCAAAAATAATAATCTCATCGCTACTGTAGTGAATCGAACTCCAAACCCTAAATGTAATCCCTTGCCACTTAACCATTAGACCAGCAGGCCCATTCTGTTAAGTTTCTACCAACAATTCCTTATAAGCCCACTGACCTAAAGTTAGGCTTTATTCAAATAAAAACCCAAAATTTAGCCCAAGTTAAAGCTTTGAACTTAGAACCTCCCAAACACATCCCAGTGCACATAACCACTTAAACCAATACGTTTAAAGCCAAAATAACATAGACCTAATTGTTCAAATATTTCCATGCTCAACAATCACAAAAGCCGAATTTACAGAAATTTTGGGTCGTTACAAAATTAGTACTCATGAAAATCCTGCAGATATGATGACTAAGTCACTTCACATAACCAAGTTTGAGCATTGCTTAGACTTGGTTGGTGTTCATTGTTGAAGTTAACTCTTAAAGGGTTTTATGGAAGAGGTGGAAAACTTGTTCGTTGAGAGTTCGCGATAAAGAACTTATTCATTGAGAATTCATGTCAAGGTGGAGATTGTTAGAATTGAGTCACCTGAATCCTAAAACACAGTGATAAAATAAAATAAAAGTAAAATCCATATAGAACTACACTTATTTTATTTTAGAGTAAGGTTTTTAAACCTTATTAAACTCCATCTATTTGATATTGATTAGAATAAGGTGTTTCAATCTTACTATACTCCTATTAGAATATGATTTTACAAGCCTATAAATAGACATAGCCTACTCCTCTTGTAATCATTCGAATTCGACATAGTGAATTATCTCCTCCTCTGCCCGTGGTTTTTTTTAAAAGAGTTTCCACGTAAAAATCTGTGTGTTCTTTATTTTTCTTTCTATTTTCTTTGCGATATATCATCATTATCGACGTTCTATTTTTTATAATTATACATGTTAAATCATGAACAAATAGATAAATAAAAAGACAAATAAATTTTGAAAAACTAGAAATAACTTGCATTTTCTCATTTTTAGAAGAGATAATATAAAGATTAATTTAATTATTTTGAATTATTATTTAATTGGATGAATAAATTCAATAATCGAGTTCAAAGTAAATAATTAAATTAATAGATAATCATTGTTAATTATTTCAAAGTTAAAACAATTTATAATTAAATAAATTTTACATATATTTTGATCTAGTAAAATTGATATAATTTTAATAAGATTGAAATTGAATTATGTAAAAAAATTTAATTATAAAATTGATTTCAATTTAATTAATTAATTTTATTAAAATTAATTTCAGTCTTGAAATAGTGTTTCAAGTTTGATAATTTTGATGTTTTGCTGTAATTTCACTATTATATTGCTAGTATTTTATTGTTACTATTTGGATATTGTATAACTCTTATTTTATTGTTAATTTTTCTACTATTTTAAATGCATTTGCTTGTTAAGTTGTACCAATTTTAGTATTATTTAAGTATAAAGACTTTATTTAATTTATTTTCAATTTGTTGAAAAATATTTATTTTAAATATTTTCAGTGTATTTGATGTATTATATTTTTTAATTTATTTTATAAAAAATAATATAAAAATTAATACAGGTGGATTGAGCTAAGCTCGAGTTTTAGCTTTTTTATCCGGGTTAGACTTGAGCAAAATTTTAGGCCCAGTTTCGGGTTGGGCCCAGTACCTATCAAACGGGCCTAAAATTTTGTTACGACCTGACCCATGATCACCTCTACACCCAAGTAATGGATTACTAATGATTTATCATTATTTTTAGATAGCTAAGTAGATTATAAAATATATAAAAAGAATTTAAAATTTCACTAATAATATCTTTTCCATTTTTTTTTAAGAGTAACCTGCTAGAAGATAAACTTTTGAGCTTTAAGGAGTTCGAGCTCAAGTTAGCATTATGCCTATTAGAGTCGAAGTTCTATTGAGCCTCTTTTTGGGCAATATTTCTTATTGGAGGTTTTGAGAAAAATCTTCTTGTGAAAAGAAAACAACAAAGGCAAGAGGAAAAGTAGAAGTAATTTTTATTGAAAGTGTATATTTTATTGAACTGAAAACTAGTGTTTATATACGAAAAGATTCAACAATGTTAACTAAAAATAGGCTACTAAAAAGATTCATAATCTTTAAAAAATCTCTAAACGTCACCAAAAAATAAAAATTTGCTAAAATTAGCTAGATTATTTTGTTATAGTAGCAAACATTTAACACTCCTTATTGCTTCAATTACTGCAAATTCCAAATTTTTCTCTAAGAAACTCAAACTTGCTTTTTGCTAGCTCTTTCTGAAGCAGTAGAGAATGCTCAAACTTCTTTGCAAGTTGAGCCCTTAATGCACGAAGCTCATGTTTCATATTTATTACCTTGCTTGGTTGGTGCAGCATTTTGATCCGTCTAGCCTCTTGAACCTCCTTTATTAGTTCTTCCAGGTCCCGTTTGCCTGAAGCTTGAGACATTTGTTCTTTCTTCTAAACGGCCTCTTCCACTCTCTAAGTTGCTGCTCTAACATTCTCAATTTCACCACTAGAAAAAGCTCTTTCCTCATCGACAAGTTTTTTAGCATCTTCCGAAGCCTGCTTCAAGAAAGTTGCTAGTTTCTTCACTTTTGCTTTTTCTTGAATCAACTCTCCTTCTCTTTGAGTAAGTTGAATTGCCAAAGCTTTCATCATGGAAATAGCTTTCTCTACATCATCCTTATTTCTTCCAGCCACGCGTCCTTTTAAAGATTCTAGCGCATCTCTAAGCTTCTTCAAACATACATGTTTCCCCACTGATGTTACCTCTCTAATTCTAGCCTCTTCAAAAAACTTAGCGGCAGTAGATAACCTAATCTGTCGTAATTTGATATGTCAAATTAGGCTCCCTATTATACTTAATAAGCTTGTTCTCAAGCAATTTAAGTGTCTTTTTCCGTAATTTAGGTTAATTTTAGTTCTTATATTAAATAAGTTGTTAATGTGTTTTAATGCTTATTTTGAGACCCAAATCGGCCAAACATTTCATTTGGACCCTAACGACTGATTAAGTGTTGTAATAACTCAACGGAGGCCTGAAATTGTGTCGAAACATCCCCAAAGAAAGGGATACTGCGATACCAAGGCATGGACATTGGGATACCTCTAATAGGCTTGAGATGAAGAACATCTACAATGGTATCGAGATATCCTCTTTGGGTATCGCAATACCCACCTACCATGGAGCACCCTATTTTAATATTGTGAATGATATCACGATATCCTACCCTGGGTATCGCAATATCACTGTTATGATAAGATAAAAAATGACATTAGGGGTAGTCTTTGTCCAACTAAAGAACCAATCAGAAAGACACATTCAAGGGAATTTTGGGAAATAAGTTTTTGTTAGAATAGCTGGTAAAATTAGCCAATATTGGCTGGGGAGAGAGAAGATGAGCATTAGTCATAGTTTAGTATAGTTTTCTCTTCTTATTTTACGGTTTTACATTTTTCTTATTCTTCCATAGTTGTAGTGTTAATTTTTCTGTATTTTCTTCTTGTTCTTATCATTTCTTAAATTAGTTAAGTTAGTTACTACTGTAGTTAGTGTCTATTTGCACTTTTAGTACTTATATTTTACTTGTCATGACATTTCACTCTTTTGCTTAACGTTATTTAAGTTTCTTTTAGTTTAATCTGTTAAAAGCCTAAACTTTAATGTTTCTTGTTCATCATTTTGCTGCTGAATTTTATATTTTCTTGTTAAGTTTGATGTTAATAGTTGCCATGTTTTCTTATTTTATGTAACGCCCTAAAATTTTAAGAAATTAATTGTGAGAATCTACAATAAGTAGATTTTTGCATTTCTGGTTCTGTGCTCTGCTTATGTGTCTAAGGTATGAAGTTCGAGTTACGTTGCTAAAAGTTTTTTTTAAAAAAATAACCCTTATCCATATGTTAGGTGGTTAAGTGCAATTATGGGTAAATCGGTGTCAAGAATGAGCCTGCTGGTTCACTGGTTAAGCGTCTGTCTAGTTCCGAGTTCGAATCCCATCGTACGCATTAGGAAATAATTTTTTTTGCAAATTCCAGAAGGGGTCATGGTTAATTTAAAACATTCTAAGAAAATGTTATAGTTCTTTTATTTTTTTTCTTTTTCTTCTAAATTTTTTTTCCTTTGTTTTCTTGTTCTTCCTTCTTTTATTTTTTTCTTCTTTCTACAATTGATTTTTATGTGAATTGGGAAGTCTTGTTGCCTATAAGATTTATATTGTGTAAGTTCCATTGTGATTTCATTTCATTTGTGATTTCCATTGTGTTAACGTTTTTTTTTGTCGAAACGAGATTTTTCTCGTTTACTTGGCGTTCTGTTAAACATTCTATTGGTTAGTTTGTTTAGGTAAGGATATTGCAAGAGAATTAATCCATCGTGCTAGTCTGATTTTCCCTATTTTGTGCGAGGTGAGTGCGCGAATTGAGTTGGGGTTGTGTCAAATCCTTCGACATAATCTTAGCGGTGGGTTGATTTTGCTAAATATTGAAATTAATGGTGTAATTGGTTGTTGAATAATTAATTAGGTTTCGGGTAATCTATATGTTGTTTCCTCGTCAAAACGAAATCAGGTGCGTACTGGAAACTTTAATTTCACAAGTTTCAGATCACCGAAAATGGTGGCTGTCGACGTCACATGGCCAGGCACTCAGGCATGTGACTAGACTGTGTGGGCTACACGGGCGTGTGAACGGCCGTGTAACTCACTATTTACTGAATTGGGGCCACACGAGCGTGTGTCTAGGCCGTGTGTGGCCATGCTAGTGCAGGGTTCATACGAGCAACGGACACGGGCATTTGGGCTGTGTAACTCACAGTTTGTGGAACGAGACCACACGGCTAGAGACATGAGAGTGTGCCCAGGCTGTGTAATTCACTATTTGTGGTATAAAAGCCATACGAGTAGAGACACGGACTTGTACCCAGGCCATGTGAGTCACACGGGCGTGTGTCCAGGCCGTGCAAATAATTGTTTATGCTTAAAAATCACACAGCCAAGGCACACAAGTGCGTGACTAGGCCGTGTGGTAGGTTATGGGGCCCGAAAACTATCGTTTAAGGATGAGAATGTTACTTAACCTTGATATTAGTTTCGTCAATGTACGAATAATTGAGTTTGATTACATAAGAACTGTCTAATACATTGGGATTGATCTGTGAGCAACATAATTATATGTGTACTATAATATATACTCTGTTATTGAACTATCTTATTTAATTGTATAATAAGTTAGAATGAGTGAACATATGTTATGGGTATTTGTGTTTTGAAATGACATGTGTTGAGATATTGTGAAAGGAGAAGTAGTCTGTTCTGAAATCGTGGCTACAGAACAATAAGTATTACTCTAATTCTGGAACTTGTCGCATATTAATCTAGCAACTAAACTATGATTATGTGAAAGTGTCAATGAACACTAAAAAGGTGTGCAGGGTTGGATGGGCATTAA
This sequence comes from Gossypium longicalyx, assembly GCA_025698465.1. Classification (NCBI taxonomy): domain Eukaryota; kingdom Viridiplantae; phylum Streptophyta; class Magnoliopsida; order Malvales; family Malvaceae; genus Gossypium; species Gossypium longicalyx. The sequence goes on along the minus strand of CM046996.1, from coordinate 16,975,375 downwards.
ATGTCCATAGTGGTGTGTTGGGATGGCCAAAGATGGTGTGTAGCGGACAGAAAGAGGATTATTGCATCTGAATCTGATCTGAACCATATTTGAATTGAAATCATATATATACATATATACATATATACATATATGTAACTCATCTACTCTGAATTTGGACTGAAATTACTCCTATATCAACTGAATCTTTGAATTTGGAATTTCTTTATGAGCGAACATTATTGAATTAAAATCCTTTTATGCACTAAGTTCACAACTCACTTTTTTGTTGATTGGATTTCAGGTGGTCCCCAATCTTAATTGGGTCAGTGTCACGGAAGCTCAGTTAAACTTTTCTTTTTCCTTTTAAGCATTACTACTAGGGGTTGATGTTCTATGATGTTATGGTATTTATGAAGATTATATGTTTAAATAATTGTTGTGATGGATATTATGCAATGAATGGTTCAGTTCAACTGTGTTATGGTGGTAGGAATTCTAGTATGAATGTCGTAACTCTTCGAACATGGTCTAGACATCTAGGCCGGGTTTAGGGTGTTACATTTAGTAGTATTAGAGCTAGGTTTGTCAACACTTAGACTGTGTTTGGGCTCATAATGTGTGAGAAAAATAGCATAGTGATAATTTAGTATCGAAATTACTATAGAAACACTGAACCATTAGTGAACGACCGAGCCTTCGACGCTGACTCTGTAATTATTTTAATTCTATTAGAAAGATTATGATACTTAAATGTTATTGGTAAAATGTTTTGATGTAAACTGGTGAAAACATCTTGCTGGATGTGTGAACTGATCTGTGTACTCTAACGTTGTAGTTAGATTTCCATAATGAGTTCGCGCGGTAGCCGTAGATGTGGTATGCGGGGGCGTCGAGGACATCTAGGAGGAGTTCGAGCAGAGTCGTCCTCTATGTGCAGTATGCCCAATCTGGAGACCAGTGAGACTGTTGGTTCTCCCACTGCTGAGACAGAGTCCCAGACTCTGACAGTTGAGGACAACGTATTGTCCCAAGCTATGATTCGAGCACTGAAGAAGGTTGTTGGGACCCAATCGGGGTCGAGGAATCGAGGGTCAGTTACTGAACGAATCAGGTCAAATGGTGCTGAACTGTTCAGGGGTGTCATAGGATTGGCTCCTACTGTTGCTGAATATTTGCTCAAGGCTACCAACCATATTATGATAGACCTTAACTGTACTCCTACTCAGAAATTGAGGGGTGCCGTGTCTCTACTCCGGGATGAAGCTTATCAGTGGTGGCTGACCGTTGAACAAGGTGCTTAGCCTGAACAAGTGAACTAGGACTATTTCAAGAACACCTTCCAATGCAAGTATGTGGGGGTGAGTTACGTGAAGGCTCACCGACACGAGTTTATGAGCCTAATTCAAAGTGACCAATCTGTGGCAGAATATGAAGTGGAGTTCCTGCGACTGAGTAAGTATGCACGGACTTTGGTAGCATCTGACTACGACAAGTGTGTAAGGTTCGAGAAAGGAATGCGGGTTCTGATAGCTTCTCAGAGGGAGGGGTTTTTTGCGGTCTTAGTTAACAAGGCAAAGATAGTAGAAAAGTGAAGAGCACTGAGCGCGACTGGCGTGATTATGAGAAGGATAAGAATAAGGTTAAGAGAGATTCGGGTCTCTCTAGTTCTACTCAGCGACCTAAAAAGTAGACGAGATTTAATAGACCCCCGAGGGCTGATGCACTAGTTGTTGTGACTGAGATTCAGCTGTGTAGTGATTGTGGGAAGCGTCATCCTAGCGAATGATGGAGGAAGTTAGGAACGTGCCTCTGTTGTGGCTCGATGGAGCATCGAGTTTGGGATTGCCTCCGTTGACTTCATTAAGTGCCAACTACGGTACAGAATCCAGCTCTAAATTCTGTTCAGCCTCCAAGAAAGGTTCTGCAACCAATCAGAGGTCGTGGTACTGGTAGGGATGGTAATGGATCTGGGAGAGGACAAAGAGCACCGAGTAGATGCACAGGTCCGGCTGAGGCTCGTCAACCGGCATTGGTGTATGCAGTGAGACACCGCGAGGAGAGGGATGATGCTTATGTCATTGCAGGTACCTTATTTATTCATTTTGTTTTGTACTATGCTCTCATTGATATTGGCTCTACTCACTCAAACATAGCTAGGGTTGTTTCTGCAAATCTGGGTTTAATTGTTGAGAATACTGCTAGAGAGTTTTATGTGATTAGTCATTTGTGTCAGTCAATTCGAGTTGATAGAGTATATAGGCAGGTACCCCTAGAGCTCCAGGGTTTGGTATTTCTAGCTGATCTAATGGAATTACCCTTTAATGAGTTTGATGTAATTCTGGGAATGGATTGGGTCATTGAGTATCGGGTCAGTCTAGACTGTGTAACCAAGAGGGTTACTCTTAGATCAACTGAGAATAACGAGTTGGTTATAATTGGTAAGCGTCGGGATTACCTCTCTAATGTAATCTTCGCTCTTGTACCAGATAAGTTAGTCCGAAAGGGGTGCGAGGCATACCTCTAATTCTACTCCCAAAAAGCTTTCAGTGCGAGATATTCGTACCATGAGGGAATTCTCGAATGTGTTTCCTGAGAAATTGCCTAGAGTACCTTTAGATATAGAGGTGGAGTTTGGAATTGATCTGTTACCAGGTACGACTCTTGTGTCTATTGCGCCCTATTGCATAGCACCGAAAGAGCTGACCGAATTAAAGGCACAACTTCAAAACCTCCTTGATAGAGGATTTATTCGACCGAGTCTGTCTCCGTGGAGGGCACTAGTATTGTTTGTTAAGAAAAAATACGGATCAATGAGAATGTGCATTGATTATAGACAGTTGAACAAGTTGACAATCAAGAACAAGTACCCGTTACCGAGGATTGATGACTTGTTCGACTAGTTTCAAGGAGTGTCCGTCTTTTCCAAAATCGATCTACGCTCTGGTTACCATTAGCTCAAATTCAAAGAGACTGATATGTATGAAACTGCCTTCAGGACTCATTACAGACATTATGAGTACCTAGTAATGCCTTTTGGATTAACAAATGCACCGGTGAAATTTATGGATTTAATGAATCAGGTGTTTCAATCGTACTTGGATCAATTTGTAGTGGTTTTCATCGATGATATCTTGATCAACTCAAAACTGAAACTAAGCATAATGATCATTTTCATATTGTACTTCAGATACTCCAAGAAAAATAGTTGTATGCCAAGTTCAGTAAATGTGAGTTTTGGTTGCAGGAAATCTCCTTTTTGGGTAATGTGGTGATAGCGGAGGGGATCCGAATTGATCCGAAGAAAATAGAAGCTATTGTCGAGTGGAAACAACCAAAAAATGTATCTGAGCTTCATAGCTTCCTGGGTTTAGCCGATTACTACCGAAGGTTCGTCAAAGGGTTTTCTCTGATTGTGTCACCTCTAACGAAGCTGTTGCGTAAGAATGCCCTATTCGTGTGGTCTGAGGCACAATAGTCTAGTTTCGATAAGCTTAAGTCCATTCTGACACAAGATTCTATTTTAGTTCAACTGAAATCGGGTTGGGAGTTTTTGGTGTACAGCGATGATTCACATGTCGAGTTAGGATGTGTGCTTATGCAAGACAGTAAGGTGGTCGCTTACGCGTCACGACAGCTTAAGATACATGAGGGTAACTACCCTATGCACGATCTTGAACTAGCTGCGGTCGTGTTTGCTCTGAAGATCTGGAAACATTATCTATATGGTGAAAGGTGTATTATTTACATTGATCACAAGAGTATCAAATATTTGTTAACCCTAAAAGAGTTAAATCTCCAGCAGTGTTGATTGGTTGAGTTACTTAAAGATTATGATTGCACGATAGAGTACCATCTGGGTAAGGCTAATGTGGTGGCTAACGCCCTTAGCCGTAGAGCGATGACTGATCTGAGAGTAATGTTTGCTCGTCTGAGTTTGGTTGAGGATGGAGGATTGTTAGCAGAATTACAGGTTAAACCGATTTGGGTGGAGCATATTCAAGCTAAAAAATTGAGCAATGTGTCATTAGTACAGCGTTTGCAATATGTTGGTTCAAACAAAAATTCTGATTTTAGCTTGAATAGCAATAATGTGTTATGTTTCAAAGGTCAGATTTGTGTACCCAATGATAAGGAATTAAGGCATTCGATCCTACAGGAGGTACATAATAGTCCCTATGCTATGCAGCTTAGTGGGAATAAAATGTACCGGGATCTTCGAGAGCTTTATTGGTGGCCCAAACTGAAATAGGAGGTAGTCACTTTTCTATCTTACTGTCTGACGTGTCAAAAAGTTAATGCCGAACATCAGTTGCCCTTCGAACTGCTTCAGCCAATTAAGATTCCACAGTGGAAATGAGAACGGGTAACAATGGATTTTTTTACGGGGTTACCTTTAACTCCTATTAAAAAGGATTCAGTTTGAGTCATCATTGATCGGTTGACCAAATCGGCTCATTTCATTCCTATCCAGATGGATTACTCTTTGCAGAAGTTAGCTAAATTATACATCGCCGAAATTGTGAGACTACACGAAATTCCAGTCTCGATTATCTTGGACAGAGATCAGCAATTTACGTCGTGGTTCTAGAAGAAAATCCATGAGGCTTTAGGCACTCGACTTAATTTCAGCACTATGTACCACCTTTAGACTGATGGACTGTCGAAGCGGGTTTTTCATATTCTAGAGGATATGCATTGTAACAGCTCGTTTTTAGTCAAATCAGAATAGTGATTTCGGGACCACAAATTTAAGGTCAAAATAATTATTTTATTATTATTTTAATGTCTACATCATAAGAGTATGATTGTGTAAAAATTTCGTTAAGAAATTCTATTGTTTGAGTGCTTAATTTGATAAAAATGACTAAATCGCGTAAAGTGTAAAAGTTGGGTTCTAATAGCTAAAGGTGTCTAATAGCTACATAACTTTAAAGTAGAGGTCCTTAAGTGGTAATTAGCCCCTTAATGAGTTAGTGGATGATAACGGCTTGATATTTTGTGTAATTATTAATTTTTTAAAGGGTATAAAGGTAAATTAGTAAATAATGATAAATTAAGTAAAACCAAATTAAGTATCATCTTTTATTCTCCCTCTTAAACTGAATTCTAGGGCTTGAGAAGCCATTTTTAAGCTTTCAAATTTTGGCAACTTCACTTTGCTAATTTGGTATGTATTTTGTCCCATTTTTAATGATATCTATATTTTTGGAGTCATTGTAACTTAATCTAACTAGCCCAGCGACTAATTTGCAAAACCGTTAAAGGCTTAGAGTTTTACCATTGATGAATATGTGTTTATCTTGATGTTTGATGATAGAAAATGAATAGTTATTGTTAGATAAAGAACATTTGTTAAGTGATTTTGAGTGGAATTGCAAATTAGGGATTTATTTGTGAAAAATGAAAATTATGTGGTAAATGTGTGAAATAATGAAAATTTTGGGCTACTATGAGTATATTTATAATTTGGCTAGCATGGGTGTAGGTTAAATTGCATGAATTTGCATTTTTATGAGCTAGGGACTAAATTGTAAAAATGTTTAAATATTAGGGGCAAAAGTGTTAAATTGCCATAATATGTATTTTGGGCTAAATTGAATAGAATGATTGATAAATAGATTGAATTTTATTATAAAGATCAAGAAAAGCTTCGTACAGAATTAGATCGAGGAAAAAAATAAAGTTTTGGACTAGTCGATCCATATCGTCGTTTTTATGATTGTTTTAAATGCTTTATTATTGAATTAACTGTGAATACGATCTTATGAAAATGTTTGACGAAGATTCGACAATATGAAATCCGTTGAACCTTAGGAATATATAGGATCCGAATGACATGTCATTAGGTGTTATGTGTTTTGGGTGCTGGTCCATACGTTCTATCGGTGGCTGAGTTTTTCGGCATGTGTTACGGATTCTCTTCAGCTTGTGTGCGCAGTAGTGTGTAGTTATGTCTTAGCCGTAAGCTTGTGTGAGCAGACCCGTTGATAGCTCGAAAGTGAGCATTATATGAGATTAAGATAGCTTCAGCTATATATTGGCACTTATGGTGCGAGATTCCCGAGTATCCGATATTATTCCAAATGGTTCAACGGGTATATCGAGGATATGAAATGGTGAGAGATAGATACGTATCCATACAGGTATGTACGAAAATCATATGAGTATTGAATCCATGAAATTGTGAGTTCATGATTAATTATGTGAATGAAGAAATGTTAACTTTGTGATTAAATGGTTTTGTAGTATATTATGTTTGTATTACTTGAATGGTGAATGAATGGTAAGTTTTACTTATTAACTATACGATTTTACTAGGCTTTATAGCTTACTCTGTTTATTTTTCCGTGTTTTATAGTGTTCTCGAAGCTTACTTGGATTGGGAGTTGTTGGAGATCTCATCACACTATCCAGCTGTCGTTTTGGTATTTTGAACTTATGTATTTGTTTATATGGCATTTGTAGGAGTTGTGGTTAATATGTCTATATGTTGATAATGGATTTAGCCAATTAATTTGGCTTGTAAATGAAGTTTGTTTTGGTTATATGTATAGCCATGTGATTTGGCTTATTTTGGTATATTTGGTTATGTATATATATGTGCAAATTGCCTTTTGTTATGTGGATGAAATTTTTATGTGTTTCTTTTTGTGAATTGGCATTTTGAATACCAAATGGTTGAAATTTGGGGATATGACATACGTGTGATTTTAGGTAAGATAATGTATATATGAAGTTAACCATTTAGGGTGATTTGTGAATGTGAAATTGATATGTTTTGAATTGGCAAAATATGATCTTGTGAACAATATAGTTATTGGTATGATAATAGCATGATTTAGGCTTAGATGAGATTGGTTTGAATGCCTATTGATGTTATGTTATATGTCATTTAGTTTGTGTAGGCAAATGCAAATTTGGGTGAGAAATATGGCTTGGTAAATAGCCTATTTTTGTCCACATGGGCAGAGACACGAGCGTGTGTCTCAATCGTGTGTGACACACGGTTAAGTGACATGACCGTGTGTCCCTTGACGTTTAATTAGAAACCAAGTCAGTATGCTCCACACGGCCCAACACACGGGCGTATGACTTGGTCGTGTGGCATAAGTCAGTATACCCTACAGTTTTGGCACGGCCTAGTACACGGCCTGACACACGGGCATATGTAGCCATTTCGAAGGGTACACGAGCGTGTGGTTGGCCATGTGACCTAAGTCAGGGAGTTACACGGGGTCAGACATAGGCTGGGACATGGCCATGTGATCCCATTTCGAATGCCCACACGACCTAGACACAGGCATGTGTCCCCTGTATTTTGAAAAAAAATTTATGTTTTCCAAAAATTTCCTAAGTTATCGATTTAGTCCTAAACCACTTTTAATACATGATTTGGGCCTCGTAGGCTCGTATTAGGGACTGTACGATTAATTGTGAATGAGTTTTATTTGGATATGAAAAATTTATGAGAAATGTATGATTATTAAATTGTTAAGCCTGGTAATGCTTTGTAATCCTATTCTGGTGATGGATACGAGTTAGGGGTGTTACAACTAAGCATTTACAACCAAAACCCACTGATTAAACTTGCACTTTATCTTAAAAGCCTAAACTTTAATAACATGAAAAACCCTTAAGACAATTCTGACTATTCATAGCTTTATTTCCTTAACTTTAATATACCTAGAAGGGTTAAGAACCTTACCAGGTTGCTGGTTTCCTTACTTTTCCACCTCCATCCTTATGAAGCCTACTCCATGCAAAACCATCCAGGGTTATTCCTTCCTTGAGCTATAGAAGAATACGAAAGGGAGAAAATGAAGCTGAGTCAGGAAGAAAATCATCCCTGGGAAGCCATTTCCTAGCTATTTATAGCCATTCCCACTCTATTATCGACATTGTAAATACTGTCCATTGCTAATTATTATGTCTCCCACTAAGGAACGGGCTAGTTTTGTTCTAATCGAACCAGGCTTGGTTCTCAACTATGCCCAATTCAGTTTCCAACTTTCTTGTTTCTTCCAATAGAGGCCACCAACTTGCGGTATCTTTCAATTTAGTCCCTTAATTGTCATTAATTTTGAGTTTATTTGAAATAAGGTTTTACAACTCCTTCCCTCTAAAAAATAAATTTCGTCCCCAAAATTTTACGTAACTCTAACCTTGGAGGCGGACTTAGGAAACCCTTCTTATTCTTACCCTCATAGGGTTCGTACACATATTCATCCAACCTTCTTACAAATTCTCCCAACATAGTTCCCCTTAACATCCATACTTCATCCCTGCTCTGCTATCTTGGTGGATTCCTTTTTTTACTTAACGAAGTAGAAGTTCCCATTCCTTAGGGGATACCTAGTTACTCCACTACGTGTATACCTTGTCCCATATTGTTTCCTCACTACCTTAATTTGGTGAGCATTCCATGGTGAACATTGTTAGCCTACCAACTTTTCAACATTTTCTTTAACGGATGCTTCCACGAATCCTAAATTGCTCATGTTCTAACTTTACCCATTTTGCAGATCCTTAACAATGGTGAATCTAAGTTACTAGCTCATTGCCGACCTTTGATTCTTTCGCTGTGCTACTCTAATCCTTAATCACTTCTTTCATCTTTTAATTTGGTAGATGCTCAGGAACAAGTACCGGTTGACTTAAAGCTTGTCTTATTCTTAGTGGAATATTTTAAAGTTCCAAAAGCTTACTTGTACTTTAACATTACCCATCCGATGGGTTAATTCTTTCATCTCACAAGGCAACTAAGCTCGCTCGTGACTCATCCTTTTAGCGAAGTGTTGGAACAACTACTCTGACTTTGAAATCCTATTCCAATGGTAAACAAGGCTTTCTACCTTACTTAAAGAGGGTTGTTACTAAACAGTCTTATGAATGATTCTTCCTTATTGAAAACTATTTTCTATTAGTAACAGTTGGAACCTATCCTCGTCTTGGGACCGCCAAAAGACGCTGCATTCTCCTAATGCTGACAAGTGTCTTACCCTCATTGGTGGGTTTGAATAGTTTCTTGTTACCCATTAAATTCCCATAACTTCTTCTGCTCTCATTTTGATTATAAATAACCTGGACATGGTAGGGAAGTTCATACTCTTTCAAGCCCTTTTCTTGCTTCCTCTTCAACTTATCTTTCAGTTTTCTCTCCTATCTTTCTTTTCTCACTTAAATAAAATACTGGAGTACAGTTTCCCCTACTACTCCCAACATTAAAGTTTTCTCCGAAACTAATTTCCTCAACCTCTTTTTTTCTACTCTAATAACCTAATACTATATGGGGGTTTTCTTATTGCCCTAGAAAATCTATCTTCCTTACCTTACTTATAGTCTTAGCATGAATCGTGGGAAGTGTTGAACATGCACTACCACCGACTATTTCATCCTCTCCTAGAGAAGAAGTTATGCCATTGGATATTATATACTTATTTTACTTTCAGTCAACCTAGAATATAACAAAAGCTCCTTTCAAAGGCTTGAGAGGTTCCTTCCCTATACCTAGTTTGTTGCAGCTCCTTCTGTAACATGGTGAGGAAACCATGCCAACACCATTCACTTCCCTCTTCGTTTGATAGGGCGAGGTGTCCTTACTCACCCTCTAGAGAGGAAGTGAAGCCAAGTAAGTTGGCTTCTAAGAGCCACTTGTTCTAGCCTATCATCTTGTGTAAGCAAACTCACCCTACCATCCTTGTGTTCCACCTGCAAGGACCGAGTGAGTTCATACCTACTTCTTCCTAAAGACAAGTTAGGAAGAAGCATAGCCACCATTGACGTGGCAGGCCACTTGCGAATTAAAAAGTTTTATTTCCCTTTGTACCCTTTTTATTTAGGGAAACTTCTTTTCTCTAATACTTCTACTTTTCATCAATGTATCTACTTATTTGTAATTTCCTTGTATCCTCTCAACATATATTTACTAGAATTTCTACTATCACATTTTTTCAATTATACCTTCTACGTATATTTCTTACATTCAACTATTGGTATTCTGGTTCACCAATCTAGGTGCATGCATCCACAAACTGCATATAATATCTTATCCATACTGAGGACTTAAGTGATTTAGCCAATTCGATCTCCATTTACATAAGGGTACTTCTTTCCATTCTTCTAAGTCAAAGGACAGGCTAAACCTATACTTTGATACCACTCAAATTGTAACACTCCATGCCCGACCCATTCATCAGATTCAAGTATAGAGCGTCACAAATGGACATATACTTAATATTTTCTAACTAAGCTGCTATAAAACAACCTAAAAATAAAACTATCTAATAATAAAATTAAAAATAATAATTCTTACAACTAACGCTTTAAGCCACTAAATACTTAGTCCCTTAATTTCGATATCAAATCTAATTGTTTATTTACAATAGACTTCTTACAACTTTATTTAGAGGCTAACTATACCAATAACCAGATTCCAAGGTCGCTATCTAGTTACAACATTACAACTCTTGGGATGAAGCCTTCAATAGTACCCCATTCCTATGTGCATGACTCTAACAGCATGTGATCCCCGCTTTCAACAACATCTGGCTTGATCTCTCCTTTGAGTCTTTGATCAACCTCACAAATCATGTGATCATTACACAAACTCCGATAAGTCTAAATGAAATTAGTGAATTCCTTTACTACACCATAATTAAACCCTATCACATGAGGGTAATAATGTAAAGTAAAATATGTTGGATCCGGTACCCTAAGTGTAGTATTTTCGTCAATATACACTTGTAATTTTTTAAATGGATTGGTTAATAAAACAAATTCATTGATTACGATTAATATACTTTGTATTATTATCCTCAAATGGCTTTTGTACGCAAAGCAAAATAGAAGCAAATGTTTCTTATTGGTTGTTTATTGTTTAACTAATACTAAAGGGTATTATGTGGTCGAATCGTAGTACAAAAAGACAACTTGTATTATTAGACAAACCTAAACATGTCCTTAGTCTAATAAAAAATAAGCAAACCGATTGAAAGACTAATATGTCATCTATCAAGTCTAATAGGGGAGATGTCTTAGGCATCAGAATGGATGACTCCTAGAAGATAGAGACAGATGTGATTGACTGGACTAATAATACATCGGACAGGACCCAAGTAGAATAGATCTTAAATCTATTTATGGATTTATTCACTTGTGATGTTCATAGTGTGGCATACCTAAATCCTGAGTGTATGGTGGACTATGTATGTGTGACTCATACACTTTGATGTAAGTAAAAGCCTAAGTTCAAATATATAAGGAGCTGAAAGCTGGTGCGTTAGGTGTACGACTTCTGTAGTATGTAGCGCCATTCAAAACAGTGGAATTAATATCCCAAAAAATGGGTAAATGATATCTTCTCATTGGCATTACATGGTTGATGAAAAGTAAACGTGGCCATGGGTCGTCTATCTTTATGATGGATGACTTGATCACTATTTGATAGTGATTGATTTTTCATGAAGGAAAATGTAATGGTTACCATGAGATAAAATAGGATCATATTGGGACAATGGATATTATCCCAAAGAGATCAAGGATATCCTATGAGGGTAACACACTTATGACAAGATCATTAGACGAGCACTAAATAGTTGCTTTCGTAATGGTATGTCATTGAAGAGAACTCAGTCACGATACTATAGTGGAATGACTTCATGACTAAATGATTTTATAATTAATAGGTGAAAATCTGGAACTTATTTATAAATCATTTGAACCTCAACAACATATGTCCAATCGGTCCCTCCATTGGCTCGTTAAAACCAGAAATGAATTGTGTGTTTGAATAAAAATTAACGAAATGAATAGAAAAAGAGAAATGGGAAACATTCAGGAATGATTATGGTTTTCTTCGAAATGGAGAAATAGAATCATTTGGAAATGAATATAGGTTTCCAAAAATGGAAATGGAAATGAAAATGGAAATGGAAACTTGTAATCCTGTATAGGATTACTTTAAAAATGATGAAAGAATAAGTTTAGATTTTGGACTATTTTGAAGCCTAAAAATAAAATAAATCATTTGGTCATAGTGAAGATGTTGGGTTGTGAAATATTGAACATATTTTCTCAAAATTTTGCGAGGGCAAAATTGTCAAAATTTTATAAAGAGTAAAATCATTAAAATTTTGTCAGGGGAAAATAAGGATGAGAAAAAAATTTATATATGAATATTAAATTTTATTTTAGGAAATAGAAAAACTAAATCGGTTTGAATCACATTACATAGTACTGGTAAAAAAAAAACTAGGAAATACCCGTAATTGGACCTGATGTGAGAGAGGCCTAAAACCCCATATAACATGAAGGGGGCGAAAACCCTAGTTGAAATACAAGGGTGGGACATTCACCCCTCTCCTACTCTAAGTAGGATGCTATTTTTCTATTTAAAATAAACCTCTACAATTCTAAAAGGGTTCTCTACCTTATCTTCCTATAAATAGATGGCACTTGTAGAGTTATTTACACAACTTTTGAGAGATTGTTATTCTATAAAAAATAAAGAGAATTTATTCTCAAATTTTAAATATATTTCTCAATATAAAAATTTTACTGGTTTCTATTAAAGAAGAGAAATTATCATTTTCACCTCAAATGGAAAACTTTTTCTAGTTTTGTGTTTTGATTCAATTAGTTCGAGCTCACATTCGAATTAGTTCATGGTATGAGAATAGTGGAGAAGATCATTTATTTAAAAGCCAAAAAATCAAGGATCCGCTTAATCTAAGATTTTGGTTAAGGTTTATTGCTATAAATATCACAAATTGAGTCAGTTTTCAAAATTTTAATTTTTCGCTGTGTAAGAAAATTGTTTTCAAATCAAGATTTTTCCAACAAACTAAACATAAAAATACTTCATGCTTGTTCACAATGGTTGTTCAACATCAAAGTGGCGGACTCTACCTAATCCTCCTGTCTTCATGGCTCTCTTTTAATACCTTCCTCTGATCACTCTCTACCCGACCATATCTTAGTTACTTCGCTCGATCAGCAAAACCCATTCTTACTTCTCATATTTCCTTCATTTTGTACACCCCGCATGCAAGGTATTTGTTTTCCTCTATCTTACTTGGTAGTAAACCCATCTACCATCTTGTACCTATGTGGTAGCACTCTTTTATTTTTCGCCCAAAGGTCCTTAGGTCATACCTTTCTTGGCAGACTCCCGTAGTGGATCCAGTCCTTAGCAGACTCTCTCTTCATATACATTAGTCTCGAAGGTCTTATTAAAATTTCCGTATTATGCTGACCTTCAATAGGCCTCACCATCCTAGTGAACCCATTCTTATTCTATCCCACTAGTAACAATAGCGGTATTACTTCCAGTAACCTGTCTTATGCAAAAGACTAACCTAGGACCTCACTTGTCCCTACAATGAACAATTGACTTATCGTCCTATAGCTATATGAGCCTATCATCTCACTTGCTCATTGTCTCCTTATTTCATTGCGGTGATGTACCCAAAATGGACTTTCCTCAAAGAGGAATAGTCTTTCCAGACATTCCGTCTTCTCTTACCTTTCCATGTGTAACAGTCGATTTTTAGTCAAATCAGAACAGTAATTTTGGGACCACAAATTTGAAGTCAAAATAATAATAAAAATTATAATTTTAACATTTACAGTGTGATTGTATGATTGTGTGAAAGTTTTTTTAAGAAATTTTATCATTTGAGTGCCCAATTTGATAAAAAGGACTAAATCGCGTAAAGTGTAAAAGTTAAGTTCTATTAGCTAAAGGTGTCTAATAGCTATATAACCTTAAAGTATAGGTCCTTATATGGTAAATAGCCCATTAATATGATAGTGGATGATAATGGCTTGGTAATTTTGAAATTTGTAATAAGTTTTAAGGTTAATTTTGGTATTTGATAATTTAAGGTTAATTAAATAAAACAAAACAAAAATATGTTTCATTATCATCTTATTCAACCGTTTGTTAGGGCAAAAAGAAGCCATTTTCATCCTTTTCATTCAACCAAGCTTGTTTGTGCAATTGATCAAGAAAAGTGAAATTCGAATTTAGATAGGGGAAAAATGGTTTTGGAATAATCAATCCGTTCCGTCATTTTAGCGATCGAGGTAAGTTCGTAACTTAATTAAATCAATTAGTTGTGCTTTTGATTGTTTAATATCTAATTGTTTATATATGAATTGAGCTTATTGGCTTAAAGAAAATGATTAAGACCATATTTGAAAGACACTATGGCACTATACCGGAAAATAAATAAGACCATAGTTGAAAGACACTATGGCATCATACCACAAACAAGTAAGACCATGACTGAAGGACGTTATGGCATCACGATTCTATCAAGATCATAGCTGAAAGACGTTATGGCATCATGAATCAAAGAAATAAGACCATAGCTGAAAGACACTATGGCAACACGACGGAAAATGAATAAGACCATGGTTGAAAGACATTATGGCATCAAGATGAGAATAACTAAGACCATGGATGAAAGATACCATGGCACACTCCGATCATTTTCTATTCAGGCAACACGTTTCAAGTGAGATATGTATTGTAAGTATGAATACGAGTTGAACATTTGACTAGTATAGTCTGATAATAAATGTTAATGCCTTCGATAATTATATATTCTTATTATGTCTATAAATACATTAAATTGTGATGTTGTAGTATGTTTATAGAATTAAATGGTTATATGAGTATTTGCATAATATTCGATGCTATTTCATTTGATTCAACAGGTATATAGAAGATATGAAATGGTGAGAAATAGATACGTGTCAATACAAGTATGTACGAAAACTGTATAAGCATCGAATCTATAAAAGATATGAGTTCATGGTTAAATATATAATTGAATATATGTTAATATTGTGATTAAATGTTTGGTAGTATGATATATTCATATTCTTGATTGGTAAATGAATGGTGAGCTTTGCTTATTATTTCATACGAGCTTACTAAGCTTTATAGCTTACATTGTTTATTTTTTCGTGTTTTGTAGTGAAATCAAAGCTAGCTCAAATTTGGGAATCGTCGGAGACCTCATCACACTATCAAGCTATTACTTTAGGACTTTTGAATCTATGTTTTTGGTTATATGGCATGTATAGGAATTGGTCATTTTGGTATATATGATAGTAATGAATTTAGCCATTTGAATTGGCTTGTAAATGTTATTTGGATTGTTATGTGTAACCATGAGATTTGGTTTAATTTGGTATGTTTGGTGATGGTTGTATATATGTGAAAAAGGCCTTTTGAAATATTGTGTAAAATTGCCATTTATATGCTTGTTGTGAATTGGTAGTTGGAATATTAAATGGTTGACATTTGAGATTGGTATGTTTGTGATTTTAGGTAAGATGATGCTTAAATGAATGTGGTTTTATTGATGATTTGAGATTATGAGTTTTGGTATGAAATTGAATGGTACATTGTGGTATTTGTGTACCCTGTGTTGTTGGTATTGATATAACATAAACTAAGCTTATTTGAGATTGGATGAATGCTTATTTATGCCATGTTTTGGTGCCATTTGGTTTGGTGTAGGTGAATGAAATTTGGGTGAGCAAAATGGCTTGATAAATAGCCTCTTTTTTGTCCAAACGGGCATGTGTCTCAGCCATATGTGACATACGGTCCGATGATACGGCCGTGTGTCCCCTGGTGTTGATTTAAAAATCAAGTCAGTATGCTCCATACAGCCTAGCACACAGGCATGTGACTTGGCCATGTGGCATAAGTCAGTATACCCTACAGGTTTGGCACAGCCTAGCACATGGCCTGGCACACGGGCATGTGAGGCTATTTCGAAGGGCACACGGGTTGGTCACACGGACGTTGGTTGGCCGTATGACCCAAGTCAGAGAGTTACACGGGGTTGGACAAGGGCTGGGACACGGCTATGTGATCCCATTTCTAATGTCCACATGGCCTGTGACACGGGCGTGTCTTTGGCCGTGTGAGACACACGGTAGGTCCACACGGGCGTGTGTCCCCTGTATTTTGCAAAATTTTTTAAGTGTTCTAAAAATTTTCTGAGTTATCGGTTTAGTACCAAACCACTCCTAATGCATGTTTTGGGCCTCATAGGCTCGTATTAGGGACAATGTGAATGATGTTAAATGATGGTTACATGAAATTTGAAAATGTATGTGAAATGTATGTTTAATTATGTAATATGTCTGGTGATGCTCTGTAACCCTATTCCGGAATTAAATACAGGTGAGGGGTGTTACACCATGCTTAGGTCGGCTCTCACACAGCCTATCTTTCTCTAACTCTTATTAAGTCCTCGCCCATGCCTTTTCGGCTTTCATGTCTATCTCTATTGTTTTCATTACTTTTGGCGGATTTCTCAAAATCTGCTTGCCAATACTTACACTTTCTTTTAACTCTTCTTCTACCTACGTGGCTTCCCATACTTGGCGTACTGGCCACATACCCTTCACTTGAGGTCCTGGCTAACTCTATGGGTTGTCGTAGCCCAGCTATGGTCTTATACCCTTCTTTCTTGTTTCTCTTGTCCCGACAGACTTACCTCATGTTTACTGTCCTGACGAACTTTATCTTCTATTTATTGTCCCAGTGGACTTTTTCCCGTGTTTACTATTTTGACAAACTTTATCTCGTGTTTACTGTTCCATCAAACTTTATCCCGTGTTTACTGTCTCGACGAACTATTTATGTAGATGTCATGGAGTCTTTCATCCATGGTCTTACATCGATTCACCATCCTGGAATTTTACCACATGATGTCATGGCGTTTTTCATCCATGATCTTACTCATTATACCTAACTGCCATAGTATCTTTATCTATGGTCTTATATTGTATACCTTATATCTTATATCGTGCCACCGTGGCATCTTTCATCCATGGTATTATGACATATACCTTTTATCGTGTACCATGATGCCATGGCATCTTTCATCCTTGGTCTTACACTATATACCTCATACCAAACTATCATAGTGTCTTTTATTTATGGTCTTACGCCATATACTGTCGTGACAGTGTCGCCCGAAGGACTAGTCGATATCACCGTCGTGGTAAATACCATTCCATAATACAGATTTCACGAATCCTCCTCCTATTACCACTATTACTCCACCTAACCTTAATACTTGATCAACCAGTGTTCCCTCTGTAAGGCACGAAGCTTCGCCTGATGCGGTATCTAATAGGGTCACTCCTCATTCTCATCCTAACTTCATCTATCCCTTTCAGGTTTTCCCCATAATCATGCAATGTATGCACATATCATCATTTTTCATGTTTAGGTAACCATGGCATGCTTAGACAACATAAATCATAACGTCCACGGCGTTTTAGGAACTCGCTTAAAACTTCATCGCTTCCACAGCTTAGTTTCTTTGAACGCCAGAGCTTCTACTTTCTTAACAACTAAGAATTTACAACCAAAACTCACTGGTTAAACTTGCACTTTATCTTAAAAGCCTAAACTTTAATAACATGCAAAACCCTTAAAACAGTTCTGAATATTCATAGCTTTATTTCCTTAACTTTAATATACCCAGAAGGGTTAAGAACCTTACCAAGTTGCTAATTTTTTTACTTTTCCACCTCCATTCTCATGAAGTCTACTCCATGCAAAACCTTTCATGGTTGTTCCTTTTTTGAGCTACCGAAGAAGACGAAAGGGAGAATAAGCTGAGTCGGGAAGAAAATCATTCATGGGAAACCATTTCCCAGCTATTTATAGCTCTTCCCGCTCTATTGTTGGCCTTATGAGGATCGTCCATTGCTAGTTATTATGTATACTACTAAGGAACCTATTGGTTCCATTCTAACTAAACCAGGCTTGGTTCTCAACTATGCTTAATTCAGTTTCCAACTTTCTTTTTTCTTCCAATAGAGGCCACTAGCTTGCGGTCTCTTTCAATTTAGTCCTTTAATTACCCTTAATTACGAGTTTATTAGAAACTAGGTGTTACGTAAAATCTATGATGAATGTGCACATAATGTCCTATAGAGGTTAACTGATTAAATAAGGCCCATTTGATTCACTTGAACTGGCCCAATTCGTGAAACACATAGATAAACCCATCTACTTGAAGCCTTGATAGCCCAGTGAAACACTCCAATAAAACTAGAGTTATCATGGTTAACGTAAATTCTAAGAGATAAGATTGTATAAAGTTTAAAACCCTTAAAACTCTCATCTTGTAGATAGATACTAATCTCAGTTGTTGATGTAGTTTAATTTGTTTCGTCGAATCTATGGGAGCTAAACTATAAATAAATGCATTCCCCTTATTTGTAATCACTCAGTTGTAAACCTTCAAAGTAATAGAATACTTTTAAGAGCATTTACTCAAACAATTGATGTGCGCTATTTTCTTATAGCTTTTTTCTTCGTTCGTGGGTTTTTTTTTCTCTTTCGAGTTTGTTTCCTCTTTGTTTTTGAAGCTTCAGAGAATTTCTGCGAGAATTCTTATGTTTCGAGAGTAAGGCTAACTTAGGTAGACTTGAACCCAATAAATCAAATAAGGTTGCGCAGTTTGTCAAACTAAAGTTCTAACCTCGTGACATATGCATGTAGAAACTACGTATTTAGAATATAAATAATGAAATGTATGGTTTAAAACTAATTAATAATAATACATAAAATATGCACAATATTAAAATTAAAATTAGATTAAATTGTAAGTAAAATTAAATTTAAACACATAAATACTACATATTAAAATTATTAAATGAATGCAATTAATAAATTTTCATTAAAAAATAGCTTTTATTCAAATGTTAAAAAATATATATACTAAATGAATTTTTTATAATTTTTGAAAAGATTTTTATACTTTTTTTAAAAAATTTAAGAATAACTTTTTATGCGAACA
Organism: Gossypium longicalyx; assembly: GCA_025698465.1. NCBI lineage: Eukaryota > Viridiplantae > Streptophyta > Magnoliopsida > Malvales > Malvaceae > Gossypium > Gossypium longicalyx. Next base: position 16,956,548 of record CM046996.1, on the reverse strand, counting down.
GTTTCTTATAAAGCCATGTCAACATTTTTTTTATAATTTTAGAATTTTAATTACTAGATTGGTATAAAAAATTTAATATAAGATAATTAAGTAAAATACTAACAAGTGTTGGGTGCACTAATAAGACACGTTACATTCTTAAGAGGCGAATGGATTTCGAACTTCGGAGACATTATTATTGTGAGCGACAATCACAAACATGAACCATAAAACAACAAAAAAAGTACCCAAAAAATTAATCAAATACAATTTTGAGGAAAATACAAGTTCTTAAATTCTTTTTAATATTACTTTACGTACAATATAATTTTTTGTCCGTGAACTTAGAAAAATATAACAATTTGATTACATGACATTCTAATTATGCCACATTGTCACTTAAAAATTTTAAAAATTATATATAACTAGAGATGATGATGAGGTGCAATATTAGAGTATCGCATATAATGTTCTGATAACTAGACTTTTGGTTGAATCGATCATACTGTTGATTTTTTATTCAATTGGTTTGATTGGTTTATTTGCTAAACCAATAACAATTAATTAATTAATTAATTAAAAATTCATAAAAATTTAAAAAATATTATTTTTATTAAATCAATTCAACTTGTTCAACTATTGGTTTTGTTTTAATTTTTTTATTTTCACTGGTTTCGAGCAGTTTTCCATTTAATTGGTCCAATTCTTTTGTTTAGACTAATATAACAATCGATCCTTAGTTCAATCGATAAAACTGACCAATCTAGTCATGTTCCAAAAATCCAGTCACATCATTAAATTTTGACAAAATTCAAGTTTAATACTAAAATAAATCAAGTTATCAAATTTATGTACCAAAGTGAAAAAAAATACATGTACCAAAATAAAACTAAGTTTAGGCCTAAAAATTATACTATGACTTAAATTTAATCTAAAAAAATATGTACTTTGAATTGAATCCTAAGTCCAGTAGCCACGTGTCGGAATCCCAAACTACGGATAACTTTCCCGTTACTTTCCCCCCAATTTCAAAACCTCCCAACTTCATTTCAAAACCCTAACAACCCCCCCCCCCCAAAAAAAAAAAACAGACAAAACCCAAAGAAAAAAAAAAAACTTACATTAATGAAGCTTACAGAAGAAGAAAGAAAGCAAGCGGAAGCTAACCGGTTAGCTGCGATCGCAAAGCGAAAAGCGCTACTACAATCCTCCAGTGCAAACATTCACTGTCAAGAAAACCAATCTCATTATTGGAGGCTCGCCAAGTGCCCTAAACTCGCAAACGACAATGCCCAGATCCCAAAACGACCTCAAGATTCGAAATCGATGCCAGTTTCCAGTACCCAATTGTCTAAAAAGTTCCAGGCCAGGCTCGAAATTTGCTCCCCTGACACTTTCTCGATCACCCCGGAGACGCTGAAGGGTTGTCTCTACCCGGGCGATGAAGAGTGCTTGCGAAGATTGGGGGATGTTTTATCTGATGTGAGTTGGATTTTTGGTTTCTAGTTTTGAGTTCTTTGAATTTTTCTATTTCTTCTCTTTCAATTCATATGGGGTCAAGATTTAAATTTAGAGCTTTGCCTATTTCTTATACCAAATAATTTTGAAGTTTCATTTTATTTATTTTCATTTCCTTGAAATCGTTTAATTTTAAATAATCAATCAAGCTCTAGGTTCTTTGTATTGTTTATTTTCGCGCATTTGACATTCTATTGGATATTGTTGTGTCAATTTTGATAGGTTATGCACTCACATTACACCCAAGACAGTGGAGGTCGAAAGGCATGTGTTTATAAGCTCAGGGATTATGGTTCTGTTTTGTCATGTTTAAGGAAGTCAAAGGATATTGAGATCAGGGAGATACCCCATTTAACACTAAAAGTTGTTGAAACATTTTCACATTGCTTTGTTGCTGGACAATGGAGACCATGTAGACCAGAACATCTATCTGATGAGGACGTTGATGAATTAATCACAAAGCTACCGGAAACACTATTGAATTCACTTCTGCCTTTTCAAATTGAAGGTATCAAATTTGGTTTGCGAAGGGGTGGTCGGTGTCTAATTGCAGATGAAATGGGGCTTGGCAAAACACTCCAGGTAATTGTATGAGTATGATGTTCTATGTGCTTTTAATCCCTTGACATGAATTATATGGTTGTAGCTTCACGGCTGCCCTGAATGCCTGAAAATCTTTTCCAGCTTCTATCCCCCCACAATAGAAAAAAAAACTGCACTGCAGATGGTTTCTTAACAAAAAAAATCATTGTACTTATTTGTGTGGTATATGCTGTCAATACATTCGGCAAGCAATATGCAATCTTTTCCTTTTAAGTGCAATGGCTACATTTTAGATTTGAGAAAGCATAATTCCTTTCTACTGTTTATAGTTGGAAGATTGTTTCAACTCTCAGGTTTCGGGCTTCTGAATTTAGATGGCATGAAAATGAGTTTTGTTTACGTATCTGATTTGTGTTCAGGCCATTGCTATTGCTGGTTGTTTCATTAATGAAGGTTCTATTCTCGTTGTTTGCCCTGCTGTTTTGCGTTATTCATGGGCAGAAGAATTGGAGCGGTGGCTACCCTTTTGCTTACCTTCTGATATACATCTTGGTAACATTTAGCATACATTCCATCTTTTCTTTTTTTGGTTTTTTTTTGGGGGGGGGGTTAGGGGTGGAGGAATTTGGGTGGTTGTTAGGAAAGCAAACAATCAAAGATATACCAAAGGAAGCTTTGAATTCCTTTTATTCTAGCCAAAAAAATTTTTGAGAGTATATGTTTCATTGTTAGTTATTCTTAGTTTAAAATAGAACAAAGCCTTCAAGGGGATATGTTTAGGAAATTTTAGTAGTTTGTAAGAATTGGGGGTTGAACTCAATTTCCATAACAAAAAGGATGTGGAATTTACTCACTGACCCTTTTCTTATATTATGTAATTTAGGTGGGGTCAATATTGAAAAAATATAATATTTTTTTTTGTTATAATTTGATCTCAAAACCTAGATGTAGCACTGCCCTTGAGCTTAAGTAGGTTCTCCAAGATTCAGCCATAACAACTAAATCTGTATCATTGACATTAGGTTACTTGTAGTCCTGGACAGCACAGTATTGTCTAAGAAAGATGAAAACCATAGAAAGACTCAAGTGATACCCATATTTAGAACCATAAGAAGTAGTTTCTGTCAAGTTATACTTTATTGTAGCATTCTGAAATGTGAACAGTACCACTTCAGTAACCTTGTTGAAAAATTGATACAACTTCCATATCAGTGCCTCATCAAAATATGACCTTTGCTCGATTGCTATCATACTGTTGTCTGAAGTTATCAGTTAAGGAAAAATATGACCTAAAACTTTATAAGTTACAAGAGAAATGTGTGGAGATTATGTTAAAGAGTGATGAGAAGTTTGTAACTAGTTTTTTTATTTTTTTACCTTTTCCATTCTTTAAACGAGAAACATGTGAAGGTGGTAGTGGCATGCTAAAAGAAAACTGGAAACCCTCAAATATTCTGTAAGAAGTTGTGAATAAATGGAAGAAAACCATGTGGAGAGAGGAAGAAGATCTAATGGCATGGTTCATACTCATGAAAAGGGACTTCACTATTACTAAGCTTATTTAGGATATGATCCTAAGTCGAGCATGGTGATGCACATATGATCCATATTGTGAACCTCAAACAATGGGAAATGGCTTATTTTGATAGTTGAAAAAGCGTTGATGTAATAGTAATCTCTTTTATTTAATAATCTCAGGTAGTATGTTAGTTTTTTGCCGATGCAAAATACTGATATTTATGTTGACAAGTCATTGTAGCATATATTCATCAATTTTTATCCCCCCTTCTCATCTGGAGATTTTGAATCTTTGTGATGGTAGGACTAATTCTTTTATTTTTATCACCATATTCTATTTGACTTCAGTTTTTGGTCATCGGGATAATCCTGCCTACTTAAACAAATATCCTAGAGTTGTGGTTATTTCTTACACTATGCTTAAACACTTGCGGAAGAGCATGCTTGAACATGAATGGGCTTTAATAATAGTTGATGAATCTCACCATCTTCGATGTTCACGAAAATCAACTGAATCAGCAGAGGTAAACACCTCCCTTGCTTTAATCGTACTTTATATTTGTTGACTATATCAGATAATAAGTCCTCTAGAGAATGAGAGAATCAAATTACTTGTAATATTATGAGCGCTATTGCTCATTTATTGTAGTTTTAGTGCTCAATATCCTTTACTGAATATTGGGATGTGTCCTGTATTAACAGATACAAACAGTTCTTGATTTGGCTGAGAAGGTCAGGCGTATAGTACTCTTATCAGGAACACCTTCTTTGTCAAGGTTGAAGCATGGAATTTGAAGCAAAAATAGCACCATCATCATCTATATTAAGTTTAGCATGGGCATAATATATATCTAATAATTTTCAGCAGTGATTCTACCTTTGATAGCTTTCTTATCTTACTGTTGTTTTTGTTAGTGCAATCTAATATTGTACTTTCTATACTTTCCAATGTAGGCCATATGACATTTTTCATCAGATAAATATTTTGTGGTAAGCTTTCTTTACACTTAAGAATATTGCAATTTTTCTAGGTTTGTTAGCAATTGGTTTACCATGCTTCTGTTGTATAGGCCTGGTTTGTTGGGAGTGACCAAGTACAAGTTTGCAGAAACTTACTGTGATGTCAACTTTGCTCAAACCACTCAAGGTTTTAAGGTAACATTTGAGCAGCCTTTCAAGAAACACAGTATAGTTTCTTCTAGAATTTTTCCTATGCATGGTATTAAGTTACTGTTGCTTAATCAATTTCTTATATAAAGGTCAATTGCTTTTGGTAATGTGGTTTGCTACAAAATTGCATTTTTTCTTTTATAAGCTAGTTCTTCAATTCTTTTCCTTAAGAGTTTTTGTGTGTAGCCATAGTGGCTAAGTGTAACAGTTTGTTATATGACTGTATTTGGTTGACTGATTTGGTAGCTACATAAGTAAAGGATTATGGTGCTAAGTTCTATATATTCATCAACATCTACTTTTTGGTTTGATTGTTAGCGTGAAAGTCTTAACACATTTGATGGAGCTGTCCTGCAGGATTTCTCAAAGGGTGTTCGCTTGGAGGAGTTGAATGTGTTACTTAGCCAAACAGTCATGGTTTGTCCCTGTTTTTCATGCACTTAACATTCTGCTTGACTATTATCTAATATTAACGAGGCAAAAGGAAGCATCAGTGTACCTTTTTTGAGCACTTACCATTTTAAACAGTCATTATAAGCAGTAGTTCAGATACTAATGCAAACTCTTTCTTTTTGAGTGCTCAACTGAAAAGCCTTTCCCACAAATGGGGATGGTTTTGTGGTATAATTTTGTCATTGTGCTCTATTTAGGCTATTAGTTGTTCAGTTCACACATTCTATAAGAATAAATTTCTTTTGTTTTAGCAGTTGCAATAATAATTGATGAAAAGGTTACTTTCTCATCCTGCATTCTAACCATTCAAATTTGAATATGGATTTCCATTTTTCCATGTACATTCAAGACAATCTTTAAGTGATTGTTGTTATTTGGAAGTTCTATTCAGTTTTAAATTACCTTTTTTATCTGCCAAGTCTTTTTATTAAAGGAATACTATGCTTGTAATTCTTTAGTTTATATCTTTTCAAAAGTTACTGATCCATAGATAGATGCTGACCAATTGCAGATAAGACGTCTGAAAGAGCATGTCCTGGTCCAGTTACCCCCCAAACGTCGGCAGCTTATAAGGTTGCATTTGAAGAAATCAGACATAGCTTCAGCCAAGGCGGCTGTCAGTTTTTCCAATGCTGATGCTTTTGAAAATAATGCTTCCAACGATATTGCTATGGAGGAACTGGGTGGAAACAATGGTAATTATGGACATTTCTGTATGTATTGCATGTGAGAAATTCAATGTTATAAGGCAACCCTGCATGCTAGTTTTCTGTCTCTCTCTGCCTACTCAACTCCTGAAATGTTGATATCATTATATTTTGTTTGGTTGTTGGATAGACCAAAACAGAGCTATTTATTTCTAGCAGAAGATTAGGCAGTATTTCATGCCATTTAAGCCATTGATACAGATTCCTCTTTATACATTTTCTGTTTTAACAAACACATATGACTTGGATAAATGATGAAAATTTTTATCTAGATGATCTTTGCGTATATTGTGTTGCTTATGCCTTTGGAATATGCTGAATTTGTCATGTTGATGGCACATGATTAATTGTTGTAAGCCGATATTCTGTTAGCTGTAGTCCCAAAGGTGCATTGCAAATAGCGTGTTTTCTAGAGTTGAAGCATAACTTTCTCTTGCATTCTAAGAATTGGAAACTGAATTTGGTTTCACATAGAGCGTCATCATCTAAAACTAGCACAAGTACATTCCTTTCCCTGTAGAATCCTGTTTAGACATGAAGAGTTGTTTTTTTTTTTTTTTTTCTTCTTTTCTTGTTTCTTCTTAATGTTGGTCACTATAGAGAGATTGAGATTTTGAGTGATTCATTGTTCCAGTTCTTTCCAAACTGTGGTGCTTTATTTCCAGTATAGATGCCGTATATTCCTTTTTTATTTGGGATGAAATCTTCTATTCCTATGTTTCTCACTGGTTTTGGAGATATTCTTGTTTACAATGCAACTGAAGTTGTTTAATGTGAATTAACTAAAGGTTGTGTGCACTCTTAACTTATTTCATTCTTTAAGATCACATAATGCGTATTAGTAGGGGCTATTTAATTAATCTTTTATTTTCTTGTGCTTTAATTGTATTTTTTTTTTTCTGTTTAGGACATTAGGTTCTCTATTAACTGATCTTGCCATGTATAATGTATAGGAGTTAGGCAAATAGCCTATAAACACCTATGCTGGTAATTTTAGTTGGCTTTTGATTGTGGAGGTCTTTCAGATACTTAAAAAAGTATTAGAAATTTATCTCAGCTTTGAGAAAATTTCAGAGTCTTTGGTTTTCTAGTGATTTTCTCTATTTTTTATTTTCTGCATCATTATGTTTATAGAGACACAAATATCTATAGTTGGTATATATTTTGTATAATGTATGCTTAGAAATCTTTGATTAATTGAACCATTATGAGAAAACTTTCATGAATAGGAAGTGAATACAATTAATTCCATACTTGGTGTCATATGCTGGTGTTGCAAGTTTTTGCTTGCTTGTGCTAGATGTCATGAATACGCAGTTGGCTGTATCTGAGTATTGTTTTTTCAGTTATATGTTGCTTCTTGTTGCTTCCAGATGGCATTCACAATCGCAATTCTAGTGAACTTTCTTATCAAGAACTTGGTGTTGCAAAGCTTCGTGGATTTCGTCAATGGTTTTCTAATCACCCACTAATTGCAAATTCAGATGGCGTGGAAGAATTTGATTTAAACTCCAGTTCGCATAAAATGATAATTTTTGCCCATCACCATAAAGTTCTTGATGGAATACAGGTAAGATATAATAAGCCCTTCATTCACTAGAGTAACATCTAATGGAATATTGAGATGCATCCTTGACTGTGGAAGAATTACTATCAGGATTGATAAAGACAAAAAGAAAGATTCTCTTTATTTCTTTAGTTGCACAGAATTTGTGCATGATAGATTTCTCCTGTCTCATTGATGATCTGCAATATACAAAAAAAGAAAAATTTGGTTGTCAATATGAAATTAAGTAGTTAATCACTTTCTAGTTTAAAGTAAAAATGGAATTGTGATATTTTGTCTAGGTTTATTTCTGCTCGTTTTGATGGGCTGTAAGTCAAATCTTTTGATGCGTAAAATATTTTTGTTTAAAATTTTTTCTTTAGTCTGTAGCCCTCTGAATAGTGAATACTACTGTGTTAGTAGGTTATATCCATGATGACACCTTATTAACTTTAAGTAAATGGTTTTTAAGACTACTATCTTTATTTTTTCCTTGGCAATCCATGAAGTTTGCTGTTTTAAATTATCCAGGAATTCATATGTGAGAAAGGAATTAGTTTTGTCCGTATTGATGGAACCACACTTCCAAAAGATCGACAATCAGCTGTACTGTCATTTAAATCACCAAATGGGGTTTGTGTTACATTTTTCTTTGCCTATGTTCCTTTTGTTCGTTTAAGAAACATTTTTGGATTGTCTTTACTGACCTTTTTGTCATTTAGCATAATTATCAACTATTATCTAGATTAAACACGTTGAATTGCATAGCTCATGAAATTTGAAATTTCTATACTCAAAAAGTGGTTATATTGCTACAAGATTTTCTGTGTCTGATACAATGTCTTTCTCTTTTTGATAGTCACTTTGTTAATTTAGGTTTATACATTTTATTTTCTAACCCAAGATGTTTACTCCAATAATCTATTCATCCATGCAACAATTTTCATGTTCTGTGCTTCCCTGGATACTTAAAAATACTGGAAAAAGCATGAACAGATACAAGCATTTTCTACATATGTCCTATGTGCTATTTTCTAGTGTGGCAGACATTACTAAAGAGACCATTTTCTGACTTGCAGCCAAGCTACTTTTTTCCTGTATTATACTGACCATAGCCAGCCTTATTCATCAGGCCAAAATTGCAATAATTGGAATAACTGCTGGGGGTGTTGGACTTGATTTTTCATCAGCAAAACATGTTGTGTTCTTGGAGTTGCCTCAGTCACCATCTTTGATGCTTCAGGTTTTTACATATAGATTTTTTTTTTTTTAAATTTTGCTGAATTATAGCATTACTCTTTAAGAAATCCTGTTCCAGTCTCAATAAAATTTTGAATGCGCTGAATTTAATGTAGAATGGTGTTAAATGTTTAAAAATTTTGAGGTTAGTTTCGAATTTCAATACCAACAATCACCTTCACAAGGTTACTTTGGTGACACTGTTTATATTAGAGCTTTCTGTGGTCCTATTTTGAATTACCGAGTGGCCTGTTATTCTCTCTGCTTTTTCCTTTTAGACACGTGTTCTTGATTTTCCATTTTTAGAACTATTTTAAATACTGCAAAGGAAGTGTCCCCCCCCCCCCCGGGTTTTTTTTCCCTAGTTGATAAAGGAAGATTATGGATAAAATTAGAAGCAAATATTTTATAGGGCAGTTATCCAGTATGCATTGCTTGCTAGTCTAGATGGCAGGATAATGTACACATCCAAAAGAGCAAAAAAATTGATGATATGCATCAAAATTTCTGCTTGATTGAAATGTCAGTTAAAGCAGAAAAGTAGTTGATGATTTCTGCATTTTTCTGAATGCATATGTTAAGGTCTTTATTCCTGGAATGAGAAATAGCAATAACGATGGCGGGAACGTAAAAGAAAGCTTAAAAAATAATTAAGGTTGTGGAATTGGATTTCTGTAACTTTCCTGTGCATCATCTTGGCAAGGAAGGGAGGGAGAGATAGAGAGAGCTCTTACAATCTTTTATTGGTTTATCTTGTATTAATCCCAAACTTGCTTAAGGACCTATCGTCCTCAGAGCTTTATAAATACATACTTTTGCTTGTTCAAATTTGATCAGTTGCCTTACTTCCCCTTCCATTCTTGTCTTTTAAAGGCTGAGGATAGAGCTCATAGACGAGGGCAAACAAGCGCGGTCAACATTTACATCCTCTTGGCAAAGGTGTGCATATATTATGGAAGAAATTTTAACAAATTTGTCAGACAGTTAATATTATTTTATGCTATTTATAGTTTTCTCATACTACAGGATACTTGGGATGAGTCACGTTGGCAAAATCTAAACAAGAGTCTGCACCGTGTTTCATCTACAACAAATGGAAAATATGACGCAATGAAAAAGATAGAAGTATCTACTCTCTCTCTCTCTTTCTCTCTCTCTCTCTCTATGCATTTTCTACTATTCATACAATAAGTGAACTTCCTATTATGGAGTGATCTTATACAAAAATATATATATATTTACAATAAATTTGTTTGTAGTATACTTAGTAGTGTTGGAACTCCTAAAATTAAGGACAGAAAACTTACCTTATTACTAGGAGATCTCTTGTAAATAGAAACTAATCTCAGTCACTGATTCTTAGGAAGTTACTGATTTTTAGGGATGTTTTTTCCTTGTTTGTGTGAATTCCTCTCTTTATAGGTGTAAACTAATTAGCAGAAAAATAAGAATCTATTTTCTAAGTTTCTTCATGGTATCAAGAGCTTTAGGATTCATTCGATCCTGCTCATTCGCCTCTCTAATCTCACTTCCTAAAAATTCCTCCGGTTTAGTCCTCCTTCAATGGGTGACGTTAATGAAACTCACACTGCAAATAACTCGTAATGTCAATCGTGGAATCACTCAAGGTGAACTTAATTCCTCCCTTATAATCACCAATCATCGGCTAAATGGGAAGAACTTCTTACAATGGTCTCAATCGGTCCTTATGGTGATTCGTGGTCGTGGCAAATTAGGATACATCAATGGAGAAATTCCACGACCAACCACAAATGACCCGACTTATGCCACTTGGGAACTCAACAACTCGATAGTAATGGCTTGGCTAATTAATTCGATGGAAGGCCATATAAGCCGCACTTATCTTTTTTCAAAACTGCAAAAGACATGTGGGATGCAGTCAAAGAAAACTACTCGGATCTTGGAAACACCTCCCAAGTATTTGAGATCAAGCTTAAGTTAAAGGATATCCGACAAGGGACACTCAAGTAACTCACTACTACAACAATCTGAAAATTTTGTGGCGCGGAACTGGATATGTACTATGAGGCGATTGGAGTGAAGGATTGGAACACACCAAGTTCATGACTCATCTCAACAATGAACGCGTTTTTGAATTTCTAGCAGGACTGAATCGTGAGTTAGATGAGGTCCGTGGTCGACTCTGGCGGATCACCTCTACCAACCATCGGTGAAGCATTTGCGAGGTTAGAAGAGAAGAAAAAGCGGCGTCTTGCCATGATGGGAGACTCAAAGGAACCTAAACATATGACAACTCTTGGCAACCGGTCTCATCGAGACCTCTCGCTCATCTCCGAGGTCCACGACCACAAAACCACGTCTTTGGAAATGATTCGGATCAACCAGGCCATGGTGTAACCATTGCAACCGTGTTGGTCATACAAAGGAAAAGTGCTTCAAACTTCATGGCTATCCTGAAAAAAAAAGCAGAAGGATAATAAGATCGCCTGTTATCCTCCACCGCTGCAGATGATGTTCTCGATGTTCGCCTAACCAAAACCCAACTTGAGACTCTCCATAAGATACTTGGTACTTCCATCGCTCATGGATCTCTAGCCACCCAAGGTACGCCCTCAATATTGCCTTTGAATCAAATAATCAATCCTCTTGGATACTCGATTCGGTGCATCCGATCACATGACAGTAACTCCACTTTGTTTCACACCTACACCCCTTGTCATGACAAGTCCCGAATCCGCATAGTCGATGGTTCTTACTCACCTGTGGGCTGGAGTAGAGAAGTACAAATAACAGAGAATTTTTTCTCAATAAAGTCCTACATGTCCCAAACTTGTCCTGCAATTTACTTTCAATCAAGAAACTTACTAAGGATGAAAAACTTCTTGCTGAATTTTTACGCAATTGGTTGTGTGATATAGGAACAGAAAATCGGGAGGATGATTGGCACTGCTAAAGTTGATGATGGACTATATGTTTGGAATAAAGACAGCACACAAGGAGGATTGGCTCTATCCACTTCAAAAGAGGACACAATTATGTTATGGCACCGTAGGTTAGGGCATCCAAATTTTTTGTATTTGAAGAAACATCTTCCGCTGTTATTTCGGAATAAAAGTATTAATTCCTTGAAGTGTGAAATTTGCCAATTATCCAAACATACCCGTGTGCCATACCCATTAAAACCATATATCCAGTCCCAACCATTTTCATTAATCCACAGTGACCTATGGGGAGCCAGCCGAGTGAAAAATATTACAGGAGCTATTGTCACGGGGCTAGAGCTTTCGTCTCGCAATCCGTGCGGCCTTAGGCGATTTGCTCGTCCAAACTCGCCCAAGTCAGCCTTTACTCGAATGAGGATTCCTTAAGAACTCCTCCAAGGCACCAACTCGAATAGCGGAAGCAAACTTATGCCAAAATAAGCTTGTAAGAACAACAGAAAGCCACAGAAAAGATTGCACACAAGGTGTTTGAGTAAATGCTCTCAGAACTCTATTACTTTTAAGAATTCTCAAATACAATGGATGATTTACAAGTGAGGGGAGGCTCTCTATTTATACTTGAGCTCCCCAAAACCGACTTTGACAAGATACAATTACATCGACGGACGTGATTAACCATATCCCTTAATTTAAGGGATTTTACAAGATATTGCCATATCAAATCCTATCTAATCTTACAAGATATGATTCTCTCTATCTTTAAGATTAGTTACCATAGTTGCCTGTTTGCCATATCTGCTATCGGGCCAACCAAGCTTCAATCGACAAAGCTTCTCCAACGCTTTCTTGAATCGGGCCAGTTCTTGTGGGCTAAAAGATCCCCATCTTATCAACGCACCTCCATGGGGCGATCTTGTGCCATGGTCACGGGTCTTGAACTCGACCCGTGACATTCTCCCCACCCATTCTCGCAACGCCTCGCTATGCACTTCCGAATGGCACCGACTTGATTCACTTTGGATCTCACTCGCTGCCTTGGCTTCCTCCCGACTCGCTTCCCGATCGGGTTGTTCCTTCTTTCGAACTTTTGCCCTCGCCTCGCCGCCTCTTATCTTGAATCGTCACACTTGTTGGTACATCACGCTGGCAAGAAGTCTCCGCACTAACTTGCCCCAATTTTGACTTGTTCCTTTGAATCGCCTTGATTCTCATTCCTTGGCTTCGTGTTGCCCATAGTCCTCGACTTCCTTGCTTATGAACTCGAAAAGGCCCTTACGACCTTGCCAAGCCAACAAGTCGTAATTTAAAACACTATCGAGTGTTTGCAATGTACCTTTCGCAGATTTACTCGTTCCGATCGCTTCGCACGCTCCTTTTTCCTTGAAGCCCGATGCACAACCCACCTTTCCCATAGGTGTCGGCTCCACAATCGAATCTGCAGCTTCATCGATCTCTTGCGCTCTCTAATTCTTCCGAAATGGCTTTCGTAGCATCCTGCTCCATCGAGTCAATGTTCCTCCCATACGAAACATCCTCGAGCGCTTGGATCGACGATAAAACCTTTGTCCCAACCTTCATATCCCGATACACCGCACAACAATCTTTGATAATGGACCGGTGACAATATGAATCTGATCGCCCATGGGTACAGAACTGCCTCAATCTCGCAAGGAAGTTTAAGCCAAGCACATAATCGTAATCATCTAATTGGATTACCTCGAATTCTTCCTTGCCCTTCCATTCGCCGATTTGTAGTTCCACGTCACGAACTACTCACACGCTTGGGCCTCTCTCGAATTTACCGCCTTGATCTTCCTATTCGATTTCTTAATCGAAAGACCAAGTTTTTTCGCAGCTTTCTCCGATATGAATAAATCCGATGCTCCCGTATCAATAAGAGCACTCCCATTTCGACCTGCAATGTTGATGTCTATAAACATCAATCCTTCCCTACCATTCCTTTTCTTCGGGAAGAGAATCATCGAATTGACCCTCGATGACTTTTTCTCAACAGGCTTTGCCTCTTCCGGCTCATCACTCTTCTTGATAGCCGAAAACGTAGATACCTTTGGGCAGTCCCTCTTCATGTGCGGCCCATTACAAAAGTAGCATCTCAACTTTCCTTTCTTCTTTTTCGGGCTATTGGATCTTCTATTCCCATTTCGTGGTTTTCTATTACCACCATCGCCCACTACCACCACTACCATAATAGCTATATCCCTCTTCGCCTTCCTCATGGTGCCCACCATTGCCCCCCCATTGGGCTTGGAAGATGCGAACTCACACTCTTCTAACAAGTTCCACTAGAGACTCCGCCACCATCATGGCATTGGTTAGTTCTTGAACTCCACGACGTTGCAATTCTTGCTTCGCCCATGGTTTCAGCCCATCCGTAAAAGAGAAAAAAATGCTTCCTTTTCGCTCAAATCAAATCAAGCATGAGTTCATTGAACTCCCGCACATATTCCCCTAACCGTGCCTCGCTATAAGCCGCCGCAACTTTGCTCGAGCTTCATTCTCAAAGATACTCGTGTAAAACGTGCTTTAAACTCCTTTTGAACTCCTCCCAAGTCCCAATCTTGGTCCCACCACGCCTAACATCGCGGACCTACGCCGCCACCATAACAAAGCAACGTCCAAGAAAATACATAGCAACAAAGTTTTTACCTTTGCGACATCATCCTCGATGCCAATCGCACGGAAGTATTGCTCCATGGCCCAAAGAAAATTGTCCACCTCATTTGCGACCTTGCCCCTTTAAACACTTTCGGTTTGGGCACATCCATTGCTTGTTGCTTCGGCTTCAAGCCAACATCCCATTACCTATGGCACCTTGAAAACCTTGAGCTCACCCTTAAGCTCCTTGATCATCTCGAGCTCCCCTTAAGCTCGCTGATCTCCTCTTTCAACGCTATTACCATAGCCTCGAGAGCATCATCCTTCCCACCAGCTTCTTTTTTTCGAGAGGAACGATAGTATCCAACACATATTCCTTGAGTCGCTCTTGCATAGTTTGCACCCATCATGAAGACTATCACCGACTTCATCAATCCTCTCTTTGACATCCCCATGGATTCCTCGAGAGTGACGACTGCTCCTCCAAAGTCGACAACAAGTCCCTTGATCGACTTGCTTTTCTCGCCCTTCCTCGGTCTCCATTGGCTCATTCTCGACCAACCACTTCTTTCGACATCCCAACAAAGGCCTTCAACCAACAAATTTGATACCAATTGTCACGGGGCTAGAGCTTTCCTCGCAATCCGTGCGGCCTTAGGCGATTTGCTCGTCCCAAACTCGCCCAAGTCAGCCTTTACTCGAATGAGGATTCCTTAAGAACTCCTCCAAGGCACCAATCGAACAGCGGAAGCAAACTTATGCCAAAAGAAGCTTATAAAGAACAACAGAAAGCCACAGAAAAGATTGCACACAAGGTGTTTGAGTAAATGCCCTCAGAACTCTATTACTTTTAAGAATTCTCAAATACAATGGATGATTTACAAGTGAGGGGGAGGCTCTCTATTTATACTTGAGCTCCCCCAAAACCGACGGACAAGATACAATTACATCGACGGACGTGATTAACCATATCCCTTAATTTAAGGGATTTTACAAGATATTGCCATATCAAATCCTATCTAATCTTACAAGATATGATTCTCTCTATCTTTAAGATTAGTTACCATAGTTGCCTAAGTTGCCATATCTGCTATCGGCCCACCAGTGCTTCAATCTGACAAAGCTTCTCCAACAGCTTCTTGAATCGGGCCAGTTCTTGTGGGCTAAAAGATCCCCATCTTATCAACAGACCTCCATGGGGCGCATCTTGTGCCATGGTCACGGGTCTTGAACTCTGACCCGTGACACTAGGTGGTTTATAACATTCATTGATGATCACACTAGGGTATGTTGGGTCTATCTCCTCAAAGAAAAATCTGAAACACCCAAAGTATTCCAAAATTTTCACTTAATGGTTCGAACCCAGTTCAACTCTACCATACATACTCTTCACACTGACAATGGGAGAGAATACTTTAACTCTGTCCTAAGCCCATACCTTTCTGACCAAGGCATCATACACCAAAGCTCTTGTCCTGACACTCCTCAACAAAACGGGATCTCCGAGAGAAAAAAATCGTCATCTCCTTGTCAGTAGCTCGAGCCATAATGTTCACCATGAATGTTCCAAAATATTTGTGGGGAGAGGCTCATCCTCACCGCTCTGCTATCTCATAAACCGAATGCCATCAAAGGTCCTCAATTTCCAAACACCTCTAAATACCCTTCTAAAGTCCTTTCCTCTATTTCGTGTTCCTAATCTTCCAGCCAAAATATTCGGTTGCAAAGTTTTTGTCCATAACCATCAACCAAATCAATCCAAACTTGATCCTCGAGCCCACACCTGCATCTTCATTGGATATTCCCCCACACAAAAAGGCTATAAGTGTTACTCACCAACCTTGCGCTGAATGTTTGTCTCTCGGGATGTTACCTTTTTTGAAAATGAACCATACTTTGCAGCAACTCATCTTCAGGGGGAGACTTTTAATGAAGATGAGACCCTTAATACTCTCCTCATTATACCTCATGATCCTACAACTACTATCACAAACAAGTCTAACAACCAAGGTGCTGTGGTAATCCCAGTTTTAGAGATCATTTCCTCTCAGGCAAAGAACAAGAAATTAGCCCGATCCTTCCCAATAACAATACCACCACCGAAGTACAGCCCCCTGATCAAGGAAAACAGCAAAAACAGGTTCCCGAAATACAGGTTTACTCTCGACGGAATCGTTCTCCTGAAACTGATACAGCAGTGCCAATTGCATCCCCAACCGAGGACTGCTTCAAATGTAAGTCTCACCTCCGTCACCATCTATCTATCTTCCAATTGCGTTCGAAAGGGCACAAGGAGCTGCACTCAACACCCTATTTCTCGGTTTGTATCCTATGGAAATTTATCTAAGTCTTACAAAGCTTTTGTGACTAATGTTGATTCTGTAAAAACTCCAAAAATATAGAAGAGGCTCTTGAATCAACTGAGTGGAGACAAGCTGTGATGGAAGAAATGAAGGCCCTCAAAAATAATGAAACATGGGAAGTCTCGAATCTACCTAAAGGAAAAAAAACAGTAGGATGCAAATGGATCTTCACTACGAAATTTAAACCCGATGGTCAGTATTGGACCGATACAAGGCTCGACTTGTGGCTAAGGGCTTCACTCAAACTTATGGTCTTGACTACGATGAACGTTTGCACCAGTTGCCAAGCTAAACACCATTCGAGTCCTCCTATCTCTTGCTGCCAACCTTGATTGGCACTTGACTCAATTGGATGTAAAAAATGCTTTCCTCAACGGAGAATTAAGTGAGGAAGTGTACATGGATTTCCCACCCGGGTTTGAAGAAAGCAAGGGCCAAGTGTGTAAGTTGAAGAAGTCCTTGTATGGGCTGAAACAATCTCCACGGCGTGGTTCACCGATTTGCAAAAGCTATGACTAGCGAAATTACATTCAAGGGCAGGCAGACCACACCATGTTCTACAAGCACTCGGAAAAGGGAAAATGCTGCATCCTCATCGTTTATGTGGACGATATAATATTAACAGGAGATGACTCAAGCGAAATTGTGAGGTTGAAAGAATTCCTTGGTACAGAGTTCGAGCTTAAAGACTTGGGGAATCTTAAATACTTTCTTGGTATGGAGGTAGCAAGGTCCCAAACAGGTATTTCCATCTCCCAAAGGAAATATGTTCTTGATCTACTGTCGGAAGTTGGTTTGATGGGCTGCAAACCAGCCGAAACTCCTATGGAATTTAACCTTAAATTGGGCACTGATGAGGATGGAGAAGAAATCGACAGGGGGAGATATCAACGACTAGTAGGAAGACTCATCTACCTATCTCACACCCGTCCAGACATAGCCTTTAGTGTAAGTGTTATCAGTCAGTACATGCATGCCCCGAGGAGAAGCACTGGAAGTCGTGATATCGAATATTAAGATATCCAAAGGGACTCTGGTAAAGGCACGCATTTCAAGAAAATCGCAAACCATAATGTGGAAGTCTACACTGATGCAGACTGGGCAGGTTCTGTTAACGATAGACGCTCTACAAGTGGCTATTGTAGTTATGTTTGGGGTAACCTCGTGACGTGGAGAAGCAAAAAACAGTCTGTTGTAGCACGCAGCAGTGCAGAGGCAGAGTATCGAGCACTATCTCATGGTATATGCGAAGGAGTTTGGATACAAAGACTTATGGGGGAACTAAAAGTGCCTTACACCAGGCCTATGAAAATGTACTGTGACAACCAGGCAGCTGTCAGCATAGCACATAATCCTGTGCATCATGATCGCACCAAACATGTGGAAATAGATCGCCACTTTATAACAGAAAAGATACACTCAGGAGAAGTGTGCATCACCTACCTACCTACTAGACAACAAGTTGCAGACGTATTAACTAAAAGTTTGAACAAAAACATGTTTGAAGAAGTTGTTGGCAAGCTGGGTTTGATAAACATCTACACTCCAGCTTGAGGGGGAGTGTTGGAACTCCTAAAATTAAGGACAGAAAACTTACCTTATTACTAGGAGATCTCTTGTAAATAGAAACTAATCTCAGTCACTGATTCTTAGGAAGTTACTGATTTTTAGGGATGTTTTTTCCTTGTTTGTGTGAATTCCTCTCTTTATAGGTGTAAACTAATTAGCAGAAAAATAAGAATCTATTTTCTAAGTTTCTTCAAGTAGAGTTTAGGTTCTTTCTTAAAATGAGAAGCAGGGCAAAGATGGGGGTGTAATTGACATTGTTTTGTTGCACCATTTTAAGTTTTCTCTTGACTGTTTCAGAACTATTGTAAGAAGACATCAGGATTACATGATTTCTGTTCTAACTGCTTTTGCCTGTTAAGCACATTTTATGTACGTTGGTGGCTGCTGAGAATTGTTCCATGCAATAGATTGCCTTTAGCCTTACATAGCCAAACACTTATTAATATTATATTGTTGATGCTTATTAATCAGTATTGCTTTCTGTCTGTGCTAGTGCTAAATGTGTTTTGAAACTTCACCTGATTGGCATAAAAATCTTTTCATTTTTCCCATTCCAACCATGATATGTGTGTGCATGTGCATTTTTGGTAAAATACATGACTTGTTTTGGTGGTTTGTTTTGTTTAGCAGGTATCATGATCATCTTTTCTAAAATATCTCACTTTATTCTTCTGGTTTGGTAGGTTGATGGCATTTCTTATATGGTTACACCTGATACAAATTGCAAACATAAAATTTTGGTGAAAGAAACACCTGGAAAACTTTCATTAGATTTAGAGCAGCTGCAAGACCCTGAATGTTCCCAGGAATTGCAGCCTTCAGAAGCATTTGCTGATGTTGCTGTCGAAATGAATGATGGATCTGACACAATGAATCAAACTGGTGACAGCTACAATAACAGTGATGTAAAACTTTTTAACATTATTAGAATAAAAAAATTCTTTTTCTTTCGTAGAAATCTTTTCTTTTTTCCCATTCCAATCATGATATGCGTGTGGATATGCATGTTTAGTAAAATGCATGACTTAAATTGGTGGTTTGTTTTGTTTAGCAGGCATCATATGGTTTCATTTTTTTTTATTTAATTTTTCTAAAAGATCAAACTTTATTCTTCTGGTTTTGTAGGTTAAAGGCATTTCTGATATGGTAACACCTTATGCAAATTGTAAGCAAAAAATTTTGATGAAAGAAGCACCTGGAAAACTTTCACTGGATTTAGAGCAGCAGCATGACCCTGAATATTCCCAGGATTTGCAGCCTTCAGAAGCATTTGCTGATGTTGCTGTTGAAATGAATTACGGATCTGACACGATGAATCAAACTGGTGACAGCTACAGTCATAATGATGTAAAACTTTAACATTATTAGAATAAAAAGTAATTTTTCTTTTATATTTACTAGAAGGAGCTTCGCTGGAATGGTTAACCTGCGTGCTTGTGCTTCCCTTTGACCAAGCACATGCAGAAAGTACCTACATGTCAGCTAAACTAACCTTGTTGGAGAAACTTTTCTTCACCTGCTGCTACTATTTTCCTATTCAAGTGAATTAGTTTTTCTTGTTTCTCTCACTTTTGAGCTATATTCCTGTTTATTACAAGTTAATAATGCTTCTATTGATCTACAGGCTGGTGTGGTTCCTGATCGACAACTCCAAGATCTTAATTCCATGGGAAATGAAAAAGAATTGAATCCTTCTGCAGCTGATATTGGAAGATGTGACGTATGCCCTCCTTTTAAAATGGATAACAGAAGCGAAGATCAAGATCCACTGCCAAAAGTACTAATTGAATTTTTTTTTTCTCAATACAGCAAAATGATATGTCCTTTTAGTTTTTGGCTTAAAATTAGCTAATTCAAAGTCTATGTTAATGCAGGGAAAGATAACCACAGCAGTTGTTGGTGCACCAGTTCAACCATCAGACGCTGAATGTAATTCTATTCAAGTTGATTCTCTGCGGTTTGAGGTAAACAAACTATACCTGATTGTAGATTCTGGTTTATTTTGCATCAAGCAAAACTCTAGTTGTTTTCTCACCCTGCACAGCGGATGAAAATTTTCTCCATTTCAAATTGTTCCTTTAAGTAGTCTTTGTGGTAGACATGTAAAGAGATGTTAACATGGTGACTTCTTTCTTCTTAATTTCACACGTTAGTACAGAGATTATCCTAAATTATGAATTCAAAACCATATATGTCCTACAAGATTTAGATGAGCTTCAAGTTATTTGGTAGAAAATTCTTTCAGAATGTATGCTATAAATTTTATAGCATTTTCAGAGAATGTTTCATTCAACATTTCAAGCAAGGAAGCAAGCCAAGCTGGACTTACAAATTAGTTGCCAAAACCCAGCCAAAAAATAATTATAATGATAGCAAGTAGTTGGCTGCTAATTATATCAGTCTACAAAATATATCAAAGAACTGTCAAATCCTTCCAGGCTTATGCCTTTTTTATTGAAAATTTCCCCTAGATTTATGTATTTGCAGGCATTTGCTATTTGATTGATCCTTGACCAAAACTTTCATTCCAAAGCTTGTATCTCCTATGTGATTTAATTGACAAAATGGGTGAAAAATGGTATTGTTGTCATACATTCAATAAATGAACTGATTATATAGATTACCTTTTCAATGATTAAACTCTACTGTAGAACTTTTGCCCAACCTTCCTATTAATCCTTTACCCATACACAACCTTAATTCTCTAGGAAAACTCATCTCTTTCTAGAGATAAAAACAAAAAAAAACATCATTTGAAAATATCCCCCTTCTCTCGAATAGATAGTTGACTGTAAGTTTCAACAATGATGATATTATTAGTGGTCTGGAGTTTACATTAAATGACAGTGCAATAAATAGGAATATAAATCCAGTGGGTTTCTTTTCTTAAACATTAACATTGTACTTGTAATATACAGGTAAGTGCCCATACTGGAAGAATCCACCTGTATTCCTGCATCCAAGGGAAAGATTTGAGACCTGTGCCACTTTTTGAGAATTTTCGACAAGAGGAAATTGAGTTAGAAAATGCCCTTGCTTGTGGTAGTAAGGAAACGGTTTCCAAATATTTCAAGGGCAACCCCGCATATAGGCATGTTCTTTGGGCCTTCATTGATGAATGGAATAATCTAAGACCCATTGAACAAAGAAAACTACGTGGAAAGCCTTTGCAACTCCCTTTGTCTGTTGAGTTATGCTACTTGAAGGAAAGCATTAACCATAATACTGGGGTATGTCTGAATGAATTTTATTCTACTCTAGAATATCTCCTTTATTTCATTATGGATAACTCAAGGTGTTGCTTTTTATTCTATTGCAGGGACTCCTAAAAGGTGGGAGCAAGCGCCGCACAACACCTTTTTGTGAGATAAATGTTTCTTTGCCTCCAAATGCTGTGTGGAAAAAGGTCCATCTACAGCATAGTTACAGTAAAAAGGAGAAAGAGTATACTCAGGGTTGGACGCTGACTGGTGAACCACTCTGTAAACTCTGCCAAAAACCATGCGAGTAAGGACTAATTAGCCTTCTCTTGCTTTACCATTTGTCACATATGTCACTGGCTTCCTATGTCTTCAGGGGGAGAAATGCCAAGAGTCCTGAATATTTTGAGGATCTTTTTTGTAATCTTGGCTGCTATGAAGAATACCGCCTAAGAACTAGCAGCAGTTTCATCCGTGAGGTTTGTGCATATGTTTCTTTACTACTTGACCAATATATCTATTCTTTTGATTTTTTTTTTCCCATTGGGTTACATGCTTTATGTGACAACTCAATATTTCCAGAAACTTTTTCAACTTGAGCACGGTATCTGCACAAATTGCCAATTAGACTGTCACCAACTTGTGAAGCACTTAAAACCTTTATCGTTAGAGAGGCGGCGGGAGTATATTGCAAGAGTAGCACCAAAGATTGCAAGTCAGAAGAGCTTGTATGTCAATCAGGATAAGTTACCAATGCAGTTTCCTTATTACTGCAGAATATTTTGTTGTAGAAAATTATGCAGTGACTGTATGAGTGCCATGCAAAGAAATCTGCTAGACATATAAAGTATTGAACAGCTTTGTAGGCATATGGCCACATAAGTCATACAATAGTAGTACTTTCGAGATCACAGTATCTCCTATGAACCAATTTCCTAGTTTACCTTCTGCAGGGTTGACAAGCTTGTTAGTGATCCTTCCGAGGGCAATGCATGGCATGCGGACCACATTGTCCCTGTTTATAGAGGCGGAGGTATGTTATTGTTCACAAACCTACTTTCTCTAGTACTATCTTGATCTTGACTATCTTGTTTTATTGCTTTTCTGTTAAATTGAGCTTGATTTCGATTTTCATATGTTGCCGAAATTTTATGCAGGTGAATGCAGGCTAGAGAATATGAGGACTCTTTGTGTGGCCTGTCATGCTGTTGTTACTGCAGCACAATGCATTGAACGTCGTTCAATTCGGACCAAAGCAAAGAAAAAGCTTAAAGCCATCATGGCTGACCTCAAAAAAGCTGAGAATATGGAAAATAATTCTTCTTGCGGAAAGGTAAATAAGCAAGGGTGGTTGTTACACATTTTATAGCTGTTCATTTCTATGTCATAACATGTTTCAAACTAGGGAAAAGAAAGTTCGTAAGATGATGGTATTCTATTATAACATAAATTTCATATTTTAGGTGTTATGTATCTACAATTTGGTTTGTTTCAGGAACAAGGACCCTCAGAGATAGTTGAGGACATACCAGAGGATGAACTTCTAGTCAATGTACCTGGTAGTGCTTATTCTGGAGGACTAAACTGCAGCATTCAATCTGAGTTGAAGAATCCCCCAAACCCTTAATCGTCATCAAACTGAAAAGTGAAAATGCATCCTCCGTGTCATCCTATAATGTCTTGCATTGGCTGACTTGAACTCATCCCTTTTGATCTTTGTGTACAACATCGACACAATCTTTCAATAGAGGTATGTATCTAAAACATTTGCTCATGTACTTTTATAGGTTTTTGCTGATTGGTGACGAAGATCTGCTATACTCTCGGTGGCTATCTAACAATCTCAAGGGGAAATACTTGATGAATGCCATATACTTGTGGGATATGTATATGTATATAGCTTGTAAATTGGCAATCATGGCTGCAATCCAATTATATTGATTTTTTTTATCCATTTTGTATACATATCATTCTTATTATTTAATAGTAATGGCACAGTAATGATGCCAATATCCAAAATCTTGAATCTGCAAGAACGAAGTGCATATAAATTTGGGTGCTGCATTAAGTATATGGGTTGAGCGGCCCATCTGAGACCTAACAGGCTCGATCCGTGTTAGAATTAAGTGACCTGAATTCTTATTAAAATAAAATACAATAACAAAATAAAATAAAATAAAAGTAAAATTTATATAGAACTACACTTCTTTTATTTTATTTTAAAATAATATTTTTCAACCATATTACACTTCATCTATTTGATATTGATTAGAATAAGGTGTTTCAACTTTACTACACTCATTCTATTATAATATGGTTTTACAAGCATATAAATAGACATAATTTATTCCTCTTATAATTATTCGAATTCGATATAGTGAATTATCTTTTTTTCCATGGTTTTTTCTCGAAAGGGTTTTCACGTAAAAATTTGTGTTTTTATTTTTCTTTCTCTTTTTCTTTGCGATACATTATCATTATCGATGTTCTATTTTTTACAAATTGGTATTAGAGTTTTTAGGTTGTTCATCTCAATCATGGTAATAGCGTCTTTAAAGTATGAAATTCTGTTGTTGGATCGTAACACCAGATTCACGTTGTGGCAGATAAAGATGCAGGTAGTACATTATGGAAGACACTTGAACAAATATATATGTCAAAAACTCTAACCAGCAAGTTGCAAATAAAGCAGCGTTTTTATACTCATCGTTTGGAGGAAGGTGCGACTTTGCACGAACACTTGAAGACCATGGAGGTTCAATATGATAAGGAAGATTTAGGGTTGATTTTACTTTATTTGTTGTCTCTGTCTTATTCAACTTTTAGAGACACGATTTTATATAGTTGTGAGTCTCTCACAGTTGATAAGGTTTATGATTCTTTGACCTCATATGATAAAACAAAGTATCTTATAGTTAAATCCGACTTTTAGGGAGAGGATCCCATTATTCGTAGGAAAAAAGATCGAAATGCTGATTATGATCGTGGAAGGATACAGGAACGAAATCCTCGCAATAAATCTAAGGGTAGATCAAAGTCTTTAAATAGAGGTAAAACTGGTAACTTCTGCAAGCAAGAATGACACATTAAATCTAAATGCTATAAGCTACAAAATAAGATTAAAAGAGACGTTGCGAATCAAAAGAGAAAACAACCAGAAAAATTTAGTGAAGTTGATGTTGTAGAATATTACAGCAATGGTGAACTTTTAGTCGCTTTTGTCAACAATTCTAAAATGAGCGAGGAGTGGATCTTTGATTCGGGTTGCACTTTCCACATGAGTCCCAATCGGAATTGGTTTGTAACTTATGAAACAGTATTTGAAGGTGTTGTTTTGATGGGAAATAATGCCTCGTGTAAAATTGCAAGTGTTGGAATGATTAAAGTTATGACATTTGACGGAGTTGTTAGAACATTTAGTGACGTGCGACATGTTCCAGAATTGAAAAAAAATTTAATTTCGTTGAGTACTTTTAATTCAAAATGGTACAAATATACAGCTGAAAGTAGGGTTTTAAATATTTCTAAAGGTTCCCTCCTTATGATGAAAGGGTAGAGAAAGACTGTCAAGTTATATATTTTGCAGGGTTCTACTGTTACTAGTGATGCAGCTATCGCATTCTCTTTCTTTTCTGATGATGATATTACTAGACTTTAGCATATGCGCCTAGGGCATATGAGTGAGAATGGCATGACAGAATTGAGCAAAAGAGGACTTCTTAATGGATAAGGAATTTGCAAACTGAAGTTTTGTGATGACTACGTTTTTGGGAAGCAAAAGAGAGTTCAATTTATCAGAGGAATCCATAACACAAAGGGAACGTTGGAGTATATTCATTCTGATCTATGGGGGCCATCCAGAGTACCTTCGAGAGGTGAAGCTAATTATATGCTAACACTTATTAATGATTTTTCTAGAAAAGTTTGGGCGTTCTTCCTAAAGCAGAAAAGCAATATGTTTTTTGGATTTAAGTCTTGGAAAACTATTACTGAAAAACAGAAGGTAAAACAAATAAAACACATCCGCACAGACAATAACTTAAAGTACCGTTCTGAAGAGTTTAATGAACTATGCAAGTTAGAAGGGATCGTAAAACACTTGACAATTCGTCATACTCTACAGCAAAACAGTGTTGCAAAACGAATCGATCTTGGAAAAGGTTCGATGTATGTTGTCGAATGCCAACTTACCAAAGTCGTTTTGGGCCGAAGCAGCCTCTACTGCATGGTTTTTTATCAACCAATCTCCATCCATTGTCATTCAGAAAAAGACTCCACAAGAGGTATGGTCTAATAATCCTATTGAATATTCTGATTTAAATATCTTTGGGTGTCCTACATATGCTTATGTTGATAATGAAAAATTGGAACTGTGATCCATTAAATGTATTTTTCTTGGTTATAAAGCTGATGTAAAATGGTATAAGTTATGGTGTTCTAAAATAAAAAAGTTGTGATTAGTAGAGATGTTTTTGATAAAACTGTTATGTTACCTAACTTATCTCTTAAAGACTCTTCCAAAAAAGAACAACAAAAGCAGGTGGAGCATCAGATTAATGCAAAACCTATAACAGAGTCGACTCCTCAAGTTAGTACAGAAATTTATAATAGAGTTGCTTCTTCACTATAATGCTTTATCGTCAAAAACAGAACTAGAAGAGAGATTAAACCTCCAAAAAAAGTAAGTCGAGGTTGTTCTAGTTACTTATACTTTAAATGTGGCTGAAGATATAAATGCAAACCAAGAGCCATCTAATTATTCTAAGGCGGTTAGCCGTGAAGATTTAGAAAAGTGGATGTTTACTTCACAAGAGGAGATGAAATCACTCCACAAAAACAAAACATATGATCTTGTGAAGCTTTCTAAAGGAAAAAAGGTTGTTTGTTGTAAATGGGTGTTTAAAAAGAAAAAAAAATGACTCTAGGAGTTGAATCCATATATAAAGTAATGCTTGTTGCAAAGAGTTATAATCAAATTTTAGGTGTAGACTTCATAGATGCACTCTCCCTAGTTGTGAAGCATAGTTCAATTCGAGTTTTTCTTGGTATTGTGGTCATGCATGATTTGGAGCTTGAGCAGTTAGATGTAAAAACTGTATTTTTGCATGGAGAACTTGATAATGATATTTACATGCAACAACTAGAGGGCTTTATAATCTCAGAAAAAGAAGACTATGTTTGCTTGCTGAAAAAATCCATTTATAGTTTGAAACAGTCATCAAGACAGTGGTACAAGAGGTTTGATTCTTTTATGACTTCTCATGATTTCAAAAGAAATAATTTTGACGGTTGTATTTATTTTAAGAAAAACAGTGATGATTCTTTTGTGCATCTACTCATTTATGTTAATGACATGTTGATAGCAACGAAAGATAAAAGAGAGAGAAAAAAAAATATTAAAACTCAACTAAGTGAAGAATTTGATATGAAAGATTTAGGACCAACAAAGAAGATACTTAGTATGGAGATTCTAGTGCAGTGGGATCTCTAATGTATGCTATGTTTGTTCACGTCCAGATTTATCATATGTAGTTAATGCAGTTAGTAGATACAGATACATGGCGAATCCGGTAAAGAACATTGGAAAGCAGTTCAATGGATTTTAAGATACTTACGAGGTAGTACTGATGTTTGCTTACAGTTTGGAAGGACTAGAGATGGAGTCATTGGGTATGTTGATATTGATTTTGCTGGAGACCTTGATAAAAGGTCTCTCACTGGTTATATCTTTACAATTGGAGGTTGTGCAATCAGTTGGAAAGTCACTTTACAAACTACAATCGCTTTATCTACCACTGAAACTGAGTATATGATGATTACTGAGTCTTTTAAAGAAGTCATTTAGTTTAAGGGACTCTTTAGTGAACTCAATGAAAATCTTCAAATCAGTACAGTTTTTTGTGATAGTCAGTGTTATCTTTCTTACAAAAAATCAAATGTTTCATGAGAGAACAAAGCACATTGATATTCGATATCATTTTATTTGTGATATTATTGCTCGTGATGATATTAATGTGAGCAAAATTAGTATGCATGAAAATCCGACAGATATGATGACTAAGTCATTTCCCATAACCAAGTTTGAGCATTGCTGAGATTTGGTTGATGTTCATTGTTAAAGTTAAACCCTTAAGAGGTTTTATGGAAGAGGTGAACTTATTCGTTGAGAGTTCGCGATGAAGAACTTATTCGTTGAGAATTCGTGTCAATGTGGAGATTATTAGAATTAAGTAACCTGAATCCTTATTAAAATAAAATACAGTGATAAAATAAAATAAAAGTAAAATTCATATAGAACTACAGTTCTTTTATTTTATTTTAAAATAAAATTTTTCAACCTTATTACACTCCTTCTATTAGAATGTGGTTTTACAAGCTTATTGTAATTATTTGAATTCGACATAGTGAATTATATTCTCCTCTACCTGTGATTTTTTTCCGAAAAGATTTTCACGTAAAAATCTGTGTTTTTTTTCTTTTTTTTTCTTTGCGATACATTATCATTATCGACGTTCTATTTTTTACAATCCGTATTAGGTTGACCTGACTCAAATTGATTTATTGCTTATGTGATAAAAGATTATTTTAATTTAAATTTAATTGTAAATAGAAAGACTAGAAATTCAATCATCATCAAAACATGAGGTTATGAAAAAAGTAATGCAGTGGGAATATGATATGGATAAATTCAAAAATTATAAATTAAGAATCATTAATATACTAAATTAATTTATGTAAATATATATTCTTTTATATATATAATTAAATCATAGCATATTTAGGAGTAGGTGAAAATTATATAAAAATATGTTTATTAAAAATTAATATAAAAATAAAGGAAGTTTTAGTTAAAACACTGAAAATTTTCAAATCTTATTAGATATATTTTTTTAGATTTTATGTTAATAATTTTATAATTGAGTTAGGATTAAATTATTTAATTTTTACCAATAATTAAGTAATTTGTTCATTTTAAGTTTTTTTTTAAATTTATTCTTTTTAATTTCAAAAGTCAAAAAGAACTCCTAAAAACCAATATCTGATTTTTTGAGGCGGAGCATGAAGATTCTGTGTTTTCCACGGTATAACTTGAGAAAACGCAGTCTCTCAACTCAATCTCTCTTTCTTCTCTGATAAAATTAAGATCTTAAAAAAATAGAAAAGCAAATGGCCGCGTTGGGGGCAGGTGTGCCGATGAGAAGAGAGGTTCTTCAGCTTTACCGTTCACTGCTGCGAGTGGCGCGTCAGTTCCGCGACTACAACATAAGGGAGTACTCTAAACGTCGGACCATGGATGCGTTTCGAGACAACAAGAACTTACGCGACCCTTCTCAGCTGTCCGCCGCTTTCTCCCACGGTAAAGCTCAGTTGGAAGTTGCCAAAAGACAATCTCTCCTCTATTCCCTCTATGCTCCAAAGGTCAAAAGCATCATGGATTTTTAAACCCTCTTCTTAACCATATACATATTTATATCACTATTTCTAGCTCCTTCAGAAAAGAATAAACTTTGATTTATTGAGAGAATAAATTGAGTTCTTTTAGCGCATGATTTTATTTATTTATTTTTGTAGTTATGTAATAAACAGTCTGGGATGGCATGTGAGAATTTGCTAATGGGGTTCTCTTTTTATTTTATGCTTTTCCTTCTTGTTGTTGAATTTTATGATTGTTTTTTATGTTAAGCTTAGTTCTTTTTAGCCTATTTAGCTGAAAGATAATCTGGGCGTTTTGGTGGTAAAGGAGGTGGAACTTGAATAGGTATGCAAATAAGGAAGCTTCTTCATACCTAGATTGTTCTTTCATGTTGCCCTTTTTTGTGAGGAAGTAGAAATTGAAGTTGATTTTATGGATGTGTTGTTCTCATCTATGTTGCTTTGACACTCAGAACTTAGAAAGAATGAATATGTTCGTGTTGGAAGCATAACTCGGGTCCAGATAACATTGGTTCTCATATTATTTTAGTTATCTGTTCCAAGTTTTGAGTTGTGGCCTTTTGAGAACTTAAGCAAAAGTATGATAGTAGAGATAGTTAAAGATTTTTAAGTACTCATCCCCAACACTCATGTCTGACATAGGGTTATGAATACATGAAAAACTTAGAAAAATCTAATATTCACACTTGAGTTTGAGTAACAATGATAGGCGTTAGATGAAGGTTTTGGGAAGTTCAAAGGCATTTCCGAGCTTTAGGTAATGGCTATCATGCTTTTGTCAAAGTTTGTACATATTGCAGAGTAAGAATTCCTCGCCATATTTTGTGAACAAAGGAATAAAGGTTCAACTGCTGTAGTGGAACTTGTATTGAGAATATTGAAGTTTTGTTATGGATAGAAAAGAGAATAAGGTGGGTTTTAAATCATTTATTGCTACGAACCATCTTGCTTATTCTATGTCATGTTTTTGTTGCTTTGACTTTTCACTTTTCTTGAGTTATCTATGTTTGGCACAGATAATCTAGACACAGATATTAGGATATGACCTTCCAAATACAAAAAGTTGAACATAGCCCTATCCAGCATTCAAGTCTGAGTCATGGGAATCGGTACTGAAAGGTAATGTGAGCAGGTTTAGGCACCCTTAGACAATGTTAGAGGCCTAGGTCCATAAATTCCCTGGAGTTTCCTACTATTAGCATAAATATGCTGATCTCTTTGCTTACTTTTCAAAAGTTTACCGCTCCATAGTATCATTTATGCTAGCAAATTACTCATCTTTCTCTTAGTAATCACTGTGTATCTTCAGTTTGTGGTTCTTATAGATCTATTGAAGCAAATACTACTGCAATCATGCCCCTCTTTCTGGCATTTTCCATTTTAGATCAGGATTATAAATTTTTGGCTGTTCATTATTTAGATGATGCAACTTATTCGACTTTCCCTTTGTAATTCTTCATTGAAATTGCATTAGCTTGTTTGATATATGTCAGGCAATTGGTTATTACTATTTGGAGATCAGTTGTGCCATTGGCCTACTCTGTTAGGTTTTATAATTCACCTTTTCCCTTGAGAAACATATTTAACATTGTGATGTTCTTATTTCTGGAGATGGGACTCTCCGCTTGCCAATTCAGCAATTTGGCTTTCACTAGTCACTAGATTTGTTTTGGCTTGCAGATGCATGTAAACTTTCTGTTAGTGGATAATCAAAGGATTTTGCCCTTCATCTTTGTCTACTGGTTTTCATTACAGATGCTATTTACCTTAAAGATCTCCCATCTCTTCCTACAAGAAATGAAGATAGGAGGAATTCTTTTTCTGGTTAGGTGCATACATGATCTCCTTGATCCTAGCCAAAGCTTATACTTTCATCTATGTTATTTAGACTCAAGTGTGAGTGTTGGGTATGAATATATATCCAGTATGCCTAAAAAAATTACATCAGACTACTCATCTGTACAACCAACAATCACCTATACATCATCTAATGAAAAGAGTTGATTATTTAATCAGATCTTTGTTGGCTTCTAAATTACCTACTGTTTCTCTGCGTCCATATCCAATAAACATGAGCATTCCAAGCCAGCTTAAGAACTACTGTAATGAAGCATTTCCTTTCAGTTTTGCATGTAACCATTGTTGTTCCTAGGTCTCTTTGCTATGTGCAAAGTTGCAACACCGCATTCCATATTCTTCTAGAGTGAAAACGTTCTACAAACAAGTGATCCGTTGTCTCCTGCCCTGATTTGCATGTTGCATGATTTCCATCAATATTCATCCCTTAGGCCCTTAGTTTATCTTGTGTAGCCAGTCAAGATATAAAGGAATGCTTGGGAATATGAACTGGGCACCAAATGACCCTACTCCAAGGCACTTTGATTGCCTTTGGCCTTGTTTCATGCTAAACTTTACTCACAAGGTACCTCTACCCTTGCATTGGCTAGCCCCTTGCTTGAAAAGCCTGTGAAGCTAGTGGCAAATGCGTAACAAATCTTCTAGTCATTGATCTAAGCTACTGTTCTGAGCTAATGGCAAATGCATAACAAATCTTCTAATCATTGATCTAGGCAATACGCCATGAACCAGCTTCAACTAGAATGACCCAATGGTGTTGTATTACACATGTATTGTTCAACTGTTTATACCTTTAGGACCCAAGCTTAATTTTTTGGCTTACAAATTTGTTTCCAGCTCACTTTGCCCACTTTTACCTTTTCATTTTGTCCCTTCCATAAGAATCTCTTTCATATTTTTAAACGATGTTATTGGTCGAAAAGCTATATTGGATTTGCTCCCAACTAAAGTTTTCTTTTTTCTCTTTACAAATAAAGGTTTATTTCTAATTCTAAATTTAAAACTTTGAAAAGTAACTAATAATTGTAGCGGTTCACAATACATTCAATACTTAATAAATAAAACTGAAATAACAAAAAAAAAAAAAAAAAAAAAAACAACAAATATTACAAAATAATTAAACATTCATGCATCAACGCCGCTTTTGGTGGTTAAAAATCTTTTTCGGTGGGCGGTTTGTAAAATTCGATTTAATTTGAGAAAATTGAAAAAAAATTGAATTTTGAGTTAATCAAATTAAGTTATTCGATTTGAATATATAAATAAAGTTAAAATTTAAAAAAATTTAAAATAATAATTTGGGACTGAAATAAGTTAAATTTATCATAGTAAATATCTTTTTTTTTTCTTTAAAAAAGTTTTCAAATATATATGATTTCATATTTACGTTAACATAAAATTAGTTATGTTGTAACAAAATTTTAATTTTAACATGTTTAATTTTTTAAATTTAACTCGACTTGAATTTCATTTCACTCTATTCGATTTGAATTTTTTTTAAATTGAATTAGGAAAATAAGACTCGTTAACTCACTTAACTTGAAATTTTTTTTTTACTCAATTCAATTAAACGCATTCAAGCTACACACTCCCCATAATCCATTCTCTTTGGAGAATTTCCTTCAACTATTCATGTCATATCAAATAAATAATAGAATACTATGGAGTTGAAAGGAAATATCCAAATATATATCTTTTTTTTTCAATAATCTATATTTGTAGCAATGATTGGTTACAATAAAGCTATGGTCTATATTCTCTACTGTAACACATCATCTAAAAGTTTTGACCAAATTTTGGAGGTTATATTGGCCATTGGAATGGCCCAAAGTAAAACTCTATTCAATTTTCTTAATTTCTTTTCAAAAAACCTCTTTTTCTCATGTTTAACGAAATCTAGCATTAAATTTATTTTACACTTACCAACATTAATTTAATCATCGCATAAATTAATTTAAAACCAAATTAACAACTTATGTTTTAACTTTGTACCCAAATCGGATTTAGAAATTTTGTTAACTGAAATTTCAAAATCAGTATTGCAACGTAAAAATATGACCTTTTACCTTGATTGAAAATCCATAAACAATCACTTAAAACTTGACCAATTATTTAAGAAAACAACAGCCTCGATAATAAATGTTCATGCACGAAATGCTAAAGTTAACTCAAAACCGGAAACCCATATCGCAATTCACTTAAAACTTATTTACAAATCCATCTAAACCTTAATATTTAAATCTTAGAAAAACTTTATTTAAGACAAACCGAAACGTGAAACTTCGAAAACTATGATTTGCTGCATATGAAAACTAACCACGTGAGTTACTTGAAAGAGGAAAACTAAGGGGGTGAGCTACGAAGCTCAGTGTGAGTCTAAAACAAAAGTAACCAAAGCAGTAACAACAGTTGATTAAACATACAATAGTCAAATTCAAATCATAATCAGAATTCACAACAAAGTAGAGCATTATAATACTTAATCATTAAACATATATGCAAATCTTATTCAAATGTGATATGGCACCACCTATCCAACCGCCACACACCATCTTCATCAATCCCACACACACCAAATAGGGTACTCTAGACCTTTCCATCCTCTACACATCAAATTTGGATCATGGTGGATTCATCCAACCAATACACACCTTAAAGTGGTCATGTGTCACTTGATTGTAATGTAGCCAAGTTGCCAACATTGTTGCGGATTTACCGCCAAATTATATCAATGTAGTTTAACTACCAAACGAACTTCCTTCTCTTCATAATAAAATCCCAACCATAATGCATGTACAAAACTCTCAATGCACACTAATATATTAAATCAGACACCCATATTTAGTTTTCAATATTTCACATCATACTCATAACCAATTACAAATTAGCGGAATCAACAATATACACAGTTTCCAATTATCACATCTAGACATTTTCATATATCAAGTTTAGTATACCATGTCATATAAACAACCTATGTGAATAACAAAATTAAATCTTATAAATACACACATATATATATATAAATATTCTAATAGTAATACGCCTTTTATAGACCTTCCACAACCAGAAATATTGTCCCAATCACTCCTACAAAGGCTTAAATATGCAAGGGATCACTCAAGGACTAAAACGAATTAATTCATAAAAATAGTGGAAAACTGAAAAAATAGGACCACAAGGTCATGTGGCCAGGCAGTGTGGGAGGTTCAGACTGTGTGACAAGGGTTCACAGCCGTGTGACTTAGATACACGAACATGTGGACAGATCGTGTAACTCTCTGTACCGTGTGACAAATTATACAATTTAGAAAGCAAGGGAGACACAACCATGTCTCAGGCCGTGTGAAAACTCCCCTGACTGTGTGCAATTGGAAAAATCCATAACAGAGGTCACATAGCTGTGTGGTCAACCCGTATGACTCATCTCAGGCCATGTAACAAGAAAATTACCTTAACTTTTTAAGCAGCACACAGTCGTGTGGACCGCCCATGTGCGACACACGCCTGTGTGGTCTAAAAACCACACCCAAATTTGTTGTAAAACATGAAAATTAACATTGAATTCACCCCCGATTACGAGTGTTCAAGAAACACACCTGAAACGCGTTTTCAAAGCCCTAAGAATTTACCAAAGCACCTTCACTAAATCAATCTGAAACTTAATTTCACAAATACACAAAGACTAAGAAAGTTTTCGGTCGTAACAGAATAGAAAAATTCGAGGATAATTGATTAAAACTCAAATAGCAGTACTTACCCTTTTCCCTCTTAAAATCTTGATTAAACGAAAATAAGAGAACAAGCGAAGTCTTGAGAAGTGGCAATTGATAATAATCTTGGAACAAATGGGGCTACTTAAAACTATTAGAACTTTGGAGTATATCAACAATAGAGAAGAACAAAATAAAAAAATCAAGAATGATAATGGAAAAGAAAGAAACAATCAAATTAGAAAAGTGTGAAAAGATATTTACATGAGAGAGTGTGGGAACGTGAGAGAATTTGAGGATTTTTTCCATTATAATCTCTGACTGCACACATAGGGATTCAAACACAAGACCAAGTGGTAAGCTAACTCTTTACCACTGAACTAACAAGCTTATTCTGACCTTAAAATGCAAAGATAAACATAAAAGTCTATCCGGAACCACTGACTCATCCTACACACCTTGATCCTTCTAATCCCAATTTCGGGGTGTGACATTTATAAAGGACCAGAAATGCTTTGCTTACGTATCATTAGGAAATGCATAAACATAAATACAATAGTAAGAAGGGGTAATATAAAAGTGTGGAAACAATAAAAACGGATTAAAGTGGATTGTCTCAGGCTAGCATTTCCACGCAATAACTCTATCAAAAGTGATCCTATTACTAGAATAGCTTTCAGAATACCTATTATGGTTGTGACTGCCCAATAACCAATTTGGTCCCGAGGTAAGGAATAACCTGTTATGCCAAAAATGCGGTCAACACAACCAGAACCACGCCTATGACCCAAGTTAATTCGTGAGGTTTTTTAAAACCACTAGTGAGACACTAGGTAAAAGGCTGTTTTAAACCGCAAGGTGTTTCTATGTTCACAAATCATGTTTTGAGTGTATATCTAAGTAAGGGAAGCTTTATTCTATGCAAACCGTACTGTGTGGGATCAAATCATGTTTTGAGTGCATATTTAAGTTAGGGAAGCTTTATTCTATGCAAACAGTACTGCGTGGGATCTCATCCCTCGTTTAAATTCTATTTTTTAAGTTTCTTATTGATAATGTTAGGATTAGGACGGACACTAGGATCGGGTGTATGAGATAAGCTTGTTGACTTGGATTAATTTTGGTTTGCTTACTTGATTTTTGTCAGAGTTTGATCTTACTATAAAAACACTTTTATTTAAAAAAATATTTATAACCTGTATAAAAAAGTATACTTTAGAATTCATTTTAAATATAAAACATTATTTCACTTTTTCTATATTTACAAATTCTAAAATTATTAAAAATGAAGCATTCATATGATGTAATTATTTATTTTAATTTGAAGAAAATATTAAAATTGGTTTTCATATAAATGTTCAAAATAAATAATATTTATAATCATTTTTTAATACTACTAATTTAATAGTACCATTTTTCACAATATTTTTTCATAACTTTTTTTTAAAGGTCTAAACTATGCTTTTCGCAACAACACCAATAATCTTAAACTAAGCTTAAGAAAAATAAGTTAGGATAAGAATCTAGTAGTTAATGATGAACATGCGGTAGAGATGAGATGATGGATGAAGAGAAGAAAGTGATTCACCCTAAGTGGGCGGAGAGTTATGAAGAGAGGAGGAGGCGATTAGGATCTTATAAAGTTGGGGAGAGAAGACAATTCACCCTAAGTGGGCAAAGAGTCATGAAGAGAGGAAGAGTCGATTGAGATACTATAAAGTTGGGGAGAGAAAGCCTATAATTTGGTAGTTTCTTATTAGGTTGGTAATAAAATTTGATGTGACTCATTAGAGCGTATGTGTGTGACAAATGATTGGTGTACTTTTGATCACAGACGAAATATTCATGAAACAAAGTAAGTCTTAAACGAGGACATTATTGACGAAGGTCCAAGATATATATGTTTAACGGAGTAAAGTGATGGAGGTACTTTTGCCTCAGTACGTGTAATACTAGCACTAGAGTAATTCCATTTATATTGCATTGGAGAAATAAAATGTAAAAACTTCCATAAACTATCCAAGAGAGAAATAGAAAAAAAAAATCATAATACACTTAATTTGAAAAATAAGTGCACTATATTATAATAGGAATATAAAAAAAAATATGTTAAGTTATTTATATTTAAATTTTTAATAAAAGAAAATATATATGTTAAAAAAAGTATATAATTACTAAATATTAAAAAATATTTTTTTTTTCAAATTTTTTAAAACATAATATGAATCAACTTTGGATTGAAAGAATTTAAATAAAATCTTAAACTTAATTAACAAAGTATGATATTACAGAAAACTTGACACAAATCAACACATAAATATCTCTGCTTCGGATCCCAAATATTTTGTTTATGCAATGTAGACTATTTTAGGAGATCCAATGAACCACAACACTATTAGCCTCACAACTTCCACCTTACTCAAATATGCAATCTTATCAACTTGAATCACACAGAAAATAATCCAAGCTTTGAATATTACTCTAAATTGGCAATACAAAAAGAAAGGAGTATTCACCATTGCTGGCTGCCATGTGTGAACAGTTAACTTGACCCAGCATTGATATAAAAAAAAATATTCATCCTATTCTCAATATACGAAATATAATTTGATGGTTTTTTATATATGACTTAACAATAAGATTCTAAGGTTTAATTTGGAATCTATGTGGTAATTTAATGTATGGTATATAAATTGAAATAATAAAAAAATACTCTAATATCTTCAACTGATCTTGTGAATTGTGACCCTCTACTGCTTTTTTTTTTCTTTTCTTGCAGAACTAACAAATGACCTACTTCAGCTAGTTGAAGATGTGGTCCAATCTCTCCCCCTCTCTTTCTTTCTTTCTTTTTTTTTCAACTCGAGCTATCCTCATCTCGTAAAGCAAAATTCGAAAACAATTTTTTTTTTTAAAAGTTTGATATTTTATGTTGATAGGGATGATTTTTATAAAATAACCGAATTATAATTATAATTATAAAAAAAAAAAGATTAGATGAAAAAGGGTTTAGTGTAAGCAAAACAATATTTGGAGTAAAATATATATATATATATAAAAGTAATAGCAATAGCAATAGCAATAGTGTAATGACTACAAAGTATGTGAGAGATGCGTTGTCATGCTTTATGGTAGGTGACTAAACAACCACCTTTCATCTCACATGTTATAATACTAAACACAAGACGATTATCTACTGGTATTTTTGTATAATGTTGCGGGTTAAGTTAGCACACAAATCGAAGCTTCATTGCATCACTCATTTCACCTTTGATGCCAAGAAAAAATAATTGCTTTTCATTGAAAAGGTACATTCCAAATATGACAAGAAGAAGCATGAAATATTCAATTGCAGTATACATTGTCATAACAGATCAATCAACTACAAATTTCCAACCCACAAGTTAATTGGACCAAACAAAACAACTTGTAAAAGATTGAACATCAATGGCTACTTCAAACAGAACAACTAATAAGCAGCATT
This sequence comes from Gossypium longicalyx, assembly GCA_025698465.1. Classification (NCBI taxonomy): domain Eukaryota; kingdom Viridiplantae; phylum Streptophyta; class Magnoliopsida; order Malvales; family Malvaceae; genus Gossypium; species Gossypium longicalyx. Next base: position 16,918,715 of record CM046996.1, on the reverse strand, counting down.
ACCTTGAATCCGTAAAGAATGAATGAAATAATATGAAGATTTCTTTTTCTCTTTCTACTGTACAGTGTACATTCCTTGAAAGCTTTTATTCCCGAACAACAATGGCGGACTCAGTTTGAAATCAACCCCAGTAATGGTTCGTGTTTGTGGGTGGTTCCGACCCACCATGGTTCGAACCCCATATGAACACTGCTTGTCCCTTCTTCAACAGGAGCTGGCAGGTTAAGATCAAGGAAATCACGAATTTCAGGGATTGGGTTTTGGGTTTCAACGGTTTGGCTTCTGTTTTCTTTCGCTTCAGCGACTAAATGAGATCTTTTGTGACCACCCAGAGCTTGGCCCGATGGGAAAACCTTGAGACAAATGGGACATTCATGGCCTTTGTTCTTCTTAACAACCCCATTGCTGTCTGAAACAAAGTTAGCAGTGTCGGTGGCGGATGTCGGGTTTGGTTCCGGGGAGATTTCAGTTTCAGTGCTGGTTTCACTGTTGTCGGAAGCAGAGCAGCCTTTGGTTCTTTTATGACTAGCTCGATGGCCACCAAGAGCTTGGTATGAATGAAAAATCCTCTTACAAGTTGTGCATTCGAATTTGCTTCTTTTGTGAGGATCTTTGCAGAATTCAGATTCAACAACATCAGATGTTTGATCATATGTTTGAATCACTAAGTTCTTGTTTTTTCTCTCAGACTCCATTACTGCAGATTCCAAGTTCTTCAGCTTTGGTTTCTTAATCTGAATTTTAGCTTCCGAAAACATAGAATTGTCTGAATTCAGACCAACCCAATATCTGACATCTCTAGAAAGCATCATCAAACTTAAAGCAACCTCTTCTTGTTGTTCTTGCTCAATTTCAGACATGACAGAATTTGGAGTTCCTATGTACCTTGTTCTTCTTTTGGATCTCCTTTTTTTACTGGGAACACCAGTTTCATTGTCGGATTGGCTATCAACAACCGGCTTTTGCTCACCATGACTCCAAGAATCTTGCTCTTCCAAGCTGTTAACGGGACTTTTTTCTTTGTCTGAATGACACTTCATGTGACCAAACAATGCCTTCCATGATTGGAAACCTTTGCCACACTCTTTGCAGACCTTGTCATGAACTGAACTGTCTTCACTTAAATCTGTCAGTCTCCATGTCTTCTTGGGGTTCTCTCTCAGGATATATCCACCATCAACACCAGTTTCATCAGTGTTTGAATCATGGCCGACATTGTTGAGAGTCACAAGCTTTTTCTTACACAGCTTCTCATCTGTTTCAACTGAATTGTTGTTGTTGATGATGATGTTGTTCATATGAGACCTCATATGGCCACCCAAAGATCTACCACAAGGGAAACTCTTGCTGCAGAACTTGCATACATGCTTGAATTCTTGTTCTTCTTCCATTGAAAAAAAAGAAGAAAAAACCTCAACAATTCACAGTTCAAAGATCAATAAACCAGACCGAACTTAAAATCTGGTCAAAGAATTGGAAAGGATGATCGAATAGTTGATCTGATGAAACATAGAAAAAAAAGCCAAATGGCAATGAAACAGAACACTGTAAAGACAAAAATAGTAACAACTCAGATCAGAAAATTAAGGGGGTTTTTTGGGGCTACACTTTAGAAACAGATCTGGTAACTGAACCAAAGAAGCTTAACTGAAATAACAATAAATATGGCTTGTTGGGGGTAGTTTGAGAACTTGAAATATGAAGAAAAGGATCAAAAAGTTCGAAGAAGTGGGGGACTCTGTTTGCTATTGTTTTTAGCTTTGTTGCTAATAATGGCGATGAACAAAGCCAAATACAAAAAATAAAGTTTGATGGAAAAAAAATAGAGAGAGTAAGTGTTCCCTTCTCTCTCTTCAGTTTTTTTTTTTTTTTTTTTCCTTTCACTTTCTCTACAAAACTTTGATTATATTTGGAGGAGAAATCCATGCATGGAAGCAAAGATTCAAAAAATAAAATAAAAATAAAAATAAAAATAAAAAGTTAAAGAAAGTAAAGAGAGAGGAAAGATAGCAGCACATGCACTCAAACTGAGAATCCTACGCCATCCCCTATAAAAATAAAGACTATATGAATACATGAATTAGTTCCATATCCAATGGTTGTGATTTATTGAGTGGTTGAGCATCCCAAAGGTGTAGGAGGAAGTGAGCTACTATAAAACTAACTGCCCTTCCCTAACTATTCTTTCCTTTGTCTTGCTATTAAGGAATAGCCAGCTCCCCACTGTCCCCACTCTTCTAAGTGAAAGCTTCCACTCTTTTATTCTTTCTTCTTCTTTTTATTTTTTATTTTTTATTTATTTTAAAAAAAAAAATGTATATGCTATTCACTCGATGAAAGCAAGGGAAAGGGTATGCCTATTTGGTACTACAAATGGGGGGGGTGAATGGTAATTTTGGTATGTTGAGATCATGTCAATTGGAGTGATTTGATTGGATGGTAGGACATGGGGGGCAATGCTGTACTTTGGAGATTGAGAAGTTCTCTTCTTACAAATGAACTGTACTTTCATCTCCTGCAGTGCTTTACTTTACATTCCATTCCTATTCTTTTCATAATATTTTTATATTTTTATGAAAAAGGTTTTGTTAACATTTCAAGCTAAAATACAGGATTAATTACTTAAATTTCTATATCCAAACCGATTTCATTTTCCTCACTTAACATTAATTAATATTATTTTACACTTATTTTAGTTGTTCCGTGATATCTTGTTTTTTTAACCTCAATTTGGAAAGATGTTGCTGAAAAAAGAATAGAAAGAAAACTGGACAGCTTGTTTGGAAAGAAAGAAAATTATTTTGGCTTCATCAGGTAATTTCCTTGAAATGTAGTCTACAACCTGAACCTATAGAGTTGTAAACTGCAAGGCCGATTTTTTTCTTTATTTTTTTAAAAAAAAAAATATTATCTTACTGTAGAAAGTGAATGCCAAAGTATCGCATTTAAGCATTATTGTCTACTCTTATGAAACAGTTCCCTACAATAAATCATATATTAGAAGGAAAGCTGTGTGCGATTTTTCTTTTATTAAAAAGGGAATTGAGATGTTAGCTCATGTTATCTTCACTATTACATTGTCAGGAACTGTCGAATAGTGATGATAATGGCTGCCGGCCTTTTGTTCATCAAAATTAATAAGCTAAGGCAGCCAGCCGGCTTTCATCTTTGCATTGAAACACCAACGTGAATGTCTTATATATTAGTTGATAATCCCCATAAAATCCCTTCTTTTGTGCCCTCTTTGCCGGCATCTTACTACAATGTTTAGCTGTTAATTTTCTTCTTCTTTGTTTTTTTGTGTACTGATAGGTGAAGTGGTGTCAAATACTAAGTGATCAAGGCAAAAACTGTATTATATTATATAGTATCATGTGCTTGCACATCATGAATGCCTATGATGCCCACCGAGCATTTAAGCACTATGTTGTTTCACCCAATTACTTTTTTTTTTTTTTTATGTATATGAATTAATCAGGCATGTGTTTCATGTATAATTGTAATTAGTTTTTTTTTTTGTTGAATAATAATAATATACTATATAAAATCTAGATGAATAAGGTTGAAGTGATAAATCATCATCATCATCACAGAAATATATGCAGTGGGTGACTGGGTGTGGTAAATGGGTAGTGGCTATTTGGTTGCAGAAACTTGACTTGAGAGTGAAGAGTGTTGGGCTGCTATATAATATATAGCTTTGGTCCTTCAGTTTAAAGTCATATGATATGCTCAATTTGACAAGTAGACAACTTACTATTAAAGATATATATATATATATATATATATATACTCTCTCTCCTCTTAATTCTGCCCTACTACCTTTTACATACATACATACATACATACATACATACATACATGTGTATGTGATCATAAGACTCGTGCATGGTCTGAAACAGGTAGAAGAGATTCATCAAGCATAAAGACAAAGAAGGGCATCTTATGTTAGCAAATTTGGAAGAAATATCATATTGAAAATTTTGAGTTTTAAAAAATAAAAATAAAAAGTAGGTCATTTTCTTAATAGATTGTTAATTAGAATTTCATGTTAAAAAAAATCCGCCCTTCATCTTTTATTTATATATATATATATATATATATAATACTATTATTAATAGCAATTATTAACAATAAGAATGTAAAAACATGACATATAATATAAACTATAAATAAATTATTACAAATTAATGTATAAATGTAATGTTTGTAGAATAAATTAGAAAAAAAAAACAAAAGATAAACTAATAGTAAGTGCACCATTGGAATAATTCAAAAACAAATAAAAAATGTATCAACTTGATAAAATCGTTGAAATTTGCATCCTAACCTAGTCATCATCAAATTAACTTGATAATGAACACTGATCGTCCTAGAAACAACTGCCAAAAGCCCCCAATAGACCTACCACATCAGTGATGCAAAAAATGCCAAATCTAAGATGGTCTATCCTCTTTCCCATCATTTTGGATTTATCACTACCACTATAATCTATCATAATAAGGCCATTTGAGAAATATTTCTAATAGATCTAGCGGCATCCTTACAATGGCAAATCTCATATATATGCGCCAAAATATGACTAGAAACTAAAAATTAAAAATAAAATCACATTTGCTTTCAAAGAAAATAAAGTGGAAAAAACAAAAACCATGAAAAATATGGACAAAATAAAACCACAAAACTGTGGACTAATGTGGATTGAAATTAAAAATAAAATAAAAACAACAAAAAATGATTTTGAAAAAGCCGCGACCAACCTCAAAGTCGATGCCACCACTACCAAAGCAAAGATTTAGTTTGAAAAAATTGAGCAACTAGTGTTTTTCTATAAAAAAAATTAAGAAAGAAAGAAAAGAATAATGGTTTAGATAGCACATAGTAATTAAATGAGAATGTAATTACTAGTGATTAGATTCTCTTATAATTGCAAGAAATTGCAATTTCCTAAACGTGTTTGCCTAACAGAGTGTAATTATATACTAATTCCTCGTGTCATATTTGATAGTACAAAATGTAATTACATAATTATATAATTTACATTTTTAAAATATTAACTACTACAAAAAATTATTAGTATGATAAAAATAATTTCAAAACAAGTAACAAAAATTAAAATCAAATAATCATATGTATTGTGTTAGTCTAAAAAAATAGTTGATAATATGATTACTAAAAAATTACAAGAAAAATAAACATCATATGCTATTTTATCTAATTGTTCTAGTTTATATTTGTTGGGTTATTCTCTCTTTAATATTCAACATATGCTCCTTATCATCATCTGTTAGTCCTTGACTAAGTTCAAGATCATCTGAATCTGCATCTTTAAGATTATCAAAAATTTTTTTTCCATGTACTCTTTAAAGTATGGATCATCTTGATTTCACCTATAATTGAAATTATAAAATATGCAACATGATAGTACAATCTAACCTAGGTTTTTTTTTTTTTATGTTATACTAAAGTGTTGTTTTTAATATGAGAAATATTTTTTAGAATAATAAATGTCTTTTCAACCACATTTCAAAGCCTTGAATATTTCAAATTAAAGAGTTCGCAAGTTGTCTATTGTACTTGTGTCTAGCACCATTCTCTTAAATGGTACCGCACCCCACGATACAGTGTAAGAAAATATTTTCTATTTGCAAAATTAGCATTGACCTTACAATATTTGGATCCACAATCCAAAAACTTATATAAACTTAATTTGAAAAAATACTTATGCTAGGTTATATCTCTTTCTATAATACGTAAATTAAGTAAAAAAATAATATAATATTTATAATATATAACCTTTATAAAAAGAAAAGTTCTATAAAATTTTCAAAACTCTCGTAATGCTTCTTATAAATAATATGTTTTTTTGTTATAACTTTAGAAAGTTATTTTTTTATAAATAAGTTATGATAATAAAAAAAAACTATAATATTTTTATGGATAAATATATTATTTTTATAATATATAGCATAAACACGTAAATAAATTATGTTCATACTTATTAGTCATAATTTTTTATAAATAAATATATTATAACACTTTTATAACATGTAAACTTATTTCTTATAATAAACTTGTTGACCATAATTTTAGAAATTTTTTAGGATTTAAAAAATATATTTTTTGTTATAACTTTATAAAATACACAAATTATTTTTATAATATAATTTCTTAAGATTTATAATATAAGAACATTTTAATAATAATCATCCCAATTACTCATACATGTTAATATTTATAATATAATTTCTAAAACTTATATAAAATAATTTTTTTTAAAATTGGGTTTTAGGTATAATTACTCCAATTATCACCATCCCCTAAGAATTAGAAAGTATAATTGAGGTACTCCAATTAGACCCAATTCAATGGGACCTACTAATTACAATAGTTACTCAAACATGTCATCTTTATATAACTACAAGCAATTACATTCAGATTCAATTTTTAAGTGATTCCAAACATTACCTAAATTTTTTTTCACCTTATATATTTTTAAATAGTTTTATTTACGCTTTGTTTAATTCTCTAAATATGTTGATGTTATTTTACTCGTGATATCGAAATGAATTAGAGATATTTTTTTTATAATTTTTCTAAATAATAATTTTATCATTAAACCAAAACTTTATTTTAATCAACTAGAGATACTTGAATAGTTATATGTTGTAATTAAATATATATATATATATATAAACATTTGTAGTTAAATTTACAATAAAAATATTTTTATTAATTAAATAAAAACTCAAATTGATTAATTCTACTTGAAATTTGTATAAAACGGATGAAAAAAAATTAACAAAATCGAATTCAACTGATGGTTTATGGAATATAAGTTTAAAAATTGGGATTATCTAATATCAAATCGAATTTTATTTTTTATTTAATATATAATTACTTTTAATTTTTTGATATAAAAATAAATATTTTATATTTAAAATAGTAAAAATGATTTAAAAGTTCTTGAAAATTTATCTTTTAGAAATATTTATGAACAAAAAAAACTTTGAAATTTTGTCAAGTAATATTCAAAAGTCATAAAACAAAGCTCATTTTATCAAATTAAGTTTCAAAAATCAAAACAATAAATTAATATAAAAAATTGGAAACCGAATCAAACCAAACCGAATTATGATGGACAGCTCAAAAAATTTAAAAAACTCGACGTACCGAATCAATATCACCCCTAAAAGAAAATTATTTGCGAATTAAATAATGTCTACACTTTCAACATCAATGATAGTTGTATAGAGAAGAAAGATCAATCAACGATGTAAATTATGTTCTAAAATTTAAAATATTATGGGATAGATCTTAAAATTACACATTAAATTTAGTTTAATGTATAATTTTATACAAGAATTTTGATTTTGTGTAATTTTATACGTGAAATTCTGATTTGAGCCAAAGCTCGCAAACTATTAACACAATTACTGATATAACATTATTTTATATTTATATATTGCATACACAAATAATTATATTTATCCAATATAAAAATAAATTGATGTAGTTATTTATTTAAATATGTACAATTGAATCAAAATTAATTTTTTATATATACATTTGAGCTACAATCGAAATTTTATATTACACCAAATCAAAATTTATGTATGATTTTGAGATTTGTCCCGAAATATTATTATAAGAAAGTCATTATATATACTAGATGTGTCTCTCATTATACTTCTAAAAATTAGAGTAAAATTTTGAATATGATACATATTAGTTAAATGTTAAATAATTAGTGAATTGTTTTTTTTTTTATTTTGCTTTGCGTACAAAAACTGCAAAGGACAATATACGAAAATATTAATAATATTGTTTAAATCAATTTGTTCGAAAAATTACATATGACAAAATCAAGAAACTTTCATGCCTTTAGATGTTATATTTTGGCATTTTGGATGTGTTTTGATATTTGGCATATGTTTGGGAACTTTATTGATCTTCTGAGTATCTTGTATTGGACTTTGATGATGGTTTCTTTATGGTTTATGGATGGAACACTTGTTACATCCTACTTAACTAGTGAAATCATGAAGTGATGTTGTGTGCCATGTTTATAAGGGTTTTAGACTTGTTTCTACATGTCAATTGCGTTTGAAATGGTTTGGTGTTATGTTACTCATGTTTGGTTGCATGTAAGGGATCCATTGCATGCTTGAAAATGTATTTTATTTTGCATTTTTGTACTTGTGTCTCGAGACATTAAAAGACCATAAAAATATTTTTGAGCATTTCATGTATCAAAGTTGAATTAGTGATTTTGCAACTTATAGTCTTGAGATATGGTCCTATTGTCTTGAGACATCAAACTTAGAAGCAAAAATTGAAATTCAAGGAGGTATGTCTTAAAACATGATTTCACTATCTTGAGACATCGCCTTACATTTTTATTGTGTTGACTCAAGATTCGTAACTTGATCTCATTTTTTTTATTGTATTTGACCCTAGTTCTTGTTATAAGGGCATGTTTAAGTTTGATTTTCATGCATTACATGTCTTTAGTTGCCACGCTTTTGCATTGTAATTTTGATTGTTATTCTAATTATGTGTTTGAGTTGTTTCAATAACGAATGTGATATCTTATATATAAATCTCTCTATCAGGTAAGGTATAAGATGTTACATGTAAAAGATTTAAAATCACCAATTCAACTACATGCCCATGCAATCATACAAAATTTTGAGAATTTTTTTTGTAAAAAAAATCTAAAAATAAAAAAAAAACATACAAACACACAAAATATGCAAAAATTCCTAAATTAACCCTTCCCTACTTAATTGAACATTGTCCCCAATATCTCAATAAAAGATATAAAAAAAAAAAAGAAAAGAAAACTCTATTATTTAAGCTCTCAAAAAATTGATTGAAGTCTCCTCTTAAAAAAACACTTCCTCCTCAAGTAAATGCAAAGCCAAAAAAACTATTAACTTTTTATTAGTGTCAATTTTATCTTCAGTTACAATGCTAGTAAGCATAGATGGAAAATTGGATAAAATTTGCCTCCTAGCACATATTTTATCCTAACATTACATATTTATGTTTTCTGAGTCTTTTTATGATCATTTGTGAAATTAAGATACTGGAATCAAATTAATCAAGCACCGAATCAAAGTCTTCCAATGCAACTCAAGTTTCCTTGTTTAAAAAATCTAATCATGATGAGTGTTGAATATTGAGGAGATTTCGGCCATTATGAAAATAATTTGAGACCTTTCTATGTGGGTGGCAATTTGGTTGTAACCTGACAAATCATATTTGCACTTTATTTGTTCAAATAAGAACAATCATTGTGAGTGCAATATTGTAAGTAAATTAAAGAGAGTCACTTAGTTTACATCTAAGCTTTTGAGGACAAAGTCTTAAAAAGATAGTGATCTTGTTTAGAGTATAAATGTGAGATTACTACTTGATGAATAAATGAGACTTAAATCATAACTTATACTTGTTGAGATATAATAGATTAACTCTTTAAGTAAAACATCGTAAACATAAAAAGATCTCAAACTGCATGAACAAATCTCTATTTCTTCTGCCATAGTTACTTGATGCAATTGTAAATATTCAGTTTCACTTTGAATTATGAAATTTTTATCATATAAAATTTTACTTTCCTCAAAACAGAGTAAAGATATTTCATCTACTTGAGATTTTTCATGATTACTCAAAGGAAAAATTTAGCATTGATGACATTCCACTACCATTTTAGACATTGGGAGGAAACAAGTTAATGTAGTTGATAATTCTTGTTTACCTCTCTAACCACTATTGATTCTAATTACAATTCCAAACTTTTAAATTTCTTCATCCCAATTTGATTGGAACCAAATTGAAATCCTTTTTCATTCTTCAAAATTATTTATATTTTTATAATCAAATAAAAAATAAACAGTAATCTAAGTTAGATTAATTTTTTTTATCCTAATGTTTAAATATAGACATAATAGTTTTTTAATATTTTAAAATTTTAAGATAAATTATCATTTAATAAGATATCAAAACTCTACGGCTAAAAGTATTACTTTTCAGTCCCTCTATTGGAAAAAAAGGATAAATTAACTATTATACATTTCGAAACGTACATATTAACCCCTTTGTTAAAGATTTTCTATTAAATAATGTGGAACGTTAATTTAAATGGTTAATTATTAATTTGGTCTCTAAACTATAGCTAAAATATTATTTTGATTTTTTTAAATTTTTTTCTTAACAATAATTCTAAAAAATTAAAAAAATCTTTAAAATAAATATAATTTATTAAATTTACTAAAAATATTAAAATTTATGTTTAAAAAATTCAACAAATTTAGCCTTCAATATTTACAAAACTTGTCATTTTAGTTCTAATTCTAAAAAGTTCAATATATTTTGGCCTTGATACTTACAAAATATATCAATTTAGTCCTAACTCTAAAAATTAAAACAAAATCATTTTTAACGCTTTATAACTCATCAACTAGCTCATGTGAAATATTAAAATAAGAAAAACAGTACACTCTTTCAAGTTACTTGCAAATGAATTCTAAAAAGTTGGAATAAAATACAAAAAAATTTAGGGTAAACTACACCAATTGCCCCTAAAATTTATTTAAAATTATAAATCGATCACCCAACTTTCAAAAGTTACATAATAATTACTAACGTAATCAAATTGTTATATTTTAGTCACTAGTCCATTAACTACCATTAAAAGGATGACGTGACACGTTAATTTAAATAGTTAATTACTAATTTAACTCTAGCCAAAATTTTATTTTGATACCTCAAAATGTATTAAAAAAAAATTTAAATAAATCTGCTATTGGTTTTTTTATCTTTTGTTATCTTTTTTCTCTTAAGAAATCAAAGTCATTTTCATTAAAACAAAATCAAACCAATTTTTATCAAAGCCAAAATTTACACTCAAAGAATTTTTTTTTTTTTTTTTTTTTTTTTTTTTTTGAATCATGATGTTTTTTTTATAAAAAAATTGAGCTCTCTTTCAATAATGGAGAAATGTTTCCATTTAATTTCAATAAAATTTCCAATTTTATGAGAACTATCTAATACAATGAGACACTAACCTTACATGTTGAAGACACTCTTCAGTGCATTTCTAAAAACATCAATTTCAATAAAATCATGGTTTTATTACTGTTGAAATACAATCAAACCAAAGAAATTACACATTTACAGTAAACAAAATCTTTAAATTTTGTATCTCTTTGACGACAAAGAAGAAGATGAAGACAAGAAGCTCCTTTCGCTGCCTTTCCACCTTTGGAGACATGTTGACGGTTTTGGGGTTTTATTTTAAATTAAAATTCCACTTTTTATATTTTATTTCTTCTCATAAATTTTAAAACATTATTTTCTAAATTTTCAAAACCCATCCTTGTTCAAAACTCAAAAATTGTTAAACTTAGTAATTTAAATATTAAAGCTTCTTATGGTATTAAACAATAAGATCTTCAAATGGGAAAATTTATAATAGCTAAGGGGATACGGAAATGAGTGATCGAAATTTTATAACGGTGATTACATACCATCAAGAGATAGAAAAGTACAGGAGATGCAAAAAATGAGCATTTACTAAAGTAGAATAAAATAAACATTAAATAATTTTTTATTTACCTTTTAGTTGAAGCATAGGTGATGAAGATAAAACTAAACATTAATGAAAAATGAGAAATTTAGAAGCGAGTAATCAAAACTTTTAGTCAATTTTGTTTTTTGCTTCAATCAAGTTTTTTTTTCTTCAATCAAGCATGAGAAACTTTTGTTTATTTTTTGGGTTTTGTAAAATAGGGAAGAAAGTCTTGTAAAAAGACGATGATTTTTGGGTTTCGTTTGATAAAAATTTTTAAGATTTTTTTAATAAATTTTATAGATTTTTTTACATATATATTTTGAACTTTTAGAAATTTTGTACCTATAACTTTTATTTTTAAAACATTTTAATATAATTTTTAATATTTTAATAATTTATTTTTATTTAAGATTTTTAATTTTTTTAGAATTATTGTTAAGAAAATTTTAAAAAAATTAAAAATGATATTTTAGCTATAATTCAGGTATCAAATTAGTAATTAATCATTTAAATTAACATTCCACATCATCATTTAACAGAAAAAATTTAACGGGTTATTTTATCCATTTTTCTAATAGAGAAACCAAAATGTAATCTGCCCCTAAATACAGGGGCTTCCCCAATACTTTTGCCAAACTTTACGAGTTGGATTTTGAAAAGGGTTTTTTACTCGTGTAGTATGTATTCATTGTTATTCTATTTCTTTTTTTAGCTTGTATAGCTACTCTATAGGGGTATTCAAACTTTGGTTAAAATCGAATTAAATGATCGAACCGATCTATTTCAGTTAATCAATCGGTTAACTGATCTAGTTCATTTGGAGGTCGATTAAAGGTTTTTTTGGAATTTTGGTTAACGATTAATTCAGTTCAAAATCGGATAATTAACTGAACTTAATAAATAATATTATATATTATAAGTATTAGGCTATTACCAATTCGGTTAATTCGATCAAATGAACATTATCAAATTATTTGTTTTATATGTTTTATGCTTGTTTTAACAAAAATAAAAAATATATATAAATTTCGGTTTGACTAATTTGTTTTTGAAAAAAAAATTGTTTGATTAACAGTTAAAAAATTAAAAAATTCGATTAATACTAATTTTGTTTGACTAACCATTTGAACACCCATACTTCTCTATACTTTTTAATCTATATACAAAATCATTAACCAGTCATTCAATTTTTATATAAACAGATGTGTTAAAAAATTAAATATAATAATTAAACCATTTAATACCAGTTTGTTTAAAAAAAAAAAAAAAGGGAAAACTTTAAAGTTGCAGACGATTATAGAAGTTAGGTGAATGAAAGTATAGATATATGATTTATTAAGATGTTACATTAAAATGGCATATTGAAATTATTTCTTGCAAAATAAGATGATAGCTTAATTGCTTTACCCACTTTTAGAGTAAGCTTTAAAACTATCAAATTATTTGGAAGTAGTAAAGGTAAGTCCAAATCCCATAGTTGATAATTGAAAGCAAAGTAAGAAACCTCACTTTGAAAAAGAAAGTTGGGTTTGGAATAGTCAACTTCTTTCATCATATCAACTACATCATCTTACTCTTTCATATTCAAACAACTCAACCAACATTTCCTTTGTTTTAAAACATACATCATCAACATTTTACTTTTTTGCATAACAAAGTTTACTTTTAAATAACCCTCTTACTCTTTTCTCAAACTATTCTTTATATATATATATATATATATATATATATACACACACATTAAAGTGTAATGGAGTAACAAACTTCAGTTACAAGTAAAAAAAAAAAAAAAAAGATTTAGATGATGTGTGAAAAACATTTTTTTACACTAAAATTTTTTTTTAAGTTTGTCTCTAGAATACAATAAATTATAAACAATAAAAATTAAAATAGTCGTTGTGATGTGTTGTTAGAAGGGTACTCTGAATTGATTATTTAAATTATTAATATGATATCTAAGATATTATATTATTGTGGGTGTAAATTAAGAATAAAAGAGGCTTAAATTATATAGAAATATATGATTGTTTTAATAGATAATTAAAAAAAAATGAAATAGTAAAGATAAAATAAGAGAATTGGTTTTCCTATTAAAAAATTTTGATAAATTCTTCCACACACAGCTTGGAAATTACGTATTGTGGTATTAGTACAACTACTACTATTAAGGGGACCCATCACTTGAGGATAACGCAGTGTTACTAAGAACTCCTAATCATCTTGAATTAAACTTAAGCAGCGGAGCAACATGTCACTCAGCCATCAATTTGTTGGGGCTCCAGAGAGGCAGTAGAATTTCCTTTAGGAACAATGATTTATTTATCTTTTAATCTTTAAATTTTGATAAATCACTCTATAATGAGATTATATTGAGATATACATATATGTAAATATCATGTCAATATTAAAAAATATATGAGTTATTTTTAAAAATTATAAAAATCTGTATTATTTTTAAATTTTAAAAAAATTTAATTAAATTACCAGCCACTACATCTATATTTTCCCAAGTATAATGGGATAAAAATCAGTGGAAGTCTTATAAAAGATAATAGATAGCTTTACCTTAAAAAGTACCCCCCAAACCAAAAAGAATGAAACCCAATCACCACCTACAATTCTCTATGTTACAATGAAGGCATGTTTGTATTATATGTGAATGATTGATTAATGAGAATTCAATCAGCCAAGGGAAAAGCTCCTATGATTTAATCCAAAACTGCTCTTTTATTTATTTTTTTCATCTCTAATATCATGACCCATCTCTGAAATTCGTTTGGCAAGTTGGATATCTGGTATCCCATCCTTTGGGATAACATGGTTCCAAGACATATCCACGGTTACCACCACTGAAGTTGTCAGCAGGGACATGGGTTTCTTGTGAAGCACCCCCTGTATCAGATGATGTGCATGAGTCATCTTGGACTTCTCTTTCTCCTTGGGCGACATCGTTCAAGGTGTTCCCATGCACCTGATCCATGAGATCAGAACCACAGTTTCTAAACAACTTTCCACCATATGTTTCTGAATCTTTGGTAGCAAAATCTGAACTTTGGTTATCACAAGTTTCGTCTGCAATATACTCATCAAGAACACACAAGCCATTTTCCTTGCTATGATGATGAGCAAAATCCTCGTCACATACAGGTGATTCAACAACAGAGTCCTCATCTTCATCTGAGAACTCAGCTTCGTTGTTGCCAGAATCATTGGTCCCTTGCCACTCATCGTTATCACTATCGATACTCATTGAATCACATCTATTCTGCTCAGATCTCTTCCGCAGCATAAACACATTGAAATAATAACTGACAATATCTGCTTTGGTTCGATGAGGGAAGACAGAAGCAAGGCTGCCCCAGAAATTCCTCCCCAAGGATGCTGGATTATAGAATACAACTTTATCGAATAGCTGTTCCTCATGCTCACTCCATTTCTCTGCCACTACCTCACCCATGTCATAAAAACCAAGCTCCATAAATCTCTCGTGCCCAAGAGATTTTCGTAGTTCCTCTCTTGCTTCCAAAATGTGCTGTCTGACACACCTAACAGAATCCTTGCCCTCACAACTACAATTAGTTCTTCCATGTCTAACTTTTTCATCATAAGCAGAAGACTCTAAGTCAGGAATTGGTATTATGCAAGTTCCAACCATTTCTCTCTCATATCTGCTAGCGGTTTCGGATACCTCCTCACAATTAGAAGCATTCCTAGTGACCTGCGAGTCCCATTCAGCAATATCTGCTTGGTAATTAGGACCAACAAGAACTGGTTTCCTTGGAGGGTATTGCAAAAGTATAGAATAGATGTCTTCCAAACGAGCTACTGTCCTTACTGGACGTTCAGGGTTAAAACATTCTGCAAATGAAGGCATGTGAAGTGGTTCATCTGGCCAAAAGTCTTCATCATGAGTGCTAGAGGTGCCCAGGGAAGATATGGCAATGCAGCCAGGAATATTGGCTTCTAAATCCTCAGGATTTCCTTGATGTTCAGTATCAATGGCATTTGCAAGCTTTTCATCGCACTTGGTGTTAACATTTGTGAATCTGCCCTCACCTTTACCCATTAGACATTATAATGCAGTAAGAAATAATTGAGAAGAGAGGGACAACAAATTGACATATTCGCTACTGAATCATCTGATAGTTTGTTGCTATTCAAAAAACCAGTGTTCTCAAATGGTAAAAACGCAGAACACATGAAAATGGACTCAAGAGTGACTCAGACAGTGAACTTTGATCCAGGCACAAGAAATAAGCACCTGAAAATAACTAAAATACAAAGGGCTTGGACTAAAGATTGAATAATCACCTGACTTTAGGTGCTAAAAAGGATTCATTCAAGACGGTGGATCAGGATTCATAACATGGATATATGTTTAATATTGGTCTCAATTACTATTTACATCATCAGTTACAATATAGATACAATGCCAAAAATAAGTGTCACATTAACATGCCCACATAGCAGCCTACATGAACCACGTGTAGTTTTATTACACGCTAGAAATTCTGTACCTGAAGCATTAGAAAACAAGGCAGCGTCTTCAGGAAAAAGGGGTTCAGAAGATAAAACCCATTGATTACTATGTTCTGCTTGTCTTGGTTGCTTGCATGAAACCTCAAATACATCCTCGATAAAAGGCCGCTTATGTACCATGTTGAACTGCACCACAAAGTCAAAATCGATCAAATAAAGCAAAAGAGTTGTTGACAGAATTACTCAACTGTAACTTGAACCAGGAGGTAGCAACATCAAAGACTTATTGAACGATGACAAAAATGACAACAGCCACAAGAACAAGTCAACAAAATAAGCTATATAATAAAGGGAACTGAGCAATAAATGCAAATATCAGATTATGCTCATTAAAATAAGCTATTCTACAATGACAACAAAATGCACTAGGATAAATCCCTGCATCCTCGAAGTTAAATCCCAATAACTTACTTAAGACATAAATAAATGAGGACTCAAACCACATTAGAATTGGATACAGTAAACGAATGTCATGATTAACTATCAAATGATATATAGCAGGCATCCAACGATGACATTTCACACATGGAAAAACAAACAGTAAGCTAAAATGGCCATAATTTATTTACTGTTGTATTGTAGATGACAGAACACTAAAGATTACGAAGTTCATTAAAAAGCTCACATGTTCATGTATCAATTCATGGAAAAAGTGAAGAAAAAAAGGTCATTATTGTTATAATTCATTTATTAATATTATTATTTATTATCATGTGAGAGGTGTGTCAATCTGGGTATCATGTCCTGGTACTGACTTGGCTTATTAAAAGAATTACTATTTTCTAAAAAAAATTTAATTTACAAATAATATTTTTTATATGTAAATTAAACGAAAAAATTTTATTTTAATACCTCAGAAATATGTCCTTCCCTCCAAATGATCGGTCGGGTAACAATTTGGAAATTATGTGTTAATTAGCGAACAATAAAGGGATTAAGATTGCGATATCAGATGCGAATTAACTTTCCCTGAGTCAATTAAACGAAAAACAACAAAAGCCCCAATTCCCAATAGAACCTAACCCTAGATCTAGAAATTGTAAAGGAAACCTATAAAAATTGAGGCTGATTCACAGACGAAACATCAATTCCCAACAAATTCAACCCAAAAGGTTAACAGATCTATAGATCAAACAATCTTTTAATGAACCGAAACCTAGAAATCGATTAACCTTAAAATTTTGTTTTTGAAAACTAATTTCTAATCAAACCGGAATCCAGATCCAGAAAACTCCAACCCCAGAAAAGACATAATCGATAAGGAAAAATTAACCTTATTAACAGATCTTAGAAACAAGAAGAAAAATAAAATAAAATAAAATCGGATAGGTGGGCAGAGAATGAAGAAAATTAATGGAAATCCAAGGTTGATTTTATAATTAAAAAAGGATATCAAATCAATTGAGAAACGATGGAGATCGAAATTGGGGCTTTTGTTAATGACAAAAAAGGGGGGTAAAAAGATAGGGTTACCTTGTTTTTCCGTAACAGATCAGATATGTCGGAAATTTGAAATAGCCAAAAAAGGACACGTATCTGGTGATAATTACGGGGAGGGCCACTGGGGCTAATGGAATGGAAAAAGGGCGTATATGTAGGATCCCCTTTGTATATTATGGGGGTTTATATTTTATAAGCGTTTGGCGGATCGCAATTTGATGGGTTAGCTTATGCAAAACTAACACGTGGCATTTGATGGTGGGTGAGGTGGAAAATTTTATTTTCTCTTCTTACTTCTTAGTTGGTTTATTATAAGGATAGATCTAGAATTTATAGAAATAAATAATATTAAGAAATGATAAAAATTCACTACGAATAATTATTAAATTTATTAAATTTTTGTTGCTTTTAAAATTTGAAGTAAAAAATATATGATGATAATGTAATCTCATATTAGCTTGTTATCTTCACTTATTATTCTAAAAAAACATATATTAATTAATAAATTTAACTAATAAAACTCCAAAAGGATTTAACTACTATCATTTAGTCGAGACTAAAGTTTCAAATTTTGAAAATTACTAGAGCTAAATTTGACCAATTCAAAGAATACATGAACTAAAATTGATCAAATTAAGTGGAAAAATATTTATAAAAGCTTATCAAATTAAAATTATTGTTTAAAAATATGATTATAAATTTAAAAGAAATATTTTAGTAAACATATTAACAAGGGAGAGTAAAATTTTACCTAAACTTCCCCCAAATCCAACCTTAAAATTTTCAATGAAAAAATCAACCCAACCCATCCCTGAATTCGATTTTTTTTTTTTTTTTAAATCCCTATAAAGCCAAAGCAAGCTTGAAATTAGTCAATTTCGAATACACCTATTTTAAGTCAAGAAACAGGCAGCGCAATGGAAGTTAAGAGAAAAAAAATTAAAATAACATAGAGAGAAGAGAATGAAAACATGACATACAGACCAAAGAGATAACTGATTTAACACTACCTCCTGAAACCTTCCTCTTTCAAACAAAAACTAATTTTTAGCCATAGGAAAGCATTTACTTAATTTCTCAAGGGGCAACCGTGATCCTTCCAGCAACCTGATCGAGATCCCGTTGGCCATTTGATGTGATTTTCCGACCACTGATACACAGGGATATGATTTTAGTTTATATAACATATGAAAGAATGTTGATTATATGCAAATATAAACAAAACAGGATGATACATGATATAAATAAGCTTTTCCTATGTTACTCAGACCCGGCTGTGGCAGTCGAATGCGGAATGTCTCATAGATGAGTACATCAAATTATTTGGAGAGATTTGAAAAGGTTATATCCCCATGTCCATGTCCAAATATGTGTTGGATACATGTAGTTGAAGAAAAATGGAAAATGGAAGCAACATAGAGGTGTTCTCCATACTAGTACCTGCTATACAGTAACTAAATCTTTTGAAAATATACATTTTATGATCTGAAGAGATTAATGAAAGAAAAATCTTGCATGGTTAAATAAAAAATCAATACTCAAATTTTTAAGAGCTAGTTCTGCTATAATGCTAAAGGTCATAAATTCGATTTTCAAAGATTTTCTAGCAACAGTCCTGAGAACATCACAAGTCACAAGGCATTTTCATGCACACATGCTTCGATGCAATAATGTCTCTCACACTAAAGTAGACAAGATAATTGCAGCATCCCAGCCTAGTAAACAGATTACAGTCAAAAGGATGTCTTTACCAATCCTTGCACTATTAATAGCATGAAGAATCAATCAGCTTGATACATTCAAAGGACTTGAGCTAATAGCAATGACAAACCCTAAACCCAAGAATCATACACGAAAAATACTCACCCCTTGGTATCAAGATCAATGATGTTCACGTTTTGCAGTTGCTGGAGAATATGACGAGCAATAGAGCCACTGCTCTTGCAGAAATGACGTGGACGGCTGCCATTTCTCTTGGCACCTCCAAATATCCTCCTGAAGGCACCAACACCAAGACCTCCTCTCAAGTAGATTTTCCTCGCCATCGAAGCTACAAAGTCATGGACAACAATGACATATGAGAATATAGTTGCACCGTATCCTTCAGTGCTTTTAACAGTATATCACACGGTAAAGGGATTATGGAGCCAGATATCTACATACCAGCTCTAATATAGTACCAATCAGGGTCGTATGGAGGAAGCTCCTTTAGTTTACCACCCTTGACAATATCAGTCCATGAAGGAAGCTCAATCTATCAAAAAACAAAGGAGAAAGGGAATATGAGGAACGAGCTGCTATCAATGAAGTAAACCCTTATTCCTTCATGTTCTTTAAATTTCTCGAAAAATTACGTAAATGCTAAAAAGGAACAAATTACAAATTATATATATATATATGAGAGAGCAAGCTGTTCAAGCTTTACTTCAAATTTACTTGCTTTAGGCTCCTTTCTTGAAAATTCTATACAATGATCATCTTTTTAATAATACAAATTTCCCATAATCAGAAGACTCTTCCAATTAAATATAAAAAAAGAGGGAAATTTGAATTAAAGAAGAAAACATCAAAACAAGAAAGAAGGCAGCAAAATCTACAAACTCAAAGTAAAGATTAAAGAGAGAAAGGGATGAATTTGTAATTAAAAAAAAAAAACCTTGCCGGAGCGCTTGAGATGGGCTGCAGAGGCCTTCACGAACTCATGGGGAGAAACTTCCTTAACATTTCTCGCTACCTCCATTTTTATTTTTTCTCTGGCTTAGAGTATGAAGTTTGAGCTTTGGCGAGTGGGATCAACAGGCCACAAACTCTAGGGTTTTAAGGTTTTGAGCTTCAAACGTTACTCTACTATTTTAAACTCAGTCGGAACAACTCAATTAAAAACTCACTTCACAAAATAAAGGCTTTTTTCTAAAATAATCCAAATTAATTCATTAATTACAAAAATAACTCAAGAAAAAAAATTACATAGGTAAATGACTTAAAGTCCACAAGGACCATTGGTGCCGCCTGGCACACTAACAGCACCGCCGCCAATAAAAAAAAATAATTTTTTGGAGTGTCATTATTGTGTCAGGCAATATTAGTATGTATTTTTTTAAATACACGTAAAAAATATTGATATTCACTGGGAAAAAAAAGAGAAAAAAATATTCTTTTTAATAAGTATCGTCGATGTGTCAGGCACAAGCGATAATTTTTAATATATATATATGATTTTTGGGTGTCTCTAATGTGTTAAGTGGCACCAATAAGTAAATTTTAAAAAAAAAATTATATTGTCAATGTCTCAGGCAACTCCTGTGAAAATATTAGAAAAGAAACAAGTGAAACAGGAAAAAAAAACTAAAAAGAAACTATTGAAATAGGAAAAATAGATATGAAAGACAACTTAATATTTTAAAGGATAAACTATTAAAATAGTCACTTTTATTTTCATCAGGTTACATTTTAGTCACTTATGTTTGAAATGTTACGTTTTAGTCACTTACATTAACTTGTTGTAATATTTTAGTCACTGAACCGTTAATTGTCATTAACGATGTAACAGTAAACTGACGTGGCACGTTCAATCATCATTTTAAACAAATATTTTAGGTTAAATTATATAATCGGTCCTCAATTTTTTTCATTTTGATTAATTTTTTTCTTTTATGTTCTTTTAATTTTTCCTTTTTTTTTCTTTATTTTTTAGTCTCTTCTACTTCTCCCTTTATTTTCCTCCCTTTGAAATGCCTCAAAATTTTGAATGTTTAATTGTCGTATTATATTGTAATTAAATTTCTGTATTTGTGGCTATATGCTTTGTATATGTGCTTGAGGTTAGGGGTTCAAGCCGAGTTTTTAGGAAGTTTTGCTCTTTTGTTTAAAATTAACCTCTACACTTGAGTCTTTGACTTAAGTCTATTTCCTTACTAATTTGTGTTAAGAATGAGCCTACTAATTCACTAGTTAAGAATTTGTCTACTCTCTGATCCTGTGTTTAAGTCTTGGCATTGGTATTACAAAAATTTAGCTAAATGTTAGAAATCTATTGGAAGTTAAATTAGATTCTAAAACGTTATTTCTTTTTCTTTTTTCCTTTCTTTTCTTTTCTTTTACATTTTTCTTCTTTCTTTTGATTTTTTTCTTTTTAACTGTGTTTGGCGAGTGGTTGTTGGAAATAATTGAGGGTCCTAAGTTGTTCAATGCGCTATTAGAAGATCTCCGTGTAAGTTCTATCGTTAAGTCTTGTGTTTCTGCGAAGTTCTATTGGTTTCCGTTTGTGTATTTAAATTGAGATTTCTCTCACTATTTCACTCAAATTCTCTGTTAAATTGTCGTTGATCTCTTCCCTTTAGGCATGAATACTGAGGAAAGTGGTCCTTCACGTGTTGTTTCGAGTTAGTTCTATCGATTTGTTGGTAAGCGTTCGTTTGATAGAAGTTTCCCATCGAGGTTCTTGACATAATTGTTTGAGTATTAATGTATGTGATTTTCATCAATTTAGGTGTTTGATTGGTTGTTGGATAGAAATTAGGTTTCGGGATTTCTTTACGTTGTTCTTATGTCAACACGTTATCAGGTGCATACCAAAAATGTAACACCCTTAACCCATATATATCGCCAGACTAGGGTTAAAAGGCACTACCAGACATATCGGAACATTTCTCAAACATTTTCACAATCAAAAGTCATGCATTGTCATATCATAGTCAAACATCAACATCAAGTCCCTTTCTTAGGTCAATGAGACCATAAACATGCATTAGGAAGATGTCGGGCTAAACCGAACACATACAAAATTTTTTCGAAACTTAACAATTTTTCTAAGTTACGGAGGTCACACGCCCGTGTGGTCAGGCCGTGTGCCTCACACGGCATTAGACATTCTCGTGTGTCTAGGCCGTGTTAAAACAGAGCATACATACTGACTTATCCACACGGCCATAAGACACGCCCATGTGTCAAGCCTGTGGTCGAAACTGACTTGGCCACACGACCTAACACACGTCCATGTGTGTGCAATCGTGTGGTCTGCCCAGACTCATTTCAAAATGGCCCTCGAGCAACACGACAGAGACACACGCCCGTGTCCCTGCCCGTATGGGCAAAAATAGGCCATTTACAATGCCAATATGCCACCCATTTGGGTCCTCCCTACAATTCCAAAATCAAGCATCATATACCACATTTTCAGCCAATTTCAACCTTAAAACATACACTATTCAAGTCATGTAATCATCAAGCTATTTCATATTCAATATCTATACCAAACCATACCAAAATCATAAGCCAAATTCATCCAATCATACGTTATCAACATCTCAATTTCTTATCCATCTTCATGCCAAACTTATACCAAATTTAACAATTAAGCACATGCCAAATTGACCATTTCATTTAGTCATTCATATGGATCATATCATACCATTTTCTCATCAGATAAAACATAATAAAACCAAACCATATTCACAATCATTATTAGGCCATATCACATGGCAAAACATATATTTACATCTCTAAACATATTCACATACTTTTAGCCTATACATGCCACATAACCAAATCTCAAAACATTATTTACCGAAATTATAACCGGATAGTGTGATGACGTCTCCATCGACTTCTAACCCGAGCAGATCTCTGAAAATCTATAAACATAGGAAAAACACACAGAATAAGCTTCGAGAGCTTAGTAAGCCATAAGCAAATAAATCTTCACAAGATCATGTATATAATTCAACTTGAATAAACCAAATTTAGTTAACTTCATACACATATTCAATAATTTATCTTATATAATCCAACATCACCACTTTAAGTAACTTCATTAAGCTTATTTATCGGTGAACATATAAACCATTCTCTCAATTTCAAATAACGATCATTAAATCATTCATATAATTAAAATTGCATAATTTCATTACATAACCAACCGAAACATGGTTATTTATTTCATTTCATGCATAGAAATATATCAATTTCTTTTTATGCATTTCAAAACCCGAATAGTCATAACAAATCACACATCCAAACCATGTTCCATTTTATCATAATTCTCATGTCCGAAACATAGAACCACAATTTCATATAACGAGCATATATAACATGTCGTTCATTATTATATATTACACATATCGTCTTTTGAATCATACTCACATTTCATATCAGAATTTCATATACAAATCACATGTACTTGAATCATATATGGCAAAACACAATTACAATACCATATTTTTCATATAATTCATTTAATCATAATTCACTAGCTAGTATCCACATCTCAATTCAACATAGATCATATATCAACTGATCATAATCTTACTCACTTTCATTGCTTAATTTCATATACATCGCAACATACCTGATTCAGATGCACATTCATATACTCATTTATTTCTTGGAATGCCCGTTGAACCGTTCGGAATCAATAAGGGTACTCGGATAGCTCATAAGCTCGTACAATGCCAACATCTTAGACGTGGTCTTACATGTAATCAAATATCGATGCCACTGTCACAGACAGAGTCTTACACGAAATCATATACGATGCCAATGTCCCAGACATGGTCTTACACATAAATCACAAATCGATGCCAACGTTCCAAACATGGTCTTACACGATAACACATATCGGAATCCTATGTCATGACATATGTATCCTAACTATTCCTAAGGTTCGTACGGGGCTTTCGGACGTCATAACTCGATCGATTCAAGCTCGTAAATATTACTCCCATGCTTAATTCAATTCGACATATACATATAAAGAAGTAATAATTCAATACGGCACTATAATGCACATACATTTTAATTTAACAACATTTATTTACTTATGAACTTACCTCGTACGGACACAAACGGACCAGAACGACTATTCGACAATTTTTGAGTTTCCCCAATCCAAATCTGAGTTCCTCATTTCTTGATCTAATTCAATACAAATTTAACTTATTTAATCACATATTTACTCAAATTCATCCAAAAACACATAAATGGACAATTTGCACTTTAACCCCTAACATTTTACATTTTTTACAATTTAGTCCCTATTTCACAAAACATAAAATATTCAAAATTTGACCAAACCCATGCTTAGCCAAATTACATTAAGGTCCCTAGAAGCCCATTTCTTTCATTTATTTCATATTTTGACCCCTCAATTTATAAATTTCTCTATTTAGTCCTTAATACACATTTTTATCAAAAATCACTTAATTAAACATGAAAATCAAGCATCAAAGATTTATTCTTTATCATCAAAAAAAAAAATTTCATCACATTATCAACAATTTCAAATCTAAAATTCATCATCAATTCTGAAAATTAAAGCATGGGCTCAGTAATATTCGAAGCAACGATCTAAAAAACGTAAAAATTATCGAAAACCGAGCAAAACACATACCCAAATTTAGCTTCCTAAGTGTCGAAACTTAAACACAACCATGGCTTCTTGTCTTCTCCACATTCGGTCATGAAAAAGGATGAATACTCCACTATCTTTGTGATTTGTTTTATTTATTTCATAATAATATTACATTTACCATTTTAACATTTGTAATTTAATTAGAAAACCTTATAACATAAGCCCATAACCATCCAAGCTATGAATTAATGGCCTAATTTCATTTTTAAGGCCTCCACATTAAAAGAACATATCATTATAACATTTTAACAAATAACTAGCCACTTTTACAATTTACGCGATTAAGTCCTTTTTGCAAATTGAGCACACAAACAATAAAATTTTCATACGAAAATTTCACTCATTAATTCACATACTTTAAGAATGGAATATAATATTAAAATATTTTTTGACTCGGATTCGTGGTCCCGAAACCACTATTCCGACTAAGGTCTAAACCGGACTGTTACAGAAAACCCGATTTCAGTGAATTTCAGACACTGAAAAAACATGACTGTCGACGTCATATGATCATGTGCCAGGTTGTGTAACTCACTAATTCATAATTTAGAGACACACGGGCCAAGGACATGAGCGTGTGCCCAGGCTTGTAACTCGCTGATTCACAACTTAGAGACATACAAGCCATGGATATGGGCTTGTTCCCAGGCCGTGTGACTCACTAAGTGCACAAAAAGGACCACACGACCAGAGGACACGAGTGTGTGCTAGGCCGTGTGAAACACACGAGCATCTAGGGCGTGTGGATCCGTGCAAGCCTTGTATAGTGTTCGTATGATCTAAATTGAACCGTATAAGTTGTTATCTAATGATCCGAGACTAAATAGTTGAGTATTTGAACTTATATTGAATGTTATAACTGTAATGGTATTGACTTGTACTATCTAAATATAAACTATATCCGAGCATCGTGTGTACATTCTTAATGTCTGACATCTGTAATTTACATCTGCATGGTATAGGAAATGTGTAAAAGAGGAAGTAATTTATTCTAGTTCAATGGCCAAGCCACAGACTGTATCTAAATCTAGTGTTTTATCGCAACCTGACCTGGCAGCTAGTCTACAATCATATTGAACGTGTCGTACTGACACTACATGGTGTGTAGAGTTGGATGGGTATTAAAACCCTTTAATGGTGTGTTGGGTTGGTCGGAGATAGTGTGTAGCGGATGGGGTAGAAAAACTACATTTGTATCTATTCTGTACTAATTCTGATCCTGGATTGTTTTGTCTTCATCTGATTTGCTAATACCATACTAAATATCCTTTGGTTCGGATTTTGAAAACAAGTTTGGGAAATCACTATTATATTGATAATTCTATTTGACTTTATGTTTGTTTTGCACATGAAGTTATCAACTC
This sequence comes from Gossypium longicalyx, assembly GCA_025698465.1. NCBI lineage: Eukaryota > Viridiplantae > Streptophyta > Magnoliopsida > Malvales > Malvaceae > Gossypium > Gossypium longicalyx. The sequence continues at coordinate 16,892,386 of CM046996.1, read as the reverse complement.
ATCCTTGTCTGTTGTCTGAATTTCAAAGAACTCACAGTCTTGATCAGGTCGGCGTAACTGAAGCTCGGTCATTCTGCTATATCACCCTTTTTTATATTATCAGTAATTTCAGTATTTTCTTTGTATTATGACATTCTAAGATTGTTGAATTATCGACTAGGTTTTTAGGAAAGCTTAAAATCTGTTAGATGGTCTTTAACTGTGTTAATAAAAGTTTGTATTCCTAATAACGTTAATGTAACCCTTCAGACTCAGTCTTAACGTCTAGGCTGAGTTTGAGGTGTTACACCCTTCTCCATCTCTTTTAATGTAAAAGAAAAAAATTAAATTGCTCAAAATGAAAAATATATATAAATACCAATTGTATAATTTAACCTAAAATTTTCATTTGAAATGATGATTTAACGTGCCATGTCAACTTTCCGTTACACCGTTAACGAAAATTAACACTCAGTGACTAAAATGTTACAACACCATAATGTAAATGAATAAAATATAACATTTTAAACATAAGTGACTAAAATGTAACCTGAAGAAAACAAAAATGACTATTTTAATAATTTAACCTATTTTAAATTAAAATTTGAGAGATTCATATAATATTATTTTTCTTTAAATATTTAAAGAAAAATTCTAACCAACTTTAAAATAAATTTAGTGAAAATTAACTGTCAACATTTAATTTCCATTAAAATTTTCATTAAATATTTTTTCCTTTAAATATTCTTTTTTAAAAAGTTGTCATCACCTTTAAAATTCCCATTTATTTTACCATTAAATATTCTCATTAAATATATATTTTTTAAATTATCACCAACTTTAAAATTTGCATTTAATTTCCCATTAAGTATTTTCTTAAAAGTTGTCACTAACATTAAAATTTTCATTTAATTCTCATTAAATATTTTTTCCTCTAAATTTACGTCTCAAAATTAAATGCTTCTATTTTTTTTCTTCAAATTATCATTTAATTCTCATTAAATTTACATTACTTTCCTTTTTATTATGCTTTTTCTTTCTTTTTTCTTCTTTTCACGTAGTCATTTTTGTTTTTTATTTTATTTTACTTATTTAACCGCGGTACTCAATAGCCATCAATCTCACAATTTACAATAACCTTTCATGCCGATTTTGACACTAAAGAAGAGATTTCCTCCTCGTTGATTTCTTCAATTCAAACATCCCATTAGTCAGTTTCAAATCTTCTAAAACAATGATCAAAGCTTCAAACAATTTTTTTTTCTTTGTTTCGCACCGTCGAATTGTCACCACTCGAAGATATGTTGTTCCTCGTGATTAAACACGACATCTCACCAGTCAAATCATCGAACAAAATTACAAGCTTCCACCCCTAACACCCTATAATTTTTTTTTGACTTTCTTTTTTTTTTTTCATTTCATGTCACTTTTTTAAAAAATATATACTGATACCTTCTAGCATATCGACGACAATTAAAAAAAATCATTTTTTTTTAACTCTCCAATGCTGCTTGACTCACTAACGACACCTTTTAAAAAAATTCTCTCGACATTAATGTTGCCTAATATGCCGACAGCACAAAAAAATTATTATTTTTTAAATATTTTCCAATATTGCCTGATACACCGACATCTTTTAATAAATTATTTTTTTTTATTTTTTTAATGGATATTTCTAAAAATACATGTTGGCGCAGTTTGAAACAATGATGGCACCCAAAAAAATTATTTTTTTTAAAAAATCGATAATTGGATATCATTGGAAGGTGGTGTCACTGGTGTAGACTTTAAATTATTTACATATATACTTTTCCCTTAAATTATTTTCGTGATTAATGAATCAATTTGAATTACTTTAGAAAAATAGCCCAAAATAAGTTGTGTTATTATTAGTATTTTTATTTTTTAAACTACTTTTATATAAAATTAATAAAACGTGATTTTAGATGGATTAAACCTGTGAAAAATTCTTGGACAAGTTTTTGAAACATTTAACTGATTGTTCTCAAACTTTAAAAATTTGTAACCAAATACTAGAACTTCAATAAATAGATGTTATAAATTTTATTATTCCTATAAGATGCTATATATATTTTTAAATAATCTCATTATAGATTCTAATCATATTTGTTCTTTTTAGCACGATACCTCAAACCATCTAATCTCTCCTTAATTTATAAATAGAAGAATAATACACTTCAATTTACTCGAGCCCAAATCTTCTTACATTGACAACCATATCCATACAAATTGAGTATATGTTATTATATAATATAGATTGACAGTTGTTATAAAAATTGATATATAAATAACTAAATATTTCATATAAATAAAATTTAAAACTAATAGCGTGACAAGTTCACCAAAAATTGACTGATAGGATTTGTGATTAGGGAGGGGACAGACAACAGAGAAAGGATATGTTTTTTATTTAATTATATTAACACCACAAAAATTGAATGACCAATATGTTATTTATATAAAAAAATTATTTTTTATATATTTTTTTATTTTTAAGACTGGCATGTTAGAGTGACATCATATTAAGAAGAAATGTCAGATTCTAGACTTATCAAATTGAAAAAAGGAAATCCCAGACATTAGAGAGCCTAAATTTTAAACTATTTTTGAAAAATTATTCATGTTATAACCTTAAATATATATATATGAAAAAATATAGTGGTAACAACATATACCAACATATTACACTCACCTTTGAATCCCGATATAAAAGGGTAATGGCTGATTGAAGGCTTTGGAACATTTTATACTGTAAACATCGCCAACCAATTCCCTAAGCCCCAACCCCTTCCACTGCCTGTCTGAAAGAGAACAAAAGATGAGACAGCTATTATGGGAAGGGACCAATCATCCAAAAGGCTTTTAATAAATTACACTTTAATTACCTGAATATTCAGCTTTCTATATGTTGAATTATCAGAAACAAAGCTCTTCTATTCTCCCCCAATCACCCAAAAATCAAGAGGCACCAATGGCCTACACTCACTGACCAACTTATATATTAATTTCTCAAAAATCATGCACCAGTGAAGAGATTCTATGAGCCTTCCTTGGTTTAAAACCGCACATTCTTCTCCTACGTTTCCATTTGTGTGGTGAAATATTTAAGTTTGATGAAGGTGGTGCGGCAAGAACCGGTTGGCCGAAAACGAGGGGAAAATCAATTAGCTACTGATCAAAGTGAATGACACTGTACCCTATCGGGGAGATTCCTAGGCATTGGTAGTGCAGTAACATATCTCTGGGGGAAGAATTTGTGAGAACTAGTAATTGCATAAGATGACGAGGTTTCAGCCCCGTCACCTTGCCCCCGGCTATGGAACTTGGCAAAACGATTGATGACAGAAACCTTCTCTAGATCCTGACATTCTATTCTTAAGTCCAAGATTGAGGCTCTCTTGTCCAGACTGCATGACAAAGACGAAACATTAGAAAACCATATGTTAGATGTTACCGAACTTCTTAGTTTTCGACAAATAGCTTTGCCCGCAACTCGAAAATGGAAAATGGGGGTAAAATCATTCAAATATATGAAAAAAGTTGAGGTAAAAAACAAACACACTACTATTAGACACAGACACCCGAGTCAGGATAAAACAAGAGCTTAGGGTAAAACAAATAATGGGGCCAATATCGGGCAACCAAACAAACTAAAAATCTAAAACAAATGAATAGAGGTTCAGTCTAGACCCAAATAAAATCTTCCAACAAAATGCAAATCAAAGAAAAATAAGAATAAAAAGCCTCTGTATAGTATATGAAATGATGCATCCCTCCTACAAAGTCAAATAAAATACTCAATTGCAAAGTAATAGCAGTTTGCATCCTCTGCCTCCACTACAAAATCAGCTCCTGTGGTTTTAATAGAAATGGGAACATATAATTATATGATAAATTAGAAATTCGTATCAGCCCAGACTTTTCAACAGGCAGAATGCGTCTTAATCTAAAATCCAACGGACAATTGAGCCTGTGCTGGGGAAACTACCGAGTATAAAAAAAAAAAAGGACAACTAATGCCATCCATGGATGTGACAAGTAAACCCTTCCGTGTGAGACAACAATATAATTAAATTTAATGGTTGGTCTGAGAAGTTCTGACCACAACATTTAACGTCAAGCTTAGTAAACAACATGAAGGGTTCATATTAATATCAGTGTTGCAAAAGATTAACAGGAGATATTATGCATAAAAGATTGGTAAAAACTAGATGTGACTTACCTCTGTAAATAATTCTCCAGCTTCTTTGTCCTGACAATAATCTCTTCTGCAACCTTTAAGATGGACTCATTTTTCTCCTCCTTAAGCTTTTCAGAGAGGCTAACAGCAAATTAACAACAAAAGAATCATCACAAAGATAGTTGATATGACAAACAATAATGCCCTCAGATGAGAGCTGGTAAAAACAGTATTCAAATATTTCAAATAAAATTAACATGTTCTTACATGCATCCACCGTCAGGAGGATCAGCTGTATCACTTTCAGGGACATATGATGTGCAGCATGCATCTCCTAAAACTGATCTGGCAACAAAATAGGCCACAGTCTCATGGTTTTCGCTAGCATCTGTAGAAAAAACTACTCTTGGAGGAGCACAAAGTAGTTGTTGCATAAGCTGTGTTGTCAATATAAGCCTTCTTCTCGTTCTAAGCACTGGTGACCATTCTTCAATTGTTTCAGGTTCATCTTCAACCTGCAATTTAGATCAATGTCCTTGAGATGAGAACGGCCGGAGACTCTAAGGAATAACACAAAATAAAAGACAGTTGAACACCAAAGACACCTTCTCGATCAAGCGATTCGCTGCATGCGCCCATTCGGCTTCTGCCACACTGTGGTCAACAAAAAATTTCAACATAATTCCAAAAATGGAAAGGAATAACATAATGACAGCGAGAAAAAGAGAGAAACTATTTTTTTCATATTAGCAATTTATAATTGGAAATGTTTTAGTGCATGTGGTCATTCACATAGATACTGTTAAAAGTAATTACATCAAATTGAACACATCTCAAATACCTGATGTTCTGAGGCTTTTGAGAACCTTGTGTCACTTCTCTATGCCATGATAGAAGCTCAAATGTCATACTTTTACGCTTCTTTGCTCTGACAACAACCAAACTCTGATTTGTGAGATCAGGACACAGAGAGTGGGGGGAGAAATGATCACTTGCTACGGGCAACAGGTTTGAGCTTTGCTGGGCATTATCCAACTGAGTAGCAGCAGCAGCAGCAGCATTAACCTGCTCACTTGAATGAAGAGGATGCAAGCCGTCAGGAGGTCTACCAACAGTAAATATTTTTTCTGTAGCCTTCATCATGGCAAGTTTCTGAGCATCGTATACAGGCATCATTTGCCCATTTTTGAACATCCCATACCGATCAAACCAAGACGGAGCCATCTGGGGACTGATCTGAGAGTGTTCACCCTTGAGAACAGCAGCTGGATTATTAGCATTGGGGAAATGCTGGGAATCATTCTGAGAAGATGCCAGCATATCACTAGAAGATAACTGTCTTTTGTTGTCATCTCCAGTGTTCGATGAAAAGCTTGGCATCTTAGAATTTCCAGAAGGATCTGATAAAAAGTTAACTGCAGCATCTCCCATCACAGTACCGGATCCATAAGATTGTTCCTCCTGACCATGGGAACCAACCAGCTGAGCATCCAAACCAGAGTCTGGACCTTTAAATCTTTTGACACTCCTATTACTCGGATCAATCTCTACGTTTTCCAAGGCCTGCACCTGATGCAACAATAAATTATTCTGGTTTGTAGCATTATTCGGTCTTAAAGAACGGCCAAAAGCTTCAATATCTCTTTGCATGGCTGCAAGATTTTGGCTGGCATCGTTCTCTCGCAATACCTGCTGGGCGTTTGCAGGTGGCTTTTCTCCAACAAAGCTTTGCGGTTTAGCACAGTCTGCAGGGAACTCAGATCGACCACTACCTACTACCTGGGCAATTTGATCATCTAGCTTTTTTGATCCAGGATGAGATGCTTCGGACTTAATATTTGACTGATGATTAGGCTTAAACAAATTTTGTGAGGCCAGAGCACTCTGAGCTCCTAATAGATGTTGTGGGGCTGAGACACTTGCATGTAAATTAGGCATATTTTTTGTAAAGGCACCTTGTGAAGATTCAGATGTAGTAGAAGGTAAAGAAGCCTCCAAGACTGGAAAATGCTGGTCTGGATCCCTTGCATTGTTTTTGTTGCTACTACTAGGCCAAGAAGCCTCTGAAGAAGCAAGATTCTCACCAGGAGCAGTTTTCGGCATGCAAGGTGCTGATTTCCTTCCTTGACTAGCTTGAGCTCTCACAGAAGAATCATTAGTCTGCTTCATCTGAGATGCCAAAACACCAAAAGGTGCATTGACATATTCCTTTGGTGTTCCTTGACTGCCAACACTACTGACGTGCTGGCTTTGGAGATGACTTTTTGAATGAGGATTGTAAGAGGTAAAACCTGCAGAAACATTGGCCTCCATCGTATTTTGTGAGGCTTTGTTGCTGGTTTGACCAGAGACACTTGAAACATTACTCCTATCTCCATGGGAGGCTCCATGAGTTGAGGACTGAACAGAAGCAATAGTATCCAACCATGTATGACCTTTCGTTCCTTCCTCAGAAGAGCCGTGAACTAAATTTAGAGAATTAACTCCTTGTGGGAAACTCTGCAATGAAATTGCACGATCTGGAATAGTAAACTTTTGGGATGGGGGCCCTAGTTGTAAACCAAAACCTTGAGAAGCAATAGGCCTACTATGCTGAAACTGACCCACTGATCCATCAGAAGTTTCTGCATCAGGCATTTCAGATGATTGATTGTGTTCAGAAGAGCTTAAGCGTGTTGCAGTACCATGCTCCTTTCGCGGATCAGCCTTTTGAAAAAGCTCCAGTATATTTTGACTGCAAACATTGAGAAGATTCAGAGCTCAATAGAATGTAAATAAGTAAACCAGCACCAAAATAATACAAGGAAAGCAGATGTTCAGGGTTACCAAATCAAAATTAGATTTCAAATATTAATACAATGATGCTAGGTTTTTATTCAATACTTTTAAAAACCCAAAAGCTTTTTTCTTTTCTTTTTTTTTATCAGCAGAAGGAATTTTTAATAGCCAAGTTTGCATCAACAAAAAAAAAGGGCCAGGAATTCCTTTCTTTGTTTTGGTCGGAAGAAAAGCTATGAATTCAGGTCAAGCTAAAAAATTGAGAAGTGCAACAGTTGAACTACCTTGTTGGAGATGTCTTCTTTGGCACAAAACCACCAAAAGATCTGTCAGGTGCAGAACCAGGATTTGAACTTTTTGAGGGTATCTTGTCTACTTTAAGGCCAGGAAAACAACCCTAATATACAGAAAAAGAAAGTTAATATACAACTATTTTGTCTTCCGAAGGCTAAGTTATTCCAAAAAGATAAAGGAAAGTTCATCACAGATAAAGACAGAGAAAAAGAGTAGGCAAATTGCACACTATTTACATATATGACCAAACAAATAAAATAACCTTCTCAACTTCTGTAGCCTCTCCACCAGCATGACCAGTTAATTGTGACTGCCCAGAGTTTCCCTTGTCATGACCCTTCAATCCTTGAGAAACGTGTTGGGATGTTGCTCGTGAATGTGCAACACTTTTAGTTCCATAAGAAGGTTCGATCTCAACATCTAAATCCCCCATAGGATGATACTGAAACTTACGGGTCACAGAAGGTTTATGACTAATATGAGCAGATGACTTCTGTTTTCCTCCTCGTAAATCATTTACATCCAGCCAAACATTGTCTCTCGCACCACCAGTGGAAGTATATTGTGGTAAGTTGGAGCAAAAACTGTCATTAGAAGTTTCTTTGACATTGAGATCCCCTGAAACATTTACTCCAGATGCTCCCTTGTCCAAGCAATTATTTCCAGATGAATCCAAATTTTCAGGGCTCCTTTCCTGAATTTGCTGATATTCTACTGGACCCCTGCTTAGTCCACGGTTAACTTGAGAATCAATGCTTTTCCAGAGATGAAGATTACGACTGTTTGGAAGTTGTTGGCTGCTTTCCTTGGTGACCCTTGTGGTTCTTTTATCTGTAATTTCAGCAAAATTATCCAGATCAGAGGCTTCCCCATTCACCTGTAGGCTTCCCAAGCCAGAATTCACATTCCCTGATTTAATATTTGTAAGATCAAAACCAGAACTATGACCTCTCTCCTTATACATAGCACCTCTCTGATCACTATTCTGAGAAGGTTGCAAGGACCTTTGAATATCCTTACTTTTTGATATGGTACCAACACCATGTGATGCAGAATCAATGGAGTTCCAACCATTTGGTTCATTCTGTGGCTGACCATGAGGACTATGTATGGCCAATCCTTGTTGGTGACCTGAAATACTGTTTGCAGTAACTTGCATACCGGGAGAGTGAGAAGCATTTCCTAAGAATTCAGCACTTTCAGCTACGTGCTTTCGTAAAGAACTGCAATTTAGCCGTTTGCTACTGTCTTCTGTTAACTCTTTAACAAATCTCTGAGACATGGGAGAAGGTTTAGAGTTCAGTGTTGAGGCAGGCGGAAAATTGTTATCAGCCCAAGCAGATTCCTGTTTGCTGCCATAGTTGACAATTGATGAAGGCATGTTACCACTTGTAGGTTCATTATGCTGCATGCCTAAACCACTCCACTCTTCCTGTATCCCAATATCGTTACTAGAGGTTTCTGCTACAGCAGACTGCATAAGAGCACTCCAACTTCCACTTTGCAGTGAAGGAAATGCCCCAGAAGAGTCCATACCGTCCAAAACTGAGCCCATATTGGCACTCTTTCCAAACATATCCCACACACTGTCATCTGAACCAAACAATATCTTTTCTTCAGTCGGGTCTAGGGTAGCCACAGCCTGAGGGGGGTCAGCCTGAATCGATGACTTCGTGAGGGATGTTTCTGAGGGACCAGGATGTCCTTGCCTCCCACTAGATTCCTGCATCACTGCATTTTTTGGTAGGATAGTCATTTGCTGCAAATTTTCTGAAAGAAATCCATTATTTAAACCTTGACCAGCTGCAGCACCAAAGACATTTTTACCCTGGTCGCCCTGTCCAGAAACCAAAGACCCATCTTGCAAGCTAACTTGATCTTGGAACATAGCATACTGATTACCTGGAAAGGAATTACTGCTGGCTTGCACCTGCTGCATTAAAGGCTCATCCATTTGGACAGAAGAATATTGATATTGATCTACTATTGGACCACTAGTAGAGATCCCATAAAATGACTGATCAACCTGTCGAGGAACCAAACCCATCAAATGCACCTGGCCTTGCTCAGGGGAAAACAAAAATCCACTAGAGGATCCTTGCATGGCTGGAGTAGGACCATCCGGCAGCCAATTTGCATTTACATTTATGTTCATGTTCTCTGTCTGCCACGAATAATTCGAAGCATTATGGACAGGAACACCATTTATTGGAGCAAGAGAAACACTATCTGATCCCTGTTTTACAACAGAGGAAACCTGATTCACAGAACTCAACTGTCTTGCTTCTGGTAGCTGAAACTGTGAGTTTGGAAGTTGCTGCCTCTGTAATTCTTGCATTTTCTTAAGCATGACATGTTGCTGTAACAGCTGCATGTCAGTCCTCTCTGCTTGTTGCCTTGGCAAAGGCTGGATCATGCCATGATGCTGTCCATTAATTTGCTGTTGCCCACCAAAAAAATCAAAATTTACTGGTGATTCAGCAGCATCCAATCTCATTGGATTTTTCTTATGAAGATCAGGGCCCCGAGATGCTGTATCCACTCCCAAAAAGTTCGTTTCATTCTGCCTTGTCTGGAAAGCCTGATGCCCTTGCATATAGCCATTTACATTGGATGATTGATTTTGAGATTGACTTCTGACACTTTCAGGCCTCAGACCTGACTGTGTAAAGTTCAGGCCATGCTGCAGGCTTGAAGACTGACCACTTTGTCCTCTGTCAGCATCAGCTAATGTCAAAAAATATAGTCACGTCAGCTAAACAGTGGTATAGATGCATGTAATAACAATGCACTGTAATCACATCATGGAAACTGTTGCAGCAAAAGCAAGCAGAAACTAAACGATCAAGATATCTTGATTATTACCTAATTGATGTAAACTGAAATTCTTCAAACTGGAAACAAGATGTCCGCCAACTTGTCTCTGGCTTCCAACCCACTGATTGTTATTTAAGCCAGACCAGGTACCATCAAAGACCTGTGAGTGATGCTGGCCCTGAGACAAACTCTCTCCTCCAAGGAAATTATGGATCCTGTCTCCAACTTCGTTGCCAGGCATAGATAATCCAAGCCAAAAACACAGCGGCTAAAGCTTTGTGAGAAGAAAATTAGTGCCTACAAGAAATAAGAATCAAGTTAAAGATTTACATGCCTGCGATTCCATACCAAGCACACAATCATGTGAATCCTTCTCTAAATCCAATTTGTAACTAGAAACAAACCTCTTCTTTAACATTTAAACATTCACCCCAATAGCCATGTTTCAAAACTCAACCTTATCCTGCATGCATAAAATCAAATATATGATCTCATGGAAACAGAAATTAAATCATCTATCCCATAATGAGAATTGTCCCACCATTCTTTCTTCTTCTATAGGGAAGGTGTGGTAACAAGTAAAAAAAAAAACAGCATCAAGAAACAAATAAAATAACAGCATAGCCCAAAAAAATAATATGCTTCAATACATCTTTTAGGGTACAACATATCATGATACTTGTAACAAAGTAAAAAACCTTTCACCTTATGCAACCAATTTTACTCGACAAAACGAATGGACAAGGACTTTCTATTATTTCTACAAATTTACATCTATTGGTTCTTGAGCAATGAAATTATAGTTTAAGAAGGACTTTCTATTACTCCACAAAAGGGATGAACAGTGCATCCAGATAATGTAGTTTAAGAAGGTTCTTTCTTTGGGTAGTTATCTTTTGAAATTATATTCCATGGATCATCCCCAAACCCTCTCAAAATTGACTTAACTGTCTTACCATTCCCAAAGGAAACAGTGCATTTCGATCCCCCATGCAATGTCTGTCACCACTAATATTTAGATACAGAATAGACAGGTACGAAAAATTCACCAACAACTTGCAATCACCAAGCTTTCATTGTTGAAGCCTATCTACACGTTTAGAAAATTTTCTTCTAGGAATTAACTTTACACCCCAGCTAACTCTTTAAGGTTTCTAATATCTAGACTCCATAGGTAGCTCATGTTTGAGCATGACGAAACACTCCGTGTCGACCTGTTGCTAATAAAATTTTCCAAATGGAAAAAAGGAACATTTTCTGCATTGGTGGATGAAGAACCATAAACATATTAATTTCTAGTTAACTATGTTGCCCCAGGAAAAAAATAAAAATAAAAACTTCCAATGAACAACGAACAATGTGCACAACTGAAGTGGTTATATACATAACTATTGATGGATTTATGGCCTCAGAACAAAGTTCACAGCTTGACAGGAAAAGGATAGACATTATGCTTCAGCTTTTGAGCTCAAAGGCGGCGCTGCCCCAGCAGACTATACAACTCTTGGAGGTTAAGATGTAACACCATAGATTTACAATGGCTTTCACCTTAGCAATTACAAAAGAGAATCCAGTTCTTGAAAAAAATAAAGGGACAAAAGCTAAAACATTTACTAGCTATTGAAGAGTAGTTTCTTGATGGTGAGATGAACTTTAACTCCTTGACTCAAGCTAAGAACCTAAATAACAGCTATGCTTCAACCTACGTATGAAGAGCTAGCATGAAACACTATCATAAATTCCTATCAAAACAAACATTTTGGCAACCGAATAAAGAATACAAGGCAAGCAAGAAGAACCAAAGTAAAGAAACCTCACCCACAAAAGTGAATAACCATGCATTATCCACAAAGAAGACACCCATGTGAATAACCACATAACCTTTTTGTATAAAAACTCAGTCTTTCTGCAATCGAGCATAAAATTCAAATACAAAACCCTAAACCCTCTAATGAAGCTTGACATCCTCCTCTACTAAACTACTACAAATGTTTGTACTGCCATTGACATCCTCCAAAAAACTTCACAAATATTTACACTGCCATTCAGATTTTCATTCAGCCATGGTCCCTTGCATTATCAATGCAAATTACAATATATTAACCCAACCAAGAAAAATGAGAAGAAATTGTGGATATAAATTGTTCTTATACACATTCCCGAATGCCCTACAAGAAATTCCACGCTCCATAGCATATTGATAGTAAATCTATCTACGGGAGTTTACTATGAATTCATCATATGTGGCAAGCTGTTGAACTGGAACCAAATATTTAAAGTTTCTTATTATCTAACTAGAGAAATCTAATGATTGTTTTTCTTTGTTTTCCTGTCAATTATGTAGAGTCCTCATTTACATGAAACACGAACTTCTTACTGGTGAAACTTAATTAAAGCAATTTACCGTATGAGACGTTGGCAACAAACCAGATAAATAGATATAAGGACAGCAAAAACCTAGTAATTTAAAACCAAGTGAAACAAAAAAAAAAAAAAATAGGCGACCTCCCATTTGCAAAAATGGGAATAACAAAAAGAAAAGAGTTAAAGCAAAGCACCAACCACAAGTGAAGTGAAAACGCTAATCCACAAGTAATTAGAAATGAAGGAACGAAATTAAAGATGAAAACCAAAACTTAGCATGAAAGCTTATAACCTTCCAAAGAGCAGGAATAAAAGAACTACTATAGCTTTTGCTTAATTGAAGTTTGCAATTCCTCAGGATAAAGGTCCCGGCATCCTCCATTTTCTCGGCAACCAAACAGATGTAAAACTAACAAATTAAACATAAATCTCACATTTTTAATCAAGACGATAAATATCAAGAAGACATCAAGCAATTTCCAACCTAAATAAAATGACACTACAAATAACATTACCGCTCCCAACCCTAGAACATCAGAGCCCAAGCATAAATTAAGCGTCCCAAAACTTAACAAAAAAAATTGTAGGATAAAAAAAAAAGACATTAGGGTTCGTAGAGAAAGAAAGATGAGATGTGAACTTACAGTGACATAGAGAAGCCTTCGAAATGGAGCTTGAAAAAACGATCCATAAAGAGTGTCAAATTTTTGGGGGAAAAAAAGTTAGGGTTCGAATCCGAAATGCGATTTTAGAGAGAGAAATTAAATTAGCTCGAAGAGAGAGAGAAATAGTGCAAAAATTTCAACGAAGAGAAGAACAAAAATGAGGCTCGGATCCGAAGGTAAGGTTTGGAAAAACGAATCTGAGGGTTCGGACACGTGGAGAACAATCAGTGCCCCCAAGCTTGAAGATGTTTATGTTTTGGCCGTCTGATTTTCATAAAAGCTTTAATACTTTTTTGGGTTAAGGTTATTTCCATCAAAAGTCCTCAAACTTTTATTCAGATTCTAAATTGATTCATAAACTTGGTCTAACCTCAAACTGTATCCCTCTACTTTATTAGAATTGAAAAAGTTGATCCTTCATACTTTAATTTGTCGAAATTTATTTCTCATTTTCTTGTACTTTACAAAACTCAGCTGTTAATCCAACTCAATAACACCATTAAACTTTGTTGTTAAATCATTAACTTAAAAATAAGTATTCAAGCCATTTATATGCGAAGAATTGGTGAAAAACAATAATTCAATAATTTATATGTAATAATTTATTAAAAATCACCGATTTGAGTTCATGATTTTACCGATATCTAGTCTAACTTCTCTATTTTCTTTTAGGATTAAATTCTAAAAAATTAAAATAACGAGACTAACATCTTTTTTTTGTAAAGGAGAGGGATGAAATTCATAATAGAACTCGTAAAATGTATGTAGAGATCTAGTGTCTTTAGTGTAGTTAAATCATCAAATACACTTGTAATTTTTTTAAAAAAATTGGTTTAATGAAAATTCGATCATTCACAATAATATCTTTTGTATTATATCCTTAACGAGTTTTACATGCGAACCAAAATATAAAGAAAATATTAGCTCACTGAGTATCTAATGTTTAACTAATATTAAGTTGCATTATGTGGTTGGATTATAATGACAATACATCGAACAGGACCCAAGTAGAATAAATCCTAGATTCATTTAAGGATTTATTCACTTGTGATGTTCTTAGCGTGGCTTATCTCAATCTTGAGTAGGTAACGGACTATGTGTGTGCGACTCATATAATTTGATATATTGAAAGCCCGAGTTCAATTGGTAATAGAGTCAAAAGCTAGTACTTTGATATACGACTTCTATATGACATAATTTCACCTACAATAGCAAAATTAATAGCCCAATAAAGGGTAAATGATATATTCTCATCGACATTACATGATAGATGGAAAAGTAACGTGGTCATGTGTCATTTGTTTAGGAAGAATGATTTAATTACTATGTGTTAGTAATAAACTTTTTCATGAAGGAATATGTAATGGTTACCATGAGATAGACTAGAATCATATTGGGTGAACGGATTTAACCCAAAGAGATTAAAGATATACTATGAGAGTAACACATATATGATAAGGTCATTGGATAAGCACTTGATTAAAGTAGTTTTTGTAATGGTATATAATAAGGGAGAGCTTAATCATGGTACCATAATGAAATGACCCAATGACTAAATAATATTGTATTTAATAGATGAAAAATTCAAAACTTAGTTACAAATTATTTGAGCCTTAATTATATATGTGGCACCCAAAACTCGACCGAGATAGTCCGACCCGAATTTCAAACGTCACATTAGTAACCGAAGTGACTCTCCAATCAACGATCACCAATCACACCTCACAAATAATTAATCATTATATAAAAAAATCCTAAAATCGTACTTCTCTAATTAAAATTATCACATATTTAATGGACATTCTTTAGACATACAATACTTTCACAAACATACTTCGCATGCATCAATCAAGTTCACTTGACTATTTGTAGAGTTAACCAACACATAAGGCAACAGGCAATGTGAAATACACACAATGTAAAACAATTTAGTTCTTGCGAGCTCCTAATGTCTAACGTTTTTAGGCTCGTAGGTTGGCAAGGTTCGCACCTTGTGAACTCTAACGTTTCACCTACCACTTCGCAGATGGCATTTGGCGAACCCTACAAAGTCCGTTTTGCGAACACCCACTAGGAAGAAAACATGCGAACCTTTTTTAGTAAAACAATCCATTGAACATATAATTGGCAGTCTGTCTCATGTACAGTCTATCCGCCAACACCATTTTCTCACGCGGACCCTATACTGGCAAACTTTGTCCCTCGCATATTCATTTTTACTTTAAAACTTATTTAATGTTTCTACATGACAACTCTTTATCATTTTACAAAACCTTTACTCTTACGAGCCCTAACATGTTTTTGCCTACTCATTCATTCATCAATTAGACAGTTCGCATGCATCAATAATTTCACACAACAAGTCAAATTTTATCTCTCATGCATACCAAGCATCAAATTGTTTCAAACATACTTAAACAATTTAGGACTTACCTCAATGTTCGACAAGCTCTTCCAACTGTATTTATGATATATGCACGGATGGGGTGAAATTTATTAAATTTCATTCACCGAAGATGTCAAATTTTAAGTTTGAGAAATCAGCATACTTGCGACAACTTTTTAGATAGGATCCAGGCATTTCTGGGTTGAAATGTCTTCATGGCATTCGAAGATGTATCTCTTAGCTTGAAAACACATTTGAATCACTCGATTTTGGGTCGGAGCTCAAGTTATGACTGTTTTAGTGAAGACTACGTGAATAGAATTTCTAGACGGGATTTACAAGTTTCGGGCTTTTAATTCGATTTTAAATCATATTGAGTTCGGATTATATGCTGAAATTTTATTATATATGAGCTGAATATTATATTTATCAGCTCTTATTATTTTATTATTTTATTATTTTATTATTCTGAATTTTTAACAATTATTAAGTAGTTTAAGTTATTTAGGAGTTTTATGTCAACATGAAAGTTTAGTTTAAAACTACTTATTGTTTAGATCAATTAGAGTTCTAGTATACTTAAGAGTTTTATTTAGATTTATTTAGTTAGCCTATATACAAGCATTTGCATCGTACACAAATCATTCAATTCATTATTATTCAACTTCTCTTTTGAGTTAATAAATTCTCTTTGAGTTTTTCTTTCAAGAATTTTTCTTGAGTTTTTTTTTTTAAATAATTTTAACAATCTTTTTAGATTGTAAGGATTATTTTTAATCTTTTTCTTTCTAAGTTTTCTTTCTTAGAAAGGAAATTAGAGCCGCTTGAAAGGAGTTGTGGATTCTTCTTGTTTCTAAGGCTTCTTAGGACTTCAACATGCCACGTTTCATCTTTTCCATCTATTGAGTTTATTTTCTTCTTTATTATTATAATATATTATTTCATTTTTCTATTTTATTCATCTTATTTATATATTTTTAATTGTTCTCTTTATTTTTTTATCTGAATTGGATTCGTTTATGTTTCAGGTTGTGTCAGAATCCAAGTTTCTTTTTGAATGTCTAGAGCCCTAAGTCAAATCTGTGACTTGAACAAACTTTACGATCCTCTTCCGCATTCATATACATCATTCCGTATCAATTTACGTGTTAGTCAAAAAATGAAACGTACAAGCTATCACGCCTTCACAATTTAAGTAGTCAAACATTCATCCAACAACTTATAAAATTTAAAAAAAAATTTAAACAATTTGTAATGTCCATTTACAACCCATTAAATTTATTTAAAATCTAAATCTAAATCTAATATAATCCATTGGAATAATCCACATTGCCTTCGTTATTTGGGGTTGAAAAACACGTCAACATACTCAAAAAATTACTTTGCGGTGGGTCACTTGGAATATTCACTTTGCCACTTTTCCAGCAAGCTATTTTTCTACAAAGTACATATAAGGAGCGTGAGCTTATTGAAGCTCAGTGAGTGCTCACAATATACCACAATTGAATACACTAACCTAACACACGATATTAAATAGTTTGCATACATTCTCATATGGTCATAACATGTAAATAAGCGGTTCACATAACCTTTAAGAAACCTAATAACATATTGTCACTTAGAATCATGTATTTAGTATAATATATATCATACTCATAACGCATTATACTGATATATTGGTAATTTGTGACGGTGAAACATAATTATAAATCATATGCATTAGATAAACGAATCTCCAAACACATCAAATGACCGAAAGAATCTTGCGCTATCTCCAATAAGTGTAGCACGAGTGCTAACACTCTTCAAACACACCACACTATCTTCAGTGAATGGAGCTAAGCTCTACATTCCCTTGTCTCACCAATTCTATCTTCAGGTCACAATTTCTTACCACAACAATAAAAGGTGAGTACTCACAATCCTATGGCATGCCAATGATATCCAACAGTTTCAAGGGTTCACAACTCCAACATATCACTTTAACACATTCACAGTTGGCAATTAATATAGCTCGCAGTTCAGTAGAGCTCATAAAATAACACAGTTTACAGTGTATAACTCGTATTACACATAACTTGTATACACATAGCTCGCATGCAACATGATTCACATATAGTATAGCTTGCATGTAATTGTTCGCATATAGCATAAATTGCACAATAACATAGCTCGCGTAAATACAACACAGTTTGCATAATCATAGCAGAGCTCACATAGTATAGTTCACATGTTATCATAGCTTACATAGACAGAAACACTTACTCTAAGAACTTAGGATAGGTGTTTAGACTACCTAATGTAACAGCTCAATTTTTAGTAGTGTTGAAAACAGTGGTTCGAGACCACTAAATCCAATGAGTGAGTTCAAAAATTTTATTATTTAGTAATTATGAGTAAAATGTAATTTTAGGAGAATTTTTGAATTAGTAATTTGTGTTTTAGAAAAAAAATTATTAAGTTAAGTGGTTTCAAAAATGAGGTATTGAGACCTCAATTTCAAAAACCAAGCCATAAATATTTTTATAAATATTTACGGAGTGTCATTGAGTTAGTATTAAAGTTTCGTTAGAAAATTTTAACGTTTTGATTAATTAATTAAAAAGGAATAAATTGAAAATGATGCAAAACTTGTTAATTAAAGAAATAATGATTAAATAACTCAAGTGATAAATAAGGAAGGACTAAAAGGGAAAATTAGCTCAAAGATGATGGCTGAGGCAGTATTAGTAAGGAATAAAATCAAGAAATTAGGTGAAATAAGGGTAAAATTGGAAATTTTGTAAAATTAAATAAATAAAACAACAATTAAAAGAAATCTAAACAATTCTTCATGAATTTTCAGCCAAAAACACCAAAGAAGAGTCCCTCTAAGCTGATTTTTCATGTTTTTGCTACAAATCAAGAGCTTGTAGATAATCATGAAAAAGGGAAATTAGCAGAATAGTATCTGAGCTATTACAAATTCTACAAATCTACCCCAAATAAGTTCGTATGGTTAAACTTTAACATTATATATTAAATTGATGAATGATACTATGTATATATTCATATCTATTATTGACAGAAAAATATTGTGGAAATTATGAAATCGAATTGAGTGTTCAAAACAAATGGAATGTGTGATTTAGTACAATCGTTCTGTGGCAAAAAACGGCAAAGGAAGAATTGACAGCAAAATTACCCAAGTAAACCGAGTTTCAGCATTTGTTGCAAACTTTCGAGTTTACTTTCCGTTTAGCTCTCACGAGCTTCTATGTAACCCGTATAAGTTTCAGTTCAACCTTAATGGGTTTTCGTTCAGCTCTATTGAGCTTCTGTTTAACCCTTATGGGTTTCCGTTCAGCTCTTATGAGCTTCCGTTCAACCCTTACGGGTTTCCTTTTAGCACTTATGTGCTTCTGTGCAGCCTTCGGGCTTCCGTCTACGATGTACTCATATCTGTAAGACGTTCTCCGATTTAACAATAGTTGGTAAGTGACATTTGGAATTAATGATTGAAGATTTAAAGTTATTATTGACAATGATCTGAAATAAGTGAATTCATCGATTGAAGTTGTGTTTGGCAGAAATTGTATATTGACTATTTTATTTGAATAAATTGTTATAGTATTTTCGGTAAGATTTATGTTTAAAACCAACGAACTTACTAAGCTTTTTTAAGCTTACTTGTGTTGTTTAATGTTCTTTGTAGACTTTTGAGAAGTCGGAAGATCGGATCAGCATACCGGATCACACTATCCAACTTGCTCTGGTAGAATTTACTATACATACTATGGTTTATATAGCATGTATTAGGATTGGAATGGTTTTAAGTAAAGTTGGTTTGTATAAATATTAGGAGTTACACTTTGTTTATGTTTTTTGTCAAATTATATATGTATGGACTAATCATGCATAAGGTGTGTTTAAAGTGATTTAATGATAGTTAATCAAAAAAGCTTATTGAGGTATGGTTGTAGTTTGAAAATTTGGTTAAGTATACAAATATGTATACATGAATAACTTGGTAAGTTTAGATATTGAATATAAGTGATGATATGTTAGATATAAAGCTTGATTTTTGGCTTGAATGGAAGGTATTGTTATGATATGTGAGTATGGAAATGGTTATGCATAGGTTGATACTAAAATTGGGTGAGAAAAATGGCCTTAAAATGACTTATGTTCATCCGCAATGGCGTGTGTCTCAGCCGTGTGTGACACACGACCTGACACATAGGCGTGTGGTTTGGCCGTGTGTCCCTTGCACCATAAAATTTTAAAACAGAATGCTCAGGTCTATGTACACGGCCTATCACACGGGCGTGTGGTTAGCCCTATGACCCAAGTCAAAGAGTTAAACGGGTAAGAAAACGGGCTAAAACACGACCGTGTGCCTCACATCGATGCCCACACGGCTTAAGACATGGGCGTGTTTTGCTCACACGGCCGGCCACATGGGTGTGTGTCCCTTGATCCTAAGAAAATATTTTAAAATTTTGGGAAAAGTTTCTTGAGTATTCGGTTTAGTCTCGATTCACTTCTAAGGTATATATTGGGCCTCGATGGCTCATATAAGGGACAATATGAGTGTTTATGATCGGTTCTTAATATGTATATTAAATGTTATAAAATGTTCTCATTAATCCATAAAGTTCGATAATGCTTTGTAACCCTGTTTTGGCGACAGATAAGGGTTAAGGGTGTTACATTTATTGGTGTTAGAGCTCGGTTTAGTCGATTCTCAGAATGAATGTAGTATGTAAAATGTCTACAAATATATGCCATATAAATCTATGATAGTGTGATGTGTATGATCCGATCTAACCCTTATTTTTCTTATAGATTGTAAAGATATCAGATAGATCCAAACATGCTGAACATGATGAGGCCAATAGTAGAGTACAAACATCTGAACATGAGACAAGTAGTAATGTCCCAATTCCTCATGCTGAAGAGCAAGAATTTAAAAATATGTTCTTTGAGTTTATGAATCAATTGTTTATTGAGTTTATGCAATAAAGAAACCTGGCTTAGCAACCTCCTCCCCCTACTATACCACCTGTAGAGCCTTCGGTTGCACCTTCGCCTCCTCCGGTGACTAAATTCAGTAAACGTACTTCGATAGAAAAACTTAGAAAGTGTGGGGCCGAAGAATTCAGGGGTAAGTTAGATGATGATCTTGTCAAAGCTGTGTATTGGCTTCAGAACACGATAAGAGTTTTTGAGGAAATGGCATGTTCTCTCGAAGATTATTTGAAATGTGCTATATAGTTACTGAAAGAAGAAGCTTATAACTGGTGGATGATTATAGTGGTTATGGTGCCGAAAGAGAAAATCACTTGGGAATTCTTCCAGAGTGAATTTAAAAAGAAATATGTCGGCAAGAGATATCTGGATAAAAAAAAAGAGGGAATTTTTTTATTTGTGACAAGGGAACCGATCAGTAGCTGAATACGAGAGGGAATTCATATATCTCAGCAGATATGCCTGAGAAATTTTAACAACTGAAGAAGAAATGTGTATTTAATTTGAGGAAGGGTTAAAAGATGAAATCAGAATAATGATCAGGGGTACTGAAATACAGGAATTTGTTGTTCTGTCAGATGGTGATTAAAAGATGGAAGAAGTGTATAATAAAAAAAATGCAACAAGATAGAAGAAATAATGAATCTTACAAAAGAAGCTCCTCCAAATCATTTTCAGCATTTCCGGCTAAAAAGTCTAAAGATGATTTCAGTTGAGCTACCTCAATGCCTGATCGATCAAATAAAAATAAGGCGATTCAATCTGATTTCGGGGTAACTATTAGACCTACAGTTAGTGTGGGCAGTGTATAAAATGCTCCTAGGCTTAAATGTAAATATTGTGGAAAATATCATCCTGGTGAATGTAGAGGCAAAGTAGGGGCTTGTTACAAATGCAAAACCATTGACCATTTCATTTGAGACTGTCTTCAACTGCTAAAAGAAGAGGGAAAAAAAAAGAAAAGCAAGTAGCCACTCCTCAAAGAAGTAAACATTCAGGTCAAAGCAGTGCTACTGAGGCTACTCGTTCGAATGTGAGAGATAAGGTTGTTCAGTTAGAGACTAAAGCACCAGCACGTACTTATGCTATCCGAATGAGAGAATAAGCTACGACACTAGACGTAATAGCTGTTACATTTTATCTTTTTAATGTTACTGTATATGCATTAATTGACCCTGAGTTTACGCATTCTTATGTTTGCACTGTATTAGTAACAGAAAAGAAATTGTTTGTTGAGTCTACTGATTATGATATTCAAGTCACTAATTCATTAGGCCAATGTGTGATAGTTAATCTAGTATGTCAAAATTGTCCACTGAAAGTAAAAGGCTGTGAATTCCCTGCTAATTTGGTGTTGCTACCTTTTCGAGAATTTAATGTTATTCTGGGAATGGATTGGTTAACGAAACAAAAAGCTGTAGTAAATTGTCAAGAGAAATGGATTGATCTAAAAGGTCAGACAGGGGAGTTAATTTCAGTTGAGTCAAAGGATCCGAATAATGTTATTAGAATTATCTCAGCTTATTCTGCTTAGAGATTGTTGCATAAAGGTGATAAATCATTTTTAGCCTACATTCTTGATACTCGGGTTTTGGAATCAAAGTTAGAATAGTTACCAGTTGTTAATGAGTTTGCTGATGTATTTCTTGAGGAATTGTCAAGTTTACCACCTGATCGTGAAGTTGAATTTGTAATTGATGTAATTCTGGGAACAACTCCGATATCAGTAACACCATACCGTATGGCACCAGCTAAGTTAAAGGAGTTAAAGACACAGTTGCATGAGCTATTACACAAAGGGTTCATCAAGCTGAGTATGTCTCCTTGGGGTGCACCTGTCTTATTTGTGAAAAAGAAATACGGTTCTTTGAGACTGTGTATAGACTACAAACAGCTAAACAAGGTTCTTTGCCTCGTATTGACAACTTGTTTGACCAATTAAAAGGTGTTGCAGTATTTTCGAAGATAGACCTCAGATTCGGGTATTATCAGTTGAAGGTTAAAGAGTGTGATGTGGCGAAGACTGCTTTTAGAACTCGGTATGGTAATTATGAGTTTTTGGTAATGCCATTTGGTTTGACTAATGCTCCTACTACTTTCATAGATTTAATGAATCAAATATTTTAACCTTATTTGGATAGATTTGTGGATGTGTTTATTGATGTTATACTAATCTATTCCAAGACAGAATCCGAACATGCACAACACTTGAGAATTATGTTACAGATTTTGAGAGAAAAGCAGTTGTATATAAAGTTTAATAAATGTGAATTATGACTTCATGAGGTTGGATTTCTAGGCCATATTGTATCAGCTAAAATGATTTGAGCGGATCCAAGTAAAGTATCTATAGTGGTGAATTGGAAAACTCTAAAGAATATAACAGAAGTACGAAATTTGTTGGGTTTAGCAGGATATTACCGTCATTTTTTCAAAAAAATTTCAATGATTGTTTCGCCGATGACCCGACTATTACAGAAAAATGTTGAATTTGTGTGGTCTGATAAGTGCCAGTAGAGCTTTGATTAGTTGAAGAAGATGTTGACAGAGGCTCCAATTTTAACTCAGCCAGAATTAGGTGTACCACATGTTATTTATAGTGATGCATTTCTGAATGGATTGGGTTGTGTATTGATGTAGTTAGGAAAAGTAGTGGCTTATGCTTCTCGGCAGTTAAAATCGCATGAGAAGAATGATCCTATACATAATCTCGAGTTGGCTGCAATAGTATTTACTTTGAAGATTTGGAGACATTATTTATATGGCGAGAAGTGTTACGTATTTATGGATCACAAAAGTTTGAAGTATTTAATGACTCAAAAAGAACTAAATTTGAGACAAAGGCGGTGGCTAGAATTACTAAAAGATTATGACCTAGTTATAGACTATCACCCGGGAAAAGCTAATGTGGTTGTGGATGCACTCAGTCGAAATTCATCATTGTTTGCACTTCGAGCGATGAACACTCATTTGTCTCTTAATGAAGATGGTTCTGTATTAGCAGAGTTTAAAGCCAAACCTTTGTTCCTTTAACAAATTCGAGAATTGCAAGATGAGGATCCAAAATTGGTGCTGAAACGATAGATGGTTCGGGATAATTTGAATTCAAAGTATAGCATAGATGATATCGGTATGTTGTATTATCGTAATTGAATTTATGTTCCGAATAATTCAAATTTGAAATATGATATTCTTTCTGAAGCTCACAGTAGCAAGTATTCCATTCATCCAGGTAGTACGAAGATGTATTGTGATTTGAAACTGATGTATTAGTGGCCAGGTATGAAACAAGAAATTTGTGAATTTATAGCAAAATGTTTGATTTGTCAGCAAGTGAAAGCAGAACATCAGGTTCCAACGGGTTTGTTATAACCTGTTATGATTCCTGAGTGGAAATGGGAGCATGTCACGTTGGATTTTGTATCCGGATTACATGTGACTCCGAGAAAGAAAGATTCGATCTAGGTGATTGTTGATAAATTGACTAAGTCAGCATATTTTATTCCAGTCAGAACAGACTTTTCGCTTGAAAAGTTGGCGGAATTGTATATATCAGAGATTGTGAGGTTACATGGGGTTCCGATATCCATTATTTCTGATCGAGACCCGCGATTCACATCAAGATTTTGGAAAAAACTACAAAAAGCTATGGGCACTAAGTTAAATTTCAGTACAACATTTCATCCTCAGACTGACGGACAATCAAAACGAGTAATTTATATTTTGGAAGACATGTTAAGGTGTTGCATACTTGAGTTTAAAAGTAGCTGGGAAAGGTTTTTACCATTAGCTGAATTTGTATATAACAACAGTTATCAATCCAATATATAAATGGCACCGTTTAAAGCTCTTTATGGAAGGAAATGTAAGATTCCATTATATTGGTCTGAATTGAGTGAATCCAAGCTAGTGGGAGTCGATTTGAGCTGAGAATCTGAAAATAAAGTTCGAGTTATCCGGGACAATTTGAAAAATGCTTCTGACCGTCAGAAATTATATGCAGATTTGAAAAGAAAAGAGATAGAATTTGATGTAGGTGATCAAGTATTCTTAAAAGTATCTCCATGGAAGAAGGTTACGGTTCGATAGGAAAAAAAAGTTAAGCCCAAAATTTATCGGGCCATATGCAATTATTGAAAGGATCGGCCCGGTAGTTTATAGATTAGCTTTGCCTCCTAAACTTGAAAAGATTCATAACGTGTTTCATGTATCAATGCTAAGACGATACAGATCTGATCCTTCACATGTGATTTCTCATAGTGAAATTGAGCTAAATCGATATGACATACTTGGAAGAATCGGTAAAGACTTTGGCTAGAGAAATTAAAGAATTACAGAATAAACAAGTACCTTTAGTTAAAGTATTATGGCACCGTCATGGTTTGGAGGAGGCTACTTGGGAAACAGATGAATCGATGAGATCAAAATATCCGAATCTATTTCCAGGTAATAAATTTCAAAGACGAAATTTCTTATAGGAGGAGAGTTGTAACAACCCAATTTTTAGTGGTGTCGGAAATAGCAGTTCGAGACCACTAAATCCAATGAGTGAGTTTGAAAATTTTATTATTTAGTAATTATGAGTAAAATGTGATTTTAGGAGAATTTTTGAATTAGTAATTTGTGTTTTAAAAAAAATTATCAAGTTATGTGGTTTCAAAAACGAGGTATTAAGACCTCGATTTTATAAATCGAGCCGTAAATATTTTTATAAATATTTACGGAGTGCCATTGAGTTAGTATTAAAGTTTCTTTAGAAAATTTTAACGTTTTAATAGTTAATTAATTAAAAAGGACTAAATTGAAAAATGTGCAAAACTTTTTAATTAAAGAAATAATGATTAAATAACTCAATTGATAAATAAGGAAGGACTAAAAGGGAAAATTAGCCCAAAGAGGATGGCTGAGGCGACATTAGCAAGGAAAAATCAGGAAATTAGGTGAAATAAGGGTAAAATTAGAAATTTTGTAAAATTAAATAAATAAAACAACAATTAAAAGAAATCTAGACAATTCTTCATGAATTTTCAGTCAAAAGTGCCATAGAAGAGTCCCTCTAA
Organism: Gossypium longicalyx; assembly: GCA_025698465.1. Lineage (NCBI taxonomy): Eukaryota > Viridiplantae > Streptophyta > Magnoliopsida > Malvales > Malvaceae > Gossypium > Gossypium longicalyx. The sequence continues at coordinate 16,866,832 of CM046996.1, read as the reverse complement.
GCTGGTTTTTTATATTTTTCCTACAAATCAAGAGCCTGTAGATGCTCCTGAAAAAGGGAAATTAGCAAAATAGTCTCTGAGCTACTACAAATTCTACAAATCTACCCCAGGTAAGTTTGTGTGGTTAAACTTTAACATTATATATTAAATTGATGAATGATATTATATATGTATTCATATCTATTGTTGAAAGAAAAATATTGTGGAAATTATGAAATTGAATTGAGTGTTCAAAACAAATTGAACGCGAGATTGACTACAATCGTTCTGTGGCGAAAGACGACAAAGGAAGAATTGATGGCAAAATTACCCAAGTAAACCGAGGTTCAGCATTTGTTGCGAACTTTCGAGTTTACTTTCCGTTTAGCTCTCTCGAGCTTCTATTTAACTCATATAAGTTTCAGTTCAACCCTAATAGGTTTCCGTTTAGCTATATTGAGCTTTTGTTTAACCGTTATGGGTTTCCGTTCAGCTCTTATGAGCTTTCGTTCAACCCTTACGAGTTTCTATTTATCACTTATGTGCTTCTGTGTAGCCTTCGGGCTTCCGTATACGATGTACTCATATTTGCAAGACGTTCTCCGATTTAACAAAAGTTGGTAAGTGACATTTGGAATTAATGATTGAAGATTTAAAGTTATTATTGACAATGATCTGAAATAAGTGAATTCATCAATTAAAGTTGTGTTTGGCAGGAATTGTATATTAAATGTTTTATTTGAATAATTTGTAATAGTATGTTCGATAAAATTTATGTTTAAAACCAACGAACTTACTAAGCTTTTTTAATCTTACTTGCGTTATTTAATGTTTTTTGTAGACTTTGAGAAGCCAGAAGATCAGACCAGCATACTGGATCACACTATCCAACTTGTTTCGATAGATTTTGCTATACGTACTATGGTTTATATGGCATGTATAGGGATTGGAATGGTTTTAAGTTGGTTTGTATAAATATTAGGAGCTAAACTTTGTTTATGTTTTTAGTCAACTTATATATGTATGGACTAATCATGCATGAGGTGTGTTTAAAGTGATTTAATGATAGTTAATCAAAAAGGCTTATTGAGGTATGGTTGTAGTTTGAAAATTTAGTTAAATATACAAATATGTATACATGAATAACTTGGTAAGTTTAGATATTGAATATAAGTGATGATATGTTAGATATAAAGCTTGATTTTTGGCTTGAATGGAAGGTATTGTTGTGATATGTGAGTATGAAAATGGTTATGCATAGGTTGATACTAAAATTGAATGAGAAAAGTGGCTTTAAAATGGCCTATTTTTGTCCACACGGGCGTGTGTCTCAGCCGTGTGTGACACATGGCCTGACACATGGGCGTGTGGTCTGGCCGTTTGTCCCTTGCACCTTAAAATTTCAAAACAGAATCCCCAGGTCTATGTAGACGGCGTATCACACGGGCGTGTGGTTGGCCGTGTGACCCAAGTCAGAGAGTTACACGGGTAAGGACACGGGCTAGGACACGGCCGTGCGCCTTACATCGATGCCCACACGGCCTAAGACATAGGTGTGTCTTGCTCACACGGCCGGCCACACGGGCGTGTGTCCCCTGCTCCTAAGAAAATATTTTAAAATTTTGGGAAAATTGCTTGAGTATCCGGTTTAGTCTCGATTCACTTCTAAGGTATATATTGGGCCTCGAGGGCTCATATAAGGGACAATATGAGTGTTTATGATCGGTTCTTAATATGTATATTAAATGTTATAAAATGTTCATGTGTAATCCGTAAAATCTGGTAATACTTTGTAACCCTGTTCCGGCGACTGATAAGGGTTAATGGTGTTACACCTAAACTCCCCTTATCATGCGAATTGGTGCTTAATTGCAGCACTCAAGACCACTCACCTCTACTATTTCATTACTTGTTGTCGAACCTAGGTTAGCTTTTGCTTGCCTCTGTCTTTGCTCGATGAGGCTTCTCCTTGATTTGTCACTTCGCACACATCAAACACAATACACATGTATTATAATCTCATTATAGATCTTTTGTTTTCTATTTCTTACATAATTTCATCACAAGTTTCACATTTATTCAGCTTGGTCCCTAATATAACAAAGTTAAATAATAAGATAAAAAAACTTTACAATCTAGTCCTTTTCTAATTCTAAGCTTAGAATCTATAAATTGCAAGCCTAATTCTTTAATAAATTAACAATGGCAACTTTCTAAAACTTTGTCAGTTTTAAAAATTGGTAAATGGGCTAGCTAAATCAAGCTTTCGTGACCTCAAATTTATAAAAATTATAAGAAAATCACTTGAATTACATATTCAATTTGTAGCTAAATGTTTTTCAAAGGTTGAAGTGGTTTTGGCTTTAGTAATGTTGGACAGTTGAAGGATGAAGAAAGAAGATGAGCGCTCCATTATTTTTAACTTTTATACTTTAATTAACTTAGATTAATTAGTTTGATCATGTTTTCATTAGTTTTATTATCATTTAATCACATATAATGAAATATGCCATCATCATCCACCAATACTTATTCAAAAATGCTTTTATTACCATTTTGGACCTTTGGCTAATCAATATTTAGGTCCCTAAACCTTTGGCCAATTAAAAACCTATAGTGATTGGACTTGTACTGTTTAGTCCTTAAGCCTAAATTGACTATTTAGTTGAAAAAATTGCTCGACCAATCTTCAATACATTTTTATATTATCCTCGTACATATTTATATTTAATATTTACGAACTCATTAACGAAAATGAGATTTTGGAACCGTATTTTTCGATACCACTAAAAATCAAGTTGTTACACAATTCAAATATCATAATCTCATTTCATAATCAATTCATATATGTCCAATATCACATAGCATGGTTCATACCATATTCCTATAACATATTATATATCAATTATATCATACTCTTTTCTACCATATTCAATTCAGTCCAATTTCTCGACATTCAATATCATTAAGTATTAACCAAATCATGTGACAGTAATAAACTTACCTCAACAAATAGATTAACAACATTCACACATACGTAGATAAGAATATATATATATATATATATAATAATAATAATAATAATAATAATAACATATTGAACTCAAATCATAAAAGTACAAACCGAATCGCAGTTACTAATCAGCGATTCCCGCCTTTCCTTTTCCTCTCGTCGGCTCGACATCGTCTCTAGCTATGTACGATAATACAACAAATAAAAGATATCAACTTTCCTCCAATTCACTTTCAAATATAAAGCCAAGCATATTTTACATTTTTTTAATTTAATCCCTATACTCGGGATATGCATAGCTTTCGATATTTAGCATCAGATCAAAATTTGATTTCATATTATTTCATTAGGGACCCTATACTTTCTATTCCTAGCATAAATTTCATAACAGGTTTTTAGTTTATTCAATTTGGTCCCTAATGTTACAAAGTTAACTATCAAGCTTATTAAGTTTTACAATTTAATCCTTATCATAACCTAAGCTTAATATCTATCAAATTCAAGCCTCATTCATCAATTTCTTAGCAATGACCACTTGGTAAAAACTTAACAATTGAACAAATTAATATATGAGCTAACTAAATCAAGCTCCCATAATCTTAAATCTATAAAAATTACATGAATTTAACTTAGTTACCTTATGAATTTGCTTGACCGAATGCTTGGATAGCGTAAGGTTTTCTTCTTTTATTTTTCTTTTAACTTGGACGACTTGGGAAAGAAGATGATGAGTTTTCATCTCTCTTTCCACTTATTTTGCTATTTATACCTCAATTAAATTTAGATTAAATTTAGTTAATTATAATTATATTAAACTTGTTTGTATTCTATAATTTTAATTACCTTAATTTAAATGGCCATCATCATCATAGTCCACTAACTATAACAAAAAAATGATTTAATTACTATTTTAGTCTTTTGGATAATTACTATCTAGGTTCCTAAGTCTTTTTCTCAATTAAAACTCAATAGCAATTATATTTTTACAATTTAGTCACTGAGCTTTAATTAACAAATTTCTCAGTTAAATTACTAAATTGAACTTCAATGTACTTTTATATTAACTTTGTAAATATTCCTATTTTATATTTACGGATTTGATTTACGGGAATTGGATTCCAAAGCTACGTTTTTTTACACCACTGAAAATCGAATCGTTACACTAGCTGTCAATTTACCGTTGAATGTATGTTCATATTTGATATGGAGCATTTTTAAAAAAACGTTAATAGGATTGTAAACATGTGTGTACCTACTAAATGGACTAGTTTGGATCTAATATGTTTTAAAAACCAATGTTGTAAGAACCAGATTAGTGGTCGAATTAGTCATAGAGCTAAACAAAACTCAATTCGACTCGAGAATTTTTTTAAAATTTCGAGTTTTTCAATTTGTATAATGAACTCGAATAAGTAAAATATTTTTTCGAGCTCGAGTCAAGTTGAATATTTACAGCTCGAAAATCTAAATAAATTGAAAAACAAATGAGTGTAAATACCTATTAGGTCCTAGTCAATCTAAAAAATTAAGCAAACTAATCTCTCTAAAAAGTTACAAAAAATCAAAACAATATTTAAGAAATTAAAAAAATCCAAAAATTTATAAAAAATATAAAATATTAAATTAAATTTTTTTAAATAAATAAAAAAATTTAAATTTTAAACTCTTGAACAAGTAAATTATCAAATCAAGTATATTATTTTTCTATTATTTTGACTTGAAGTGGTTTTGTAACAACCCGATAGCCACCGGGTGTTAGAAAATGCATTTTTGAGTCTGTTTTCGTAAATCAAATTCGTAAATATTTATTATAAATATTTACGAAGTTAGTTTCGTGGTTAATTAGGTTTTGGTTAGGTGAATTTGCATGAATTAAGAGTAATTAGGTAAAAAGACTAAATTGTATAGAGGGTAAAAGTTAAATTATAGATTAAAAAAATTAAAGGGACCAAAGAAACAATTATGTTATTGCCTTTAAATGAGGCCGCATAAGGATGAAAATATTATAAAATTTTAAGTTAAAAAATATAAATTATAATATTTACCTTAAGAATTAAATATATATTATATTATATTATATCATAATAAAACAAAAAAATAAAGAATGAATAAATAAATAAAAAAGATAAAGAAAAAAGAACAAACGAAACAGAAGGGAAAAAGAAAGAAAATGAGAAAGATCAAAGTTAAGGTTTCAAAGTTTCAAGCTCAATTGGTTAGTTAATTTAATTATTTTTTATAATTTTTATGTTTTTGGAATTTCAATGTTAAATACTACTTGACCTATGCCGAAATTTTAGAAATTATTGAGCTTTTAGGTGTTATTAATGTTGAATAATTTTAGTATTGGGGATTAAATTGATAGGTTTTTAAGCTAGAAATGAAAAATGATTGAATTGTAAAATAAATTGTAAATTTTGAGTAATAGAGACTAAATTGTGAAAAATTTTAAATTTAGGGATTTAGTTGAAATTTGGGAGTTAAATTTAGTTTAAAGTAGAATTTGAATAAAAATATAGGATTAAATGTGAAGAAAAAAATAGTTTCAGTTTAGGGACTAAATTGAAATTTAGACAAATATGGAATAAAAATTGAAATATTAATTATGAGATTGAATTGTGTTGTATTGATGATTTTTTTAATTGTTTTAATTCCGTAGCTAACGTTGTACCAAAATCCTCGACTAAAAAGGGAAAAGATATAGTCGACGAGGAATAGCTCAAAATTTCTGATTTGTATTTCTATAATCCAAAGCTAGTTATTAATTATTGTAATTTTTATTTAATGTATATGGTAAATGTTGAGGTGAGTAATTGATATTTGGATAATTGATTGAATGAATTTAATTAGTAGATATATATATATATATATATATATATATATTAAATGGATTGATTTTTGAATTGAAATTAATATATATGTAATTATGTGATTATATGAAAAATTAGTATTGGATATTGATTATATTTGAAAAGTGAAATTAAACCCTATTAACTGTATCGGGCTGAGTCGAATATAGATGTCATGCCATATGATTAGAAGAGTTTAGGGATTTCTTCGACTTCGAGTTGATGAGACACTAGATAGCAATTTACTACTTTAGATTAATTCGATGAGGCATTGGGTGTCAATTTACTTCGGTTTAGCCGATGAGACACTAGGTGTCAAATTATTACTTCGAATTATCTGATGAGGCACTGGGTTGGATCCGTGTATCTGTCCGAGTCCGAGTCGTGTTAATAGAGGTAAATGAATAATAAAATTTTATAATTGATATTGAAATAGTATGGTATGAGAAATAGAAAAGAAATAGTAAAATAGAAAATAGAAAATAGAATGTGAAATATGTTGCAAATATATGGAATATATGAGTTATATACTCATGAAATGAATATGGAAAGGATAATGCAATTGTATAAAGAAACGTAAAATAAATTGTGAAAAGCTATTTATATAGCAAGTATGTGAATTGAGATATTTGTGAAACAAATGAAATATGATATGGTTGTTGTAATAAATAAATATTAATATCTTTTTATATTTCAATAGTATATTTGTAATTTTTTATCTTTAAATATTCGAATTATAAAAATACCACTGAGTTTTTACTTAGCGTACGGTTTTGTTTTCCGTTTAGGGACTTAATTTTGATCACTGTTTCAGCATGCAACAACGGTCCCAAACTCAAACGTGGTGATGTTTATCTTTTTTGTCGGCATGTACCTAGGGTATCTTATTAATAGTTATTTTGTGAATTAATTGTAACAAGATTATAAGTTAATATTGGTTGGTTATATACATATAAATATGTGTTTATATTTGAGGTCATATTATGGCATGTTTAAGTTATGTTTGAATGATCATGAATTAGGCAAAATAGATTGAATTTGACATGTTTACAAATTAGACTTGAATGATACTTTGATGATATAATTGTTGTACCAATGAGGGTACATTGATTAGGCACTTAGGATGTATGTTTTGATATGATTTGGATGTGTTTAATCGATAAGTTTCGGTAATACTCTAAAACCCTATTTCGGTGACAGATGTGGGTTAGGGGAGTTACAGGTTTTTAAGTATAAGTTTATGCGTTCAAACACGAACTTTAGTAATGTTGCCAACAAGATTTTAATATGACATTTTTTTTCAATTTGAGTTATAATTCCATTATTGTGAGTGGACTCATGTCATGCATAAGTAATGTACCCTACTAGACTTGATTATGGGTCAGGCCACCCGCCTAGGCCCGAAAGCTCGTCCAAAAAGTAGGAGAGTTTGAGCAAAAACATAGACCCAAAAAATGAGTTTGGACAAAAAAACAAGACCTTTTTCTAAACTGGTCGAGCCTCGAGTAAGATTTTTGGCCCAAGCCTAGCCTGAATTTATCTAGTTTTTTTTCATTGTTTTGTGTTGCTATTTTGATGTTGTTTTGTTGTCATTTTGTTATTATATTACTACTATTTTATTGTTATTGTTTGGATATTGTAGAACTCTTTTTTCTATTATTAATTTTGCTACTATTTTAAAAACATTTACTTGCTAAGTTGCAACTATCGTAGTGTTATTTAAGTATAATTTCTTTAATATATTTATTTTAATGTTTTCAGTGTATTTTTAAAATTTGTTTTTATATAAAAATAATATAATTTTTTTAATACAAGCGGGTCGGGCTGGGTTCAGGTCTAGTATTTTTTATCTAAGTTGGGTTTGGACAAAATTTTAAGGGATAATCCACAAAAATAATCACTTTTATTTGTCTCAGGTTACATTTTAGTCACTTATGTTTGAAATGTTACGTATTAGTCACTTATGTTACTTTTTTGTTACAAAGTGATCACTTTACCGTTAAGTTCCGTTATCTCTCTAACGGTAATCCTACGTGGCGGTCCAACTAGATTTTAGATGCCAACTTGAATTTCTAAATGGGATGAAAATAGATTTTTAATTAAAAATTTAATTAATTAAAATTTTTAAACCTAAACCTTAAATAAAAAATCTGTTCATCTCTTCTTTTTAACTTTTTATCAGTCTCTTCTTTTTTTCAATGATTTTTTTTCATTTGATTGAAAAAACTATTATTAAGATCAAAATAGTTAAAATCAAATTGGCTGCTTCATAAAGTTGGATTCGATGGAGGGTTCAAGTATGTCTTCTTTACATTCCTCTATCTCTTTTATTCAATACTGAAAAATAAAAGATTAAATTTTTTATTGTTTAATGAAAACCTTAAATTAAAATTCTTGATATGAATATTAACAATTAAAGAATTTCAAATCAGAAAAAAGGGATACCCACAAAGGGATTGTGAACAAACAAGCCGATTCAGATCAGATAAAATCGGATTGAGAAACTAATTATTCAAGAATGTGAAGAATTGGAAAATACAATGATTAGGAACAAAAACGATTACCATCTTCTTATTTGTCGACAACTACTTCATTTTAAGTTTTAGAACATAAATTTATCGGTGAAGAAGACATACTTGGACCCTCCATTGAATCTTCTTTTGTTTTTGTACGTGAATAAATTTTTTTGATAATAATAGCTTTTTTAATCAATTGAAAAAGAAAACTAAAAAAAGGGAGAGATGAACGATTTTTTAACTAAAATTTAGGGTTTAAATTTTTAATTAATTAAATTTATTTAATAAAAAATCTATTTTCATCCCATTAAGAAATTCAAGTTGGCATTTAAAATCTAGTTGGACTACCATGTAGGATTACCGTTAGGGAGATAACGAAACTTAACGGAAGAGTGATCACTTCGTAACAAAATAATAACATAAGTGACTAAAATGTAACCTTAAACAAACAAAAGTGACTATTTTTATAGCTTACCCAATTTTAAGTCTATTTTTTGGGCAGAGTTGTGACTAAGCATATAAAATAGGCCTAAAAATTTGCATTAGCTTGACCCGACCCATGATTAGGTCTACATCCAACACATAAACTTTCGACCTACTACCATAAGAGCATATGTTTTCAATATATCTGTGTCAGTAATTATTAGAGTCAATTATGCTCCAATAGCTAAGATAAATCATCTCCCTAATAAGACTTATAGACAACATAATAATCCCCAATTATTTTAATCATTTACTTAATTTGATTCTACGAACAATTTAAATTACCTACTAATGTAAGTTATGTTCCGTTCATATAAATTGGAGTTGATAATCAAGTAAGTTATATTTTCTTATACACTTTGCTTTTGTTAAAGGAACAACATACAAATATTAATTAAATGAAGATGTGATAAATTTATTTATTGAAAAACCTCAAAAAGAAAATTACTAGTCATTATTAAATCACCGGACTAAGGATTCAACCAGGAATCTGATAATTTTTTCTCTATATAAAAGGACCGTTTTCGTAATGAATCAAAACACAATACACTTAATTGATTTTACCAAGTAGGGTTCTTGTAGCAGGTCATGTACGATAAACTTATTTCCAGAACAAGCATCCATTGCTATTATCAAGTATCTCCCATAGTTCAACCTATGTCAATCCCTATTACATTACCAATGCACATCCTTTTGCAATGTCTTAATTTATTCCATGAGTTATATCTTATTGCTAAGAAAACCGAAAAATCTTTGCTAGTATGCAATTTTACTTTATTAACTAATATATCCCAAGTGCAATCTAATTGCTACTTCTACCATCTACTATTGATATGAATTATTAATGAATATTTTGTACCTTCTTGAAGATCGGATTACTGTTATTAATTTTTAAATAATATTTTGAATATTTATTTATTTTTTTAATTTCGATCATTTTCTTCTCGCAAACACCTTGCAACCCCATTAGAACCCCAACCGAAATTTCAAACAGAACTAAATATTAATCTCCCCCAAACAAATTCTTTTACCCAAAAAGAGAAAATTGACATGCGCATTAATGAATGGATTACTGAAAAAGTGCAGAAAAACTTAAAGTAGCTTTAATTCTTTTCGCTAATGCAACATCTGCCAGTTTTAAGCAGTGAGTTTCAGACACTACAGATGATGCTATCGAGTATTGAAATAACTTGAATGAAACAAGGAACAATTGTAGAACTGCTCAAACTTAACAATGCAACAGAGAGAACAAACTGAAAAGTGGCTTAATTAATGAATGATTTAAAACAACAACAGGTAACTATGAATGTAAAAAGTTTGGACCAATGAGGAAAGTAAAGAATCTTAACTATACCCAAAGGAGAAGCGGTTTTGAAGCAGGCATAGTTTCTGCTTCGACAAAGTAATGAAACAGAGCTCCCTACCCACACAAGTGCTGAAGAATGTCTAAGCTTATCCATTTCCCAAATTTCATGTTTTATAGACAATGCATTAGAATAAATAAAATGGACAACGAAAACAAGCCAAAAAGAGCACTTAAAGCATTAGAATAAATTAAATGAGAAAAGTTTTACTTATATTGAACACAAAAACAGGCCATACTTCCAATATGAAACATAAAAGAGACAGCCTGAAGGAGTCTTAATGCTAAATTCCATTTGCTAAGGAAGGAATCTTATATGTAAACTAAAACATCATCTAAACCAGCAGGAATGATGCATTGATCCTCAAAGATTTTATCTAACATTTTGAAAAGTAGAAAGATGACTCTATTTCATAAAATCACTTGATCAATGCTTTGCATCATCAACTCCAAATTTTATTTTTCAGTAATGAATGTGCCTACCGATTTGAACCAACGCAACAAATTCCGGTGATCCTTTACATACAGCCATGCTTGTAGAAATGGAAAGAGACTTTCATTCACCCCTCGTTCCTCTATGAAACTATGAAATGCATCCCTCATCTTTTCATCAAGATCTCTGCCCAAATGCATAGAGATGGCTTAGTAATAAGCAAACATAAGAAATGAGCAGCGGGTTATATAATGATGACTAAAAGAAGATTAAGATGAATTGAGGGCTTAACACAATTAGTTCATTTAGTCACCCGAATGAGGTGACATTCTACAAATCTAGAATTCAAATCACAAAATCTAAGACCTCTTCCCCTATCTCTAGGATACATCCTGCTTTGTACCAAAAGAAAAATAATAAGAAGAAAATAAACTTTATTTATCATTGCATAGTGGCTACAAAGCATCTATAATGAAAGTAGAGTGTATCTACCTAATTTATTTTCATGGCTTTTAAGCAAATCAAAGTTATAAAAAAAAACTAATGAAGCGTTTATGAAAGTAATGTAACTAATACCTGAGAAACATGTTAACTTTACTTGTTCAAGTAAAAATTTGAAGATCTTATTCAGAACAAAAGCCTATCGGGCCTGGCTAGAGGTTTAAAGCACAGTTGAAGAAGAAGTTTCTTAAAAGCCTTTAGAGAATAAGAATATTTTGTCTATTCCACTCATGGAAATCTTCTACTTGGAGTTTCAGCTTTTATCCTATAAAATCAAAGGGATGCTGGAGGTAAATCTAAATATATAATCAACTGTACAACCAAACATGCATATGCTAACCAAACGCTTCATTTTTCCTTAAGTACCCATGTTCAGCACTTGTGTCCAATACATATTAAGACATGGATATGAGTATCCTCCAAATACATGAAAAAACTTAGAAAAAGTTGAAGCATATCCATGTCGGAGTCATACCTGTATCCAACGCTCAAATCCAAGTCCAGGCAACATGCTCTAATCACATGAAAATCCAAGACTAATTCTCATTCTACAGCTCTAATTCTTATCATCCAAGAACAGCTCAAATGTACCTCCCTTTTGTCTCTTACCTCAGGTTTATACACATTATATTACATTACCTAAAACAAATGCCCCCAAAACCAAAGCCATCACTGCACATTCTTTTGCAGCATCACTGCTCTTTGGTTACAGATATGCTAAAACTAACCGCTTTGAGGAACCCAAGTTTTACAAATTTATTTTCAAGCTAAAACTTGAAATTTTTTTCAGCAAGTAGTTTGATGATAAATTGACAATGGATACTGGGGTTACCTGATTGTAATATATGCTCCCACTTTCAAGATAATGGGGGAAGATTATAGGTTCAAGGAGGAAAACACCATGATTTCAACTCCTCTCTTGAGGATTTAGTCATTTACAGACCAATCATCACAGCAATTTATGAGGAAAGCTCAATCAAGACGCATCAAATAATCAAATTTAATACTTAAGCATATTGAATATGATGTGTTAATGACTCACTGAAAAACAGGGCCGTTATACTTAGATGGAGCCACAACATCCACTGAAGACTCATCTTTTGGCCTCATTGAAACAGAGTGGATTCCAAGAGCATCAGGATACAATCCGCATAGAAACTGTAAGGAGTCTTCCTGTCCGGGTTTTGATACATCTACATGAAGGAATAACTGATTAATTCCATCGTCCTCAGGATCATCACCTTCACCACGAATAATATTAGCTAACCGCATCACAAAGATGCTAATTTCCTCCTTGCCATACGTCCGCTTGAGAACAGGGCCATTAGAATCAAGTGCACCTTTGATAATCGTAAATGGTGAAGGAGGGCTAACTTTCTGTCAACATTATACATTTACACTATTAGACAAGCCGATTAAAACATCATGTGTACACAGAATAGAATCAATGAGAGCTTGAACATGCACACTAGCAGAAAGTCCCTTCAATTTACCACATTAGATTACCATAAAATCAACCCAACAAACAGATTTCCCACAGCAAGAGAAACTTTGATTGATGACTTTTACCATATTGGTTTTATCCCCGAAAGAAACAGAAGTCGAAGAAAGCTAACTTTCAGATCTAAATGAAAGTAATTACCAGAAAAAGTGCTGAACGACATTATTTCTCTATCATAAAACATATGGGGTATATAAGACATTAGGTAGTTAAATTTGTTTCCAGTGGGCAGTTGAAACAAAATAGAACAATATTAAGATTAAACATTTGGTTTGCATGGACAGCAAAATGCATTACTTACTTCACTTCTCATATCTATTTCACTTTTCAACCATTCACTCGTACAAATTCTAAACTGAACCTATATCTGTGTCTATAAAACTCTCGCAGAACCTCCCTAAATCTCATACAAATAATAAACCCCTCCCCCACCCCCCCCCCGAAAAAAAAAAAAAACTTTTGTATACATATATATTCATCAACATCTGAACAGCTATCCAAAACCTTAACTTTCTACCATATAGGGTTTTACAGAGGTTTAACAAGAATATTTTTTTTTTGAAGAACAAAAAAGATACTGTTAGAGAGATGAAGAATAAAACATACAGGAGGGGGATTCATTTTGGAGACTTCAAGATAGTGTTCTTTGAGGGAACGGAGCAATAGTGAATTAACGGCCGCTGACGCCGACGTAGAGGCGTGCTTTCCATTTCCGGCAGCCGCGCCTCTTGTTGCTATCAGGCGCCATGATTGGCAAGCTTTGCTATCCAAGACGGCTCTTCTCCACATGATCGCTGTGTTTTCGCTATCGTTTTACTTCGGCTTCTACTTTCGCTGGAGCTTGAGTTGAAAACTTGAAATAGAAAAAGCGAGAGGGCAAATTGGATATTGTAAAGAGGCGGGTCAATAAAACCTATACCCGGATTTTATAATTGCAAATTGAAAATTATGTCATTCACCCAACTACACCTAATATTAATGTGTTTGAGATTATATATTTTATGGAGGAATATTTATAACTAAAAACCCTAAGTAAAATGGAGGAAATGATTAAAATTGTCATTGTCTTTGCTTTGTTTCCAACCTTCAACATTCTATATCTTTCAACCATGAATGTATCTTTCTTACACAAAAATTTAGCTTTTAGAATCTTCTCTTTACTATTTGTTGTGTTGGAAAGTGAAGATGGAGAAGATAGGAGAGAAAATAGGATATGATGTAAAATATATGCAGTGTAAAGCGTCGAGAGTGAAATTATAAATTTTATATACACTTATAGATTTTCTATTGATATTCATGGGATGAGTGATATGACTTTACTAGCAGGTGTACTCATATATATCTCTTGAGCTAAATGGTACCTTATCAAGATTTTGGAATTTGTATAGTAGTAAGTTGACAAGCCTCATAAGTGATGTAGGAAGTATCGCACAATGTTGTTGCTCTATCACAAGATAATTTATAATATATCATTTTTTTAGTTTTTGCAAATAATATTAAGATATGACATTTGATTTTAAGAGTTATCATTTTTAATGTTAAAATATATTATAACACCCTATACTTTTATTTTTATGAATTTAATTTTTCTATTTTTAATATTTCAAAATTTAAATTAATTATAATATTAATTTTTTTAGTGAATTTTTTAATTTTAATATTTTACACTAACAAATTTAATAATATTACCAATCAAATTTAAATTTTAAAATCTAAAAAATAAAAATTAAAATTATGAAAATAAAAGTGCATGGACTTGATTCCAAATTTACCAACAACACGAGATTGTATGGCAGATTTTAACCATTAATAATTAAAAAAAGCGCGTGGGGGACAAATCTGTCAAACTCGGACGTTAAAAAGGAAAAAAAATGTGTAGAAATTTCTGTTTCTAATGAAAAACTTCTACATGTTTCGTGAATTTTCGCTTTCCTCAACAAAAACTCAGTCTTCACCTCCTTCTTCCATCGCAATTTCACCAGCGAAATGTAAGTAATCCTTCACTGTTTTCAATCCACCATTCTCAAATATCAAACAAAGCAAGCTTTTTTTTCCCTTTTCCGGGACAAGAAAGACTAACAACTAGAAACAGAGCAACGCAGACAACTCTCTGTTTTTCACCTATCGGATAGACAAATTTTCCTTTTGTTTATTTCTTATCATCAGGTAAGAAGCAAAAATCTTCCTTTTTTATGTCTCTATATTTGTGGGTTTGAAAGCTTTGAATTGTATGAAATGAGTTCTTTCTTTCTTTCCTATTATTTTTCTTGTTTTTATGATATTTGAAAATGTAAATCAAAGAAGATGCATTTTCTGAAAATTAGATATTCGAAAAAATAAAAAAAGAAAGTTTTTTTCAATTTACATTGATCCAAAGCATTTGGTTATTTACTGAATGGGTTTAGTTTTTGGATTTTTTTTTGCAGGTTTTTATAATAAGTAAAGATAATGAATCCCGATAAATTCACTCACAAGACGAATGAGGCTCTTGCCGGGGCTCATGAGCCAGCAACGAGCAATGGCCATGCCCAATTCACTCCCTTCCATCTTGCGGTAGCTTTAATATCCGACTCCCAAGGCATATTTTATCGAGCAATCTCCAACGCCGAGGTGATAGTGTCGCACAATCCGTGTATAGGGTATTCAATCAAGCCTTGAAAAAGCTTCCAGCACAGTCACCTTCACCAGATCAAGTCCCTGCTAGTTCTTCTCTTGTTAAGGCAGTCCGTCGCGCCCAAGCCGCCCAAAAGTCTCGTGGGGATACCCATTTGGCGGTCGATCAATTGATTCTAGGCCTCCTTGAGGATTCTCAGATTACGGATTTGTTGAAAGAAGCAGAGGTTACACCAGCAAAAGTGAAATCCGAGCTTGAAAAGCTTCGAGGAAAAGAAGGGAAAAAGGTGGAGAGTGCATCAGGGGACACTACATTTCAAGCATTAAAATCATATGGAACTGACCTTGTTGAGCAAGCAGGGAAGCTTGATCCTGTAATAGGCAGAGATGAAGAAATTAGAAGGGTCATTAGGATCCTGTCTAGAAGAACTAAAAACAACCCAGTTCTAATTGGAGAACCATGTATTGTTAAAACTGCTGTGGTAGAGGGTTTGGCTCAAAGAATTGTGAGGGGAGATGTGCCTATTAATCTTGCCGATGTTCGACTCGTTGCGTTGGATATGGGTGCACAGATTGCAGGAGCGAAATATAGAGGAGAGTTTGAAGAAAAGATTGAAAGCGGTTTTGAAAGAAGTTGAGGAAGCTGAAGGGAAAGTGATTCTCTTTATTGATGAAATCCACTTAGAACTTGGTGCTGGTCAAAACGAGGGTTCCATGGATGCAGCCAACCTCTTTAAACCTATGCTTGCTAGGGGTCAACTTAGGTGCATTGGTGCTACTACGTTGGAAGAATATAGAAAGTATGTTGAAAAAGATGCTGCATTTGAGAGAAGGTTGCAACAGGTTTATGTTGCTGAGCCTAGTGAACCGGACACCGTTAGCATCCTTCGAGGATTAAAGGAAAAATACGAGGATCATCACGGTGTTAGGATTCAAGACCGTGCTTTGGTGATTGCAGCTCAACTGTCAAGTCGATATATTACTGGTATGCCATATTTCTTCTAGAGATGCTTGATCAAGTGTTAATGATATCTATTTAAAGTGAAGAAACTTAGAAAATAGATTCTTATTTTTCTGCTAATTAGTTTACACCTATAAAGAGAGGAATTCACACAAACAAGGAAAAAATCCTAAAAATCATAACTTCCTAAGAATCGGTGGTCGAGATTAGTTTCTATTTACAAGAGATCTCCTAGTAATAAGGTAAGTTTTCTATCCTTAATTTTAGGAGTTCCAACACTCCCCTCAAGCTGGAGTGTAGATGTTTATCAAACCCACTTGCCAACAACTTCTTCAAACATGTTTTTGTTCAAACTTTTAGTTAATACGTGCGCAACTTGTTGTCTAGTAGGTAGGTAGGTGATGCACACTTCTCTCTGAGTGTATCTTTTACTGTTATAAAGTGGCGATCTATTTCCACATGTTTGGTGCGATCATGATGCACGGGATTATGTGCTATCTTTGATAATTTGCACGGTTGTCACAAGACATTTTCATAGGCACAGTGTAAGGCACTTTTAGTTCCCCATAAGTCTTTGTATCCAAACTCCTTCGCATATACCATGAGATAGTGCTCGATACTCTGCCTCTGATCTTGCTGCGTGCTACAACAGATGCTTTTTGCTTCTCCACGTCCACGAGGTTACCCCAAACATAACTACAATAGCCACTTGTGGCGTCTATCGTTAACAGAACCCCGCCCGATGCGCATCAGTGTAGACTTCCACATTCTGGTTTGCAGTTTTCTTGAAATGCAGGCCTTTACCAGGAGTCCCTTTCAGATATCTTAATATTCGATATGCAGCTTCCAGGTGCTTCTCCCTCGGGGCATGCATGTACTGACTGATAACACTTACACTAAAGGCTATGTCTGGACGGGTGTGAGATAGGTAGATGAGTCTTCCTACTAGTCGTTGATATCTCCCCCTGTCGATTTCTTCTCCATCCTCATCAGTGCCCAATTTAAGGTTAAATTCCATAGGAGTTTCGGTTTGGTTTGCACCCATCAAACCAACTTCCGACAGTAGATCAAGAACATATTTCCTTTGGGAGATGGAAATACCTGTTTGGGACCTTGCTACCTCCATACCAAGAAAGTATTTAAGATTCCCCAAGTCTTTAAGCTCGAACTCTGTACCAAGGAATTCTTTCAACCTCACAATTTCGCTTGAGTCATCTCCTGTTAATATTATATCGTCCACATAAACGATGAGGATGCAGCATTTTCCCTTTTCCGAGTGCTTGTAGAACATGGTGTGGTCTGCACTCGCCCTTGAATGTAATTTCGCTGGTCATAGCTTTTGCAAATCGGTGAACCACGCCCGTGGAGATTGTTTCACCATACACAGGACTTCTTCAACTTACACACTTGGCCCTTGCTTTCTTCAAACCCGGTGGGAAATCCATGTACACTTCCTCACTTAATTCTCCGCTTGAGGAAAGCATTTTTACATCCAATTGAGTCAAGTGCCAATCAAGGTTGGCGTGAAGAGATAAGAGAACTCGAATGGTGTTTAGCTTGGCAATCGGTGCAAACGCGTCTCGTCGTAGTCAAGACCATAAGTTTGAGTGAAGCCCTTAGCCACAAGTCGAGCCTTATACGGTCAATACGACCATCGGGTTTAAATTTCAGTAGTGAAAGATTCATTTGCATCCTACTGTTTTTTTTTCCTTTAGGTAGATCCGAGACTTCCCATGTTTCATTATTTTTGAGGGCCTTCATTTCTTCCATCACAAACTTGTCTCCACTCGCTTGATTCAAGAGCCTCTTCTATATTTTTGGAGTTTTTACAGAATCAACATTAGTCACAAAAGCTTTGTAAGACTTAGATAAATTTCCATAGGATACAAACCGAGAAATAGGGTGTTGAGTGCAGCTCCTTGTGCCCTTTCGAACTGCAATTGGAAGATAGATAGATGGTGACGGAAGTGAGACTTCTGCTTGAAACAGATCCTCCGTTGGGGATGCAATTGGCACTTCTTTGTGTCGCTTCAGGAGAACGATTCCGTCGGAGTAAACCAGATATTTGGGAGCTGTTTTTGCTTTGTTTTCCTTAATCGTGGGCATGCCGGTGGTGGTATTGTTATTGGGAAGGATCGGGCTAATTTCTTGTTGTTTCACAGAGAAAAGCAGATCTCTAAATCTGGGATTACCACAAAGACCTTGGTTGTTAGACTTGTTTGTGATAGTAGTTGTAGGATCATGAGGTATAATGAGGAGAGTATTAAGGTCTCATCTTCATTAAAAATCTCCCCAAGATGAGTTGCTGCAAAGTATGGTTCATTTTCAAAAAGGTAACATCCCGAGAGACAAACATTCGCGCAAGGTTGGTGAGTAACACTTATAGCCTTTTTGTGTGGGGAATATCCAATGAAGATGCAGTGTGGGCTCGAGGATCAAGTTTGGATTGATTTGGTTGATGGTTATGGACAAAAACTTTGCAACCGAATATTTTGGCTGGAAGATTAGGAACACGAAATAGAGGAAAGGACTTTAGAAGGGTATTTAGAGGTGTTTGGAAATTGAGGACCTTTGATGGCATTCGGTTTATGAGATAACAGGCAGTGAGGACAGCCTCTCCCCACAAATATTTTGGAACATTCATGGTGAACGATGACGATTTTTTCTCTCGGAGATCCCGTTTTATTGAGGAGTGTCAGGACAAGAGCTTTGGTGTATGATGCCTTGGTCAGAAAGGTATAGGCTTAGGACAGAGTTAAAGTATTCTCTCCCATTGTCAGTGTGAAGAGTATGTATGGTAGAGTTGAACTGGGTTCGAACCATTGAGTGAAAATTTTGGAATACTTTGGGTGTTTCAGATTTTTCTTTGAGGAGATAGACCCAACATACCCTAGTGTGATCATCAATGAATGTTATAAACCACCTAGCTCCTGTAATATTTTTCACTCGGTTAGCTCCCCATAGGTCACTGTGGATTAATGAAAATGGTTGGGACTGGATATATGGTTTTAATGGGTATGGCACAAGGGTATGTTTGGATAATTGGCAAATTTCACACTTCAAGGAATTAATACTTTTATTTCAAATAACAATGGAGATGTTTCTTCAAATACAAAAATTTGGATGCCCTAACCTACGGTGCCATAACATAATTGTGTCCTCTTTTGAAGTGGATAGAGCCAATCCTCCTTGTGTGTCTTGTCTTTATTCCAAACATATAGTCCATCATCAACTTTAGCAGTGCCAATCATCCTCCCCGATTTCTATTCTGTATCACACAACCAATTGCGAGAAAATTCAAAGAAGAAGTTTTTCATCCTTAGTAAGTTTACTGATTGAAAGTAAATTGCAGGACAAGTTTGGGACATGTAGGACTTTATTGAGAAAAAATTCTCTTTATTTGTACTTCTCCTACTCCACCACAGTGTGAGTAAGAACCATCACCTATGCGGATTCGGGACTTGTCATGACAAGGGGTGTAGGTGTGAAACAAAGTGGAGTTACTGTCATGTGATCGGATGCACCCGAATCGAGTATCCAAGAGGATTGATTATTTGATTCAAAGGCAATATTGAGGCGTGACCTTGGGTGGCTAGAGATCCATGCGCGATGGAAGTACCAAGTATCTTATGGAGAGTCTCAAGTTGGGTTTTGGTTAGGCGAACATCGAGAACATCATCTGCGCAGCGATGGAGGATAACAGGCGATCTTATTATCCTTTTGTTTTTTTTCAGGATAGCCATGGAGTTTGAAGCACTTTTCCTTTGTATGACCAACACGGTTGCAATGGTTACACCATGGCCTAGTTGATCCAGAATCATTTTCAAAGACGTGGTTTTTGTGGTCGGACTTACGGAGATGAGGCGAGAAGGTCTCGATGAGACCGGTTGCCAAGAGTTGTCATATGTTTAGGTTCCTTTGAGTCTCCCATCATGACAAGACGGTGCTTTTCTTCTCTTCTAACTTCTGCAAATGCTTCACCGATGGTTGGTAGAGGTGATCTGCCCAGAATTCGGCCACGGACCTCATCTAACTCACGATTCAGTCTTGCTAGAAATTCATAAAGACGTTCATTGTTGAGATGAGTCATGAACTTGGTGTGTTCCAATCCTTCACTCCAATCGCCTCATAGTACATATCCAGTTCTCTCGCAACAAAATTTTCAGATTGTTGTAGTAGTGAGTTACTCGAAGTGTCCCTTGTCTGATATCCTTTAACTTAAGCTTGATCTCAAATACTTGGGAGGCGTTTCCAAGATCCGAGTAGTTTTCTTTGATTGCATCCCACATGTCTTTTGCGCTTTTGAAAAAAGATAAGTGCGGCTTATATGGCCTTCCATCGAATTAATTAGCCAAGCCATTACTATCGAGTTGTTGAGTTCCCAAGTGGCATAAGTCGGGTCACCGTGTGGTTGGTCATGGAATTTCTCCATTGATGTATCCTAATTTGCCACGACCACGAATCACCATAAGGACCGATTGAGACCATTGTAAGAAGTTCTTCCCATTTAGCCGATGATTGGTGATTATAAGGGAGGAATTAAGTTCACCTTGAGTGATTCCCCGATTGACATTCTGAGTTATTTGTGAAGTCTCGCCAGACAGAGTTTCATTAACGCCACCCATTGAAGGAGGACTAAATCGGAGGAATTTTTAGGAAGTGAGATTAGAGACGAATGAGCAGGATCGAATGAATCCTAAAGCTCTTGATACCATGAAGAAACTTAGAAAATAGATTCTTATTTTT
Organism: Gossypium longicalyx; assembly: GCA_025698465.1. Taxonomy (NCBI): domain Eukaryota; kingdom Viridiplantae; phylum Streptophyta; class Magnoliopsida; order Malvales; family Malvaceae; genus Gossypium; species Gossypium longicalyx. The sequence goes on along the minus strand of CM046996.1, from coordinate 16,845,874 downwards.
CTGCTAATTAGTTTACACCTATAAAGAGAGGAATTCACACAAACAAGGAAAAAACATCCCTAAAAATCAGTAACTTCCTAAGAATCAGTGACTGAGATTAGTTTCTATTTACAAGAGATCTCCTAGTAATAAGGTAAGTTTTCTGTCCTTAATTTTAGGAGTTCCAACATAAAGCATGGATTTGAATTTCTTTGCTGAGTTCTAAATTATATTCATTGGTATTTTGCTTCAGGACGTCATCTTCCTGACAAGGCAATCGATTTGGTTGATGAAGCTTGTGCAAATGTGAGAGTTCAGCTTGATAGTCAGCCTGAAGAAATTGATAATCTTGAAAGGAAAAGAATGCAACTAGAAGTTGAGCTTCATGCATTGGAGAAAGAGAAGGATAAGGCTAGCAAAGCTCGACTGGTTGAAGTAAGTTTTGACTCTCAAAAAGTGATGGATTAAGTTTATGTTCTTACTTTTGTTGGATCTATAACTTTTTCTTTTATTTTGTTTAGGTTCTGAAAGAACTTGATGATTTAAGGGACAAGCTTCTGCCATTGATGATGAAATATCGAAAGGAGAAAGAAAGGGTTGATGAGATTCGAAGATTGAAGCAGAAGAGAGAAGAACTCATGCTTGCTTTACAGGAGGCTGAAAGGAGATATGATTTGGCAAGAGCTGCTGATTTGAGATATGGGGCGATTTAGGAAGTGGAATCTGCACTAGCCCAGATCGAAGGCACAGCAGATGAGAACATAATGTTAACCGAAACAGTTGGACCAGAACACATTGCCGAGGTTGTAAGCCGCTGGACTGGCATTCCCGTCACGAGGCTTGGACAGAATGAGAAGGATAGGTTGATTTTGCTTGCAGAGAGGTTGCATCAAAGAGTGGTGGGACAAAACCAGGCCGTTGATGCTGTTGCAGAAGCTGTTTTGAGGTTGAGAGCTGGATTAGGAAGGCCACAACAACCAACTGGCTCATTCCTTTTCTTGGGTCCAACCGGTGTTGGCAAGACGGAGTTTGCTAAGTAACTAGCGGAACAACTCTTTGATGATGAGAATCTGCTGATCAGGATCGATATGTCTGAGTACATGGAGCAACATTCAGTGGCTCGACTTATTGGGGCACCACCTGGGTATGTTGGCCACGAGGAAGGAGGGCAGCTTACGGAGGCAGTGAGGAGGAGGCCTTACAGTGTTGTACTCTTTGATGAAGTTGAGAAAGCACACCTCTCTGTTTTCAACACACTACTTCAAGTCTTGGATGATGGTCGGTTAACTGATGGCCAGGGCCGCACTGTGGACTTCAGAAATACTGTGATCATCATGACATCAAACCTTGGAGCCGAACATCTTCTTTCAAGACTTAGTGGGAAATGTACAATGCAAGTTGCTCGCGATCGAGTCATGCAAGAGGTAGTTAAATGACCTATTTCTGGCACCATATACCCTTGTCATATAATGTTGTTGAAGCAGTAGTATTAACATAATGATTTTGATTGTTTGACAGGTAAGGCGACATTTTAGACCAGAGTTGCTCAACAGGCTCGATGAGATCGTCATTTTTGACCATCTATCACATGACCAATTGAGGAAAGTTGCTAGATTGCAAATGAAGGATGTTGCAAGCCGCCTTGCTGAAAAGGGTATTGCATTGGCTGTAGAAGATTCAGCATTGGACTATATTCTTGCTGAGAGTTTATGATCCAGTAAGTATTAACATTTATATCTTATACATATTCAGATATCATTGAGGTTATGGTTGAATAGTTACATTGTCTCTCTTTTTTTAACTTTTGATATAGGTTTATGGTGCAAGATCTATTAGGAGATGGCTTGAGAAGAAAGTTGTGACCGAGCTATCAAAGATGCTTGTGAAGGAAGAAATCGATGAGAATTCGACAGTTTACATCAATGCTCCGAATGGAAATGAGTTAGTGTATCGGGTTGAGAAGAATGGAGGGTTAGTCAATACAGAGACTGGGCAAAAAGCAGATGTATTGATTCAAATCCCGAACGGAACAAGAAGAAGTGATGCTGCGCAAGCAGTGAAGAAGATGAAGATTGAGGAGATAGATGATGAAGATGAAATGGACTCATGAACCGATTTATTTGGTTTTTAGTACAATAAGTCATGTTGAATATTGAATAGTGGAAGGTTGGAACGAGCACTATTGTGATTGTAAGTAATTTCATAGGGCATTTGTTAAAATGAAAATTGTATATACTGGTTTGTTTTGAAAAATGATTTTGTTGTTATTACAAGTGATAGGGACTATTGAGTGTGTTTCTTTGGATTCGGTTGAATGTAGGTAAATGCTGGCTTTTTTACTATAATAAACTAAAAAAAAAAAATTATTTGTCAAAATAGGTTGTCAGCCCGATTATATACGAAAATGGGGTTTCTTTTCATTTGCGCCTATCTGACAGGCGCGAATCATTATTTTATATTAATTTTTTTTGTTTTTTTAAATAAAATATTATTTTTTTAATTTTCGGGTTAGTATGACTCGTGTATAAAATACAGGTTGTCTACCTGAGAGGTGCGAATAATTGAGCCTTTTTTTGAGGCGCAAATGGTTGTGCCTATCTTAGAGGCGCAAATGGTAGGGCCTACACGTGCTTGTCTTTTCCCTTATATATACCCTGAAAATCAAATGAACACATATACAAAATTTAGCATAGCAAGTTGAACAGAAATAAGAAGATAGAGAGAAGAAAAAAAAGAAAGGAGAAGAAAACAAGGAGGATAACGTATTTTAGCATATTTTTTTGTAAATAGAATGTAAAGTTTTGTTAGTAATTTTATCATTTGAAAGCTATTTTGTTAGATTATTAATTTTGTTAGCTTATGAATAAAAATTTTTGCATTAAAAATTTTATGTATTTTTTTTGCTATTCAAAACTGTTTTGAAAATTTTAAAATTTTTTTAACAGATCTAGTATTGAAGATGAAGAATCAGTTTTTCGTATGTGTTTTTTTCGATGGAGAAATTTTGACAACAACCGTGGGATGTATATTTGAATGTCGCAAACAAGTAGCAATGAGATTTAATAAAAATAACTCGTTTGATGATATGAAGGAAAAAATTAGTGAAAAAATTTATAGACATTGTGGGAGAAGGATGTCGGAACTTTTCTACAAGTTTCCAGTTTCGACGGATCCCATAAAATTCACCGAAATGGAACTCGTAGACGATGAAGACGTGGAGACAATGGTCGCTCTTTATTGTGGGACTCGAAGCAACCAAAATGCACCGATTCAGTTATTTGCTGAGTTAGCTGGTATAGAGGCAATTGAAGATCCCACTTCATTAGGTGAAGAAGATGGAGCTCAAGAGCCGTGTATGGTGGTTCCGATATCGTACGTTGATAGTCAATCAACTATACACGGGATCGACATTGATCTTAATGCTGCACCCGAGACTAATGTGGTTGGTGATGATGTATACCAGAGTAGTGATCCTTCTGATCACGAAGTCGATAGTGAGAGTGATCCCGACGTAGACGAGGTCCCGGATGATATTGACGATGAAGGCGTGAATGATGATGGAAACGTTAACGCGTCTTCAGTCGGGAACCAGATTCGTCGTATTGTGATACACAATAATCCTGGGGTACACATGTCTCGGATAGACCCCGATACGACACACGCAGCTGAGTTTCTAGAGTACCCTGAAATACTACCTGCTCACCGGATGGCTGTATATTCTGATCCTGAGGAGTTGTTCGTAGGCCAGAGATTCGAAAGTAAGGAAGAATGCGTTTTTGCCATTAAACGGTATAGCATGAATATATCAGTAGACTATAAAGTTGTAACGTCTAAACCGACATTATATATTGGAGAGTGTTGGAGGTCGGCAGAAGGCTGCAATTGGCGGATACGAGCTACATTTATCCAGAAGTCATAAATATGGGAGATACAAAAATTTGTTGGGCCTCACACATGCACTTCAACACGTATGACAGAAGATTATCGAAAACTTGATTCCAAAACTATCTGTACGTGCATCATGCCAATGGTGAAAGACATGCCTACCATTAAAGTTTCAGTACTAATTGCCGAAATGCAGACATGATTCCAGTATCGAGTATCATACCGAAAGGCATGGATAGCTAAACAAATGGCAATGGAACAATTGTACGGAGATTTCGATGCATCGTACAATGAGTTACAGGAATGGATAGCCGCTATGAGGGAGTACGTGCCGGGGACTATTATTGAGTTGTAGACACGACCTTATTACGGGCCGGATGACCAATTATAATCGGGAAAAAGAATTTTTCATCGAATGTTCTGGACATTTGATCCATGTGTGCACGCATTTCCCCACTGCAAGCCGTTTGTGCAAGTAGATGGGACCTGGCTATATGGAAAATATACACAAATCCTACTTCTTGCAGTTGCTCAAGACGGCAATAGGAACGTGCTCCCGATAGCGTTTGCCATCGTCGATAAAGAGAACATGGAATCGTGGGAATTCTTCCTTACCAACCTGCGGAGGTATGTTATTAGCAACGATAATATTTGCATCATCTCCGAGGTGTGCCATGGAGATCTGTTTACTGCATCCGGCACATCGCGGCTAATTTTCAGCGAGATTATAAGAATGCAGACAGGAAGAGACAAGTTGTGAGAATGGGTAAAGGATTACCTTATCTTTTCAATATAAGTTTTAATGTTTTAGGGCAGTGCTGTAACTTATCTTTTCTAAATACATATGCAGCGCACGAGTTAGAGCTACACATTTTTCGCCAAAGAATGACTCGACTTGAGAGCGACATGGAGGGTCAAACAAACACATCTTTCCGACAGTGGTTGGGTACTATGGAGCCGTGGCAATGGGCTTAAAGTTTTGACGAGGGCTTTCGTTATGGTCAAATGACCACAAACTTGGTGGAGGGGATCAACGCTGTGTTGTTAAAAACACGACATCTTCTAATTTCATCTGTCTTCTCAGCTACATTCTACAGGTTGGCTACCTTGATGCCAAGAATGGGTCAACAACAAGTTAACCAAATGGAGGCGGGACACGTGTTTGTAGAAGATGTCAGGGATGCAATTGCTGCAAACCGTCGGATGGCGAGGTCAATGACTGTAGAAGTATATTCACGACGTAATGAAACGTTTCGAGTTACTGAGACTATCGATCGTCGACCCGGTATACCACCTAGATCCTACGGAGTTGATCTTCGAAATAGACGATGCGATTGCAGGAGGTTTCAAACACTTCATTATCCATGTGCACATATTCTGGCAGCTTGTGCTAAAGGCTCAATCAATGTAGAGCAATTTATCGATGAAGTGTACACCCTCGAACGCACGTTGCGTGTATGGGAGAATGAGTTCCCCGTGCTTCCTGACCTATCTACTTGGGAGGTACTTCCGACGACCTTCGAGCTTATTCCAGATAAAGGGTTACGTAGGAACCCGAAAGGTCGTCTGCAATCATCTAGAATCCATAACGAAATGGACATTAAGGAGAAATCTGACGGAAAGCTGTGTGGCGTATGCAAATTAGCCGGTCATAATCGAAGTAAATGCCCGCTCTGAAACTACCATGTTGGACAATCGTCGCAATTGGGTAGAAATTGATATGTAGTTCATTATATGTTAAAAGGATTGAATCACAAATTTGTCAGCAATTTGTTGCAGTTAATCTAATTTGACTTACATAGTTAGTATAAAGTTTATTTATTTAAATAATAAATAAAAAAACCATAAAATTGATAAATAAAATGGCAAAAAAGTCATTACATAAATACAAAGTTAACTATTTAAATTGCAAAAAAAAAAAATTAAATTGTTAATTAAAATGCCAAAAAATTCATTACATAAATAAATATGAAGTTATTTATATTACAAAACCCCCTAAAATTGATGATTTGATGGTGTAGTTCTAGGGGTATATTTTTGTGGAGCTCGATGTTCACATTGCGGGCGATTACGACAATCAACATTCTCTTCATCTGTATGTGGGGGTGTGTGAAACATAGAAGAAAAATCATATGTCTCAAACACCATCGATGAACTTGAGCCAGGAGGAGTGGAGTACGGCGATTGATACGGGCCGGAAGGAACGAAGTACTGAGGTGGATACGAGCCAGGATGACTGGAGTACTGATGTGGTAGTGGGCTGAAGATATCAAACTCTGAATGATATCCATGGCCTGACGAGCCTGGAAAATAGTCATTGCCCCCTAAATCTAGATGATAAGAACTATCTCCAGAGTGTAGCTCTGGCTCTGCCTCTGGTGCATGATGTGAATCTAAAAACGGTTGCCCAATTCGTGTCGTATGCGGAGGGACTACCATCGACCGCCCATCAAATGAAAATGGTTTCCCTATCTCACAGTACCACTGTATGTACTCTAACGAGGGCTGCAGATCCAAAGCACGATCCATCTGAGGTACCCTCCCTAATCGGTTGTTCCACATCGTAATATATCCTTCACGCATTTCTCCCTAATTATTTCCATACGCCCCCTCTTGCTCACCCCATGGATATCCCCCAATTGTACTGGTAGTGTCGGGATATACTGTATGCAACTGAACTGCCGAAGTACTCGATCGCCATGATACCACTCCACTATATAAAAATTGATAACAGGTGCGCTAATGCACCATAGGTTTGAGTGGACGTGAGCAGATGAGGGAATAACCGCCATAATTTCTAGAATGGAATACGGCATCCAAACGAACTGCACAGTTAATAATATTTTTATATTAATGCGGGTCGAGTGAGATAAAATAATAAAATTAAGTTTATATTGAAAAAACTTACCCCCTCTCCAGCATGATTCTCAATCATCAGACGGTATATCGGAACCATGTATGACCTCCCGATACCCGGATTTGTGCTCCATCCAAGGAAAACAAATTGTTAGAACAATATAATTCAAAAAAAGTCAACTAATTCTTATAATGAGTAAAAATTCATCACCTATTAACGAGTGAAAATATATATGACTGATGACTAATGGATGCCAAGAATGGCATCCAGTAAAGTGTCCACGACTACAGCAGCATGAGGCATCCGCCTATGTCCATCGCAGAAGGATCTGTCGTCTGACAAAGTTCGCGATACAGTATGGCTAATACTGCGACCCCCAACTGTATGAACGGGTGTTATGTAAATTGGATAATAGGGGTAAGTACATCAAGTGAACCATACTGCAGTTTGCATCCGGCATGAGTACACCCCCTATAAGATGCATAATGTAAGCTCGAGCGGCTTGCATCACCTCCCATTCATTGGCAGTACTCGGCAAATGCTCAAAATTGGCCTTTAGCCATGAAAACCTCAAACTGGTAAATTTCCCCTCACTTGGCGAGCGTCCAAGTAATTCATAGCAAATGGTAACCGGCCTAGAGATCAAACTTACGCTCGTGACCACATTCCTGTCGATGGGAAGCCCAAACTGCAGTGCAACATCCTCTAGAGTGATGGTACACTCCCCGCATGGCAAATGAAATGTGTGGGTCTCCGGACGCCATCACTCGACTAAAGCGGAAATCAAGTCGTATCGCAGATCAAAAGTCTGGATCAATGCCGCTGATCCGAACCCGGCTAATTCCAAGTATGGTATTAGGCGTTCATCTGGCAGAAACCCTACGCTATTAACACGACCCCTCAATACGCGGTACTGGCCCTGGCATTATTAAATTAGCAAAATAGTTAATACAATATAATTTAATTCCGCAAATAACATGAGTATCAAATAAAAATTTTATTACCATCTCATTAATAGTACTTGATATGTGATTATTATTATTAATCAAAGAACCCATTTGCTGCAAATATGCAATTAAAAAAATGAATTCATTTAATTTGTTTCAAAAAATATAATAAATTATTTCAAATTTTAGAGACAAAACACGGTAAATATCTAATAATTTCCCATAATTTACCTACAATAAAAAAATTATGTTAGATTACAATAATAATATAATTAAAATTAATATAAACTATGTAAACATAAAAACATACGAATTAAAAAATAAAAATAGAAATAGAAACATACCTGATTAGTTTCTTTCAAACAAACAACCTATAAAAATAACAACAAATTTAATCAATTTTTTAATAAATCAATAAAAATTGTCAAATAAATGAAAAATAAAATAAAATTACACTGCATAACAAATATTTTATAACTTTTTCAAATATTGTATTGAAAAATCAAACACATGAAAATTAATTATATATAATAGTGATTTGAATTAAGATTTTATAACTTTTTCTAATACCAGTAATTCTCAAATCCTTAAATCAAATGATAATTTTATAAATTTAGAGGTTTTTAATTAGACGGCATATAAATGAAGTATTTATTATGCTCCTATAATTGGTGAATACAATATCAATATTCTAGATTTTGTAACAGGTGAAAGTTACCAATCGTATTGTTTCTTTTATGGTCCCAATCATATTTTATGTATATGCTAAAGTTTAAAAAAAAATGGGTTTGTATAATTTTTAACTTGATTTTCAAATAAATAAAAATAATAATCATTCTTTACGGGCTCGATCCACTATAAATGAAGCTATTGAGAGGACGACAAGCAAAAAAGAAAGATCAGTGTGTGTTTAGTGCAAGCAGGTGAGAGAGAGAGAGATATAGGCTATGATAATTGGTCTATCTTTTTTATATGTAATTTTTTGGTAAATTCTTAAACCCTTCTACGAAAATCAATAGAGGATATGAACGGAAATGGTAGATAGCAGTGGTGGGTGTCTTTGGTGGAGATATTACCTATAATGCTGAAACCATCATACAGAGACAATGACATGGTTTAACATCAATATAATATATATATATATATATGTTCATAACTAAATGCAATTATTGGTTTAATTTGTTTAAATATGTGAGTCGATATTATGCTTCTTCAATAATCAGACTTAATTACATTTTATATGATATCTTAACAGAGTATTTTTAAATAATATTTGCAAGATAGAGTAAGCAAGCATCCACTTCTGCTTAGGCTAAATATGAATTTTCATTGTTTGGCCTAAAATCAAATAATAACATACCAATACTTAACAATAACTTAAAAAATTTAAATGACCTTAAACATCATTTGCCCAAATTCATTTTCAAAATGAAATGATTTTTAATTTTTTTATAAACTTATATGTTAAATTCACCAAATACTAAACTAAACACAACAATTTATAACTTAATCCTAAATTACTAATAAATTAATTTTAAAATAATTACAAACACAAAAAATTTTAACATAATCCTAAGTTACAAACAAATTATTTTTAAAATAATTATAAAAAACAAAAAAAAATTACATTCATACAAAATATTAATCCAAAACTATAAACACTAAACATAAATATTTTATAATTAATAATTAATAACAAAAAAAATCACAATATCTTAATTAAACTCTTTAAATTATAAAAAAAATTATTTACTAAAAAATACATTACCTTTTTTTTTCTTTTTTCTTTCTTCTTCTTCTTCTTCCTTTTTTCTTCTCCTTTCTCTCTTTTCTTTCCCTCTTCCGGTGTGTGGATGGGGTTTGGGGGACCATACTTATACGGTCCCCCATTTGCTTTTCCCATTGAAGGGACTAAACGGTGCAGCAACAACAGCTGCTGGTTTGTGGAGCTGAGTAGGGGGCATGCATGCAGGCTGCAGGGAGGACTGTTCGGGCAGCATGTAGGCTACAGGGAGAACTATTCGGGTAGCAGGCAGGCTGCAGGGAGGACTGTTCGGGCAGCATGCAGGGCAGCTCATTTGCGCCTAGCTGCCAGGTGCGATTAATCGCGCCTATCCGACAGGCGTGACCCGTTTTTACCGTATTTTGACCTGTTTTTACCTGTATTTTGACCCATATATATTTAAATATTTTTAATAAAAATAAAAAATAATATTTTATTTAAAAAAACAAAAAAATTTTTAATATAAAATAACGATTCGCGCTTGTCAGATAGGCGCGAATGAAAAAACACCTCATTTTCATATATAATCGGGCTGACAACCTATTTTGACAAATAATTTTTTTTTAGTTTATTTTAGTAAAAAAGCCGTAAATGCTTTTATTGATTTAAGCTAAGTTATCTTTGCAGGTCCTCTTAAATGAAATAAAGTAAAAAGAAAAAAAATTAAAAGAATTTATTTGAAGTAATAAGAGTTTCTTTTATTTATTTATTATTTTCTAATTGTTTTTAAAAAGAATTAGCATTTATCTTTTATCAAATATGTTTAAAAATTAAATAACAAAATATTAATTTTTAGTTGATTTAGTTGTTTTAATGAGTTAAAAAAATTTAAATTTGATGACTATTTTATTTAATGAAAGGAATTTATAGCAATATTGATACGAACTCGGTTCAGTGATGATTCGAGTCGTATTAGTTGTCCAATCGAAAAATTGAGTAAGTTTGATTCGTTATAAGAAAAAGGCTGAAAATGGATAGAAGATAGGTTCAAAGATTGTTTAGAAAAAAAAATGGATAAGTTTAGCTAAGGCAAAGATAGAGATATTTTGAAGTTGGTAATTCGGATGGAATAGTTTAGGCTTAAGGTTGAAGAGTGAACCAATACTATAGGATAGTATTGACCCGAAACTTACAATAATACTTAAGATGGATAGCAAGAGTTTGGAAGATGGACAGAGGAAACTCGGCTAAGGCAAAAGTTGAACCAACAATATAGAGATTGTCGACCCAATACTTACAAGCACTTAGATGGATAATAAAAAGTAAAATCAGCAAATAAACCTTAACTCACTATCTAACAAGATAGGAACCAAAGGTATAACGAACGTCACACTTTGGAGTGATAAGTTCGGAAAAACAAAGGAAAGATAAGATGCCACAAGCCTAACTTGATAAGTCAGATCAGTCCCAAAAAGAATAAGGAGATTTGAACTCTTACAAGTTTTAAATATTTCATAAATTTGGCAAAAAAATAGTCTCTCCAAAACAATGTTTTCTTACAAACTATTTATAGGCATTATTATGACTATTCAAATTCAACATTCATATAAGCTATTAACTAAATATTAAAATTCGGTTATAACTTTTAACGGGCAGCCAAAGAGTGATGTCTTTTCACTTGATTCATGCATAGCTTAAAAGTCATGCCTCTTCACTTGATGAAGACTTAATGGTCCATTAAATATGCTGCTTGATGTCCCTTCATTTTCCCCTTAACCAAATGCCTTAATGCTTGTGTATTTATCTCTAAATTGGCACCATAACTAGCTTTGAGTGTATGAAACCGATCAGACTTGAAGAGTCACTCTTGGTCCATTTGAAAAGTCACCATAATGAGCTTTGAGTATTTCAATGCCCACAAAAAATGTTCCAAATATGCACCAGCAATTAAGTGACCAAATGTACACTCTTTTATGCCAAAACTAGACAGCCAATTGAATGTGACAGTATTTGATTCTTCTTGACAAACGAATAACCCTTTTGTAGCTATGTGACCAGCCTTTTGGACTTTCCTATAAAAATCACACAATCAATTTATTTAAGAAAAATTAAACACACTATAACTTAAGCATTAAAAAAAATAACATCCAAATTAAATAACATGCTTATATAAACAAACTCAAACATATTTAACAACTAAGATGCTTAAATACTTGGTTTAATTAAGATGTAAACTAAATGAACAATGAATTACTTAATGCATGACTTCATTAAAAGATGCAAACTTTAATTAACATGGGAGTTATATAATGCATAACTTTATTAAATGCAGAACACATAATGCATGTCATAATTAAAAGATGTAGATTAATAATGCAAGACATTAATTAAAGATGCATTTAATAAACAAGACATAATTAAAGACTCATATTATAATAACTAAAGTAACTAAAATAAATAAATCAAAGTCCTTATTCCAGCAACCAAATTAACAAACTGGAATTAAAAGCTTCATTTTGCACTTGAGCCCCTCGAGTTTGGGTCAATCCCAATGTCGTCAAATTGTTTCAAAACATGATGCGGCCGAGATCGCATCAAATATGGAATATGTGGACAAAGTAAATACATGTGATAAATACAGCTATATATACTAGAAGTAGTGAAAATAATAATTTTAAAAAATAATGGCAATCGTTAGTAATAGTTTTTGAAAGAAAAAAATATTACCTTTAAAAAATAACAAAAAGAATTATTATAGATAAAATTATTTCACTTTTATAGATAAAAAGAAAAAAATATTTTAGTGGATTAGTTTTTTAAAAGAGTGGATTGTTTTTAAAATTAAATGACATTTATTTTTTATTTGCTAAATGTTTTATAATCAAATTTTGAATTTTTTTTTTATTATAATTTCACCACTAAAGATTATTTAGTTAGATTGTCATACTCATATTTAGTGCGAAGGTCAACTTTATGGCTTCATCAAGAGGTTAGTTCCTATTTTGAGAATGCTTTGCCTAAACATCACTGTTATACTAGATGGATTTATACAAAAATATACGAGAAAGAGTTCCTAAGACCTAATAGCACCTGTCAATCTATTATATCTCCAAATTTAATAAAAAACTAATGGTCAATTTAACATTGCTTTTAAGAAAAATTTTTTAGATAAAAAATACTTTTGAGATAAAAACATTACTAAACAAGATATTTTTTAGAGAAAAAAATACATTTCAAACCTCAAAAATTGGCTCCAAAGTGTTTTTGATAGAAGTAGAAAATTTTAACTTATCCCTAAAAATATTTTTTAGAAACAATGCTAAAGTAGCCCTTAGTCTCTTTAAATTGACTCTAATTATACTCTCAATTGATATCTCTCAATTTACCACTCGCACTAATAGAGTGGAGACCTTAATGGCTAAGATTTATGTTAAGCTAACTTCCCTTTATAAATATCTTTTTTCACCACCAAGGTAAAAAGGAGATAAAATTTCACATTGCTTATATAGCAAACGCTTCATTCAAACACAACCTCAACACCTCTAAACCAACATATTTAGTGGGTTTTTACATTATCTACATTGTGAACCACCTTTTTTTTTAATAGCTCTCCACCTCCCCTATAATCAGAACTGCCACCGTTGTACTATTATACATTTGTTATAACTTGATTGTTGTAACAATTGATGTCATCTATAGGAAGCAAACAAAAAATTATTTCTTTACCTTCTAAATGATACAGCTGTCATCATTATGAGCAAGAAGAGAAGATGCCTCTCATGACTAGCATTATAATGCTATATTTAACTGATGTTAGAACAGTTGCATGTTTTAATCAAAGTTCTTTTAGGTTGGCATTATTGACATTAAAGGACCATGTTTTCATGCCCAAACCAGCTGAGACATGAAAGTTACTTGAAGCCCATGTTTGGTTAGCTCAAGGTTTCTTGTGATTAAATATTGTTTGTATTGCTTGTCACATTTCATGCTCGAATAAGAGTTAGAACATTAATATAAAAACATAAAAATTACAAGAAAATACTTAAATACTTATCAAATTGAAGGACCAAAGGTTGAAAAGCATAAATTATATTCTTTCATCTTAGTTTCGGGTGGAGAAGAGAATAGATGAACATTGTTTTGTTTCTTTTAAATTTGGTCTTATATAGTTGTTTAACATTAAATAATTAAAAATTAACTTAATTAATCTTTGTTTAATTAACAAAAGTTACAAGTAATTTGGTGGATTCCAACTAATATCTTTCCAATTGCTTAATTGGTCCTTAAGTAAATAAAAAATTTATAGCGATTAACTTTTACCATTTTTACAATTTAATCATTGTACCTTAATTAACTATCTAATTAACAAAATTAAGAGACCAAAATTTAATTAACCTTAATACTAACCTTGTAATATTTACAAACTCAAACATCAGCATTGAGATTTCAAAACCACTATTTTTAACATTATTGAAAAATGAATTATTACAAATTTTTTTTCAAAATTTCTTTTAGATTTGAGTTAAAACATTAATATAAAATTATTATAAGTTTTGAGGTCAACTTTATAAAATAGGTTCACTATCCATTTTATATATTCAATTATATAATTTATTAAAAGGTTTTTTTTAAATATTTTCCATATATTATTCAATTACACAAAACCTTACTCCATTATATAAATTAATATAACTTTTGAATGTTTTGTATAATTATATAAAGTATTAACCAATTATACATAATATTGTGTAATTATATAAAATGTTATTTAATTAAACAAATTATTATAAATATCATGATATTTTATCTAACAACTATTAGAAAAAAATTACCTATTATAATTATAATATTTTATCGTTTTATCTAACATTAAAGTTCATGCTTATCAAGGTAGCTTTATTTTAACGTGAAATCCTAAAATCTTTTTTTTCTCCAAACCGTTTGCTTGTAATTTTTTATTTTGCTTAGCGGCAATATTAGCCTTAAAGTTGATTATAGTATGCCTTTTTCTCCCTTTCACCAACCCTTTTTTTTTCTTCTTCTCATTCATTCCATGCACCTTCTTTCTTTTTAGTTTGCCGATCTATTTTGTGGGTATCTTTGTTGTCTTCATAAGTTGTGATGGACAGATGTCGGTGCTTGTGATTGTTGAAACTCCATCGACCACCAACAATTTCTCTTGGAAAGTGGGTGGCTCTTCATTGGCGTCTTAATCCATTTATGTTTTAAGAGTATTTCAAAATAATAAATGATTTTACAAGTCGATTTGGACTCGTGTTGTTTTAAATTTTATATGTTTTTTGTTTGTTTTTCCATTTTTTAATAAGTCTTCAGTTTTAGAAGTTTTTGTTTGCTCTTATAGCACGTTATTTAGTCTTGCTTATGCATTTAGTATTGTTTATGCATGTAGTCTTGCCTTTGCAAGGTTTTTAAGAGTTGGTTTTGCCGCCTTCCTTTTTAGTTTGATGGATGCTTGATTCTTCTACCAATTTTTGCTTACCGTTTTAAACCATTTAGAGTTAATTTCCTTATCGTATTAAGTGCTTACAATCACTCCAGATATGCCGTGCTTGAGTTGTGACAGAGCCAATTGTCAATGTGCTATAATGTCCTATTGATGTTAAGGCTGAAGCCTTTGTTGTGTTGGTTGAGCTTGTCCTTCAACCCCAAATAATGGGTGTTTGTTATCCCCCAAATTGTATGGTCTCATTCATTGAATGAATTAATGAATTTTCTTTTAAAAAAAAGTTAATGAACACCACCACAATCCAAACATGATTAAATTCAGACAATAAAACATGTGAGAACATTTAGGCAAAAGTACCATGGACGCCTTGTACTATGAGTTAAATTGCATTTTGCTTTTTTTTTTTCAAAAAAATGAACAAATTAGTCCTTATATGTTAGATAAAAAATCAAATTGATCTTTTCTATTAAAAATGTTGTTTAGTAATATTTTCTTGTATCGTATTAAGGGAAACACATGGGGTATTTACACATGTTCCTATTGCTACTATTATAGCTCACAATAGGGCCCACTATTTTGTCTCGGCCTTTGGGCTGATGGTACTGACATTCCTTGTCCATGGTACTGACATTCTCTGGGCCTCCTTTGGCTTATTAGACACTTGTCTGCGAAGCACGTGGTCCTTTCTGATCCAGTGACTAACTCCCCTAGCGAACCTTACACCTGCCAGTCATGAGCGGGGATCCCTTGCAGGGCTTGCAATCCCTTTTGCGGGCATAACTTGCAACCTCATCCCTACAAGGATTATGCGAGCTCTTCTCTCGTGACCTCATTCCTATGAGGCTTACGCAAGCTCCCATTACGGGCTTCTTGCGCAAGTTATCTTTGCAAACATCTTGTCCCATGAGGTCCTCAGCTGACTATACCTGTAGGCGAACATTCTTCTTCCGAGTTAGGTTCATCCAGGTTGGAGATCTAGATCCTATCGGTCACTTAGGCTATCGGTTCCTAAATTCTAACAATCCAATCCCTCTTTAGTGGGCCTAAGGGACGTTATAAAGTGGCGGGCCTAAGGTCTATCTCATACGCAGCTTGCTAGGCAAGCCGTGGGGCCATAGTGTATGAAAATTGCCTTACCACGCGTGAATCTAAACATTGGGCGTGCACATCTGGCCGTTGAGATATGAATCATTTTTCTTTGATCGCATCTAGTTTGTTGGTTTATTTTTTTGGTTATCCGAGAAGTTTAAGGAATCTCCCTTTAAAAGGGGATAGTTGGGGTTTTAGGTTTCTTTATTGTTTGCCTTTTCTGCAAATCAGAATCGAGGTAAATCTCACAAATTTTTTTGCTTCTTTACTCCAATATCTGTTTTATTTCTTCTTTTATTCGAAATATGGTGAAGATGAAAGGAGCTCACAGCCAGATCGTCTCGGCTATTCCAACTCCAGTCGTTATGACTGAAAAGCCCTATACTTGTACCACCATGCAGAATGAGATGAAACAGACTCTAGCCGTGTGGGGAATCCAATTTCCTCATTTTTCTTACGAGTTTTCCATTCCTTTGGGGTCGCACTACATGTGTGAGGCAATGGAAGATAGCTTCCTTCTTCTGTTGCATGTTTTGGAGGCGGGCTTCTACCTCCATCTGCATCTTTTTTTTCTGTAGCCTCTTCAATGACTATCGTATTGCTCTCGGCCAACTTTCTGGTTTCTCCTAATGTCTTGCCAAGGTGTACTTTCTTAACAGCTGCCAGGGTAGCGAGGTCCCTACTGTGACACCCTTAAACTATATCCGACGCCGGAATAGAGTTATGGGGCATTACCGGACTTATAACTTATAAAATCAAACATTTCATAAACAATTATCATTCCAAAACAAAAACCATTCATAATTATTCATATAGTCCCTAATACGAGCCCTCGAGGCCCAAAATAAACATTAAAAGTAGTTCGAGAATAAACCAAGTACTTAAGAAATTTTTAGGAAAATATGGAAAATTTTCCAAATGCAGGGGATACATGCCCGTGTGTCTCACACGGCCAATAGACACGCTCGTGTCACTAGTCGTGTGAATATTCAAAATGGGATCACATGGTTGTGTCCTAGCCCGTGTCTGGCCCTGTGTAACTTCATGACTTGGGTCATATGGCCAGACCACACGCCCGTGTGCCAGGCCGTGTACCCTTCGAAATGGCCTCATACACTTGTGTGCCAGGCCGTGTGAAAACTTGAAGGTATACTGACTTGTGCCATACGGCCAAGCCACATGCCTATGTGCTAGGCCGTGTGAAGCTACTGACTTGATTTCTAAAGAAGTATCAGGGGACACACGGCTGTGTCACCTGACCATGTGTCACACATGGCTGAGACACACGTCCGTGTCTCTGTCCGTGTGGACAAAAATAGGCCATTTTCCAAGCCTTATTTCTCACCCAATGTGGTACCAACCTAAACTCAACAATACACATACAACCATGACACAAGTAGACACTTAAAATCAACCAATATCAAGTTTATATCATGTATTATCCACACATACAACATGATGTCCACAAATTCATTCATTTGACCACTTTTAAAACATACCAAGAATACTTCCAATTTCTATTTAAATGTCTTGTGACATACATGATACATTGTGCCTAACTTAGCATGAATTCACATTCTCAATTCCAACCATTTAGTACCTTAAATACCAATTCACAAAACAAGACATTCACATAGCAATTATACACCACATATCATAAGACCATTTACACCTATTTACATATAAAAACAAATACCATTTTCAAGCCAAATCAATTGGCTAAATACACAACAAAACATATAGGCTTCCATTAATGAAATGACCTATACATGCCATATAACCAAAATACATAAAGTCCAAAAGTACCAAAATAAGAGTTCGATAGTGCGATGCAATCTTCGACAACTTCCAAAACGAGCGAGCTTCTGAATCACTATAAAACACAGAAAAGTAAACAAAGTAAGCAATTAAGCTTAGTAAGTTCGTATAACCTAAAACTTAGCTTACCATTTAATCATATTATAAGTAAATAAACATAGCTTAATGTAACTCAATTTAATCCATAAGTCTAACAAATATTCATCCACAAAGTTAGACATGAAATCACAAATCTCATATATTCAATTCTCACAAGATTTACGTACATACCTATACTTAATCATCTATAACTCATACACTCTCGGAATATAACTGTGCCCATTGAACCATTTGGAATAATATCGGATACTCGGTTATCTCGCACACTAAGTGCCAATACATGGTTGGAACCATCTCTATCTAATATCTCATATATATATGCTCACTCTCGAGCTATCACTGGGTCTGCTCACACAAGCTGACGGTCAAGACATAGCTACACGGTGCTGCTTACACAAGCTAACGAGTAACTGCAACACGTGCTAAAAAACTCAGCCATAGGTAGAACATACGCGACCAGCACCTAAAACACGGTAACCCCTAATGACACGTCATTCGTATCCTATCTATTCCTAAGTTCAACCGGGATATCATACGTCGCCAAATCTTCGTCGAGTATTTCCATGAAATCGTATTCATCAAGAATGCAATATTAAAGCGTTTAACATACAATTATTAAATACTTATTGACATATGAACTTGCCTCGAATTAGTATGGAGAAAATCTATCGATCAATCCACTATTTTATCTTTGCCTCGATCTAAATCTGAACGTGGCTTTTCTTGATATATATAATCAAATTTAACTACTTTAAGTCTCATTCTATTCAATTCAATCCAAAAATTCATGTTATGGCAAAATTACTATTTTCCCCTAAGCATTTAACTTCCTTACAATTTAGTCCCTAACTAATAAAAATGCAAATTTATGCAATTTAATCCACACCCATGCTAGTCGAATTTCATCTATGTTCATAGCAGCCCACATATTTCATTATTTCACACATTTCACTACAAAATTTTCACATTTTACAAATAAATCCTTATTTGACATTTTCAACAAAAATCCCTTTATAAAACTTGTTTATCTAACAACAACCATTTATTTTCTATCATCAAACATCAAAACACATACACATTCAACAATAGAAAAATTCAAACAACTCAATAGTTTTGCAAATTAGTCCCTAGGCTAGCTAGATTAAGCTACAATGACTCCAAAAACATGGAAATCATTAAAAACGAGACGAAAACACACTTACATGCACAAGGTAAGATTGGCTAAACCTTTAAGCTCCTTCCATGGAGTTTCTAAGTCTAATTTTCAGTGGTAGATAGGAAGAAACAAGATGATAGCTTTGTTTTACCCATTTTACTATTATGTAATTATTAATTTACTAAATTAACCTTAATTAATAACCTTTAAAATCACTTATAAAATGTCCATAATAGTCCATTCATGATATTAATAGTTTATTTAAAATATAAACCCTCCAAAAAATTAATTTCAAAGCTATTAAATCCCTTTAGCTTATTGAACTCAAGTTTTATACCTTTTGCAATGTAATCATTTTTATTGAATTAAACATGCAAACGGTAAAATTTCTTAACGAAACTTTTATACAATCATACTATCATGCTGTAGACCTCAAAATAATAACAAAATAATTATTTTCACTTTGGATTGTGGTCCCGAAACCACTATTCTGATTTTACTAAAAACGGACTGTTACAACTCTCCCCCCTTAGGAATTTTTGTCCTCGAAAATCTTACCAGAAAATAGGTTAGGGTACTGTTTCCTCATAGCTTCCTCGGGTTCCCACGTAGCCTCTTCAATGTCGTGACGTTTCCAAAGAACCTTCACTAAAGTTATGCTTTTGTTTCTTAAATCTTTAATCTCTCGTTCTATAATTCTGTTCGGTTTTTCACTATACGACATATCGGGCTGAATCTCAACCTCTGTCGGAGAAATTATATGCGAAGGATCTGATCTATACCATCGTAACATGGATACATAAAACATATTATGAATCTTTTCCAACTCTGACGGTAATTTAAGTCGATATGCCACTGGCCCTATTCTTCCACGGACTCAATTTCCCTTTGCGACCAAATCGAAGAATATTCTTCCACGGTGATACTTTCAGAAATACTCTGTCATCGATTTGAAATTCAATATCTTTACGTTTCAAATCTGCATACAATTTTTATCGATCTGAAGCTATTTTTAAACAGTTGCGAATTACTTTCACTTTTTCTTCAGTCTCTCTAATCAAATCAACCCCGTGAATCATTTTCTCACTAAGCTCAGTCCAGTACAATGGAGTTCGGCATTTATGACCATATAAAGCTTCATATGGTGCCATCTTTATACTCGGTTAGAAACTATTATTATATGCAAACTCAACCAATGGTAAATATTTTTTCCCAGTTGCCTTCAAACTCTAAAATTCAACAACAAAGTATATCTTCGAGAATATGAATCACTCTCTTAGACTAACCATCTATTTGAGGATGAAATGCGATACTAAAATGCATCCGCGTACCCAAATCTTCTTGCAACTTCTTCCAAAATCGTGATGTAAACCGTGGATCTCTATCTGAAATAATAGAGACTGGCACTCCGTGCAATCTGACAATCTCTGAAATGTACAATTCAGCTAATCTGTCAAGTGAAAAGTCTATACGTACTGGAATAAAATGTACAGACTTTGTCAAATAATCAACAATAACCGAGATAGCATCTTTCTTTTTCAGAGATAGGGGTAATCTCGATACGAAATCCATTATAACTCTATCTCACTTCCACTCAGGTATCATTACTGGCTGTAATGGTTTTGAAGGTACTTGATGTTTGGCTTTAAACTGTTGACAAATCAAGCATCTCGACACAAAATTTGAAATGTCACGTTTCATGCCCGACCACCAGTACATCTGTTTCAGATCACTGTACATCTTAGTACTTCCCGGATGAATAGACAAGGAACCACTATGTGCTTCATGTAAAATTTGCTGTATAAGCTCGGGATTCCTTGGCACACAAACTCTACCTCAGAATAGCAAACAATCATCAGATCTGATCTGAAACTCTGAATCAATAGTCGACTCACACTGTACTCGTTTAACTTTTAATTCAGTGTCACATTTCTAAGCTTCACAGATTTGTTGGAGAAACATCGGTTTAGCTTTTAATTTAGCTAAAATCGAGTCATTATCAGACAAATTCAATCGTGTATTCATCACTCTTAAAGCAAACAAAGACTTTCTACTCAAAGTATCTGCGACAACATTTTCTTTGCCCGGGTGATAATTAATTATTAACTCATAATCTTCTAATAGTTTGAGCTATCTTCACTGTCTCAAATTCAGATCTTTTTGTGACTCAGATACTTAAAACTCTTGTGATCAGTAAATATGTGACATTTTTCACTGAACAAATAATGTCGCCAAATTTTTAATGCGAACACAATAGCGACCAACTCTAAGTCGTGCGTCAGATAATTCTTTTCATGCGGTTTTAACTATTATGGGAGTATATTGAAAATTAAAAACTCTTTACCCGGCTCAGGCTGAACCAAAACTGGTGCTTCGATTAACAGTGCTTTCAACTGATTAAAACTCTGTTGACATTTGTCAAACCACTCAAATTTCACATCTTTCTGTAA
The DNA here is from genome assembly GCA_025698465.1 of Gossypium longicalyx. NCBI lineage: Eukaryota > Viridiplantae > Streptophyta > Magnoliopsida > Malvales > Malvaceae > Gossypium > Gossypium longicalyx. The sequence continues at coordinate 16,824,404 of CM046996.1, read as the reverse complement.
CAATCGAGTCATCAGTGTAGCAATCACAAGAACCCTTTTACAAAACACCGATAATAGCCAGCTAATTCTAGAAAAATTCTGACCTCGGATATGTTTCTTGGTGGTTTCCACTCAACAACTGCTGAAATCTTACTCGAATCAACTCGGATGCCTTCCGCTGAAACAATGTGTCCTAAAAATCCAACTTGTCGGAGCCAAAACTCACATTTGCTGAATTTAGAAAATAGTTGTTTATCTCTCAATGTTTGTAACACAATCTTCAAATGTTTAGGGTGTTCAGACTCATCCCTGGAATAGATCAGAATATCATCAATGAATACAACTATGAATCTCTTTACATACGGTCTGAAAATTCTATTCATCAAGTCCATAAATACTGCAGGAGTGTTAGTTAACCCAAATGGCATAACAAGAAATTCATAGTGTCAGCACCTGGTCTTGAATGTAGTTTTCTGCATATCCAAATCTTTAACTCGTAACTGATAATATCCAGATCATAAATCAATCTTTAAAAATACTTTTTCTCCCTTCAACTAACCAAATAAATCATTAATTCGCGACAATAGATACTTTTTCTTGATCGTAACTTTGTTGAGGTGTCGATAATCGATACATAATCTCATCGATCCATCTTTCTTCTTGACAAATAAAACTGGTGTACCCCAAGGCGAGAAACTAAGTCGTGCAAATTCTCTATCTGTTAATTCTTGCAATTGAGATTTCAACTCTTTTACTCTATAAGAGCCATTCGGTATGGAAATATTGATATCAGTGATGTTCCCAGTACTAACTCAATAGCAAATTAAACTTCTCTCACTAGTGGCAACCCAGGTAACTCTTCTGGAAACACATCTGAAGATTCACAAACCACTGGCACTGATTCAATCTTCGATTTAGACACTTTTATATCCAGTACATAAGTAAGTTTCTTATATATTTCTGTGCTAGCATAACCGATATCACAATAGACAACCCACTCGACTCATCGGATTCAATACGAACAATTTCACTATTCTAACATTTTAACTCAACTATCTTTTGTCTATAGTTTACAACAGCATCATGTAGAGTCAACCAATCCATACCCAATATCACATCGAATTCATCAAACGGTAAAAGCTTCAAATCAGCCGAAAAACAGTAACCCCGTGTCATCAAAGGACAATTCTTACAAGCTTTATCAACTAGGACATACTGGCCTAAGGGGTTTGATACTTTAATCACGAATTCAGTGGACTCAATAGGTAAACTCTTACTAGACAGTAAATCCATATAGACATATGAATGGGTTGATCTAGGATCAATCAAAGCAATTACATCAGTTTCATAAAGAGAAAAAGTATCAGTGATAACATCTGGTGCCGATACATCCTAATGAGCATGAATAGTGTAAGCTTTGGCTGACGCTCAAGCCTCGGATCTCACAGTAGAATCCTTTGTTGCACCTTTGCTACTATTCATATTTCTAGTATTTTAAGGTGGTCTTCCCCTAGCAACTGTATTACTCGGCCTTGTAGTTAGAAATTTATCTTTCTCAGATAACTCAGGATAATCACGAATAAAATGCTCTTGCGAGCCACATCTGAAACAAGCTTTATTATTCATCTAACAATTTCCAAAATTTCATCTTCCATATTGTTAACACTCAAGTTTGATAACTTTGACGCTACCAATGCTCGATACTGAAGTGACTTGAGCTTTTGGACTCGTGTGTTGTTTTCTAAGATCTCTGTTGGAATACCCCACTGAAGTAGTCGAACGGTTATAAGAATCCTATGATTTCTTTGACGATGAATGATATGATCTACCCATTGGCCTCTTTCTCAAATCTCTAACCTCAGAATCGACTCTTCTCTTTTCTTTGCTAAGCTCCTCGACTTTGCAAGCTCTATCGACCAAAACAACAAATTCTTTCAGTTCCAGGATTCCGACTAAAAGCTTGATATCCTCATTCAACCCGTCTTCAAACCGTTTACACATAATTTCTTCAGTGGAGACATATTCTTGAGCATACTTACTCAATCTCATGAATTCTCTTTCATACTCGGTTACAGTCATACAACCTTATTTCAACTCTAGAAATTCTTTAAGCTTTTGATCAAGAAACCGCTGGCTTTTATATTTTTTCCTGAACTCAGTCTAAAAGAATTCCCACGTGACCCGTTCTCTTGGTACAACAGATATCAATGTATTCCACCACTGATAAGCTGAATCTCATAGAAGAGCCACAACATATTTAACACACTCACATGGTGTATAAGACAACTAATCAAAAACTAGGATCGTATTCTCAAGCCAAAACTCAACTCTCTCAGGATCATCCTTAATTGTAGCTCTAAACTCTTCGGCCCTGTACTTTTGAATTTTATCCACAGGTGGTTTGCTTGAACGTACGGGTTCCAGGACTTAAGAAACCACGAGAACCAATTGGGGAATAGTTAGGGGTGGAGGTTGTTGAGTAGTCGAATTTGTTCAGGCAAACTCAGAAAACCACTCATTCATCATTTGGAAGAAGGCTTCTTAGCCTCTTCTCCCTAACCCTTACATGGCCAATAGACACGCCTGTGTCACCAGTCATGTGGCCATTCGAAATGGGACCACATAGCCGTGTCCCAGCCCGTGTCTGGCCCTATGTAACTCCATGACTTGAGTCACACGACCAGACGACACGCCTGTGTGCTAGGCTGTGTACCCTTCAAAATGGCTTCACACATCTATGTGACAGACCATGTAAAAACTTGAGGGTATACTAATTTGTGCCACACGGCCAAGCCATACGCCCATGTGCTAGGCCGTGTGAGGCTACTGACTTAATTTATAAAGAAGTATCAGGGGACACAGCTGTGTCAACTGGAAATGTGTCACACACGGCTAAGATACACACCAGTGTCACTGTCCATGTAGACAAAAATAGGTCATTTTCCAAGCCTTATTTCTCACCTAAGGTGGGACACACCTAAACTCAACAATGCATATACAACCATGACACAAATAGGCACTTAAAATCAACCAATATCAAGTTTATATCATGTATTATCCATACATACAACATGATGTCCACAAATTCATTCATTTGACCACTTTTAAAACATACCAAGAATACTTCCAATTTCTACTTAAATTCATTCATTTGTTGAAATTTTAGAAGTTATTAGATTTTTAGATACTAATTTTGTTGAGTAAAAGTGTGACTTAGAGATTAAATTAATAGAATTTCTAATTAGTATTGGGAGAATGATTAAATTGTAGAATAGGCTATAAATTTTGTGTAATAGGGACTAAATTGAAAGAAATTTAAAATTAGGTATTTATGATGAAAATTAGAGAGTTAATTTTAAAGTTTGGTTGACAATTGAATATAAATAAGGTATGAATTGGGATGGAAAAGTAGATAATTTTGGTTAAGGATTAAATTGGAATTAAGGTAGAAGTTAAATAGGAAATTCAAGTATTTGATGTGAATAATTATTATATTAATAATTGTAAATTATTTTAATTTTCGAAGCTAACATCAAACCAAAGACATCGGCTCAGAAGGGAAAGGAAAAGATTGCCGGAGAGTAACTCAGGAGAAATTATGGTTTGTATTACTATAATTCAAATTTATTATTTATTAATTGTGAATAGTGATTAATATGCATGGTAAGAGAAATTAAGGTGAGTATTGATATTGAATTGAATGAAAATGTATTGAATTGTGAAAATGTGTGAATATATGGATTGAATATTGATTGAAAAGTGGAAAAATGATTGAATTGAAAATGTGAGAAATTATGATTGAATTGAGGTTATATGTGATTTACATACCCTATTAACTAGTTGGGCTGAGTCGGATAAAGTTAGCATGCCATAGGATTGAAAGTGTTTAGGGATACTTAGACCTCGAGTCGATGAGACACTGGATGTCACTATATTACTTCGGATAGATTGATGAGGTATTGAGTACCAACTTACTTCGGCTTGGCCAATGAAACATTGGGTGTCAATTATTTGCTTCGAACTATCTGATGAGGCACTGGGTGCCATATTAGAGTGTTTGGTTGGATCTGTGTATCCGCCAAAGTCCGGGTCTTGTTAATAGGGGTAAAGAATGAAATGGTAAAATTGAATTAAAGTAAATGACATTGATTGAGAAATGAAATAAGAAATTGAAATTGAGAAATAAGAATGAATGAATGAACCAAAGGTTTAGGGAATGATTGATGAATCAATGAAATGAGATTATGAAAATACATAGTATGAATCATTGTTCACGACTAGACAATAGTGTATTGATGAATGAAATACGTAAAGAAAAGTTATTTAAAAAAGCTATGGTTGTTATGTAATGAATAAGTATATTTTGTTGATTTGTAAATTTTAATAAGCATGATTTGTATGTTATATCAAGTAATTTGAATTATAGTAATACCATTGAGTATAACCATACTCAGCGTACGGTTTTTTTCCATGTGCTTATTAGTAAAAGCCAAATGTTTCAGTCCAGTATCCAAAGCCAATCCCGATCTCAGAAAACTTTGGTGATGTATATTTCTTTTGGTAAAAGTGGCATATACCTAGGTTATATACGAGTCATTTTGGAATTGGTAGTAAATGATGTGATTGAATGGTTATGTGAAATGATAAGACTATGAAATGGTACTTTTAATATGAAGTTTAAAAAATGGAAATTAATGAAATTAACTAAATTAGTTTGAATATTATATATAAAATTTTTATGATTATACCTTGAGTAAATTAATAGATTGATGTTTTGATATGATTTAAGTGTAATTGTATATAAAATTGTATTGGTTGTGATATTGGTTTGAATTGGGTACATTTTAAGTTTGCAGGGTTGGCTAGATGATTAAAAAGGGGTTATATTGATCCCACATAGCCCGGTCCACATAGGCATAGAGCCCTGTATTTGAGAAAAATTTTGAAATTTCACGAAAAATTTCTTAAGGACTCGAATTGGTCTCAAATCACTTCTAACACGTATTTTGGGCCTCAAGGGTCCTTAAAAGGGACATAATGAATTTTTACAATATGTATATATATTTTTTATAATGTTCGTAATTTGTTGGTATTAGAGTTATTTAGGTTTAGCCGATTCTCGGGCTAAATCGAGCTCGTAATTGAGTATAGAGGTACATGCCACTGTTGAGTTGAAACTGAGTCAGGATTTGGATGCTAATTTAATTATTTGTTTTGTTTTATAGTTAAAATGTCGGATGAACATATGGACGATGTAGATCAAGAAATGTACATCATAGATAGAGAATTAGATGAAACAGAATTAGCTACATCGAGTGTAAATTCATTAGGCAATCAACCTCCTAATATAGAATGGGAAAATGTTAGAGATAGAGATGAATCCCATTTACTGAGAGTTATAGCTGATGCCTTGCAATGAGTAGCGGGGACTACACCTGTTATGACATCTACTCCTTTTACTAGATGGGCCCCAATCAAAGAATTACGTAAATACGGTGCCACTAAATTTTTGGGTCTGAAAGGAGTTGATCCATCCACAGCTAAAAATTGGATAGAGTCAACAAAGAGAGTTTTCCAACAGTTAGAATGTACCCCCGGGAAAGTTTGTTGTGTGCTGTCTCATTATCACAAGGGGAATCCTACTTATGGTGGGAATCAGTGATCCGACATTTACCGACAGAGTAGGTAACTTGGGATTTATTTCAAAAAGAATTTTAGAAGAAATATGTTGGAGAACTGTACATAGAAGATAAAAAGCAAGAGTTTTTAATGCTGAAACAAGGCGAGATATCAGTGGTTGATTATGAACGAGAATTTTCCAGCCTTAGCAGATATGCCTCAGAATTTGTACCGACAGAAGCTGACTGTTGTAAACGATTTTTGCGGGGTTTGTGAGATGAATTAAGGGTATAGCTGGTATATCATCGGATTACAGAATTCGTAGACCTAGTTGAACGAGCCAAGATGGTAGAACAAGTTCTGCGCCTCAATAAAAAGTCTGAAATATCTAGATCGACTGGAAAACGCACTGGAACTACTAGTTCAAATCCTCAACTGAAAAGATCAAAAGAATTTCGTGGTGGTTGGAGACCAAGATTTAGATCAGACAGAGGTGATAGAAGTCAGGGAAAGCAGATGACAGTCTCCACTAGTAGCGTGAGAAAGCAGATGACAGTCTCCACTAGTAGCGTGAGAGGTCTATCCCGGGACTTTAAAATTCCAAATTGTGAGCATTGCGAGAAGAAACATAGAGGTGACTGCTGGAAATTAACTAAAGGCTATTTTCGATGTGGGTTTACAGATCATTTTATCAGAGATTGCCCGAAAGGTGAAAGTGTTGCACCCGTGACATCACAAAGGTCAGTATCTACTGCTAGAGGCAGATGATCGAGTAGAGGTGGTTCAGTTTCTAGAGGAGGAGGTGCAAGGAGAGGGACCGATATAGTTACTCAACAATCAGAGGCTAGAGTACCAGCTAGAGCATATGTAGTACGAACTCGAGAAGAAGGTGATGCTCATGACATGGTAACATGTATATTTTTACTATATTTAGAACCTGTTTATGCTTTTATTGACCTCAGGTCTTCACACGTATATTAATTCAAAACTAGTTGAGTCGGGAAAGTTAGAATCTGAGATGTCTAGAGTATCTATAGAAGTGTCTAGCCCGTTGGGACAAATAGTGCCCGTAGATCAAGTATGTAAAAGATGCCCGTTAATGATACAAAATAGAATTTTCTCTGTTGATTTGTTGATAATGCCATTCGGTGATTTTGATATAATTTTGAGAATAGATTGGTTGTCTGAGCATGGAGTGGTTTTAGATTGCCATAAAAAGAAGTTTATTATTCAGACTGAAGATAGAGGCAAGATTGAGGTAAATGGTATTAATACTAGTGGGTCAACACGTATCATTTTAGTGATTCAGGCGAATAAACTTCAGCAGGGCTGTGCAGCTTATTTGGCTTATGTTATTAATTATGATTCAATGCAGTAAGATTTGAACTGTTTGTGAGTTTCCTGATGTTTTTCTTGAAGAGTTACTGGGTTTGCCACCAGATAGAGAAGTTGAGTTCGCGATAGAAGTTTATTCTTGTACGGCTCTGTTATCTATACCTCCATACCGTATGTCACCCACAGAATTAAAAGAGTTGAAGGTACAGTTGCAAGATTTGTTAGATCGTGGCTTCATTCGACCGAGTATTTCACTGTAGGAAGCTCCAGTATTGTTTGTTAAAAAGAAAGACGGTTTGATGCGACTTTGTATTTACTACCGACAGTTAAATAAGGTGATGATCAAGAATAAATATCCGTTACCTCACATTGATGATTTATTCGATCAGTTGAAATGAGCTTTTGTGTTTTCGAAGATTGATTTAAGGTCAGGCTACTATCAGTTGAAGGTGAAAGAAAGCAATGTACCAAAGACAACTTTCTCTACACGATATTGATATTATGAATTCTTAGTAATGCCTTTCAGATTGACTAATGCCCCAGCTGCTTTCATGGATCTCATGAATCGTATTTTCCAGCCTTATTTAGATTAGTTTGTGGTGGTCTTTATTGATGACATATTGGTTTATTCGAAACTAGAATCTGAACACGATCAACATCTCTGAATTGTACTACAAATATTACGAGAGAAACAGTTATATGGGAAACTTAGATAATGTGAATTTTGGTTATTGGAGGTTGTATTTTTGGAACATGTTGTGATTGCAGATGGAATCAGAGTTGATCTAAAGAAGATTGAAGTAATTGTTCAGTGGAAAGCACCGAGGAATGTATCTGAGGTACGTAGTTTCCTTAGATTGGCTGGATATTACAAAAGATGTGTAAATGAGTTTTCGAAGATAGCATTGCTGATGATGAAGCTGCTACAAAAGAATGTTTCTTTTATATGGGATGACCAGTGTCAGAAAAGTTTTGAGATGTTGAAGCAAATGTTGACTGAGGCACCGGTTTTGACATTACCAAAATCGGGAAAAGATTTTATTGTGTACAGTGATGCTTCTTTGAGTGGTCTGGGTTGTGTATTTATACAAGAGAGAAAGGTAATAGCTTATGCATCACGTCAACTAAAACCATACAAGCATAATTACCCGACACATGATCTAGAGTTAGTTGCTGTAATTTTTGCATTGAAGATCTAGAGACATTATCTATACAGTGAGAAATGATATATTTATACTGATCGTAAAAGTCTCAAATATATTTTATCTCAAAAGGAGTTGAACTTGAGACAAATATGATGGATTGAGCTTTTGAAATATTATGATTGTGTTATAGATTATCATCCGGGAAAAGCAAATGTGGTAGCTGATGCCTTGAGTAGGAAAGCTGCAGTTGAATTGTGAGTAATGTTTGCACTGCTCAGTATTAGTAATGATTAGAGTCTGTTGGCTGATTTGAGAGTTAAACCAATGATGTTTGATCAGATTAGAGCAGCACAGCTAGAAGATGACAAATTGGTGAAAAAAAGAGAAGTGGTACAGAATAGCATGGTAGAAAATCTCAGCATTGATGAGCATGATTGCTTAAGGTTCCGAAATCAGATTTGTGTTCCAGCTGTTTCTGAGTTAAAAGATTTGATTCTCCGAGAATCACATGATAGCGCGTTTGCTTTACACCCCAGAGGAACAAAAATGTACCAGAATTTGCAAAAGTTGTACTGGTGGCCAGGGATGAAAAGAGATATAGTTGAGTATGTTAGTAAGTGTTTGACTTGTCAATGGGTAAGGACAGAGCATCAAGTTCCTGCTGGATTATTACAGCCTATTAATATTCCTAAGTGGAAATGGAACTATGTTACGATGGATTTTGTGACGGGGCTATCATTATTAGCAAGTAAAAAAAATGCCATCTGGGTGATTGTTAATCGGCTTACAAAGTCGGCTCATTTTATAGCAGTCAGGACGAATTGGTCACTTCAGAAGCTTGCTATGGTTTATATTCGGGAGATTGTGAGATTACATGGTATTCCTTTATCTATAATTTCTTATTGGGATTCACGGTTCACATCGAGGTTTTGGAAATAGCTGCATAAGTCTTTGGGTACTCGACTTAATTTCAGTACAGCTTTCCATCCGCAAACTGACGGATAGTTTAAACGGGTGATTCAGATTCTAAAAGACATGCTATGAGCTTGTATCATCAATTTTGAATCAGGTTAGGAATGTTATTTACCGTTGGCAGATTTTGTCTATAATAATAGTTTCCAATCAAGTATTCAAATGGCTCCGTATGAAGCTCTATAGGGTCGAAGATGTTGATCGCCTATGTGTTGGATGGAATTGAATGAAAGGAAAATAATTAGGCCGGAGTTAATTCAAGAAACATAGGAGATGGTTAAAAAGATTCAAGAAAGATTGAATGCAGCCTTTGACAGATAGAATCCATACGCGGATTTGAAACGTCGGGACATTGAATACTCTGTCGGTGATAAGGTATTTCTTAAGGTGTCACCTTGGAAAAAAATCTTAAGGTTTGGTCAGAAAGGAAAATTGAGCCCTCATTTTATTGGGTCATATGAGTTCGTGGAAAGAATTAGGCCAGTTGCTTATCGGTTAGCTTTACCTCCGAAACTACAGAAAATCCATGATGTTTTTCATGTTTCTATGCTACGGAGATATAGATCGGATCATTCCCATGTCATTTCTACTAAAGATATAGAAATTCGACCTAATTTATCTTATGAAGAAGAGTCGGTTTAGATATTAGCCCGGGAAGTAAAAGAGTTAAGAAATAAACGAGTTCCTTTAGTGAAAGTATTGTGGAGAAGTCATAATGTGGAGGAAGCAACTTGGGAACTAGAAGAAACAATGAGAGCTTAGTACCCCTATATCTTTTCAGGTAAATTTCGAGGACGGAATTTATTTAGGGGGGAAGAAATGTAGCGATCCAAAATTCACAGGAATAAGAAAAGTCTGTTATCGGGCCTTCATTTTAGTAAAATATATTTGTAAATATTTATTAAAAATATTTACGAAGTTAGTTTTGTCTTTAATTAGATTTTGGTTAGGTGAATCAATTAGAATTAAGAATAATTAGGAAAAAGGACTAAATTGAAATAGGTGTAAAAGTTTAATTAAAGATTAAAGAAAATAAAAAGAACTAAATAAGAAATTATGCCAATTGCCAAATTTAAGGTAGCATAAGCATAAAAATCTATTAAAATATATTATTAGATTATTATTATTATTATTATTATTATTATTATTATTATTATTTTATATTGTTATTATTAAATAAAATAAATAGAGACAAATGTATGGTAATAAAACCATACATGTGTAATAGTAATAATAAATAATTTTACACTTGTAATTTAATTATATATTTACTTATTATATAAATAAAAGATATTTATATTATTATAATATATTATTAAATTAGTAAACAAAGGAATTAAAGTAAAATAAATGAAACATATGAATAAAAAGAAATAAAGAACAGAATTGGGGGACGAAAACAGAGAAAAAAAAGGAAAGAAAGGGAAAAAAAGAAAAAAAATTAGGGATTTTAAAGTTTGAAGTTTAATTGGTAAGTCAATTTAAGTCATTTTCTTGTAAATTTTGAGTTTTTATGATCGTAGAACAAAATACTACCAAATATATGTTGAAATTTTGGAAGTTATTAGATTTTTAGATACTAATTTTGTTGAGTAAAAGTGTGAATTAGAGATTGAATTAATAGAATTTCTCATTAGAATTGTGAGAAGGATTAAATTGTAGAATAGGCTATAAATTTTGTGTAATAGGGACTAAATTGCAAGAAATTTTGTGTAATAGGGACTAATTCTGGTTTGTATTACTATAATTCAAATTTATTATTTATTAATTGTGAATAGTGATTAATATGCATGGTAAGAGAAACTAAGGTGAGTATTGATATTGAATTGAATGAAAATGTATTGAATTGTGAAAATGTGTGAATATATGGATTGAATATTGATTGAAAGGTGGAAAAATGATTGAATTAAAAATGTGAGAAATTGTGATTGAATTGAGGTTATATGTGATTTAAATACCCTATTAACTAGTCGGGTTGAGTAGGATATAGTTAGCATGCCATAGGATTGGAAGTGTTCAGGAATACTTCGACCTCAAGTCGATGAGACACTGGGTGTCACTATATTACTTCGAATAGATTCGATGAGGTATTGAGTACCAACTTACTTCAGCTTGGCCGAATAGACACTGGGTGTCAATTATTTGCTTCGAACTATCCGATGAGGCATTGGGTGCCATATTGGAGTGTATGGTTGGATCCGTGTATCCGCCAAAGTCTAGGTCTTGTTAATAGGGGTAACAAATGAGATGGAAAAATGGAATGAAAGTAAATGACCTTGATTGAGAAATGAAATAAGAAATTGAAATTGAGAAATGAGAATGAATAAATGAACCAAAGGTTTAGGGAATGATTGATGAATCAATGAAATGAGATTATGAAAATGCATAGTATGAATCATTGTTCACGAATAGACAATAGTGTATTGATGAATGAATGAATGAATGAACGAGCGATAGCTGATGATGTTGAGAGCAATGCACCCGCTCTTGCTCAAGGGGAAGCGCCTGCTGAATCTAGGCCGATATCTAGTAGTCAGGGAGGAGAGGCTAAGCAAACCTTCTTTCAAATGATGATTGAGTGGTTCCCGGAATACATAAGAACAAATTCGGCTGCTCAACAACCTCCACCCCTACCTGTTCCTCAACAGGTCCCGGTTGTGCCACTAGTAATAGATCTGATTTGACTGAGTAAGCCACCTGTTGATAAGATTTGTAAACACGGGGCTGAAGAGTTTTGGGCTACAGTTGATGATGTTGCCGAGAGGGCTGAGTTCTGACTTGAAAATACTATTTGAGTATTTAATGAATTGTCTTGTACTCCAGATGAATGTATAAAATATGTAGTATCTTTGCTTAGAGATTATGCATATCACTGGTGGATAACGTTGACATAGGTGGTTCCTAAAGAATGAGTTACTTGGGAATTCTTTCAGACTGAGTTCCGGAAAAAGTACATAAGCCAGAGATTCCTCGATCAGAAAAATAAAGAATTTCTGGAATTGAAACAAGGCCGGATGACCATTACTGAGTATGAAAGAGAATTTATATGTTTGAGAAAGTATGCTCGAGAATATATGTCTACTAAAGAGATCATGTGTAAAAGATTTATTAATGGATTGAACGAAGATATAAAACTATAAGTCGGAATACTTGAATTGAAAGAATTCGTAGTATTGGTTGAGAGGGCCTGTAAAGCTGAATATCTCAACAAAGAAAAGAGAAAACCTGATTCAAAGGCTAGAGATTTGAGAAAGAGATCAATGAATAAATCTTATCATTCCTCCTCAGAGAAATCTAGAGATTTTATTGATCGATCGATAGCTTCAGCGGGATATCAGAATAGGGATTGTGGAAAGTAGTATACCAACCCTAAAGCTTAAACTACCTCAGTATTGAGTGTTGGTAAAGCAAATGATGTAAAGCCTGAGTGTAAACAATGTGAAAGACGACATTTTGGAGATTGCTGGGGGAAAAGTAATAACAGAGCTTATTACAGTTGTGGTTTAGGAGATCACTTTATAAAAGATTGCCTAGAATTAGCTGAAAAAGATAATGCTAAAAAATGAGGCCGAGTAACACTACAGCTAGAGGTAGACCACAGAGAAATACAAGAAATGCGAGTGGTGGTAGAGGTGTGACGCTAGACACTGCAACTAGATCTGATGCTAGAGCACCTGCACGAGCCTAAGCTATTCGAGCACGTGAAGAAGCGTCATCTCTAGATGTTATTACCGGTACTTTTACTCTTTATGATACTTTTGTTATTACATTGATAGATCCTGGATGAACGCATTCTTATATATGCATGAATTTAGTGAAAGTAAGACTTTTCCTATAGAGTCTAATGAAATTTGTAACTAGAGTATCGAACCCCTTAGGCAAGTGTGTTTTGATTGATAAAGTGTGCAAGAATTGTCCATTGATGATTCGAGGTAATTGCTTTCCGGCTGATCTGATGTTGCTACCATTTGATGAGTTTGACATAATCCTGGGTATGGACTATTTAACGTTGCATGATGCTGTTGTAAATTGCAAACGAAAGATGATTGATTTGAGATGTCAGAGTAATCAGATTATTCAAATTGAAGCAGATGTTTTGAATGGATTTCCAGCTGTGATTTCAATAATGTTAGCTCAAAAATATGTGAGAAAAGGTTGCAAAGCTTATTTAGCTTATGTGCTCGACATGAAAGTGACTAAAAAGAAGATTGAATCAGTGCCAGTTGTTTGTGAGTATTCAGTTGTATTTCTGATGAGTTATGGGGTTTACCTTTGATCCGAGAAGTTGAATTTGGTATTGAATTAATGCTAGGGACTACTCCGATTTCGATAGCTCTGTATAGAATGGCACCGACTGAGTTAAAAGAATTAAAGTCTCAGTTGCAAGAGTTGATCGGTAGAGGATTCGCAATACCAATTTTTTCACCTTGGGGTGCTCCTATTCTGTTTGTGAAAAAGAAAAATGGCACAATGAGAATGTGTATTGATTATCGTCAGTTGAATTAAGTGACTATCAAGAACAAATATCCTCTGCCCCGGATTGATGATTTGTTTTATCAGTTAAAAGGAGTTACCGTGTTTTCAAAGATAGATATGATATCGGGATACTATCAGTTGAGAGTAAAAGATTCAGATACTTCGAAAACTACTTTCCGAACGAGGTATAGTCACTATGAGTTTCTAGTTATGCCTTTCGGATTAACAAATGCACCTGCTGTATTTATGGATTTGATGAATAGAGTTTTCAAAACGTATTTAGATTGATTTGTTGTCGTATTCATTGATGACATTTTGATTTATTCACATGATGAAACTGAACATGCCGAACATCTGAGAATAGTGTTACAGACTTTGAGAGATAAGCAATTGTATGCGAAGTTTAGTAAATGTGAATTCTAGTTACGAGAAGTTGGTTTTCTAGGACATGTTATGTCGGCATCTGGTATCTGAGTTGATCCAGGCAAGATTTTGGCTATTTTGGATTGGAAGCTTTCGAGAAATATTTCTGAAGCCGCAGTTTTCTGGGACTTGCTGGTTATTATCGACGGTTTGTAAAAGGCTTTTCTATGATTGCGACACAGTTAAAAAAATTACTTCAGAAAGATGTGAAATTTGAATGGTCTGAAAAGTGTCAGAAAAGCTTTGATCAGTTGAAAGCCCTACTGACTGAAGCTCTGGTGTTAGTACAACGAAAATCGGGTAAAGAATTTGTGATTTACAGTGATGCTTCGTTGAACTGATTAGGTTGCATTTTGAAGCAAGAAAGCAAAGTCATAGCTTATGCCTCGAGACAGTTAAGCCTTATGAAAAGAACTATCCGACACATGATCTAGAATTGGCGGCTATTGTGTTTGCTTTGAAAATTTGGCGTCATTATCTGTTTGGTGAAAAATGTCATGTATATTCCGATCACAAAAGCTTAAAAAATGTCATTGATTATCATCTGGGAAAGGCTAATGTTGTTGCTGATGCTTTGAGTCAGAAATCACTATTTGCATTGCGTGTGTTGAATGCTCATTTAGCTTTGTCTGATGATGGTTTGATTTTAGCAGAATTGAAAGCGAGACCATTATTTTTACAACAGATTATTGATACTCAAAAGGTTGATAATGAGATATTAGCAAAATGAGCTCAGATTCTGAATTCCAAGTTGATAATGATGATTGCTTGAGATTTTGAGATCGGATTTGTGTTCCTAGAAATTCAAAGTTGATTCAGATGATTTTGAACGAAGCTCACAACAGTCATTTATCTGTACATCAGGGTAGTAGAAAAATGTATAACGATTTGGAACAGCGTTATTGGTGGTCTGGAATAAAAAGATATATCTCTGATTTTGTTTCGAAATGTTTAATCTGTTAGCAAGTTAAAGCTGAACATCAGGTGCCATCTAGTTTGTTACAACCAATTATGATTCTAGAGTGGAAATGAGACAGAATCACGATGGATTTTGTATCTGGATTACTTCTGTCACCGAGTAAGAAAGATGCAATCTGGGTTGGGGTTGATAGATTGACTAAATCGGCTCATTTCATTCCGGTTCGTACTGATTATTCACTTGATAAGCTTGCTGAGTTGCACATTTCTCATTTTGTGAGATTGTATGGAGTACCTATTTCTATTGTTTCGGATAGAGATCCAAGGTTCACATCACGCTTTTAGAAGAGACTACAAGATGCGTTAGGTATGAAACTATACTTTAGCACTGCTTTTCACCCATAGACGGATGGTTAATCCGAACAGATTATTCAGATACTCGAGGATATGTTGAGATGTTGTATTCTTGAGTTTGAAGGTACGTGGGAACGATACTTGTCATTGATTGATTTTGCATATAATAATAGCTTTCAATCGAGTATCAAAATGGCTCCTTACGAGGATTTGTACGGTCACAAATGTCAAACACATTTGTATTGGACTGAGCTTAGTGAGAATAAGATACACGGGGTCGATTTGATCAAAGAGACTGAACAAAAAGTGAAAGTAATATGTGATAGTCAGAAAGCAGCACCGGATCGTCAGAAATCATATGCAGATTTAAAAAGAAAAGGTATTGAGTATCAGATCGGGGATAAAGTATTTTTGAAATTATCTCCGTGGAAGAAAATACTTCGATTCGATCGTAAAGGCAAATTGAATCTGAGGTTCATCGGACCAAATGAAATCACAGAGCGTGTCGGGCCAGTCGCGTATAGATTGCTATTGCCACCTGAGCTACAAAAGATTCACAACGTATTTCACGTGTCAATGCTAAGAAGATACAGATCAAATCCTTCGCATGTTATTTCCCCAACTGAGGTTAAAATTCAACCTGATAGTCTTATGAAGAAGAACCGATACAGATTTTAGCTCGTAAGATCAAAGACCTGAGAAATAAAAGAATAGCATTAGTGAAAGTGTTGTGGCATCGACACGGGGTTGAAGAAGCTACGTGAGAACCCGAAGATGCTATGAGAAAGCAATATCCAAACCTATTCACTGGTAAGATTTTCGAGGACGAAAATCCCTAAGGGGGGAGAGTTCTAACAGCCCGATTTAGAACCTAGTTAGAATAGTGGTTTCAAAACCACAAATTCGAGTAAAAAATATTATTATATTATTTTCCATCCTTATAATATGTGAATTGACATGTGTGAAAGTTTCGTGTGAAAATTTTATCGTTTGTGTAAAATGTAAAAGTGACTAGTTATTTCTTAAAAGTGCTCAATTGCTATGGTTTATTAAAGGTGAGGTCCTTATGTTGTAAATGGACCATTGGTTTAATGAATGGACAAGTATGGGCAATAGATAGTAGGATTTTAATGTAATTAAAAAGGTTGAATATGGTATTTGTTAATTAAGTTAATGTTTAATAAAAACAAAACTTAAATTTATGTTTTATTCATCTTGTTTTAATTGATTGAAAGAATAAAATAAGGGTTTTGAGCTTCCATACATTCAGCTTTGGTCCAAGCTTGATTAAAGGTTCGTTTTTGTTCGGTTTTTGATGTTTTTTTTTTACGTTTTTGTGATCGTTGCTTTGTATTCTATCAAGCCCATGCCTAAATTTCTGATTTTGATTATGATTTTGAAAGATGCCATTGATGAATTCATGTGTTTTATGATGTTTAATGATGGGTCATGAAAGCTTGGTGCTTGATACACATGTTTTGTAAAGTGATTTTTTAGTAAAAATGCATATTAGGGATTAAATTGAGAAAAATGTAAATTGAAGGGTTGAAATGTAAAATAAATGATAAATATGGGTTGATAAGGACAATAGAAAAATTCGGCTCAGGTATGGTTTTGATGAATTTTATATATTTGGTGTTTTGTGTAATAAGGACTAAAATGTCAAAATGTGTAATTTGAATGAGAGGTGAGAATGAAATGAATAAATATGGAAAAGTTCAGGTATGTTCGATACCTATGTGGTAGATGATACTATGTGTATGAAGCTTGATGAATTCGTATGAACATATTAAATGAGATAGAATAGAATTGATGGATGAATTGTGAATTACTAAGTGTTTATTAGTTGATGTTTTGTATATTATAAACTGATAATTATTTATGGTACGAACTTACTAAGCTTTAAAGCTTATTGTGTGAAATGATCTCTGTTTTATAGTGTTATAAAGCTAACTCGGATCTGGGGATCATTAGCGACATCAATCACACTATCGTACATCTATTGTTGTACCATTTTGAGAGTTGTATTTATGGTATATGGCATGTATAGGCTAGTGTCGTTTTGATATGTTTTATGTTGTGAATATTAGTCATGAGATTTGGCTTCTAGATGTTGATATGTACGATCTCTTAAGTTGGCCTAAATGGTGTGTTTGCTAAGTAAGTTATATGATATATATATTGCTTATGTGATGGTTTAATTGTGAAATGTTGAGGTGGTCAAATTTGTGGTATGAAATAGGTGATAAGATGATGAGATTATACTTTTGAAACTTATGTAAGTTATAATGATTTTGGTATATTTAGGTTGTGAAATTGAGTAGTGAATTGGATGGTATTTGGATGTTATGAAATGTGTATGAAATGGTGGATTTGGTTGCCTATAAATGATGCAAAAATGTTGACGATTTGGTGTATTTGAGATAGGTGGGGAATGTGGCTTAAACCAAGCCTGATTTCACCCCACACGGTTGAGCACACGGGCGTGTGTCTCGACCATGTGTCTGTTGTAATTTAGTTAATCAAGTCAGTTTCGAGCATAGCCTAGACACACGGGCGTGTCTAGTGGCCGTGTGAGGCACACAGCGTTGATACATGAGCGTGTGTGGCCATTTCGAAGGGTACATGGGCTAAACACACTAGCGTGTGGTCGACCGTGTGACCCAAGTTAGTTTTGACCACGGCCAAGACACACGGTTGTGTCTTGTGGCCGTGTATTGAAGTCAGTATGTACGCCCTGTTTTGCCACGGCCTAGACACACGGGTGTGCCTAATGCCGTGTGAGGCACACAGCATGTTCATACGGGAGTGTGACCTTTATAACTTTGAAAAATGTTTAAATTTTGAAAATTTTTGTATAAGCTCGGTTTAGTCCCGACCCCTTTCTAAATCATGATTAAGGTCTCGTTGACCTTCATAAGGGATTCTATAATCATGTGTGACTTTGATGTTATGATGTTTGGGAAATGAATGCGAAATGTTTAGATATGTTCGGCAATACTCTTTTACCCTAGTCCGGCGATGGATACGGGTTAGGGGTGTTACATGCATAGTATGAATCATTGTTCACGAATAGACAATAGATTATTGATGAATGAAATGAGTAAAGAAAAGCTATTTAGAATGGCTATGGTTGTTACGTAATTAATAAGTATATTTTGTTGACTTGTAAATTTTAATAAGCATGATGTGTATGTTATATCAAGTAATTTGAATTATAGTAATACCACTGAGTATAACCATACTCAGCATACGGTTGTTTTCCGTGCCCAGATTAGTTGAAGCCAAACGTTCTAGTCCAACATCCAAAGCCAATCCCGATCTCAGAAAACTTTGGTGATGTATATTTCTTTTGGTAAAAGTGGCATGTACCTAGTTTACGTATGAGTCATTTTAGAATTGGTAGTAAATGATGTGATTGAATGGTTATGTGAAATGATAAGACTATGAAATGGTACTTCTGATATAAAGTTTAAAAATGGAAATTAATGAAATTAACTAAATTAGTTTGAATATTATATGTAAAATTCTTATGATTATACATTGAGTAAATTAATAGATTGATGTTTTGATATGATTCAAGTGTAATTATATATAAAATTGTATTGGTTGTGATATTGGTTTGAATTGGGTACGTTTTAAGTTTGTAGGGTTAGCTAGATGATTAAAAAGGGGTTATATTAGACCCTGGTCCACAAGGGCGTGTGAGCTCTGTATTTGAGAAAAATTTTGGAATTTCACGAAAAATTTCTTGAGAGCTCGAATTGGTTTCGAATAACTTCTAACATGTATTTTAGGCCTCGAGGGTCCTTAAAAGGGACATTATAAATATTTTATAATATGTATGTTATTTATTTGTATAATGTTCGTAATATGTCTGAAAGGTTTGATAATGCTCCATAACTCTGTTCCGGTAATGATTTAGGGTTAGAGGGTGTTACAATCTCCGACAACTTCTAAAACGAGTGAGCTTTCGAATTACTATGAAACACGGAAAAGTAAACAAAGTAAGCAATTAAGCTTAGTAAGTTCGTATAACCTAAAACTTAGCTTATCTTTTAATCATATTATAAGTAAATAAACATAGCTTAATGCAACTCAATTTAATCCATAAGTCTAACACATATTCATCCACAAAGTCAGACATGAAATCACAAATCTCATAGATTCAATTCTCACATGATTCACGTACATACCTATACTTGTTCATCTATAACTCATACACTCTCGGAATATAACTGTGTCCGTTGAACCATATGGAATAATATCGGATACTCGGGTATCTTGCACACTAAGTGCCAATACATGGTCGAAACCATCTTTATCTCATATCTCATATATATATGTTCACTCTCGAGGTATCACTGGGTCTGCTCACACAAGATGATGGTCAAGATGTAGCTACACGGTGCTGCTCACACAGCTGACGAGTAACCTTAACACATGTCGAAAAACTCAGCCACCGGTGGAACGTACGAGACCAGCACCCAAAACACGGTAACCCTTAATGACATGTCATTCGTATCCTATCTATTCCTAAGTTCAATCGGGATCTCATACGTCGCCAAATCTTCATCTAGTATTTCCATGAAATTGTATTCATCAAGATTGCAATATTAAAGCATTTAATGCACAATTATTTTCAATCATCAAATATCAAAACACATACACATTCATCAATAAAAAAATTCAAACAACTCAATAGTTTTGCAAATTAGTCCCTGGGCTAGCTAGATTAAGCTACAACGACTCCAAAAATATAAAAATCATTAAAAACGGGATGAAAACACACTTACATGCACAAGGTAATGTTGGCCAAACCTTTAAGCTCCTCTCATGGTGTTTCTAAGTCTAATTTTGGTGGTAGATAGGAAGAAACAAGATGATGGCTTTGTTTTACCCATTTGACATTTATGTAATTATTAAATTACTAAATTAACCTTAATTAATAACCTTTAAAATCACTTATAAAATGTCCATAATAGTCCAATCATGATATTAATGGTTTATTTATAATAAAAACTCTCCAAACATTTAATTTCATAGCTATTAAATCGCTTTAGCTTATTGAACTCAAATTTTGCACCTTTGGCAATGTAATTCTTTTTATCGAATTAAACCTGCAAACGATAAAATTTCTTAACGAAACTTTTATACAATCATACTATCATGCTGTAGACCTCAAAATAATAATAAAATAATTATTTCCACTTTGAATTTGCGATCCCAAAACAACTATTCCGATTTCACTGAAAACGGACTCTTACACCTATGCTTTCTATCTCTAACATTTGTATCAACTGAAAGAGACTGGCGTAGAGGAATCTGTGGGGTTATACTATTTTCCCTTTTTTGGAAGGCACGAAAAATCATTAGAAATCAGTGCAAGAATCTTCATTTGAAACGAGAGAAGTATACCCAAGTTCCCTAGTGAAGTTATGCACACCTTTCAGATAAGTCTCGCCATCGATGAGGCTGCCGCACAATTTCAAAGGTTGCACGTTGGTATATATTGGCTCTAGAGGAGGTTCTGGCCGTAATGAATGTCTTCAAGTTTTTCTGAAGGGTCTCAGCCCAAATGTTTGGAGGGTTGGCGACAACTAGGAGGTTGTACAGGTAGTTGGTGGGCAACCACTGAGGAACATTTGACCTCATGACTTATTCAACTAGTTGGGGATGATACTAAAGGGGCGCTTGGAGGAGTCTGCAAACTTTTTTTTTACCATTATTGCGAGATGAAGCTCCGTCCCTTTGCCCTTTCAGAGTTCGAGTGAGAGAAGAGGGTTAGAGGAGGTATTCACTTGTTAATTACTTCTACTGATCCTAGGGTTGTTGGTAGTGTAAGGGGCAACCAGGGTAGCTGAGGTAGTTCAAGCGATAGTGACAGCATCTCACCTGAGCTTAATGAAGCCATGAATATCGATACTTTAATAAACAATGATCACAAGAGGCGCAGGACTTCTGTTGGGGCTGTACACATCAACCCTTTTAGTGATGAGGAAAAAATGGTTCTGAACTGGAGCACCGTCAAAAAATAAGGGTTGATTGTGGAGGCCCTGTTGCTGTAGTCACCCCTATTTTTTCTTCCCCTTTGGTGAGCTTGCCAACCATTGCCCAGGCAAGCTCACCTATTACCATCAATGAGGACACCCCTTCCCTCTGCTCGTGAGAACTCTCCAGTGGCTCTCGTAATCGAAAGGGTGTTGTTGAGGCTGTAGGGGACTTCTCATCATATCCACGCCACTTATTGTTTGAGGTTGGTGCTTTTGGCCTGAGGTTCGTGAAGGTTCATGATAAAAAGCTCACTAATAGTCGAGTTGAACCAGAGAGGGTGCGTGAGCTGTACAACAAGGTGAGGGAAGAAAGTGAGATAATAAATGAGTAACAGGGGGTCCTCACTGAGCGTCTAGCGATGATGAAGACATAATTGGAGGAGTGTGGAGTTGAGCTCACCACAAAAAAAGAAAGGTGTATAACTCCGAAGGCAGAGCTAAAAAAAGTCACTGCGAGGCACTCCACCGAGTTGGAAAGGATTATTAAGAAGTGCCAAGAGTAGGTGGATATTATCCTCCGGATGTAGGAGGAGGCCCTGACAACTTTCAAGCAGCAAATATCCCACAACATATTGGGATCCCTTCAAAAGTTCAAGAAGAACCTACTTCTTCATAGCTAGATTGCCTACAGCCCCTTTGATGTTCACTTCTACTTAGGATTTGTAACACCCCTTACCCGTACCCGAGACTGGGACAAAGTACAAGGCGTTACCGGACACATACTCAGACATTTCGAAAAATACGGGCTATTAAATTTCATTCTAATTTAAAACCAATCAAACAACATCATAGTGTCCCTATATGGACCTACAAGGTCCAAAACATACATTAAATTGATCCGGGACTAAACTGAAAACTATAGAAAATTATAGCGAAGTTCCTAGGGTTATGCCTCACACGTCTGTGTGCTTGGGGACACACCCGTGTCCCTTATCCGTGTTGAATTATTTGGATTTATTTTCTATTTCGAACCTACAAGGGTTTTTACACGGCCAAGCACACACCCGTGTCCCTCAGACGGCCTAGACACGCCCGTGTCATCGCCCGTGTTCAAAAACTCAGACATTCTGTTTATGACATCATCATTTATTTTGAGGCACACGCCCGTGTGTTAGGCTATGTCCTCCACACGGTTGAGGCACACAGTCATGTCTCTGTCCGTGTGTTTACTACCATGCAAACTGACCTAAAATTTTAGGTGCAGGGGACACAAGGCCAGGCAACTCACCCATGGGGGCTGACCGTGTGTCACACACGGCGTAGACACATGCCTGTGTGTCCACCCATGTGGACCTTTTTAGGGTTATTTTCCAAGCCTTTGGTCACCCTCTAACATCCATACACACTTATTGACTTATATAGCATGGCCTTATTATACTCTTAAACAACCTTGGCATAACTCATTACATGTTATCCTCATCTCATCGGCTTAGTACATACTAAATTATCCTTTTCGTATGAGGGATTAACATAGCACATTTTACATTTAGGCCAAATTATAACTATATACCATTATATGCTATATCCACTCTCAAATTATTAGGTCCCATTTCAAGCATCCATCTATGATAAACCTCATCATCGTATCTCATGAAATATTTAAACATAAACATGCATCAATTAGTAGGTTTACAACCTACATCAAAATGAGCCATATCTTATAGCCATATACAAAATGAATAAACCCATTATTATAAGCCATAACATTGGCTAGCCAAATGACACATATAACAAAATAAGCAAGAGCCCTATGCATGCCATTAAACAAAATAAAAGTTTCTATATACCAAAGCTGTACAAGTTGATAGTGTGATGACTTTCTCCAACTGTCTTCCAACCTTCACAAGTCCACGAGCTCTGTAAGACAAGGAAAATGGAAAGGGGTAAGCATTTACATGCTTAGTAAGCTCGAATAATGGAAGGTAAACTTACCGGTTATTTAGCATACAACCATATTAGTCATACATTCCAACAAGTATAGGATAGTTTCCTATCACATGCACTCAGATTATCAAGTTAGTCTCATGTCAAAATATTACAACGTTAATCTAGATGAGCTTATCAATTCAAGAATTTCCATTCTCGTTTCTCATTTTAATCCCATTGAATTTCTCTGAAATCTCGATGGATAGCCCATTTACCGTCAAATCATTCAAGTGATCATTTTCAAGCATACGCTCCAGCGAACCTCACATCTTAAGTCAGAATTACTAGTCCAGGCTAAATCCCTTGTAACAACAAACACTCTTAATGAGCTCGAATCTGAATTACTAGTCCAGGCTAAATTCAGACCCTAATTGGATTACCCGTTCGGGCTAAATCCTCAATGCACCCATATTCTTCGGGAGGCTAGATCATTTTAGGAACACCCGTCTGGGTTAGATCATTTCTATACCGAGATCAACGGATTACCCATCCAGGCTAAATCCTTTTCTGCAACACATACAGGATCTCATATCATGTAAGAATAGCGAATCCATCAGATAACCCTTTTTATTCAACCGAGACATTTTACCATATCATCAATTTTCATGAATTATTTACATTATAAATCACCATTTAAAATCATACAGGAATATGCATTTTTAATGTATTTAAATAGTCTACATTCGAGTTATACAAACTTACGTGATAGTCATTTCGAATTAGTATTTCGATTATTCCGAAACCTTTCGTTTTCCACGATCGACATTCAAAATTTGTTCCTCGAGGTCTATATCAGTAAAAATAAATCATTAATACCTTACATTATTCAATTTCGGCTAAAACTCACCCTAGGACAAAATGACCATTTTGCCCCTAACCTTTCACATTTTTACAAATTAATAATAAGGCTCGTATGATGAAATGCACGTAATTTTTAGGTTACTCAAGGTTGGCAGAATATTTTTTGTACTTATAGCAGCCCACAATTGTCCCTCATTTCACATTTTTCTACCCATTTTTACAGCTTTTACAAAATGGTCCTCTAAGCCATTTCCATGAAAAACTACCTAGTAAAAGTATGGGTACTTTTCTAAACATCAATCCTAGCTTAAAGTATAGGTAGAAATAGAGAGAGTATGTTACGAGGATCTCAAAAATACGAAAAACATTAGAAACGGGGCTAGGATTGACTTACTATCAAGATTGAAATGTTGGAAAATCCTAGCTATGGAGAGCATGCAAATTTCAACAGCTAAGGAGAAGAAAATGGCTGATTTTTGCTTGATTTTCCCATTTTATTACATTAATTAACCAAATGACCAAAATGCCCTTCCTTATTAACCTTTCCAAATTTTCCATGCATGCCCATTTTTGTCCAAAAACTTAGAAATTGGAAAAATTCCTCTTTAAAAACCTCTAATTGATAATCCAAAGCAATTTTTTTACAAATTTCTTCTAGAACCCAAGTTTTTCAATTTATTCAATTTGGTCCCTAATTTCTAATTGGACACTTTACACATAGAATTTCTTCATGAAACTTTAACACATACTTATTTTCATATCATAGACCTCATAATGATCATGAAATAATTATTTTAACGTCGGACTTGTGGTCCCAAAACCACTATTCCGACTAGGCCCTATTTTAGGATGTTATAGGATTCCTTTTCATTTACTTGGAAAGGGGAGCTTTTGGGGAGGAAGGGGTGGGCTTTGGTACTGCAGACCTGGTTCCATCTTCTGTTGGTGATACTGTGACTTTAGTTTTTCATTCGGTAACTGAAGATGTTACCATTGCTTCCCTAACTGTTGAGTATGTTGCTCCTGCTGATTAGGATCAGGGTGGGGGTGATAATGTATTTGAATAATGTTCTTGCCCTCCTCTTTTTTGAATAAATAAAAGTAGTTTTGATTTCTGTTGGTTTTCTTTATGTTGTGTTTTCTTTTGTTCTATGAGCTATTTCATATTTGGAAATTTTTACCTATGAATCTTAGTTTTATAGCTAGGAGCTTTGCCCTTGCTATCTCTATTGAAGGTCGCGGCTCTTCACTTGCGAACCTTGATTTTACAGCTGAGAGAGCTTTACTCTCGCTAAATGTATTGGAGGTCACGGTTCTTCGCCTGCGGACCTTGATTTTACAGCTGGGAGCTTTGCTCCCACTAACTGTGTTAGAGGTGACTCTTCGCCTGCGAACCTTAATTTTACAGTTGGAAGCTTTGATCTCTGCAAACCTTGATTTTACAACTGGGAGCTGTACTTTTGCTAATTATGTTGGTGGTCGTGGCTCTTCGCTTGCGAATCTTGATTTTACAACTGGGAACTTTACTCTCGCTAACTGTGTTGGAGGTCGCAGCTTTTCACTTGTGAACCTTGATTTTACAGCTGAGAGCTTTACTCTTACTAACTGTGTTGGAGGTTGCGACTCTTCCCCTACGAACTTCGATTTTATAAACGACTGTTTCATTTAAAAGGGATTTTATTCATATGATGGGTATTCATACATAGTACTTTTTGAAGTGTCGGGCATTACAGGTCCATAGTATTATTGCGCCTTCTATTCTTGCCAACCTATACGCTCCATAGATTATCTTTTTTACTACCTTGGATGGTTTCTCCCAGCTCGGGGCCATCTTTCCACGTTGGTAAGTAGGTAAGCTGGCTTCAATGTTTCCCAACACAATGTCCCCTACTTGAAACTACTTTCCTCTAACCTTAGAGTTATAGTAGCGAGCTACCTGTTAGGCATGGGTCGCATTTTTTATCTCAGTCGTTTCTCTGAGTTTATTAATTAATTTTAGGTTGAGTCTCAGGGCCTCATGGTTAGCTTATTCGTTGAAGTGTTGCGTTTTGTGCAATTTTAGACCTATTTTTACAGGGATGATAGCTTCTGTACCATAGACGAGTGAGAAGGTTATTTCACCCATCACAGTGTGGGATGCGGCTCACAATGCCCACAAGATTCCTAGTAGCTCTTCCAACTAAGCCTCTTTCTTTTTTAGTACGATCAGAATTTTCTTGTTTATATCCTCCACTTGACCATTGGTTTGCAGGGTTTTCACTGAGTTTTGAGCTAATGATATTTGGAGGTCTGTGCAAAATTTCATGAACTTCCCTTGGAATTGTGTGTCGTTGTCTGTGATAACAGTGCTAGGTATACCAAACCCGTAGACAATCGACTTCCACATGAATGACTCTACCTGCCTTTCTGTTTTGATTGCTAGAACTTTTGCCTCGATCCACTTGGTGAAGTAGTCAACAGCTACTTTAATAAACTTTTCTGTGTCGTGGCTATGGGGAATGGTCCAAGGATGTTGACCCCTATATTGCACAAGGCCAAGGCTTTATCATGATATGGAGGGGTTCTGTAAGTTGTCACTGTAATCTGGTGTTTCTTTGGCAGAGGTCACTCTTGCGGGCTATATGTTGGACATATTCGTAGATAGTAGGCTAATAATATCCCTGTTTAAGTATTTTCTATGCTTGTAATCTGCCTCTCAAATGATCGCCACAAATGCCCTCATGGATTTCTCTCATAATATATTCAGCTTCTAAAGGAGAGAGGCACCGTAGTAGTGGATGTGAAAACCCTTTTCTATATAGTACACCCTCTAGGAGGGTGTAACATAATGTCTTATATTGTTGTTTTGTAAGCTCTTTTCGATCTTAGTTTTCCTCTTTGCCTTGCAGCGTATGGATTATAGGGGTCATCCATGTTTCTTTCTAGGTTGTAGAGAGCACTTGGAGAACGTCATAGCTCTACACTTTTTATGTTTGAGTAGGGTTTTCCTCTCTGCTCAATGGTGATGGAGTATGCTAAATTTGACAAAGTCTCTACGTGCATATTGTCGTTCATTGGGAGATATCTGACCTCAGCTTTGTCAAATCTCACCAGCAATTAAATTGTCATTGTATGATATCATTTTAGTGTTGGTTTTTTAACCTTGTACTCGCCATGTATTAGCTTCGCCACAAGCTGGGAGTTGGTGTGTATGGTCAAGTTCCTAGCACCCAACTGGTACCCTAATTATAGTCTAGAGATCAATTTTTTATATTTAGCAATGTTGTTTGATGTTTGGAATCCAAATGACAGTTTATATTGCCATTCGTTGCCCTCTAGGTCTATCATTAATGCGTCTACCCCGGATCCCATTCTGGCTACGGAGTCGTCGATGCGAACCATCTAATCTTTTGGTTTATCTATTGTACACACAATTTATAGGGGTGTGTTTACTATTGGTACTGTCCAACAATGAAAATGAGTTTTAGTAAAAAAAATGCAAAGTTAGTATTATTTCTCCACAAAGTATGAGAATTGTTAGAGTGGTAATTTTCATCCTAAAATGTGCCATCGTTAAATTGCTAATTTTTGTTAGTATACTCATATTATATTATATCCGTGAGGTATTTCACTATTCGATGTTTCAAGTTACACTCTATGATACCTGTTGTGTCTTCACTTCTTTCGAACGAGCATTCTACCATGAAATCTGCCAATATCTGCCCCTTTACTGCCATCTGCAAGGTAAAATCCATCTCGAGTTCTGTAAGTTTGATGTTCCATTTTTTTATCCTCTCCTGGGTTTCTGCCTTGGCAAACACTTCTTTCATTGGTTGGTCAGTGACCACAATGATTGGGTGGGCCTGGAAGTATGGTCGTAGCTTGTGAGCTACAATGATTAGAGCATAGATGCATTTTTCTATTTTGTGTACTTGAGCTCGTCATGTTGAATGACCTTACTAACATAATACATTGGAAACTGGAGGGTGCCTTCAGATTTGACTAAGACGGTTGCGATTGTTTCCTCTGAGGCTACTAAGTACAGGTGCAGCGTTATTCCCGTTTGAGGTGACTTTAGTAGTAGGAAGGAAGTAAGGTACTCCTTTATTTGTTCGAATGCAGTTGGGCACTTTTTATCCATGAGAAGGGTTTCCTCAGAGTTCTGAAAAATGATAAGCACTTGCCTGCCATTCTGGAGATAAACCTATTCAACGCTACCACCCTGCTCATGAGGTACTGGATTTCTTTTATAGTTTGCAGTAGAGGCATCTTCATAATAGCTTGAATTTTTTCTGGGTTTGCCTCCATTCCCCTCTTTAAGATCATGAAACCTAAGAACTTGCCAGCTCGCACACCGAAGGCACATTTTTTGGGGTTAAACTTCATACTGTTGGCGCCCTCAATGTCACGAATGCGTCTAATAGGTTCCGAACATGTTTCTCCATGAACTCACTTTTTACAAGCATATCATCTACGTATTGTAACACCCCTAACCCGAATTTGTTGCCAGAATAGGGTTACGAAGCATTACCAGAGTTTACAGAACAAATAGATAGAAATTTCAAACATTTCATATCATATAGCATTTATGTCAAAAACCAATCAAAACCATACATATTGTCCTTATACGAGCCCTCGAACCCCAAATTATGCATCAAAAACAAATCGGGACTAAATTGGAAACTCAAAATTTTTTTTAAAACATTTAATATTTTCAACATTGTAGGGGTCACAAGGCCGTGTGAACAGTTCGTGTAACTCACACATTTAAGAGACACGCCCGTGTCTAAGGCTATGTAACTCACTGACTTGCATTAGTTTAAAAGATATAAGGGACACACGGCCGTGTCACCTGGCCATGTGTTACACACGGCTAAGACACGTGTCCGTGTCTCTACCCGTGTGGACGAAAATAGGATATTTTATAAACCATTTTTCTCACCCAACAAGGCATGTATCTACAGCTATCATCATACATGTAAACAAGTCATATTATAGCATCCAAAACAAGTAAAAATGAAGCTTTAAATATATATAATATCTTTACATACAACCATTATTCCTTCAGGCACCTCAGATGACAGATTACAACATGTGTGTTCATGTATTCAATATATTCATATGTATAAATAACTTATATGCATACCCAAGGTTTACTAAGCTAATTTGCATTATTTCAAACCAAGTCACTTACCTGCCAAAACATACACGTGTATATAAATGCACATTTAGCTAACATTTTACCTTTCACTATACAACCATAAACCAACCCATACATTAACCATATAAGACAAATATGCACAAACCAAAATGTGCCAAAACACAAGCCAAATAAGTGACTAATATTAACAAAACTCATATAGGCCAACATTAACCAGAATACCTATACATGCCATTATAACCAAAATCAAAATATCTAAAAGTACCGATAGAACCAATGGATAGTGTGATATAACTCTGACAAAATTTCCAACTTGATCGAGCTTCTGATAATCTAAGAAGTAAAGGAAAACAACTACATAGGCAACGAATGCTTAGTAAGCTCGTATAGACTTTAATCATATCAATTCATTTCAAATATAAAATTTATACATATAAAAAATAATCCAATTTTGATACCACAATACTCATGAAGCTATATTCATTAATTCACAAGGTGAATAAATTCACAGTATCACTTATACATATTATCCCAAGCTTAGTAGGATTTTATATAATTTTAACTCTTCCAAATTTCTTTAATTCCATTTGCATTTCTTTACTTTCCACACTTATTCCATATTCCTGATACACAAGTCATAATCATATCATTCAATCATGGTCACAAGCTAGTGTATTTAACCAAAGCTTTTTTTCAAATTGATCACATGATAAGTCATTTCATAAGAAATTGCATAATTTAAACCTTACCACTCTTTCATAAGCACTAGCATATTTTTACTTAAATACTTACCATTTCAATGCATCATATAAATAAACATATTACCATTCAACCAATAGCTTGGCATTTGCCTAAGCATCAAACAACAACACTGGTTAGCGTACTTGCACATATTACATATAAATTCAACATTGATAAACTTATTTTCTCGACATGTCACACTTGAGTTTATTACTCATCACAACATACATAATTTCCTTGTATCAACATATTAAAGATAATTACATATTTACATGTCATGATACATATAATTCTCTTGCCGTTTCTTGATAAACATATACCATTCATTTCATTCTATCAATATTTAATGTACCATTATTTTCATGAATTTCGTGTATATTTATTCCAGTAACAGTTCATAATCATGAATATACATATTTTTTAGGCAAGTTTCATATACATGTATTTTCCATGTCATATTTCAATATATCAAGTAAATATCATTTCCATATACTTCAGGTATATACCGGTAATAATTCATTTCAAACTCAAGTTATCTCATATTAGAACTTTGCCCATTGAATCACTTAAATATCGATGGATACACTTATTTTAGATCAATACTAAAAATAACCATAAGTCTTTCAATATTAATTTCATATGTTACTTACCAAGTCTTTCTGAATCAGAAAATGGCTTATGGATATGAATACATTATTTTCAGAAGCCCGAAGGCTGAACTGAAGCTCATGAGAGTTAAAAGGAAACCCATAAGGGTTAAACGAAAGCTCATAAGAGCTGAATGGAAACCCATAAGGGTTAAACAGAAGTTCAAAAGAGCTAAACAAAAACCTATTAGGGTTAAACTGAAACTCATATGAGTTAAACAGAAGCTCGTGGGAGCTAAGCGAAAAGTAAACATGAAAGTTTGCAACAAATGCTGAACCTCGGCTTACTTGGGTAATTTACCGTCAATTCATCCTTTGCATTTACCGTCAATTCATCCTTTACCACAGAACGGATGTACTCATCCCGCATTCCACTCGCTTTGAACATTTTTAATTCAATTTCATAATTTAACAATAATTTTATTTTCAACAATAGATATGAATAAATACATAATACCATTCATCAGTTTAATAAATAAACATTAAAGTTTAACCATACGAACTTACCTGGCTAAATTGCAGAATTACCAATATTCAAGGGTATTTTGGTATATTTTCATTTTCCTCAATTTTCCACCCGATGTTGGTCTATAGCCAAAAATATGAAAACCAGCTTGACCTCTCCCCCTCCTCTGTTTTTCAACCGAAATTTGGAAAAGAAAAGCGTAGAATGCTTTTTAAATTTCAATTTGTCTTATTTGATTTCATTATAATTACAATTTTGCCATTGTTTCTTTTCATTTTATCATTTTTCTTATTCATATGTCGCCTCATCCATTAATTTAGGCATATTTATCACTTAAGTCCCTCCTTATTTATTAATCAAGCCATTTAGTCACTTTATTATTATAATTAGCAAGTTTTGCACATTTTTCAATTTAAACATTTTTAATTAATTGTCTACCAAAAGGATAAAATTTTTCAACGAAACTTTAATACTACCTTAATAACACTCTGTAAATATTTATAAAAATATTTATGGCTCAATTTATAGAATCGAGGTATCGATACCTCACTTTCTAAAACTACTTAACCGAATAAATCTTTATAAAACATAAATTGCTAATTCAAAAACCTTTCTAAAACCATATTTGACTCGTAAATATTAAATAATAATATTTACGACCTTATTTGTAGGATTTGGTGGCTTCCAACTACTATTTCTGACATAACTAAAAATCAGGCTGTTACACGTATACCTTCAGACCGCGGCCTATTTGCTCATTGAATATCTTGTTTACCAACCTTTGGTAAGTCACACTTGTGTTTTTTAGTCCAAATGCATGACCTGGTAACAGAAGAGACCTTCTTCAGTGATGAAAGTTATCTTTTCTTGGTCACCACAGTCTAATAGGATCTAATTGTAGCCTGAGAAGGCATCCATGAAGCTCATGAACTTGTGTCCGATGGAGGCGTCTACCAGGCGGTCTATCGATGGTAAAGGGAAGCTATCCTTGGGGCATACCTTGTTCATGTTGGTAAAGTCAATGCACATCCTCCACTTGCCTGTTGCCTTTCTTACCATAACCACATTCGAGATCCAGTCCAGGTACTCCACTTTCCTGATAAATTCGATTACCAACAACTTGGCAACCTTTTGTCTCACTGCCTCTATTATGTATAGTACAAACTTTCTCTTCTTTTGTTTCACGGGCTTCACTTCTGGGAATACATTTAACATGTACACTATTACTCACGGATCCACACCTGACATATTCGTTGTGGACTATGCGAAAACGTCTGAATTTCCCCTCAAACATTTGACCAGTAATATCTTTTCTTCCCCACTCAGGACCAACGAGATCTTGACTGTCTTTTCTTTATTGTTGCAAAATAGCTGCAAGGTTTCGGTGTGCTCTGTTACCTTGGGTTTTGTATCTTGATGTTCTTCTCTTTCATCCAAATCGTCCAATTTGATGGCTTGGCCTGGCGAACTCTACTTCTCGGTCAAGGGCTGTTTCACTTGCTTTACAAATAGTATGTGACACTGTCTTGCCATAAGCTGGTTGGGTCGCAAGAAGCCGACGCCCGTACTTGTAGGAAACTTTATCTTCATATAAAATATCGTCATTTCCATCTTCGCCATTTGTATGATTGATCTACCAAATATGATGTTATATGCCATCGGTTGGTCGACCACATAGAATTGGACATACTCCGTGGTCGTACGTTTGTAGTCACTTAGAGTGACTCGCAATGTGATAGTGCCCCTTACCTCGATATGATGGTTCGCGAAGCCGTATAAAGGGTTGGCAGCCAATAAAGGTTGCTCTTTTAAACTCATTTTCTTATATACTCCCCAAGATAGGACTTTCATTGCACTGCCACTATCGACAAGTATCATGTTAACTTCGAAGCCTGCGATCTCAACTGAAACTACCATTGGGTCATTCCGTTCTTCGTCACGGATTAGTTCATCGTGATCACTTCTGAATTTCACAGTCCACTTTTCCTGGAGCCTCGATCTCTTCAAGGCACTAAGTGACATCATACCTCTCATGTGTGTTTGCCTCTTCGTGCTTAAATGCATCCACTCGTCACTTATGCCTGCTATTACATGAATGGTTCCTCGTACTCTTTACTTTCTCTTGCGATTTGGTCTCTGCGAGCTTTGGCCCTGGTTCGGACCTCCCCAGTTTATGAACTCAACAAGTTCGCCATTCTAAACAAATTATTCTATGACATCCTTTAACGTAAAATGGTCATCGATCTTATGTCTCATATCATCATGGAAGGTGCACCGGTCCTTAAAATTCGTCCTCCTACCGGTATTTTGTATCAAGAGCAGCTTAAGAAGGATGTCTAAGCTCTTTACTTGGTTAAGAATATAAGCTTGTATGGCATTAAATGAGGTGTAAGCTTCGAACCTGCCATGGAGGTGTAACGCCTCACATGCTCTTGCTGGTGCCTCTGTGGGTTTCTAAGTGCTTGGGCTGAGGTCCTGTGCAACCTATCAGCCCTAACCCGCAAGGAGTAGTTGTTGGGGGATTGCCTAGTGCATTGCCCTTATCTATTCTTATGTTTTCTATCCTTCCTTTGGAAACTAACTCGTGACATCCTTTTAATTTCCTCCACCTCTGTAAACTTATGAGCCCGTTCATATAGGTCAGCCAGGCTCTGTGGCATATTGTCCATGAACGAGTACTGTACATGGTCGTTCTGCACCCTCATGATGAAGGCATCTATTGCCCATTGATCTTCTAAGGTTTTTGTGTTGAGTGTAGCCGCGTAGAACCCCTTTATGTAGCCTTGAAGGGACTCACCCTCTTACTGCTTCACTGACATCAACCTTATGGGTGTATTCATGATTGCTCGGTGAGCCTGAAATCTTTCCAAAAGTATTTGCCCCAGTTGTGAGAAGTTGCGAATTGAACCTTGTGGAAGAGAGAGATACCAGTCTTTAGCACTTGCTTTCAGTGTCATAGAGAATACCTTGCATTTGGTTGCTTCTGATGCCTCAACACGTTCATATAGTCATTGTACTACATAGATAGGCTCGTGGATCCCTTCTTCCCTCAAACATGTCTTTAGGCACCTTAAAGTCACGGGGCAAGCTTACTGTTACGATTTCGGGAGCTAGCTGGTTGTTAGAACAAAACAACCAGTCCATGTCTTGCAACTTAGGGTGCAAGGCCCGTACGTCACGACGAAGCTCGTCCATATCATTCATCCACTCCTTCACCTAAATGCTTGGGGCTTCATCTTGGGTGGCAACATTTCTCTGGGATCCCGAGTTGTTAGCAAATGCCTTTCGGCGTAGTTCCTCATTCGGCATTAACAACTCCTGTTGAAAGGCATGTTGTTCTACAAATCGTGCTTCTTGCACCGCCATCTGCTCCCTATGATATTGGGATTCGGCATTCGGCATTATCATGATATTAGGATACATGTTCCTACTGCTACTATTACAGCTCACAATAGGGCTTACTATTTTTTCTAGGCCTTTGGGCCGGTGGTACTGACATTCTCTAGGCCTCCTTTGGCTTATTGGACGCTTGCCTATGGAACACGCTGTCCTTTTTTATCTTGAGACTGACTCCCCCGGTGAACCTCGCACCTGCCAATCACAAGCAGAGATCCCTTGCAAGGTTCGCGATTCCTTTCGTAGACATAGGTCGCGACCTCGTCCTTGTGAGGCTTACGCTAGTTCCTCTTGCGGGCTTCTCGCGCAAGCTATCTTTGCGAATATCTAGCATCCCGCGAGGTTCTCAGCTGACTATGCCTGTAGGTGAACATTCTTCTTCCAGGTCGAGTTCATCTGGGTCGGAGATCTAGCTCCTATCGGTCACTTAGGTTGTCGATTCCCAAATCCTAACAATTATCATCTATTTTTTCTGTTAAAAACTGATGTGGCTGACGAAAAAACCAGATAATTACATGTGACATATACGTTACCTTATGCTGATGCACAATGACTAGTTTTATAATAATAATAATAATAATAATAATAATAATAATAATAATAATAAAGGATGGAACTTTTAACATATAGGCCAATTTGCTCTTTGATCTAATGTACATGAATTAATTTACTTATTTTTTTAGTAGAAGAAATAAAATGTAATCTAACTCTTAGTATAAGAACATTCATGGTACTTTAACGAAATATCACTAAAAAAAAATTGACAAAAAAACTTGTATTAAAAAATAATTTTAAAATTTTTGAAAAAGAATACTTGGTAAAAATTGAAAAAGGTGGGCAGCCAAGATGAAACCAAGAAGTGGGCTCCATTGCCAGCCTGGTTGGTTTTGAACTAAATGATGCAATCTCTAATTATTGTCTCCAATGCAGTTTCATATAGTGCTGCTCTATGTATATTATTGGTATTCTTTTTTTCATTTATTTATTTATTTGTTAGTACGAGCTTCTCTCTTTTGTATCAATGCAGATTCCTAGTGTTTGAGGCTTTATATTCGAATTTAATTTTATTTAAATATAAAATATGCTTTTAAATATATAAAAAATTAATAGTATTTTATTAAATAAATAAATATATATATTTAACTATTATCTCAAATCCTGATAGATGAATGAATGATGGATTATTCTTTCTAGTGCCATCTCTCTTATTTAATTTGTTTTTTAGTTAAAATGAGAAGAAAATGGCACATGATGCAAAATTATTTGTGGTTAATAAAGGAAAAATATTTTACCCTAATCATCATATCTTCATGATTACGTCTGATCTACCGTGGATCCTCTTGTTGTCTTCCCACTTGCATTTTGGATTTATTTTTGGAAATTTATATCACACGATTTTATCTAAATATTTCGGTAAAAGTATGATAAAAATTTTTATATAAAGAATTAGATTGTATTTTATTTTTTTAAATTTTTTATTAAAATAATTTATAAAAAGAAAATTAATAAAATATATATTTTTTCGGTACTAATAAAATAATATCACATCATTAATTTTTAAAAACATAAATATTATTCTACACTCAATCAAATACTATATCATCTTTAATTTAATTTAATTTTAATTAAAATTTTGAGGAGAAAATGTTAAAACTATATGCTGGAAAAAAAAATATAACCAAAAATAAATAAAATTTAAAAAACCTAAAATCAACCATTAAAAATATAGAAAAACACAATAGTAAAAAAAATTAAAATTTGGAAAATTATAATCAACCTAGATGGTTTTATTAAATTTTAAAATTTGAATAAAAATTTTAAAAGAAAAATTACCCACCTAGAAATTAAAAGAATTAAAAAATAAATGTATAAAAATAAAACACAATGTGAAAGCAAATAAATAAAAGAGGATTAAATTTTTTAAAAAAATTTAAAATTATAGAAAAAGAAAGCATATTTATTTATTAAAAGATTTAATTTATTAAGTAATTAAATTAAGTTAGAGAAATTATTAAATATAAATAAAAGTATAATAAAAAAGTTTATATATTTATATCTATATTTTAGAATCATTTTAATATAATTTATTCTCATAAAAGAAATGAAAAACTAACATGCCAAATCACTTGAGAAAAAGATGAGTTATGATATTTGAAGCGTGAATGAGAATCTGAAATTGACATGATAATTGATGAAACGCATTCACTCTAAATTATTAACCCTCATATTGATTTGAGATTCGATCATTAATTTTTTCCAAATTATTTGAGGAAAAGTCGACTTTTAACTGGAATGATAACATTAACCTATCATTTTGGCTGATAATCAGAATAAATCTACAACATCATAATAATTTTAGTGGAGAAAACAAACAAACAAACATATGGCATTAAAAAAAAAAAAAAAAAAAAAAAAAAAAAAAAAAAAAAAAAAAAAAAAAAGCCCTCAAATCTGTGTAAAGTTAGATAAACTCAACTTGGGTGGGATTCTGCTGTCAAACAATCCTCAGCAAACCCAAAAAAGCTTTTGTTTTGCTCAAAGGCTCAACTCCCCACGCCATGAAATTTACTCCCTCTTCCTGAATTTAAATAAAAATAATAAATAAATTTAAATAAAACAGTGAGTAGCCGACAGGCCATCTTCATCCCACCTTCAAAATCTCTGTACATGTTTTTATTTTTCTTGTCTATAATATCAAAATTTTAAACCCTCCTTTCTCTCTCTCTCTCTCTCTCACACTGCCCCATACTCTCTCTCTCTTTCATTTCTTTTCTTTTTCTCTCCCAAACGTTGCAGTTGCAGAGCTTCGCCATTGTTGTCTTGCTTCAAGCTTTTTCAGTTTCTTATTCACACTCTTCTTCAACACCCTTTTGATTTTTGCTCTTCAATCATGGCTGCTTTAGTGCTTCCGCTGCTCATCCTGGCCGCCATTACTGGCCGCTCAAGTAAGCTCTTTTCTTGTAAAAAGCCATTTTGTTTTCTCTGTTTGTAGATCTTATCATCTCCTTTTGTCTTTTTGGCCTTTTGGATACTTTTTAATGGAACCTCAAAATATAACTTTTGTTGAATCTTCATGCTTATCAAAATAAAAAAATACCTTTTGTTGAATCTTCATGCTTTTGTTTCCTTGTTTTTTGATTTCCAAACAACACATTTCCTTTTCCTTTCACTATTTTACTCCTTATTTATAAAAAAAAAAAGGGAAAAATAATAAAGACATTTTTCTGTTATTTTTCTTCTCTCTTCCCATCACTAAAAAAAGTCAGTTTTTTTTTTTTTTGATAATATTGTTAGCAGATATGTTATAAAAACATTCTACAAGTTTAATATTCCATCAAATACACATTAGAAATGGTAAATAAAATTCTCTATTGTCACATTTAATAATATACTAAAAAGGTAATGTTGGTAAAAAAATATATTTTATGTAGAAATATTATATTTTAAAAATGAGCTATTATTTATTTTCAAAAAGAAAAAATGAGTGATCATTAAAAGAAAAAGGAAATGGTAGTTTTAAAGAACTGCATCAGTTTGTTTTTCTATAGAAGAAATATGTTTTTTTTAATAATATTATATAAAAATTTTAAATTACATAATTACCCCACGTTTGTTTCAAAAAAAAAAATGAATCTTTTTTGCTTTAATTTTAAATTATTAAAAAAATTTATATTTTACGCATAACATTGGGAACATAAAATTGAGAAAAAAACGTGTGATGTGGAAATGAACAGGTGGCAACTGGTGTATATGCAAAGATGGTGTAAGTGATACAGTATTGCAGAAGACACTGGACTATGCATGTGGTGCAGGCGCCGACTGTAACCCTATCCACTTGAAGGGATCCTGTTTTAACCCCGACACTGTTAAGGCTCATTGCAGTTACGCTGTTAACAGTTACTTCCAAAGAAAAGGCCAAGCTCAAGGCTCTTGTGATTTTTCCGGCACTGCCACTGTTACCACGGCTGACCCCAGTAATTCCCCATCTGTTTCTCCATTTACCATGGCAGTTAAAACCAAAATTGACTTATTTTAATTTATTTATTTGCCTTGGTAATTCACAGGCTATACTGGTTGTGCTTTCCCATCTAGTGCCAGGTATCCTATTACTGTCTCTACTTGTTTCTTTTTCATTTGAAATAAAAAGAATGAGTTAGTTAAAAAATAAAATAAAATAAAATATTAAAATTTGTTTGGAAGTGCTTATATAATCATTCTTTTTAAGAATTTATGAAGATAGACACAAATGTGTGAATATTTTTAAATAATACAAATATGCACAGTATAATCTTTTAAAAATATATGAAGGGAATACACGTTATATTTTGGACTGTTAAAAGCATTTATCCAAGTTAGCAACGGTAGGATGGTTGGACATGTGGGGCATGAAATATTAATATAATGTTGGTCCACAATCAAATATTTAATGTAAAGGGGTTTTCTTTTTAATCAAAGTTGGACCACTACCACCACCTAAGGAATAACAAAGGTTTGAACAACAAAGTAAAGAATGTAAGTACTCATTAAAGCTCAGATCACTTTATGTTATTCAGATTGTTATTTGACGTCCCTTATATTTTACATTTTTGTAATGGTGCAATGAGCATTCAACTTTCTATTTTTGGATAAAAGGGATTATTACTTTTTAGTCCAAATTTATGAGAATTGAAAACAAAAATATGGTTTTTTTTTTTTTTTTTTAATTACATGAAATAAATTCTAAAGAATTGAATACACCAATGTTAGAATACTATTGTTCAGACACTTGTACCTGAATTCGAGATTTTCTATATAGCTTGTGAAACATGTTCTGTACTATTGGTTGTATGAATTGTCAATTGTAATCTGATAGTTTTTTTTTTTTTTTTATTGAATCAGTACCGCAGGCACCACCACAACACCAACAACTACACCGTCATCCACCACACCCTCGTCCGTGAACCCAATCAACAACACCCCAACAAGCACAACACCATTCGGTTCGACAACACCTACCGGAATATTGGGAGGAGTTGGCAACGGCTTAGGCCCGTCCGGAACTGGGATCAACACAGATTACAGTACTGATGGAGGATTTAGGCTGCAATACTGCTTCTCTTCCTATGCAACCCTCTTGATTTCAGGATTGATGCTATTGTGGGGTTAAAAGAAGTTACAAGGGAACATGTTTTCTGGTCATTCAAATCTTGTTCTCTTCTAGTGTATGGTGTTGTTGATCTAAGAACATGTTTGCTAAGGGTTTTTTTTTGGTTATGGATTTTAATCATTTTAAAAGCATGACTTTTATGGGTATGGAATTTTGGTTTTCTAGGTTTTATGTACATTTAAATGGAAATTGTTAATTTTAGGAGGATTTGGCACCACAAAATCATCCTCTTATTAGTAATTGGCAGTAGTAATTTTAAAACTTTGGCTGTCTTTTTTTTTTTTTTAGACTTCTCCATTTGTTCTTTGTTTTATGCATGTTTTAAATGCCTTGTTTGGAAAGTAACGGGTAGGGTTATTATTATTTCTAAAATTTATATCTTTTATGGGTTAAAATTTAAATGAATAGTCGGTTGGGTCTGAATTTTTATTTAATTATAAAACAATTAGATTATTAGATATGATTTAATTGGGAAATTTATATAACAATATAATAATTATGGTTTTAATTGAAATAGTAAAACTGAGAGAGATTAAAAATATTTTTCAAAATTTCATACGGAGAAACAAAATATCTATTGCTTTGTAAGCAAAAGGGAATTTTGGTAAAGTTTTCATTGTGTTGAGTTGGGACACACTAGTTCACTAAATTTTTTTTTATACAATACTTAAAACCACCTATAATATTTTTTCAACTCTTAAATAGAGTTGAAAATAAAATTCAAATAGCAGACCATCCATTATACTTGACCTTGAGTCGAGCTATCTGCCCAAACTTGGAGGTTCGTTCAAAATTTGCGAGGGTTTAAGCAAAAACATTAAGCCTAAAAGATGGGTTTGAGGGGCTCAGGTATGGACATCATGGTCGGAGCTCGACCTGATTTGTTTTTAAGTTAGTAATATTTTATGTTATGTTATTTTTATATATTATGTAATTTATATGCTACTATGATGTAAACATTAAAAACTATTAAGGTTGCTATATAATAAATTTTAATAAATAAAAATATATAAAATTATTAAATATTAAATTTAAAATAATATAAATATATATTTTAAAAATATGGGCATGCCTAAAATGAGTTTGAGTTAACAATTTACAAGTATGGACGGGTCTGGACAAATGTCTAGGCCCATATTTCAATCTGAGTCACGCTTGGACAAGTATAAAGTGTGCTAGTATCATGCACAAATTTGACCCGAACCTTAACCTGACCTATGAACACCTTTACCGTCTATTAACATTTGGACATCACTTAGAAAAAGTGCTGCTAACAAAAATTTGAAGGTTAAAACAAATATTTAGATCTAATTGTTACTGTAATTAAAATTTATTTATTAAATTAATTGATATAATATTTTTCTAAAAAGATTTGAGTTAGATAATGTTACTTATTTAAATTAATTAATGATATTATAAAAATAGAGAGAGTAAATTATATAAAACACTATTTAAAAAAAAATCTCAATCTCTTATAATGTAAAAAAAAAGGATAAACATTAAAAAATGAAAAACATAGATATTTTGTGGCTATCTTACTCAAATGACCTAAAAAAATAAACAGTTACAAAAATGGCCCAAGTTAAAAAATAACCACTCAAATGACCTAAAATGAATAGTAAAATAAGGTTGGGGAGACTCAATGGTCGGCACCACCAAAAAATCTAACACAACCATTGCCCAATGATTATGTCAGGGGTTAAAAAAATTATTTTTTGGGGTGTTGGACATTGGATGGTCGACACTTATATATATTTTTCAAGCCGTAGCATACTGGTATATTTTTGTACTAGTATTTGAAAAAAATTGGGTTGAGGGACTTAAGTGGCCGGCACCACTTTACAACATAATCTCTTTTTTTTTTTTGATGTTGGCACAGTGATGACCGACACCCACTTTATCAGATAAAAAAATTGGGGTTAGGAGAAGTAGATGGCTGGTTGCTTTTTCGAGTGCTGTGACATTGATGGCTGAAACCCTTATACCAGATTTGAAAAAAAGATTGGGGGTGATAGGGCACTGATGGCCGACACTCCAGTACCAGATTTAAAAAAAAAAATTTGGATTACTGGGACACTGATGGTCGGCACCTCCTTAGTTTATATATATGGAAGCTATTTAGTTGTAATATTATAATTGAACGGGAAAAAATTGTTGAGATTATCATCAAATGTGAGTGTTTGGGTGTTTACTATTAAATGGGGATACCGTATTTGGGAGTGTATCATCAAATATGTGTGATGTAGTGGATTATAGATGAGAGTATGTGGGAGTGTACAACCTAAATTCGAGGTTGAATTATATACTTTCATGTTTTAACGGAGTTGAATTATATACTGTCACGTGAACTGTAAAGGTTATGCCATCAAAGGTCATATGACTTCATTCGCCATAGATGACGAACTATGTAGACCAGTTACGGTTAAAGAATACGGCGGGCGAACATAGTTGAAATTACTAAATGCAACGTAGACCTGATTCAAGCAAAAAACGACTAATTATGGAGAAACTACTATTTAAAATGTTCATATTATCTTTATATCCGTAAATCAATTTTAGTTCATATTATTTATTTGTCGAATATTATATTTTCATATATCAGTTTTGTAAAATATTTGAATTATTTGTGGATCTGTAAAAATGTTTTAGTCTGTATTATTTGCCGGTCGAATTTTGTATTTTCATATATCAAATTTCTAAAATGTTCATATTATTTTTGTATATGTAAATAAAATTTATTTGGTATTATTTTTTGGTCAAATTATATATTTTTGTATACTAGTTTTGTAGAATGTTTGTATTTTCTTGTGCATGTAATGTTTTTTTGTTGCGTCTTATTATTTGTTCAAATTATTATTTTTACTTAATATTTTGTACTCAATGCCTAAAAATAATTATGTTAAAAATTTAAATTTTTTCGTATTGGAAGAACAATTACAAAGTAAATATTTACGAAAAAAAAATCAAAACTGTCTAGATCCCAATGACGTCCCTACGGCCAGCGTATAATGATCGGGCTTCCTACGTTGGTAAGGGCGTACACCTTGAGGAGGCGTTTGATAGTTGCTCGGTCAGCCTCTGGTGTACTTAAGAAAGTTGTATGATCGTATATCCCATCATTGGGGGTGAAGGGTATTACGATACCAGAGATGCTGAGCCAAAAATATCCTCAATGTTAGGTGTAGGTGCTTTCCGATAGAGCTTCGAGTGGTATAAGGACGATCTAGAGTTCGCCGAATGTTGAGGCTTGAGGTCATCGCCAAGTTTGACGCTCCAAACTCGGTCAGGACGGTCTGACCCGAATTTTGAACGTTACATCAGCCATTGAAGTGACTCTCCGTTTAAACCACCACAAAACACACCAATCGACCAATCACACCATACAATTAATCATGGAATATTTAATAAAAACCTAATATTAGGCTTCCGTTGTGCTACTCTGATCAACAATCAACAAAATGACTAATTCACAATTTAATATTT
Source organism: Gossypium longicalyx (assembly GCA_025698465.1). NCBI lineage: Eukaryota > Viridiplantae > Streptophyta > Magnoliopsida > Malvales > Malvaceae > Gossypium > Gossypium longicalyx. The sequence goes on along the minus strand of CM046996.1, from coordinate 16,781,384 downwards.
AACAGACAATTACCTCGAAAACTTTAGTTAAACATACATGCATGTAATAGGGTATTTTTAAAAAGGTTATATTTGTAGGGACTTGTAAAATTGTTTAGTTTAAAAACATATATTAGATTTAAAACATAATATATAGTAACGTGTTGGGGAAAACTCTTTTTCATAAAGTTTAACAATAGTATTGTAGGATTAAACGTATAAGTCTTATTTTGGAAAATTAATTAAAGCATTTTGCACAACCCACATAACATTATTAATTAATTGGTTAGTAGACATTTAACAATTTACATGACTTGACTAAATTCTGTGTTACATCTCATGCATGCCAAGTACATGTTTGTATCTAAATCACAAATAAAACATCTAAGGCTTACCTTGATGTCCAGCGACTCTTCAACCTACATTTACAAATTAGTTGAACAGTTATTCAAACCAATTTCTAGACAATCATAATCCATCAGTTAATTATCTATCTAACGTAATGATAAAAGTTTTAAACCAAACAATTAAATAGTCTATAGTGTCCAATTACAACGCGAAAATTAGAAGTGTAATACTAAATCCCATAACTTGGTCCCACATTGCCTTCCTCACCGGGTTTGGGAACACAATGACATACCTAAGTATAGCCTCGATTTGGATCACTTAGATGACTCACTCCCATACCTCCTCGCACGCTATATCACTGCAATGTTATAAAAGAGAGAGTGAGCTTATAAAAACTCAATGAGTGCTCAAACATACTACAAATAAACACATCAGTAGGTTAAAGGGTGACATACTATAACAATTCACATATTATTACAGTCTATACAAAGTAGTAACTTGTACGACACAACAGTTCTCATAAAATTAGTAGTGCACATATAAGTAATTAGCATAAATGAGTACATCACATAAATTATCAATTCGCGTAAAATATCAGTTCATATGAAATAATAGTTTATATATAATAACAGTTCATACAATTTAACAGTTTATTCAGTATAATAATTCATTCATACCACATCGTAACTCATATATCTCAAACATTAATAAATTGGCATTTTTGTGATTATGAAACTTATAAGAGACTCAATCACCACCTATAAGTGGACTCTATCACCACACATTGGATAAACAGATCTCCAAAACACATCACTTTTGGACTCAAAGAGCCCTACGTTGTCTCCGATATAAGTGTAGCACAAATGCTCGCACCCTTCAAACACACCACTCTATCTACAGTGAATGGAGCTATGCTTGACATTCCTTTATCTCTCCAACGCATTTCTAGGCCACAATGCCCATTGCAAAAAAAGGGGTGAGTACTCACAATCCTATGGCATGCCAACTATATCTAATGGTTCTATAAAGTCACAATGTCAAAATGTCTCTTTAACACATTCACAATATCCAGTATAATAGGGCTCACAATTAAGCAAAGCTCACACATTATAACACAGTTCACAATTCTCAATTTGCAATAGAGCATGGTTCGCGTATAATATTTGTAACAACTCATTTTCAGTGAAATCGGAATAGTGGTTTCGGGACCACAAATTTGAGTCAGAAAGAAAAATTATTTTAAGATTATTGTATGGTCTGCATTATGATAGGAATAACGTATGAAAATTTTGATAAGAAAATTTTACCAATTTCATGTTTAATTATAGAAAGGACCAAATTGCATAAAATGCAAAAGTTGAGTTCTAGTAGCTATAGGTATCAAATAGTTATAGAATTCAAAATGTGAGGTCCTTATATGAAAATTAGACCATTAAATAGAGTTAGTAGATATTTATGATGATTCATCCATGGGAAATTAGAAAAAGAAAAGGACTAAATTGGAAATTAAATTAATTAAAGATGGAAATAAACTAATATCATCTTATTTCATCATCTTCCCCAAATTAAAATACATAGAAACCCTAGATAAGAGAAAGTGAGTTCAACAAAGTTGTTTTGGCTCAATTAGGTATGAATTCTTGTCCCGTTTTTAGTAATTTTTATATTTCTGATATCGTAATAACCTAATCTATCTATTTTAGGGATCAATTTGCAAAGTTATCAAAGTATAAAATTTCAAATTTTTTCCATGGATGAGTATGCTGAAATTTGAAATTTATGGTAGAAAATGAAAGGTTGTTGATAGATAAACAACTTTTGTAAAGGAAATTTTCATGAAATTGTGATTTAGGGACTAAATTAAAAAGATGTAAAATTTATAAAAAAATTTATTTTTGTGAAATACATGAATTGTTATTGGTATATGAAAAATTCAGTTAGGCTTGGAATAAGGATTAAATTGCATGAACTTTATTTTTCGAGCCTAGAGATGAAATTGGAATTAATTAAAAGTATAGGGGCAAAATGGTACTTTTGTCTAAAATGTTAGTTGGATTGAATTGGATATGAAATGTGTTAAATTGATATTAAATTCATTTATATAGATCCGAAAAGATCAAATAAAGAGTTAGATTAAGGAAAAGAAAAAGTATCGGATTAGTAGATCTCCGTATACGAGCAATTGATGAGATAAGTTCGTGTAACTAAATTGTGTATATTTTCATGTTTGAATTGAATGTTGTATATGTGAATTATGAATTTGTAATGTACATGAAAATAATTATATATCTGACATGCCCGAGAATTTTTAAGCTCTGTTTGAATAAATGAAATTCGATGGATACAGGATTTTTTGAATTGATTATAGTCCTACATATGTTGCGAACACACCACAGCTCCTATGAGCATCCTATTATAAGCCCTCTCGAGCTTCCTGCTATATGGTTCCTGTGAGCATCTTAATTGGTAGTGATCTTACATGTGTCACGGACTACCGCAGCTCTTTGTCAGCATCCTGTTATATGATCGATTGTGATCCTGCATATATTGCGGACACAAACGTAGCTCTTTATGAGTGTCCTGATATAGGCTCTTTGTGAGCTTCCTGATATGGCTCGTTTGAACTTCCTGTTATATGGCTATCTAGAGCTCCCTAATAATAACTCTTCAGAGTTACCTATTAAGCTCAATGAGCTTCCTGTTTTAAACTCTTATGAGTTTCCTGTTATAGCCCAGATAAGCTTCCTGTTACATGGCTCACATGAGCATCCTGTTATATAGCTCAAGAGAATGCTTCCTGATTATGTGCCCTAATGAGTACCCTTGAATATGAGTTGACGGATTACAGTTTTGTACACTTCGAGTGTACTACCAGTGTATCCATTGAAATTTCAAATAAATTCAACGGGAAAAGTTTCGATATGAGATGAATTATTTTAAATGTATAGGTTATATGAATATATGATACAAAAAGCATATGTATATGGAATTGTTACATGATGAGCTCATCTTTGTTACACAAAAAATACTTGTAATTCATGATAACATGCTTGATGAAGATTTGTATGTGTTTAGGCTATTAACTTTATTGGTTTGGATGTACTATGAGTGCTTCTTATAAATGAATATGATTGGTAAGTTAATTTCCTATTATACGAACTTACTAAGCATTATATGCTTACTCTATTTATTTTCCTCTATTTTATAGTGCTCGGAAGCTCATAAAGGTTGGAAATCAGTCGGAGCATCATTACACTATCCTCCAGCTCATTTTGGTATAAATAGAAAACTTAGTTTGGTATAATGGCATGTATAGGCTAATGTTGACAAATGAAGGTATGTAAATATTTTGGTTGTAATTAGCCATTGGAATGACTAGTGATAGTATGTTTAATGTACATATATATGCATGAGGTTATATTATGTTTGGTATGTGAGTATACTTGGATTAGTATTTTAGGTATAATCATGCTTGGGTAAGTATATGATTAAAAAGTAAGATGAATACTTGAAAGTATGAGCAAACATGTCATGTATAAAACTTGATCATTGGCTTGATTTATATGTCTTGAATTGGCTGGTGAATATGTTGAAATATTAATGTAGGTGGAAGACAAGTTTGGGTGAGAAATAAGGCTTAGAAATGACCTTATTTTGTCCATACGGGCAGAGACACGGGCGTGTGGTTTGGCCGTGTGTCCCCTGCACCTAATTTTCGAAAATTAAATTTACCACACGGCCTAGCACACGGGCGTATGGCTGGCCGTGTAACCCAAGTAAGAGAGTTACACGGGTATGGACAAGGGCTAGGACACGGCCTGTGCCTCACATTGAATGCCCATACGGCCTCGGACATGGGTGTGTCACTTGGCCGTGTGAGCCACATGGCTTACCCACACGGGCGGTCCCCTACATCTAGGAGAAATTTTTAAAATTTTGTGAAAAATTCTCTTAGTTCCTATTTTAGTCCTGACTTGTTTCTAACTCATAAATTGGGCTTTGAGGGCCCATTTAAGGGATGATATGATTGGTTTCAGATATGAACAGTAAATGATATAAATTAACTGTATTTGTTCTGTAAACTTCGGTAATGTTTTATAACCCTGCTCTGGCGACGGATATGGGTTAAGGGTGTTACAATATCACTTTCATGCAACTTATATTGCACTCATAATCACAATTCATATATCATTCATGACATAGCTCACATAAATAAATGTTCGCATATTTTATTTAGCATAGGCCACGTAATACCTTAGCTTACATGCAATGCAACTCAAAATCTCACAATACACAGTTTGACAAATTAATGCAGTTCGCCATTTTAATACAGATTACCAAATTAACATAGTTCGCCATAATAATATAATTCGCCAAGTTAACATAGTTCACAATATAACACAATACACAAATATAATTGGCTCGCAATATCATAAATCTCATAATTCACTTACGGATTCGTGCATGCATAGATACGCATTATCGATAAAAAATGCATGTTATAAGAGTCCACATTATATTATTTATTTATATATCCATTTATAAATATTACAAAATCATATACGAATATATATTATATATATACATATTTATTTAATAACTTTTATTACTTCAAATTTTAAGCATACATTGAAAGTCTCATAAGTTTATATATTATATAAAACCATTCCCGTAATTATATATATACACTAAACTATGCATATATATTATATATAGTACCAAAATCCATTAATATATACTATGCAAAATAAAGCCATGCATATATATTATATATGTATAACCACCCACGTGTATATATATATTACAACCCACATATATATAATATATAAGACACATATATATTACATATATAGCACCAAAGCACGCATATGTATGTCTATGTTTAACACCAACAGACCCCACTCATATATATTATATATGACTCCAATCTCACGAATATATGTATTATATATACAAATAAGATCAAATGAGTTAGAAATCAATTTAAAACAAATAGGAGATCTAGCATTTTTAAGTTAAAAATCAACTTCAAATCAAGTGATATATTGAACTATTGATTAAATAATTTAAATCTTGAATTGGAATAACAGCTCACTTAGTTTAATCATAAAAAGTTAGAATCTCACCTCAGTTTTGCAAAATCGACGAGCTATAGAACTAATTCGAGCTAAAATGTGTGAAGATCTCTTGAAGATTTTAAGGATGAAAACACGAGTTTTCTTCAAAATTGAAAAGAGATTTTGTGTTTAGAGAGCTTTGGAATAAAAAAGGATGAAATAATTTCGGGAGAAAAGTTTTGATTTGGTGTTTAGCAAATTTTTGAAGAAGATGAAGAATAAGAAAGAAGGAGACGTGGGGAGTTTTAAAGAAGGAAGAATATAAGCAGATTTTTTTAAAATTAAGGGAAATTGCCTCTTAAAAACTTCTAGTTTTCTCTAATTTTTCAAATCAGTCCTTAACTTAATTAAAACACATTTTTCATAATTATTTTCAAATCAAACCTCGTTTTTATAAAAATTTTCCATCTTAATTTTCGGACACCTAATTTTAATTTCCTAACCTAAAATTATTAATTTTAATTGTTTTAATATTTTCTTTAATTAACTCTTAATTGTTTAATTATATAATCTAATTATGATTTTCGATTCACTAACCCCGATTTACTTACCCGATTCTCCTAACCTAGTTTTCGGGATGTGACACCAAAGATGTCCTCAAATGAAGGAGAATTCGAATGATGGGTATGTGATGACGATTCAAATGTTTCATATTGGGGCTCAGGATTAGAGTTTGAGACAAATTCCATATTCCCGAATGGTGGAACTCGATTACAACGCGATCGTGTTCTGGTCCTATGCCATCAAGAAGATTTCGGTTGTGCATGTTCTGAGATCACCATGAGTCAACCCTGGAATATGAAAGGCATCCCGTTTTCGACATACCAAGTTGCGTACTCACGTGAAGGAATGTGCCCTGTCTCCGAGATAAACAAGGGGGGTCGCCTCTCATGTTGGGCATTCCACAGAATGATGGATGGAGCATGTTCGTTCACCCAATTTATGTGGTCTTTACCTTTTTTTTCAATCTCATGTATTTTCTTGAAGTCTTGTGAAGGGTCGGGGATAGGTTGCATGCAACTGAATTGTCTCAAGATCCGATCCACGACATGCCATTCAAGCATATGAAAATTAATCAATGACACGTTTGTCACGAATAGAGCTTGCTACTCATGAACCTATGATGGTATGAGTAACGTAATTTCTTAGCCCGAATACGGTATCCATAGAAACTGCACAGTATAGAGCAAATGTTTTTAGTTAAGTTTAAATTTTTTTTTCCAAATATTGTATTTGGAGAAAAAATATCTATTCAATTATTTTACCTTATCCCAGAGTGAGTCTCTATCATCTGGCGATATACCAACACGGTGTGTGATCGTCCAATTCCTAATAACGTCACCCATCTAAAATACACGTTCATATTTTTTATTACTATTTTCGTCACTCAAAAAGCACTATACTATATAATTAAGAAACAAAAAGGTATTATAAAATGATAAATCACCTATTTACGAGTGGTCAGGATAGCAGTTGGTGGCTCACTAATGCCAAAAATGGCATCCGATATAAGGCCCACGACTACAGTAGAAGGCAACAACCACCCATGGTCTTCGTGGATGACTTTTTCGCTCGACAAAGCTCACGGTATAAGCTCACCAGTCTGCAAAGCCCCAATTATAGTTAGTGGCTTGGGCCAGGTCTTCTAGTAAGGGGAGGTACATGATGTGGACTTTATTCTGATTTACGTCTAGCATCAATACCCCACCTATAAGCTGCAGAATAAATGTTATAGCAGCATAGATAATGTTCATTTGCGTTGGATTGCTCGGTAGATGCTTGAAGTTATTTCTACACCACGTGAATCTCAAATTGGTTAATTTTCCTTCTTCGTCATCGAGGGACACTCTTCCTAATAACCCTTGGCAAGTGCCCTACGGATCGAGCACTTTTCTCGGCTCAATCACTACTTCTCTATTAATAGACAACCCCAACTGGACTACTACGTCATGCAGTGTGATTGTTACCTCAAGGTGGAACGTATGTGTCTCCGGGCGTCATCATTCAACCAGAGCTGATACTAAATCGGCCCGTAGGTCAAGAGTTTGAATGTATGTGGCTTCCCTAAACCCCTCGAGTTCCAAATATAGCAGAACCCTTTGATCCTGAAAATATCTCGGATCATGAAGTCAAGATCTCACAACTTGGTATCGTTCCTGCGGAAAGAGTAAAAATGATACGTTTTGTTTATCGTTAAAAAAATTATAATAAGTTTTGTTTAAAGATCAATTAGTGAATATTTTACCGTATTGTGAACAAACTTAGCAATATGGTTATCGTGCTTTAGAAAAGAATTAAGAGAATTATCATCCATTCCGATTAGAGGTGCTCATGGGCCGGGTCGGGCCAGGTTTGGGCCGGGCTCAACTAAAAATTTAGGCCCACTCATTGGGCTAGGGTCGGACCGGGCCTAAAAATGGGCTTAAAATTTTACCCAAGCCCGATCCAAATAAAAATACTAAAACCCGGGCCCGGCCGGCACGCCCGTATTTATTTTTATATTATTTTATATGATTTTTAAATATATATAATACATCAAAAATACTAAAAAAATCAAAATAAATATTTTCAACAAATTGAAAATAAATTTTAAAAAATATGTAGATTTAAATAGCACTAAGATAGATGCAACTTAACAAGCAAATACCTCTAAAATAATAACAAAATTAAAAAATACCTTTAAAATAATAACAAAATTAATAATAAAATAAGTTTTATACAATATCCAAATAATAACAATAAAATAGTAGCAACTAATAGTAATATGGTAGCAAAATATGGAGAAAACAACAAGAAAATAATATTCAAAAATAAAAAAATAGTAAATTTTTTTGTCATTTAGTGAATTCGGGCCGGGCCCGGGCCAAAAATGCCTTACCCGAGGCCCGGCCTATTTTTTAAACAGGCATCATTTTTTTATCCAAGCCCATTTTTCGGGCCTATATTTTTGCCCAAACCCTCCCACATTTCAGGCGAGCCATCGGGCCGGGCCGGGTAGCCCGACCCATGTGCAGGTCTAATTCTGATATCTGTGTAAAAATCGACCAAATTATCACGAACAATATAAAAAATTAAGAAATTATTGGAAAACCTTTAATTTTGAAAAAAAAATAGTTACTTACAAATTTTAGGGACTGGAAAAAATATGGAAAAAATTCTGGTGATCAGCAGTGGTTGATGATGGAACTTGCGGTGATGGGTCGGTTAGGGTTCAAATTGGGGATTTATAGTAGGGGGACTAGATGCGTGCATGGGTCGGGCCGGGTCGGGTTCGAGCGGGGCCCAACTAAAAATTTATGCTCATTTGCTAGGCCCGGGCCTGACCCGGCCTGAAAAATGGGCTTAAAATTTTGCCCAAGCCCTGCCCAAATAAAAATGTTAAAACTCGGGCACAACCCAGCCCGCCCAAAAAATACTAAAAACATCAAAATAAATATTTCTCGACAAATTAAAAATAAATTTTAAAAAATATGTATACTTAAATAACACTAAAATAGATGCAACTTAACGAGCAAATGCCTCTAAAATAATAACAAAATTAACAAATGTCTTTAAAATAATAATAAAATTAACAATAAAATAAGTGTTATACAATATCCAAACAATAACAACAAAATAGTAAAATAGTAGTAAAATAGGGAGAAAACAATAAGAAAATAATATTTTAAAAAATAGATTTTTTTTAGAATTTAGTGAATTCGGGCTAGCTCGGGCCAAAAATACCTTACCTGAGGCCCGACCCATTTTTTAAACGGGCCTTATTTTTTTGCCCAAGCCCATTTTTCGGGCCTATATTTTTGTCCAAACCCTTCCACATTTCGGGCGGGTCTTCGGGCCGGACTAGGTGGCCCGGCCCATGTACACCTCTAGGGGGGACCATTGGGGTGTGAGGGGAAAATTTACGAAGAAAAAGGAAAGAAAAAAAGCTTACGTGAAATGCACCGTGACCTGTGACTGTTTGGTCATGTCGGTGCATACTTGAAACCAGCCACCAGAGGCCCGGTTACTCGCTGACAGCCTGAAGAGGCCGGCCATCAAGTGGCCTAATCCAATTGGCCTGACAACACTTGGGACGCTTGGGCCTGATCCTGATGAAGTCGGCCAGTAACTAGCCGCTGTCAGGCCTGATGAAACCAACCATTGAGTGGCCCTATTCAGCTGGGCTATCTTGACAAGGCCTGCTGCCAAGTCCCATCACCTTTAATTTATAATTTAATTATTTAATTATTTATCCTTTTTCTTTTTTTAATTTAATTAATTTATAATTTAAACTTTAATTATTTATTATTTAATTAAAATTTACCTATTAAATTATTTCTTAATTTAAACTTTAATTAATTTTTTCTTTTTATTTAAAATCTATTCAATTGTTTCATTATTTATACTTTAAATTGATTTTTTATTTAAAATCTATCTATTCAATTAATTTTTAATTTAAACTTTAATTATTTACTTTTTGTTTTTTAATTAAAATCTATCTATTAAATTATCTATTAAGAATCATGTGAAAATATTAAGAAAATATCATGGAAACATAATTTATATATTTTATATAATTTGAAAACTTCTTTAATGACACGCTTTTACAAGAATCATGGAAAAATAAAAATAACTCATCATCTTCCAATCCGGCATTAGGAGCAGATTGACTGGGAACATAGACACGATGTGGGAAAGTTGATCGGTTGTGGTTGGATGTTCAACATACCGTGCACTGTTTAGGTTCGCCCGTCTCCCTGACATCATGTCATTTTAAATCCTTGTTGAATGTGGTTCGACCTGTAGAATGTGGTCTCGAACTTTAACCTGAATCTTAATTGTTCTAACTCATACCTGCGTATGTAATCTCGAAACAATATAAATTTAGAAAAAAATTTAAAAATATAAGCTGATAAATCTTGAAAAAAATACAAACAGATCATAAAATAAAATATGAACAAATCAATTTTGGAACAATGTTTTTTACCCATAATCACGATTTATCTGCGCCACTATTTATTTTTATAATCTCTGTGGAAGTTTAACGCAATGTGTCGGATGCAATAAACGGACCTCTACGGAACCCTCGAATGCCTTACCCAGCAAGTAGTCCCTTTGATCTGTTGAGAAAGGCAAATGTTGTCTTGTTTAACAACATGCCTCCGCAGATTTGACAAGAAAAATTTCCAAGACTCGAAGTTCTCACTCTCCATGATGGAAAAAGCGATGGGAAGTACATTCCGATTGTCATCTTGTGCAACTGCAATACTTCATCGCCATTTGCTTCACCCACCATGCCTTCTTGTAAGAAACCGTGTATTTGAACTGGGCTTGCATGTCTGCAATAAGAGTCAATAAATGGATGGTTAGACTATCTTCCACCAACGGGATGCTATAGTTGCATATGGTTTTTGCATCCAATTTTCAATGGTCTTGCAACATACGAGCGACCTTGTATGTATGAGAACCTTCAATTTTCCTAATTGTCCACATTCGAGTCTGCTGCATTAATGCAACTCGAACACGCCACTTACAGCCACTTGAGGCTTTCCAACATTCTACGACATATAATGGCAATGTTGACTTCGTGACTTTGTATTCGACAGAAAGCTTCAAGTTATACTATTTTATTGCATGTAAGTAGTATTTCCTATTATCAAATTATTGTCCTATGAACACCTCTTCAGCTTTCGATTCTTCATCCAATAGCTGAGTCGGCAATATATTTGGATATTCGGAGAACTCGTACGCAAGCATCACATCAGGATCTACATCAGTCATGAAGGCCCTTGTATTATTATTGATTACTATACCAGATCTCGCGTTCCCCGCCAAATGGGGGTGTACATCTTCACCCTTTACTGGGCTTTCATCTTTTATGTCTTCAGGGATGTCATCTAAATCGAGGTCGTTCATATCCTCACTATCATGGTGGGACTACTCTTCATTATCGGACCCTTCATCACCATCTTCTATGATGGCCAACACATTTGGATGAATCTTTAGATGAGGACACAAGATTGAGATGTCATACGAACATCCATCGTAGTTTGGATTTTTGTGAGTTTATAGTGACCTTTCATAACCCGATTGATCTTCCCAGTAGACTTAAGATCAAAATCAATTCCAAAACGCTGACTTTCTGAAATTACAACTTGAACAGGTTCTAGTTCAGCTATCTTTACAACAACTCAACTGGGCTAGGATTATCCATTTTAGAAGGACAATAAATTGCTATCATTGTCCCTGCATCTTCATCATCTTCAAGCTCCATTTTCGTAGACTTAAGCGGATCTGTTGAAATCAAAAATTTGTAAAATAGTCTCAACATTTGCTTCCCACAACGAGTAGCTATGTTTGTATTGATCTTTTGTTTCAAATCTGCCAACAAAATACTCTTGTTGAATCTCATTCCAATTTTTTGTCGACTTTGAAAAACACTACCTTCTTCATCTGTATTAATTATTTCTCTATCAAAATTAACATAAACAAACAGAATTTGGGAACTCATCTTCAACAAATTTCTGCTTCCTACTCAACAAACAAAACATTAATATTTTTAATATAGGCATTCTGTAACACCCCCTAACCCAAAACCGTCGCCGAAATAGCGTTACGAGGCATTACCGAACATATTGGTTAATTTACAAACAATTCATAAATAAACAACAAATATATTAAAATTTAATCATTAAGCTTCTTTTATGAACCTTCGAGGCCTAAATCATGTATTATAAATGAATAGGAACTTATTCAAGTACTCCGGAAATTTTTCGTAATATAATTATTATTATTATTGTTTAAAAAAATTCAATATAACCCCTTTAGAAACATCTAACCTTCCCTGTAATTTCAAATTTGCAACCAATTCAACACAAACAACAACTCAACAAATACAATCTTTATCCAAATCACATTCGTTTCATAACAATATCACTAATCCTTATTTTATCTAACATTATATCCATTCATACTTTCAAGAAGTATTTAAACATCCTAGTTAATTTCCATTCATGTCATATATTAACTTATATTAACTTAACTAATATATTCATAAGTTAATACAAAACATAGTCATATAAGCTCTTATACTTGCCATATAAACCATTTAAAGTATTTATAACAAAATCTACCAGAAAATCGAGATAGTGTGACTTGAGCATGATGATCCGATCCTCTGACACTTCTGTTAATCTACAAAGAGCAATAAACATTACAAGTAAGCTGACTATAGCTTAGTAAGTTCGTCGGCTTTAACCATAAATTTCACCAAATATTAGTTTTCCAAAATTCAAATCATATGAACATTTCAAGTAAGTTGCTTTCATCTTGTAAGTCATAATCTCATTTTAATTTAAAAAATTTTACTTAATTGACCTCAATAATAGTAATCATAATATTAGTTACATTTCTTTTTCCACGCGTTACATTTACGACTTATCAACTTGTCCATTTAAGGGACGACTTACAGATTTGAGTACATCGTGATCTGAAGCCCGAAGTCTAGCTAGAGCACATAAGTGCTAAACGGAAGCCCGAAGGCTATTACAGATCCATTTTCATTAACAGACAAATGGGCATTCATTGACCGGAGTGCAAACAAAGATGATTTCCGACTGAGTGCGTCAGCAACTGTATTAGCCTTCCCCGGATGGTAATCGATAACAAGGTCATAATCTTTTAATAACTCAAGCCATCTTTTCTGTCTCAAATTCAACTCTTTCTGCGTCATCAAATACTTCAAACTTTTATGATCTGTATACACATAACATTTTTCACCATATAAATAGTGTCTCTAAATTTTCTAAGCAAAAACAATTGCAGCCAACTCCAAATCATACGTAGGATAATTCTTCTCGTGTGATTTTAACTGCCAAGAAGCATAGGCCACTACTTTTCCCGATTGCATCAACACACAACCTAAATCATTCAAAGATGCATCACTGTATACAACATATGGCACACCTGATTCTGGTTGAGTCAACACTGGAGCTTTTGTCAACATTTTCTTCAACTGATCAAAACTTTGCTGGCATTCGTCAGACCACACAAACTCAACATTCTTCTGTAGCAATCGTGTCATAGGCGAAGCAAGCACTGAGAAATTTTTAACAAAACGGCGATAATATCCAACTAAACCCAGGAAACTTCGCTCTTCCGTTACATTCCTTGGAGTTTTCCAATTTACCACTGTAGATATTTTACTCGAATCTACTCGAATCCCTTCAGCTGAAACAATGTGACCTAGAAATCCAACTTCATGAAGCAAAAATTCACATTTGCTGAATTTTGCATATAATTGCTTTTCTCGCAAAGTTTGTAGCACTATCCTTAAATGTTGAGCATGCTCGGGTTCTGTCTTTAAATAGATCAGTATATCATCAATAAACACAATTACAAATCTATCCAAATAAGGCTGAAAAATCTAATTCATTAAGTCCATAAATGCAGCAGGGGCATTAGTTAAACCAAAAGGCATTACCAAAAACTCGTAATGACCATACCGAGTTCTGAAGGCAGTTTTCGGCACATCACATTCTTTAACTTTCAGTTGATAATATCCGGATCGAAGATATATCTTTGAAAACACGACAGTACCTTTCAACTGGTCAAACAAATCATCAATGCGAGGCAAAGGATATTTATTTTTAATTGTAACCTGTTTAGCTGCCTGTAGTCTATGCACAGTCTTAGAGATCTGTCTTTCTTTTTCACGAACAAGACTGGTGCACCCCAAGGTGGCATACTCGGTCTAATAAACCCTTTGTCTAGTAATTCTTGTAACTGTGTTTTCAGCTCTTTTAACTCAGCTGGTGCCATACGGTATGGTGTCACTAATATAGGAGCTGTCATCGGTACCACATCAATTACAAATTCAACTTTCCAATCTGGTGGTAAACCCGGTAATTCTTCAGAAAATACGTCAAGAAATTTATTAACAATTGGCAACTGTTCTAGTTTTAGTTCAGATCTTCGAGTATCAAGGATGTAAGCTAAAAATACCTCATTACTCTTCCGCATTAACCTCTGAGCTGAAAAAGCTGAAATAATTTTGACAACATCATTTGAATTCTCAAGTTCAATAGAAAGTATATCACTTGTTAGACATTTCAAATTGATTCGCTTCTCACGACAATTTACCACAGCATCATATTTTGTCAACCAATTCATTCCCAGTATAACATCAAATTCCCGAAAGGGTAGCAACATAAAATCAGCAGGGAACTCACAGCCTTTTATTTTCAGTGGACAATTTCGACACACTAAATTTACTATCACACTTTGTCCTGACAGATTAGTAACTTGAACATCATATTCAGTTGGTTCAACAGACAATTTCTTTTCTGATACTAATACTGTGCAAATATAAGAATGTGTAGACCCTTGGTCAATTAATGCATATACTATAACATCAAAGAGATAAAAAGTACCAGCAATAACGTCTGGAGCCGTGGCTTCTTCTCTAGCTCGGATGGCGTATGTATGTGCTGGTGCTCTAACCTCTAACCGAGCAATAGAATCTTTTGCGCTCGAACGAGTAGCTCTTGCAGCACTGTTTTGACTCGCACGTTTACTTCTCTGAGAAGTAG
This sequence comes from Gossypium longicalyx, assembly GCA_025698465.1. NCBI lineage: Eukaryota > Viridiplantae > Streptophyta > Magnoliopsida > Malvales > Malvaceae > Gossypium > Gossypium longicalyx. Next base: position 16,766,371 of record CM046996.1, on the reverse strand, counting down.
CCATCTGTTTCTTTTTCTGTTCTTCTTCATCTTTTTGTAACAGAGGACAATTCCGGATAAAATGATCAGTGGCTCCACATTTGTGGCAAGCTCCTGTTTTACCTCTGCATTCACCCAAGTGGTATTTTCCACAGTGTTGACTTTTAGACCTGGGAGTATTTTGTACACTGGCCTCACTAGCAACTGATCTGATTGATATTCCACGATCAGATTGAGTTACTCTAGTCTTCGATCGTTCAGGTACTGATGTAGCTCGAATGGTATCCTCCTTAAAATTTTTAATCGGAAATGCTAAAAATGATTTGGAGGAACTTCTTTTATAAGATTCTTTGTTTCTTCTTTCCCGTTGCATCTTTCTGTTGTACACTTCTTCCATCTTTTGAGCTCGATCTGAGAAAACCATAAATTCTCGAATTTTCGTACCACCTATCATCATTCTAATTTCATCATTCAGACCTTCTTCAAATTAAACACACATGTCTTCTTCTGTAGGAACAATCTCTCGAGCATATCTACTAAGGTATACGAACTCCCTCTCATACTCAACTACTGTCTGATTTCCCTGTCGAAGATCAAGAAATTCTCTCTTTTTTCTTTTCTAAATATCTTTTACCAACATATTTCTTTTTAAACTCAGCTTGGAAAAACTCCCAAGTAAGTTTCTCGGCTGGTACCACAGATTTTATTGTCTCCCACTAGTGATATGCTTCTTCTTTTAACAAAGAAACAGCACACCTTAAATAGTAATCTGGAGAAAAGGCCATTTCTTTAAAAACTCTTATCGTACTCTGCAACCAATACTCAACTTTTACTGGATCATCATCTGATCTGTCCTGAAATTCTTCAGCCCCTAATTTTCTAAGTTTTTCTACCGGAGTTTTCTTACTTGATTCAGTTACCAGAGGAGGAGGTAGAGGAGCAACCGAGGGTACTACTGGTGGTACTGTAGGGGGAGCAGGTTGCTGGGTCTGATTCCTTTCCTGCATCCTCTCATTATACCACTGATTTATTACTCCAATAATCATGTTTCTAAGTTTTTTGTTCTCACATCAAGGAAATTAGAATCTCACTACTTGTCCTTTGTTCAGATGCTTGTACTCTACTATTTGCTTCTTCCTGTTCAGTATGTTCAGGTCTATCTGACATCTTTACAATTTATTAAAAAAATAATGGTTAAATCGGATCATACAAATCACACTATCACAGATTTATATGGCATGTATTTCTAAACATTTTACACATCACATCCATTCTGAGAATCAACTAAACCGAAGCTCTGATACCAATAAATGTAACACCCTCTAACCTAAAACCGTCGTCGAAATAGGGTTACGAGGCATTACCGGACATATTGGTTAATTTACAAACAATTCATAAATAAACAACAAATATATTAAAATTTAATCATTAAGTTTCTTTTATGAACCTTCGAGGCCTAAATCATGTATTATAAATTAATAGGAACTTATTCAAGTACTCCGAAAATTTTTCGTAATATAATTATTATTATTGTTTTAAAAAAATTCAATATAACCCCTTTAGAAACATCTAACCTTCCCTGTAATTTCAAATTTGCAACCAATTCAACACAAACAACAACTCAACAAATACAATCTTTATCCAAATCACATTCGTTTCATAACAATATCACTAATCCTTATTTTATCTAACATTTTATCCATTCATACTTTCAAGAAGTATTTAAACATCCTAGTTAATTTCCATTCATGTCATATATTAACTTATATTAACTTAACTAATATATTCATAAGTTAATACAAAATATAGTCATATAAGCTCCTATACATGCCATATAAACCATTTAAAGTATTTATAACAAAATCTACCAGAAAATCGAGATAGTGTAACTTGAGCTTGATGATCCGATCCTCTGACCCTCCTGTTAATCTACAAAGAGCAATAAACATTACAAGTAAACTGACTATAGCTTAGTAAGTTCGTCGGCTTTAACCATAAATTTTACCAAATATTAGTTTTCCAAAATTCAAATCATATGAACATTTCAAGTAAGTTAGTTTCATCTTGTAAGTCATAATCTCAATTTTTTTTTTAAATTTTACTTAATTGAGCTCAATAATAGTAATCATAATATTACTTACATTTCTTTTTCCACGCGTTACATTTACGACTTATCAACTTGTCCATTTAAGGAACGACTTACGGATTTGAGTACATCGTGATCTGAAGCCCGAAGTCTAGCTAGAGCACATAAGTGCTAAATGGAAGCCCGAAGGCTAACTGAAGCACATAAGTGCTAAACGGAATCCCGAAGGCTAACTGGAGCTCATCAGAGCTAAACTGAAACCCCAAAAGGGTTAACTAAAACTCATATGAGTTAACGGAAGTTCGTAAAAGCTAAACAGAAAGCAAACACGAGAATTCGCAACAAATGTTGAATCTCGGTTTACTTGGATAATTTACCGTCAATTCATCTTTTTCACTGAACGATCGTACTCATTTCTTGCGTTCCATTCCTCCGAATTACTCAGTTCAATTTCGTAACTTTTGTACATAATTTACTTATTTTCAACAATTAACATACATAAATATTAATCACTATTCATAAAATAATATTAAAATTTAATAATTTAACCATACGAACTTACCCGGAACAATTTGAAGTAGTTGTAGAGATTTCTGAAACTATTCTGGAACTTTCTCTTTTCCTCGTTTATCCTCGATTTTTTTATCTATAATATAAAATTTTTCACTTATCAGTATTGAATTCACATTCATTCTATTTCACATCCTTAATGTTTATAACCCGCTTATAAGTAACATTATCTATAATTTCACTATTTACCTATGTATATTCAATGCTGTCTATCCGTGTCATAGTCACTAAATTATTTTTATTTTGAGTTACAGAACTCCAAATTAGGATCCGTAAATTTTTTCTAAAACTAAACTCACATATCTTCTTAACCTAAAATTTTAAGAATTTTTTGTTTAGCCAATAAGTATAGTTTATTCTTTAAAGTTACCCCTGTTCTGCTGTTTGACAGTTCCGACCTTTCTTCACTAAAAATTAAATATCTCCTCTTATAGGATTCGGATGATATTTCTGTTTATTTCTCTTGAAAATAGACTCATTCAGAATTTTAAAAATATAAATTTAAGCTCCTAATTATTTTTTTAAAATTTTTTATGATTTTCCAAAGTTATAATAGGGGAACCTGAAATCATTCTGACCTTGTCTCACAAAATCTATTATATCTCATGATATATAATTTCATTGCTTTCACTGTTTATTCTATAAGAAACTAGACTCAATAAGATTTAATTTCATATTTTATTAATTCTCTAATTCAATTTCTACAATTTTTAGTGATTTTTCAAAGTTATACTACTGCTGCTGTCCAAAACTGTTTTAGTGCAAGTGTTGATTTCGATTTTGCCTCAAATGTCACAATTCATACAATTCAGTCCTTACTCAATTAACCCCTCAATTAAGCTAAAATTTTCCCAATTAATACTATACCTAGAAATTAAAAGTTATTTCACAACTATTGAAATTCATAATTTCCACATAAAACCCTAACTTCAAACTCTTTTACAATTAGGTCTTAAACATTCACTTTCTATTCAATTCTTTCAATAAAATCAACATATAAACAATGTAAAACTCTAATTCCATGTTAAATCATCATATAATTCCAACACATATTCATAGAAACTTTCAATTTCTTCCATAGAATCAAAAACTAATGAATTCAACAAGTGGACCTAGTTGTAAAAGTCACAAAAACACAAAAATTTCAAGAAATAATCAAGAATTGAACTTACTTGCAGTAAAAGTATGAAAAACCAGCTTAAAGAAACCCTTCTATCGTGTTTTTGCTGATGAGAATGTAGAAAAATAAAGAGAAATCTAGATAATTCCCCTTTAGTCCTAGCTTTATTAAGTAAATTTTGCAATATTCTAATTTTGCCCTTAATTCATCAATTTTCTTGCTGATTTCATGCCCCTTGCCGTCCAGCCCAAAACATTTTGGGTCTATTTTCCTTTTAAACCCTCTTTCTTTTATCATTTAAGCTATTTAATCATTTTTCATAATTTTACATTTGTTATAATTTAGTCCTTTTTATTCAATTAACTATCGGAACTTTAAAATTTCTTGACTAATCTTTAATACTAACTTATTAACACTCCATAAATATTTATAAAAATATTTATGGCTCGGTTTAAAATTTTTAAAGTCTCGATACCTCGTTTCTGATTCTAATTATTTTAATATTTATTTCTAGTACACTATTCGCTATTTCAAAAAAAATTCTAACTTCACATTTAACTTATATTCACTAAATTAATAATATTTTTTACTCATTTGTCGGATTTAGTGATCTCAAATCATTGTTCCGACACCACTGAAAATTCAGGCTGTTACACTTTCAACTGATAAATCAAACAGAAACTCAAATGAAAAAGAAAACAACTCTATATATTGAAGGGGTGCCGGCAATCAGTGTCCTAACACAAAAAAAATTATTTTTTAAAATTTCGTACTGGGTTGCCGGCCATTAGTGTCTCAGCACAAAAAAAAATATACTTTTTTAAAATCTAGTACAGGGGTGCCGAACATCAGTGTCCCAGCACCCTAATTTTTTTTTAAATCCAGTACAAGAGTACCATCCATCAATGTCTCAACACAAAAAAAATTGGTTCCCAAAAAAACTAATGCCGAACATCTACTTCCCCTAACCCAAAAAAATATTTTTTTATCTGATAAAGTGAGTGTCGGCCATCACTGTGCCAGCATCTAAAAAAATATTTTTTTTATGTTGTAAAGTGGTGTCAGCCACTTAAGTCCTCTAACCAAAATTTTCTTTTTTCAAATACCAGTATAAAAATATACCAATATGCTATGGTTTGAAAAAATATACATAGGTGCCGGCCATTTAGTATCCAGCACCCCAAAGATAATTTTTTAACCCCTGACACAATCATTGGGCAATGATTGTGTGCCAACCATTGAGTCACACAACCCCATTTTATTGTTTATTTAAAGTTATTTGAGTGATTGTTTTTTAACCTGAGTCATTTTTATAATTTTTTTTTTATTTTTTGAGGACATTTGAGTAAAATAGACATATTTTGTGAACTATCTTTTCTAATTATCTCATCTCAAAAGGGAATGATAAGACTCTTAAATCCAAATTTTGTTTTATTTTCTTCACCTATTACTTGCTAAGCCCGTCAAAGTTCATTGTTTTTTTTTATTAAATTTTGTTATTTTCACCAATTAATCAACAACGTTTATATTTTTGAGATTTTCTTTTAAGATTTAAAGCTAAAATTTAGTAAAATTAAGTTTTTTTATATAAAACTTTAAATCTTAAATCATAATTCTAAAATCCTAAAACCCTCAACCCTAAAATCTTAAAATTATAACTATTGATGTAAATTGATAAAAAAAAAGAGTAACATAATAGAAAAATATGAAAAAAATACAAATGTAGAAAAGTAATGAAAGCTAAAAGTGCCAAAAATATATACATGTATAACTTGTAAAAAATAAAAGAAAAAAAAACTCATAAATGAGTAAAAGCAAGAAAGTAAAAAAAGAAAAGAAAAGGATAAAATCATTATTCACCGCATAAATAAGTACATTAGTTTCTCCATTTGAAATTTGTCCGTGAAACATTCGTATAATCACGACATTTAGAAAAGCTTTATATATATATATATATATTTTGTGATGAGGTTTTCAAATTATTCATACCCATTTCTGTTATGAATTGTTATCACTATACTTTGCTCTAAGATTAGGGTGAAGCCCACGTGAGAGAATTCAAGCAACTATATTATGAAGGAATGAGAGTTGGCATGAAGAAACTGAAGACTCGCTAAAGTTAAATGTTAAGTCTAATGTGAACGATAACAAGAAAAACATTAGAAAAGAAAATTGTTTAACCAAACTAACTGAATAATAAGAACGAGAATGTAATAAAACTTTCAATTTCAATTTAAAATTTTAAAATAATTGTTCTCAATATTTTTTTTAACAATAATGGAGATTGTTACAAGAGATTTAGAAGCAAGCATGGATGCACCGCCTTTGGGTAAGGTTGGAAGGGTGACTAGAAAAGTGAGGAAGAGAGCGGCGAAACCCTCCGTCAATGCTAATTCTCTACCGTAATTGGATGAGGGGAGTTGGACTTCTTTTAGAGATACATTATTGTTTTTGACGACATGGATCAATGGCATACTAGTATGCCTATGATGAGTGATGATTAGAACTCGTTGAGGGAGATGTTATCATTGAAGAAGTGGATGATATCTCGTCCATTCAATTTTCAGATTGTGTGCATTCTTTAGTGGAGAAGAATATGGTGCAAACCATCATTGTCAAGCTATTGGGTAGAGGGATTGGTTATAATGCTCTATTGAATAGAATCTTGGCTTTACAAAAACTGGTGCAAGTATTGCACCCAATGGATCTAGAACATGATTTTTTTTAGCAAAATTCAAATCAATCGTGGACTATAATAAAGTGTTAATGAAAGGTCCATAGGTGATCTATAACCCTTATTTTAAGGTTCAACCATGATTTCCTTCTTTTTTTTCACATTACAAGCGTATCATTATACTGTGACCGCCAGAGTTAAGCTATCGGGTCTTCTCGGGGAGCTTTATAAGAGTAGTATCTTCCGAGCTATTAGTGCAATTATTAGTGAGGTTATCTAAGTTAGAATTAATCCCAAATATGGTGTGAGAGGTAGGTTTGCACAGCTAGTTGTTTCTATTGATCTCTGCAAGTATGATATAAAAAATTAAGATTGATAATATGTTACAAACAGTGGAATATGGATGTTTGCCACTTATTTGTTTCCATTGTGGTATGTATGGGCACTTAAAGGAGATATGTCTTAAGTGTGTTGTTATGGATGAAAGTACAGGGACTACTGCATCCATAAAACTCAGGGAAAAGGAGCAAGTTCATCCATTTAAGAAGGATAATTATGGACCATGGATGGTGCTTGAGAAATAAGCTAGGAAATCCATACGAAATGGGAAGCTTGAATTTATGTAAAAAATCACAAATATGAAATAATTTTTGTATATTTCAATAATAGAATAGTTACAGTATATATAACCTACAACACATGAAATTTTTCAGAGAAATAGTTAAAGAATCCTTATAATCAAGGATTGACTTAATCCTAGAGAAAGAAAGAAAGAAAGAAAATCTCATCAAATTATAATCAATGATGACTCTATCCTAAAGAAATAAATAAATAAAATCTCATCAAATTTGTCTCAATAAACTCATTGATTTTTCTCACTTTGGAGATAAGGTCAACGAATTTTAAAGGAGTTCAAAACTTGACATCCTTGGTAATCCATGGAGGAGATTTCAAATGGAGAAAACTTTGGGATTTTTTTGGATTCTAATGGAGAGCATGGGAGGAAGTTTCAAATAGGCAAGCGGGTGGGATTAATGGGTCCACCAGTATCTAAACGGTATAAAGGGAAGCAAGCCAATCATGGGCCAACTCTAGTTGGGCCCAATGGGTGTAAGTCAACATGTGCGAACTATGCCATCGGGTCTGGGCTTCGCTATGATGTGCTTCGAGACCCATTTGCTAGAGACCAAACTAGACTAAAGTAGAAATTTTGTTGTCATTTGACAAAAACATTGATCCCAATTGGGTTAATTCGATCATGACTAGGGTATCCTAACCTAGTAATCAAGGTGAGCGTGTGGGAATCCATCCGTAACTCGACTTTTAAAGGGTCGCTCCGATTGGGTAGCTCACGGATGAAAAAAAATAAGGGTGTGAAATTTTGAGAGACGATCGGCTGGAATTTATCGGTGGAAGATGGGATTGCTATGATTACTGAAAATATTTCTAATGAGGTGGGGAATATCAGGAAGAGCAATGTTGATGATTGTATGGATAAAACGAATGAAAATGGTGAGTTGGATGATGCTATCGAGGTGAAGGATTTTGAGGGTTGACCAGGCTAATTTGCTTTCTTATTTTTTTCCTTTTATTTTTTTATGGATTCGAACATCTTAATATGGAATTGTCAGAGGTGTGAAAACCTCCAATTTGATCGTTTTATGAAAGCTTTTTGTGCAAAGTATGAACCTGATATCTTTTATTTGTTGGAGACACGAGTTAGTGGTAATAAAACTAATGATGTGGTCAAAAAGCTTGGTTTTCGTCACTCGCATATAATTGAAGCAAAAGGTTTTTTTTTTTGTGAATCACAAGAGGAGGGTAAAGTCCTAACAATAGCACGACTAGCACAACTTGAACCCAAGCTTCACATGGGGCAGTGAACACCCTAACCATCAGGCCAACACCCAGGGTTCTTATGTTACGGGGCTAGATCTTTCGTCTCGTGATCCATGCGACCTTAGGTGATCTATTCGTCCAAACTCGCCTAAGTCAGTCTTTACTCAAGTGAAAAATCCTTAAGAACTCCTACAAGGCACCAATTTGTATAGTGGAAGCGATTTATGCCAAAAGAGGCAACAAAAGAACAACAGAAAGAACGCACACAAGGTGTTTGAGTAAATAATCTTTATATTCTCTTATACACAAAGAATAATGAAACAATGAATGGAGTAATTACAAATGAGGGGGAAGCTCTCTATTTATAGTTGAGCTCCCCCAAAATAGACATTTAAGATACATTTAAATCGACAGACGAGATTAACTATATCCCTCAATTTTAGAGATTTACAAGATATGTCATATTTAATCTAATCTAATCTTTACAAGATATGATTCTATCTATCTTTTAAGATTAGTTACCAAAATAGCATAAGTTGTCAAATCTTCATTATCTGGCCAACCAAGCTTCAATCTGACAGGCTTCTCCAATAGCTTACCAAATTGGGCCAGTTCTTGCAAGCCAAATAATCCCCATCTATACGATAGACCTTCACCGGATGCATTTGGTGCGATGGTCATGAGCTTTGAACTAGGGGTGAGCGTTCGATCGAATCGAATGAAAAAATTTCGAGTTGACGAATCATATTTTATCATCCTAATTTGATTTGAAATTTTCTCAAATCGAGTCGAGTGAGATGAAATTCGAATTTAATCGAATATATTTGTTCGAGTTAAATTTTAAAAAATAATTTTGGGTCATTGTAACCACTGTCACCCACCGTAATAAAATTTGTCCACCGTAATCAAATTTTTTATTAACTTTCATCACTTCATGATTTATTCATTAATCTTTTATATACGGGTTAGCTTATTTGCTTGCTTAATTATTTCAATTATCTTCAGATTCTTGTCACTATGTATTTTGGAATTAAAAAATATATTAAATGTAAAAATGTGATTTTTTAATAAAATTTATTTTAAAGTTAAAATGTGAAATTGATACCAATATAAAATTTTAACACGAATATTTTATGGCATCATTAATAATTCAATTTTAATATAAATATTCAATATGACTAAACAGTTCAATAATATAAATAATATAAAATATGAAATTTAATTTAATAATATAAATAATAGATATAAATAAAATTATTACTATTTATGTTTAGAGATTTTTTTTGGATAATTTTGATTTCTTATTTGAGAGTAAAGGGTGATAAGTAAAAATTTAAGAGAAAATAAACAGTTTTGAGAAGTAAAAGTTTGAGGGAAAGTAAATAGGGGGAGTAAAATTTTGGAGGGAAAATATTAAAAAATTTTGGGAGAAAGTGATGGGTTTGGGGTACATGGGGGATGGGATGGAAAGGGAAAAAAAGTTTTAGGAAGAAAGTGGGAGGGAGTACAAATTTTGGGGGAAAATAAAAGGTTTTGAGGGTTTTTAATAGTAAAATTTTGAGGAAAAGTAAATGGGAGAGTAAAATTTTGGTGGGAAATGGATTTTGGGTAGATGAGGGGTTGGGATGGGAGAGGAGTAAAAATTTTGAGGGGAAAGTGGAAAAGAGTAAAAGTTTTGAAGAAAAAATAAAAAGATTTGAGAGTTTGGGGTAAAAATATAAAATATTATAGTTCGATATTTGATTTATTCGAGTTATTCGAATTCGAAAACTCAACTCGATTCGAACTTGAAATTCGAAAAAAAATTGAGTTGACTCGAATAACACGATTCGTTTAATTCGAAATTTAATTTTTTAGTCGAATCGAGTTTTACTCATCCCTACTTTAAATTGCGGCCAATGACACTTGCATGGAGATATATATTCTTTTAAACTATAGTCAGTAAATGCATGTTTGCATTAAAATTATGTATAAAAAAAATGATACACCTTAAAAATGGGAAATATAAATATTTGGTAGACAATCTTTCTTAATTGTCCGTCATCCAAAAAGGGAATAATTAGAGTTGTTCATGGGTTGGGCTGGGTCGGGTCAAGTAAAAAATTTTATGCCCAGGCTTGGTTAAATCCAAAAAATGATCAAATTTTAAACAAGCCCGATCTAGATAAAAATGTTAAAACCCAAGCTCGACCTGCCCATATTAAAATATTTATATAAAAATAAATTTAAAAAATATAATACATCAAATAGGCTAAAAACATTAAAATAAATATTTTCCAACAAATAGAAAAAAATTAAACTTTTTTAAAAGAAATATACTTAAATAACACTAAGATAAGTGCAACTTACAAAACAAATACTTCTAAAATAGTAGCAAAATTAGTAATAAAATAAGTGTTATACAATATCTAAATAATAACAACAAAATAGTATCAGTATAATAGCGAAATAATAGCAAAATAATGAAAAAAAGTAAAAAAACAACAACAATTTTTTTTTTCAAATTCAGACTTACACGAAGGCTGACTCGTTTAGAAAACATGTCTTATTTTTTTTGTCAAAACTCATTTTTTAGGCTTATATTTTTGCCCAAACTCTTTTATTTTTCAAGTAAATCTTCGGGTTAAGTGACCTGACGATGGACAAGTCTACGACTAACAAACTCTCTAATCAAATTTTTTGTTTTATTTTTTTTCACCTTCTACTTTGTTAAGCCAGTCTAAGTTCACTTTTTTTTTTTTTTTCAAATTTTCTATTTTCACCAATTAATCAACCTCGTTTATCATTTTTTGAGATTTAAGTAAAATTAATTTGATATTATTTTTTTATAAAATTATAAAACTCTAATCCTAAAACATAAAACATTGCTTAAAATCTAACTTTAATGTGATGTAAATTGATAAAATATGTCACGCAATTAAAAAAAAATACAAATGTAGAAAAGTAATGAAAGTTGATGTACAACTTATAAATGGATAAAATCAAAAAAAGAATCTTATAAATGAGAAAAAGTAAGAAAGTTAAAAAAAGAAGAAGATAAAAACATTATTTTTTCTGTAACAATAAAGCTCAGTCAAAGGACTGAAAGCAAGTCATTTTGCAGCAAAGGCTAAGCAGTAATTGGAGCTTGGTCGAAAATATGCAGCTCAAAATCTGCTACTTTTCCCATCTTCGCCATGTGGTCTGCAATTATTTTAACATCCCACGCTTTCTTCAACATATCCATGATTTGCTTCACCAACTAAACATCTTGATCTTTCTGCTCAGTTTGAACTTAGCAACTGCACCACCAACTTGTTATCACATTCCGTAACACTCGCCGAAAACCCATGTCCCATGCCAACCGTAGGCCATCCCAAATCCCCCATAGTTCTGCATGGATAACAGAACATACACCCAGATCGCGACTATATCCTTTCAGTCACTCCATTTGAAGTTTGTGGCAAGAATTCGTCAGTGAAACACTCTTAGAATCACATATTGTTAGAAAAGGTTTTCTATATTTGGTGATGATGTTTTGCATTATTCATGTCCAAGTAAGTTACAAATTGTTATCACTACGCTTTTTTTTCTCTAAGAGGGCCAAGTTGACATGAGAGAATTCAAGCAAACTATATATTGAAGGAATAGGTGGAACACTCAAAGCAAGTTGGAGACTCGCTCGAGTTAATAGTCAAATCCAAGGTGAACAATATACATACAGAGTTGAACAAGAGAAACGCAAGGAAAAGAAAATTGTTTAACCAAATTAACTGGAAATATAATAAAATTCTAATTTGAATTTAAAATTTTAAAATAATTGTTGTCAATATTTTTTTTAAAAATATATTAAAAATCATTGAGAAGATTTTCATTAGATCCTACGCGGTAGCAGCGATTTACCTATATCCAAAAATGGATTAATGCATTATTTGGGGCTTGAATTAGACAATTATTTCTATATTGAGGTTTGATTTTTTTTTTTTGTTCAAGTTAATCATTGAACTTGGTAATTGTTTTTATATTGGGGGTCTGAACAAGTTAATTGTTTATACATTAGGTTTTGAACTTTTTTTTGTCCAAGTTATATCCTAAACTTGATAATTATTCTTATATTGGGTCTAATTTTTTTTTTTTTTGCTCCAACTTTCTTTAAGTATCATAGACTAATTTGAATAAAGAAAAAGCTCAGGTCCAAGTTAGCCTCTAAACTTGATACTTGTTCCCATATTGGGGATCTTAACTTGACAATTATTTTCGCTTGAATTTTAGGATTTTCATGAAAATATCAAGGATTAACTTAGACAAAAAAAATTTAAATCCCAATATAAAAATAATTGTCAAATTTAAGGCTTAACTTGGATGAAAAAATTTTAACCTTAATAAGAGAATAATTACCAAGTAAATACAAAAACCAAGAGAGGCGAGTCACAAACACGTCGATTTTTTTATACAAAATACCTTAATTTTTTATTAATTATGAAAATGACCCATTTTCTAATTATACACGTAAATAACTTAAAATCTACAGTAAAAATTGGTGGAGTCAAAGAGTTTGGCGCTACCAACACGTCAACAAACCCAATAAAAAAAATATTCTTTTGGTAGAGTTATGTAAAATGACACCAACTATATAAATACTAAAAAAAAACTGCTATTTCTGAAAAATTGAGGGTCAAAAAATAAATATGGTGGTGAAGCCAAAGAGTTTGGCGCCACAACTTTTATATGTGTCAATGTAAAATTTTTTTTAAATTTAAAATTATAAAAAAATATTTTTATTGGGTAGAGCCATTCTAAATGGTGCCACCATATTTTTTATTGGGTGGAGCCATGTTAAATGGCGCCATCACTTTATGTCAAATTTTTTTAAATGTGTTTTTTATTTAAAATAATAATATTTCATTTGGTGAAGTCATATAAAATGGTGCCACCAATATACTGTGTATATTTTTTTTTTGTAATGTGTTATTTTTTTTATTTAAAATTTTTAAAAAATAATATTTTATTTAGCAAAGCCATTCTTTATGCCGTGATCAAATAGTTATATATATCCCCAACCCGCAGATCACTCTAAGTTGGAGAATTTTTTTTTTTAATTATATCATGTTTAAGGATGAAGGAGAGAGAGATGAGGAATGTTTTTTTTTTTTATGTTTAATGGTTATTTTCGGTTGCTAGTAATTTATTCGATAATGAGTTCAACTTGATTATGTAAGTCTTTCCGTTAACGAGTTCAAATTAGTTATGTCGCCAACGGGTGGATTATTTGGAATTCTCTGGGCCAACAGGATGTTTGAAGGTTTTAAGGAATCCAAAATTGAAACGCATGGGTGAGATAATCAATATTAGTAGCATTCGACCTGCAAGATAATAGCATCGAAAAAGTCGTTTTTGTTGCGGTTAAAAAAATTATTTTTCAATTTGTAAGACACCATATTGTCTGTCTTGAACAAAATCATTTAATTATGTTTTGTTTGTAAGACAAAATGTTGTCAGTCTTAAACAAAATCGTTTACTTTTTTTTTAGTACTGAGGAAGTTGCTCATGTTGCAAAATTATATATTGTAAGTTAAGTGAAACTATTTTAGAATGTTTGAAATGTAAAATATAATTTTTGAATTATTTAAAGTGATAGTTGTTTGTAATGTTAGCAATGTAAGTAATTTTCATGTAAATCATTTATGTAATGTGAAATCAAGAAAATTAAAGGGACATTTTTAATAGAAATCAAGAAATAAAGGACCAAAAAATAAAGAAAGCTTGGGAAAAAAATGAGAAAAAAAAGTGGAGAATTGAATTGATCGAAAAAATGAGAAATGTTTGATTTGTAAAAAAAATAAACTAGGGCATTTTTAAAAGAAATAAAAAAAATCAAAGAGTAAAAAATAAATATATTGATCGGTTACATCATGTCAACGACATCAACGATGTGACTAGTCATGGTCAATTTAATTAATGACTTTAAAAAAATTAGAATGAGAGAAGAGAAGAGACTAGATCAACATTTTAAAAAGAAAGGTGGGACCGTTTTTTGCCCCCTTCAAATTTTGAAGGAAAAAAAGAGAAGATAAAAAAAGAACAAAAATTTATATTTTTTTTAAAGTTAATAAATACAAGTAAAGTATGTAAATATATTTTGTTGTGCATGTATTATATTAAAAGTATTTATTGTAATGTAATAATTAATTATATTTAATTTATGCATTTTTTAAAATTATGTAGATATCAAAATGTCTTCTTAAGTAAAAAAAGATCACAATTCACCGAGGATCAACAAGAAACATTAAAATTAATTATAAATTAAATAAAAAAAGATTTTGTTTTGGTTTCTAGATTTTTCTAGCTCAACGTTATTTTGTTTTACGTGTTTGATGTTAAATCGCTTTTAGTTGCATGAAATTGATCTACATTTGGTTGTTTTTAGCTATCCTTCTTCTCCCTTTTTATCTTCTTTATATGTATGTTATTACTATTTACATATGTATTTATCTGTAAATCGGAATATATATTAGTTGACTTATTCTTTTGTTTGCAAGCCTTACCACAGTATATACATGTGCATTTCATCTAATATTACGGTGCATTGATTTTGAAGTTTCTGCACTTATCACTAAACAATTGGACGAAACTTAAAATTTTTGAACTGTAAATATTATGGGATTTAAATTTGTGTATTTACTAAATTTGAAATCCTATGTTGAAATGATAAAAATGTAATTATTATTTTACCTGAACTCATCCTTATCCATGTCCAACCCATATGCTATCTAATATAGGTAAGGGATAAGATCTCCAACGAATGGAGGAACATAGAAAAAAAATGAGCATACTCGTACCGGTTATAAAATAAGTTTTTATCCTACATCAATTTTTTTATTTATAAAGTGTGGTATATTTTAAATTTATCTAAATTTATTGTATTTTTTGAAATATTTAAAAGCACGTGATCAAACAAAAAAAAAAAGAAAAGACAATGGTTTGGGAAAACATAATTTATCATATTTTTTAAATATTTATTTTAAAAACTAAAAAAAATATTTGAAGAATACAGGGGCCAAATACAGATTACCTTATTTTTAAAATTTTATACTAAGCAATAAAATTAAATTTGTAAAGTTTATAAAAAAAATTAAATAAAATATATAATTTCTTTTTTTCTGGGATCTTATTTGAATTATTTAATTTTTTTATTAGCAAAATTAAATTTCTTTAATGAGTTAAAAAATAAATATATAGTATATAGTAGGTACGGAGAAGCAAATAGATTGGAGAATTACTTGAAAATATTGACAATTTTATGTTTAAATTATACATATACTTTTTTTTTAAGAAAAATTATACAGATACTTGATTTATCTTATTTTTATAAAAATCTTACCATACAGGATAGATATCGTGTTTTTAGGTCGTAGTTCCATTTTCCCAAGTACAATCCGGATGAGCGAATCATGCCATACTTACAGTTGGCGAGATTTGAGGACGTCGCATTGATTTGGAGGTTCGACCTAAGGGACTTGGTTGAGCAGTGGTGGTCAAAGACCCACACTTCCATTATGTTGTGCGGGGAGCGCACGATCACATTGGAGGATGTTGCTATACAACTTGGGTTACGAGTTGACGGTGACAAGCCGAAGCAAAGTGTTGGAATCTTCAATAGTATGCCACAGATTGCTTGGACGGTCCCCTGGTGATGGTGAACAGAACTTCACGTGCTTGACATTGGTAATGTTGAGAGCAAATTTCAAGGAGTTATCGAGTACCGCCACTGAGCAAGAGGTGACGTGCGTTGCTCAAACCTATATTATGCAACTAATCAGAGGTTACTTAAGCAGGACAACACGTCTAATAGGGTCCACTTAAAGTACTTGCTTCTATTAGAGGATTTCCATCGTGCTGGTACTTACAACTGGGGATCAACAGTGTTGGCCATATTGTACCGTGACCTTTTTCGAGCAACAAAACACAGGGTAAGTAACATGATCGGTTGTGTGGGGTTGCTATAGTCCTAGGCTCTGTACATGATGCCATTTCTAATTGCTGTTAGGCACCAACCATATACGTAGTCACTTGTAAATAGGTAAAGACAAAATTATACTTAACATTTAACGACTCATAAGTATGGATAATATTTTCCCAAATTTAAGTGCTAATATGTTTGTTTCTGTTTCAAATAGGTCACTTCTCTGGGAATTAGTGCGAGCAATACATTAATCATTGACTGCTAGATGATAAAGGCGTCTGCCGAAGAGAAAGTGATATACATTGATTTAACTTAAGTAACATTGATTTAACTTATCCACTTGCAGTATGTGACTTTACCATTTTGTTATATTGTGCAGTTCTTGCGGATGCCGTATTTCACATTGAATGTTGCAATCCTTATTCCACAGTGGGTTTATGCCGAAGCCCATGTGTGGTGCATTAACATGTCGGTACTCAACTTCTCAATCATTGAGTGGAACAACGCCAATCGGGTTAAGCGACAATCTGTGCTAGTTGATCCACAACAATTTGCTGATATCCGCAATAAGACCATCAGGGGAAAAGACGGAGCAGATTGGAGCGTGAACATCAACATTATAAAACACTATAGAATGCCCGATACGACAGATAGCCTGAGATGCAAAATTGCATGTTTAACTTTAGTCCCTCGACCAAATACATGCAATGGTACACGGCCCGATGACGCATTTATTTATATGGTGGACAACTTATGATAGTACCAGATCATGACTATAGACATGGAAGTCAACCTATAGTGGAGCTCGACCCAAATGACCAACATATGGTGGAGCCCAACCCGAAGGATAAACCTTTGAACATATGCACTTCACCGGACCAATGGGTTGGTACTTTTGGTGATGGGTCCCAGAGCAGTGCATATCATCCGGAGATAGACTGTTCCAATTCAACTTACATGCAACCGTAACTATCGATAATATTTGATATGTTTGGTGATACCATGTACTCCACCCGTCTCAGGTCATGTTCGGTCTGGCACCCGGTCCTCTTGATGTGTACAGTACACCCCCAACGTCCACTCCATCAATAGAGGCTCGTAGACCACTATACCCGGAATGACAGTACAATTCCCAGTTCATTCCAATTTTGATACATGTAAATTTCAAGTGTTATGTCATATTTGTTGTATTGATTTATAATTCCACAACTTATGTATTATTATTTGTATAACTTATAATATTTTCTAAAGTATTAAAAGCTGTATAAATTAATTTCAAATAAAAACTTAACACTAAACAATATAAACTTCATTCTCATAAGACCATAAAATGAAAATATTGGGTACAACATTTAATTTCCTTCAGACAGTGAAGATTAGCTAGTATAGAGGTTTCCATGGGGACACTTACTCTGATTGTGGCTGACTGCTCTACATATGATGCAATGTTTTGGATTGAGTTCTTCTTTGATAACCATGTAATTTCGAATTCTTGTCGTTATTGGTCGACCTTTAACTTTTCTACGTATTGACTTATGTGGCAACATTTTGAACGCAAGCGGTTGCACTTCCTATTTCGATATATCCCTCAATACGAGGAACTCGTTACCCCAAATATGTAACATACGTTCAAGCATATACACATCATTGATATATTGTTCGACATTCAAATTGAAAGTTGCACACACTGTAACCACATCCGCACACGAGTATTGTAGTATTTAGAACCTCCCGTACTGACAACGCTTGTTTCGAAAGTCAACTCCGTAAGACCATGGTGGATCTCTAACTGACGGCTGATGTATTCTGTCACTCATAAAGTTTCCAAGTTTCAAGAATATAGTTCTACATTCATCGACCTCACCCTTCGAGTGTTCTCTTCCATGGCATTCCTGACACATTCGATGTGCACGTGTCCTGTCTCCATCTGTTTTGCTTGTCTCAACCCCATTTTTGGCATTAAAGTTGTCAACCTCTAAAATGTGGCTAAGAAAACTGATGAAATTAGCAAGTGATGTGTATGCCTCAAGACGAATTTAACGGCTTCAACAAGGTTGGTTGTCATATGACCATATCGGTACCCATCATCAAAATATTGAGCCCATTGCGATTACTCCATGCTGCCCAACCATTGTCTGATAGAAGGATTGGACACTGCCATATCAGTCTCTAACCTCACCAGCTTATGTATGAATCAGTGTGGTTCCAGCTCATACCTTATGTACGTATCCCAATAAAACACGTTATAATCGCTTTTAATAAATGAACTCAAAATATTTATAGATGCAAATTTAAATACGATATTTTTACCCATATTCACGATTTGTTTGTGCCAGTATTTATTTTTGTACTCCTTGTAGAAGTTGACAACGATATGATGAATGTAGTAGACGGACCTTTACGAAACCTCGGATTTTTGAATCGTAGAACCAAGGCCTTTAAATTTGTCGGAGACAATGCAAATGTTGTCTTGCCTGACAACATGCCTCTGTAAGTTCCTAATGAAAAATTCCCACTATTCGAAGTTCTTCAACTCACGATGGTGAAGACGATTGGTAGTACATTTTGATTATCATTTTATACAACCGCAATCAAAAGTATCTACGTGTATTTTCCATAAAGCGGCATTTCATCAACCTACACAAGCAGCTTGCAATGGGAGAAGACCCTAACACATGGATCGAAAGTTTAGAACAATCGATGAAAAACTCTTCTCCCCAGTTCAAGTTGTCCATTCAAGCCTCTGTAAGACAACATTTGCAAGTCCATGACAATTCCTAGCACATACTCCACCATCGCTGAAATTCATCCCTGAAGTTCATTATATGACTCATCCCAATCACCATACAATAGTTGCATGGCCATTTGTTTTGCCTACCATACTTTCTTATACGACACTTTGTACTGGAATCGGGCTTGCATGTTCGCAATCAATGTCGACACAAGAATGGTTGGGCTATCTTTCATTAGTGGCATGATGCAGTTGTAGATACTTTTGGCATCTAATTTCTGGTGGTCTTGAGTCATACGTGCAATAGTGCAAGTATGACGCTCTTCTAATTTTTGTATTTGCCACTGTTGAGTCATCTATATAAATACAGTCCGAACTCGCTAGTTACACCCATCGTCAGCTCTTCAACATTCCCCAACATATAATATCGATGTAGACTTAGAGACCGTATAATCAATTGACACCTTCATCCTGTACTGTTTGATGGTAAACATAAAGTCCGCCTTGTTCTAGGACCGTTACCCAACGAACAACTCTTCCAACTACGAATTTGACACTGATTTGTGAGTAGGGACTATATTAGCGTACTTAATGAACTCGGATACATGCGTTACATCTGGATCTACGCTCAAAATGTCATCTCTAGGGTCATTCTGTAAAACAATGCCAAGACTCGGGTTACTAAAAGAAGGGACGTAAGCATCTTTAACCTTCTCCGAATCTTTATCGTCGATATCGTTCGGAATCTCATCAATATCAGGGTCACTAAAATCTTCAACATCCTGATTAGAATCTTCACCATTATTGGTTCCTTCTTCGATGTCTGTCTCAATACCTATCACCTTCGGATGTATTTGTAGACGGGGACATGGGGTAGGGTTGTTATACGAACTCTCACCATAATATAGATTTTCGGGTATCTACGATGTCCCTCTGTAGTCTAATTGATCTGTTCATTCGATATTAGGATCAAAGTCAAACCTGCGATGTTGACTTATTGGACTAACATTATCAATTGGCTCTAGGTCAGCTAACTCAATAAATAACTCAACTGGTTGGGGGTTCTACTCCCAATTGACCACCATATTTCTATCATAGTGCCCAAGTCATCATCATTTGACAATTGCATTTCACAAAGTTTCAACCGATTTGTAAATATTAGAAACTTGTAAAATAATCTGGATATTGCCCTTCCACAACGGTTAGCTATTTTTGCACAGATCTTCCTATGCATTTCTTCTAGCTTCACAGTTTTATTGAATCGCAACTCTACTCTCTACTGACCTTAAAATACACAACCAGTATCACATTCTATAATTTCACCATAAAAAAGAACGTACACAAAAAACACCAAGTTATTCATCTTCACTAGAATTTTTTTAGCTTTCCTACTAAACACAACAATTTCTCTCTTTTCTTCTCTTCTAGTTCAACTGTTACAAAAAAGCCTAAGCAATATTTATATATGTAAGATAACTAAGGTGGTGGAGCCATAAAAATAAAATATTATTTTTAAAAATTTTAAATTAAAAAGCAACACATTAAAAAAATCATACAGTACATTGGTGGCGTCATTTTATATGGCTCCACTAAATAAAATATTATTTTTAAAAAAATTTAAATTAAAAAAATAACACATTTAAACAAAACATATAGAGTATACTGGTGACGTTATTCTATATGAATCCACCAAATAAAATATTATTTTTAAAAATAAAAAAACACATTTATTAAAAAAAATTGACATAAAGTGATGGCACCATTTAGAATGGATTCACTTAATAAAAAATAATTTTTTATAATTTTAAAATTTAAAAAACTAAAAAAATTTTACACTGATAGATACAAAAGTGATGGCACCAAATTCTTTGACTCCACCATCATATTTATTTTTTGACTCCCCAATTTTTCAAAATGAGCAGTATTTCTTTGGGATTTATACAAGTGGAGTCATTTTACATTACTCTACTAAAAATTTTTTTTATTGAGTTTGTTGACATGGTATATTGGTGACGTCAAACTTTTTGACTTCACTAATTTTTATTGTAAATTTCATATCATTTAAGTATATAATAAAAAGAATAGTTGATTTTCATAATTAATCAAAATTTTTAGGGTTATTTGTATAAAAAAACCAACCTGCGTCGTTGTAAAGTAAATGGAATATAGATCGTCGGTCAAACCAAACTAGTAAGTCGTGTCACTTATGGTCGTAAAAAGAAACTACATTCCCTTTTAAAGCTTCCCAAAATAAAGGGACAAAATGGGGAAACAAATTTCAAAATTTTAATTTTCGAACACAAATTTCGCTTATTTTGACTGCTGCTTCCTCTCTCACTTCTTCACTTGCTGAGACTCCGAGGCTAAGCAACACAGAGAAAGAGAGGGAAACATGATGGAGGTGGGATCAAGTGGGGGCAAGAGTAACTGCAACCGCATGAGCGATGCCAAAAATGAACGGCGGGTAGGCTTAATTTACGATCAGAGGATGTGTAAGCATCGAATTCCTTATGGCGATGATCATCCCGAGAAACCTGACCGAATCACCGTTATATGGAACAAGCTTGAACTTGCCGGCATTCCGCAAAGGTAATATTTTAAAAATTTCACCCACTAATCTGATATTTCCTTCCATTTTCTCCCGGTTTATTTCTGCCGAGAATTCCTTTTTTAAGTCATTTTTTAGAGTAATAAGTAAATGAAAATGATCTCTATTGCAAATTTCATTTCAAATATTCAATTTATTTGAATTGGAAACCTATTGTTATCCTAAACCCTAATACCTAACTGTTAAATTGATCCTCATATTATATTAGTTTCATTTCTTTCTTATTATTATTATTTTTTAAATTTCGTTCTCGTTGTCTTTATCTTTTAGATGTGTGATTTTAAATGCAAAAGAAGCCAAGGATGAATACATTTGCGCTGTTCACTCCAAAAACCATGTTAATCTGATTCGAAATATAAGCTCCAAAGAGTATTCTAAGCGAAATCGGATTGCTTCCAAGTTAAATTCTATATATTTGAATGAAGGATCATCAGAGTCTGCATACCTTGCAGCCGGCTCTGTCATTGAGGTACATTATAAAAGTATTCTCTATAAACATTAGATTCGCATTTTAAAATAAAAAAAACTGAAAACAGAAATTTTTTTTGTCATATAGGTTGCTGAGAAAGTGGCAAAAGGGGAATTGAATTCTGCTTTTGCTATTGTTAGGCCACCTGGACATCATGCTGAATATGATGAAGCAATGGGGTTTTGTTTATTCAACAATATAGCCATAGCAGCAAGTTTTCTACTTGATCAAAGGGTAAGAAACGAAAGCTAGATTTTACAAGTCAAGAGTCATTTTTCCTATTTTTCAATGAAGCTTGCTAAGTCTTCGTGGAAAGTTACAACATTGAATTTTTAATTCATTCATGTTTTCTTTCAGCCTGAACTTGGTATAAACAAGATTTTGATAGTTGATTGGGATGTTCATCATGGTAATGGTACTCAAAAAGCTTTTTGGAGTGATCCTCGTGTTCTTTTCTTTTCTGTTCACAGGTACAGAACTAGTATGAGCCAATGATTTTTGTGTATCACTTTGTATATGTTCTTACCCTTAATTTGCTTGTGGCAATTGTATATGCTATTGGCTGTTTTTCATATTTTAAATCTTTTTTGCCATGTTTGTTCAACTTTTTCTTTTTTTTTTTTTGTAAGTGCAGGTTTTCAAATTGAATTATGTTTTTTTATGATATTTATTCGCATATTGTTGTTGGCACCTAACCTATGTGAACCTTTACTTTGTTTTCTCTTGCAGACATGAGTTTGGTAGTTTTTACCCTGCTAATTTTGATGGGTTTTACACCATGGTTGGAGAAGGGCCAGGTGCAGGATATAATATAAATGTCCCTTGGGAGAATGGCCGCTGTGGGGATGCTGACTATCTAGCAGTTTGGGACCATGTTTTAGTTCCTGTTGCTAAGGAATTTAATCCTGACATAATTCTAGTATCTGCAGGGTTTGATGCAGGTTTGATGGTTATAAACCAACTTACGCATTACATTGACAATTGTTGGAGTTTCAGCTGCTTTTAAGTCTTTCCATCATTATAAATCTTACTTATATGTTGTTTGTAACAGCTGTTGGTGATCCACTAGGGGGATGTCGGTTAACACCTCATGGATATTCAGTTTTGTTGAAGAAGGTTAGTGATTATTTTTTTATCATTTCCTAAACTTCTCCCTTTTGATTTCTATGTGCCCAATGTAGTTGATCTATAACTTTTAAGTACCCTTTCCCGTTCATAATTTTTTGAAGTGAGATCTACATTGTTGCTTCTTTTATTTATATCTGAAAAGATTGTTTTCTATATCTTTTCCATTTAATGCAACGTTTCTTTTTCCAGTTGATGGATTTTGCTCAAGGTAGGATTGTCTTGGCACTAGAAGGAGGATACAATCTTGATTCTCTTGCAAATTCAGCCTTAGCTTGCATGGAAGTTTTGTTAGAAGACAAACCTATTTCCGAATTGTCTGAGGCATATCCATTTGAGTCTACATGGCGAGTAATACAAGCGGTAATAATCTGTTAAAAGTTGTTGCTGAGCTTTTTAGCCACTCCTGCTGTTAGCAGAATTAATTCTGCTCTCTTTTCCTCCTTTTTACTTTGGCTCCTAATCAGTTGTTAGCAATCTGTGCTTGTTTTAGTCTTTTCTTTGGCTGAAGCATGCTTGAACTCTTTGCCAGGTTCGTCAGATGTTGAGTGCATACTGGCCAACATTAGCAGATAAACTGCCAACAAAATTGACCGATCAAAAAGCTCCTCCTGTAAGCTTTTTTCATCTTGATTGCAAAATTACTGTCATGCTTTCATCATGTCAAATTTGGGTAGTGGTTACTGGTAGATTAATATGCGTTGTTTTCATTAAATTTGTCATATTCTGGAGATTTTAAAATTCATTAGCATAAACATAAATAGAAACTAGATTATGTGACATTCACGTTGTCAGTAAAGGAAACAAGTTATACCAAAAAATATATAAAATCAACACCACTGATCAAACCCACACCCAAAGGATCTTAAATCTCCCAACTTAAGCCTTAACCACTCATTCATTTTGAGACTTCTTTTGAGGTTGTACTGTAAGCTATTTAATTTAAACACAAGTATAGAATTATTGAAAGACATAAATGTCCTTATAATAAAATTTGATGCTTTTAAAATTTTTGGTTTTTTTGTCATTTCCCAACTGAGTTGGTGTTTGTTTAACTCGTGACACCATCTCATTCAAGGACATTATAAGTAGTATAGATAGATGCAACAATTACTTTATTCTCCTATAACCACTAAAGAAAAGGAAAAGTTTATTTATGATTAGTCCATGGATGGTTTGTGATGCTAAATCATGTGAATTTTGAATGCATCTAAATCTATTTATGGAAAGAAGAATGTATTTAAATGGAAAATATGAAAAAATGTGCAAGATGAATGTTTTTGGTTCTTGTCATTAAGGATGAAGCCATTGGGAGAATCAGTGTCTTTGTGAGATACATATTTTAGGGTTCTTATAATTAATTTTAACGCAATGTTATTTGTTGCCCCTATATATCTTTCTCATATAGTTGTTTGCAATCCAGCATATTTTACTATCAAGCTCTGAATCTGATGATGAGGATGATGAAGCTTCGAAAATCATTTCAAAAGACCTAGTTCAAGCTATTGAGGATGTTGTAGAACCCATTTTGAAGTTGAAGATTGAAGATTATCATGGTAATAAAGTGAAGAGTAAGTTCTTTTGTTTTTAGGCTTTATTTATCTATTGCAAAAACAATTTTCAATAAAAGAGTTTTACATTTTTAGTTGTTTGTTTGACTGACAATTAACTTGTTAAAAGAAAAATGACTTATCGATCAACTAAAAGTAGCACTTTCTTTTTGGATATTAGTTGAGGTTCTGGTCCATCTCCCCCTACTGCTCCTACCCTTCCTCCTGCACTAACCCCGACAGTGGAGTCCACCTGTTTTGCAAACTCTCAAGTCCACTCCACTGATCCTCCTTTGGTTGAGGTTCCAACAGAAACAATACGCCCAAGCCAACCAGTCGCTTCTTCCAGTTCTCTTCCTCATGATTCTTCCACTAGTGAATTAGATTAACTTTTCCCTTGGCCGGATCTATTGAGGTCAGGGCCAACTCCTTTCTCGTTGGGCTCTTCAATACAAGTTTTTGATCCCCCACTATTAGAGAATCCTACTGAGGCAATACCTTTAATTCAATCAGCTGCTACTCCTAGTACTCTACCCATAAGATGCTCCTTTCGTTGAAATAGGAAGAAACTTTCCTTGGCGTGATCTTTTAGAGTCAATACCAATGTCCATCTCAGTCAATACCATTTTCTAACAGAAACAAAATTTAGTGCCTCAACAGTTAAGAGAGGTGTTTCCCTCTTACCTTTTAGTTCTAAAATGTGTCCTCTGTCCCTCATGACCCAAATTTCACAATCCCTATCTATAGAACATAGTTTTTGGAGTGGGGCTCTTGCAAATGCTAGCAAGGTTTCTGATGAGAAAATTACAAATTTAGAAAAGTCTACGAAAATTGGCGAGAACTTTTTGGCTGAACTACACCAAAAGTATCAAGAATTTGCCAATTTAATTGGAAAGTTGGATTCTCGAGTTATAACTCTGAAGGGTAAATATAAGAATGCTAAAATTAAGAATGAACAATTAAAAGAGGAAGTCAATCAGTTGAAAGATGAGAACTACTCTAGAAGAGAAACTTAGACCTCAGAAGGAATGTCACAGAGTAGAGTTAGAAAGTCTACGCTAGTCCCTCGAAGAAATTTTCAGAAAATTTCAGGAGGATACCAAGAAGAATTTTAATGATGCTCTGTTTGAATGGAGATCAGATCTTATTCTACATGCCCAAGTGGCTACAAGTCCTCTTGATCTTAGTCACGTAAATTTCAACTGTTTCAGGGACATTTCTTTTGTGAGAAGCATTTCAAAGAGAGTGGAAACAGTTCGATGATTTTGTCATTCCCACTACACCTAATGTTGCAGACAATAAAGATAGCTTAGCCACAAAGGATCAAAATCTTGAAGATCCTCCAAATAAAAGGGTACCAACTAAACCTACTAATCAGCCTAATGAGGGAGAGGATTGAAATTTTCTTTGTTAAATCTTGTTTTTTACTTTTCGTTAGTTCGATGATGTATTTCAACTTTACTAATGAATCTACTCCTTTTGTCTCTAATTGTCTTACTTATTTCAGAATTATTTTACTGTCTTTCTCACAATACTAAATTTCACATACCTGAGAGATTAAACCAAACTCGATGTATTATGCATACAGGGTTTCTTACCATATTAATTGTTTGAGAATCGGCTGAATTAGGCTCTGATACTAATTTATAACATCCTCTACCGATTCGATTCACCGAATCCAGATCTTCGGGTTACGCCACACAAATCTCAATTAAAATCATTTTACTACAAATAAATACATTAAACTCAAATATGAACTATCTCAGCAATCAATCTACTATAGAAATACAAATATTATAAAACTTTACAACTAATCTTCCCTAAAGCAATCATCTAATGTATACAACTTCATTAAATTAGATTCCTACATTACACTACTACAGAATTCTATATGCATAATATTCCAATACACCATTTCTTTGGCGTAGTCTTGGCATCGTCTTTACAGGCGCAAATCCAATGTCAAAATCTAAAACAGTAGCAACATGAATAAGTTCATAAGAACTTAGTGAAAGTCAAATAAAAATACCTTAGTGAATACTTATGAAGTTGAGGATCAATTTTAGCATATGCTTGTTTATTCAATTACTTTGGCGGATACTATCACAATTTTGGACTTACTCTTATGCGCCAACTACTACACACTTACTTGTATCAATTCTTTATACTATTAGGCTAGCTTGTAATCATTCCATACATCTCTGTACTCTTCTCTTGCTTAATATTCCTGTAATCTTGTTGAGTAATTTGTTGTGTCCCATTAAAAGAAACATTCGGGTATTTATACATATTATCACTGTTCATATGATCTACCTCCATTGTTCATGACTTAACCTCACTATTCATAGGACTGATACTCTGAGTAGGCCTCGTGCATGTTGGACATTTGTACCGTTCCAAGTCGCATGCTAGAGTTCGCGGTCCCTTCCAAGTGAACTCTTTGGGTGTATGCGAGCTAATATCGCGAGCTCCTTTCAACTCCTGCGAGCTGATATCGTGAGCTCCTACAACTCCCGTGAGCCGATATCGTGAGCTCCCCTCCTCTTTGACCAACGTCGACCAAATCTTCACAAATTTCTCTGTCATCATCAAATAACTGCAAAGTTTTCGTTACCTCTCCACCTCGAGCTTGTGAACTCTCTCTTCACTCATCACATCCAGATTGTCCAAGTCTAAAATTTGATTTGGTTATCACCACTTGCTGCGAATTTTGGCCTCGCTCCTCCTGCTCACACGAGTTTGTTTGACCGAAAAAATATGACATTGTCTGGCCAAATGTTGATCAAAGTTCATGAATCCTACCCTTGTTCTAGTAGGGAACTTGATTTTTATGCAAAAAGTGTCGATCATCGTCTTCGCCATCCGCATGATAGGGCGTCCAAAAATGGCGTTGTAGGTCATGGGATGGTCTACCACGAAAAATTGAACATATTTTGTAGTAGTATGTTTACTATCCCTAAAGGTAACAGGTAAAGTAATACACTTATGGTACGTTTCCCAAGTCAGTACCTCAACAACACCATCACTGTCAACTAGAATTCTCTTAACCTCAAACCTAGCAATAGTTGTTGCCACCATAGGATCGTTCCCTTCCTCGTTGTAGACTGAATCCTCATCTTTCTCACTAAATTCTACCTGCCATTTCTCTTGCTGACGTGGCATCTTAAGCGAATTAACAGACATCACACTCCTGAGGTGCGTCTTCCTTTTTGTGTTGGACATCTCTCATTCTTCATCTGTACCAATTTTAATATGTATTGTACCCCTGGCCTTCTGCTTGCCCTTATCAACACCTCGCAAACCCTGCCTTGATAGTGAAGCTTCCTGTGCTATAAAATCTTTTAGTTAGCCATTTCTGACAGCCTCATCGATGACATCCTTCAAAGACAAACAATCTTCTGTCTTATGTCCTCTATCATTAAGAAAACTATATCTGTCCCTTAAATTAAACCTCAATTGACGAGGCTACATAGGTGATGGACTTGACAAAATTCCTAAGCTTCTCACCTGGTTAAGAATATAGGTACGCAAAACATTTAAAGGAGTGTAAACTTCAAATTTTCCGTGGGGATCGTACCTTTTCGTGTGCTCGCCTTGGGGCCTCTAGAATGTCCTAGGCAACTCATTTGTTGCCCCCCACCTTGGACTCGCAGGTTCTGGGAAGAATGACCTTGCTGGTTACGTGCACTCTGACGACTTATAAATTGTCTATCATCCCTTAGAAAAGTACCACGAGCTACCCTCTTAATTCGGCTTTAGCGAGCTTATGTGCCCTTTCATATAACAAGTCCGCCAAATTACTGGCACTCTCTGTTGCTTGGACCCTCATGGGCTTGCTCTTTCCTTGGGCCTTAGTTTGTTCGTATGTTGGTATAATAGTGCGTGTCCATTGAGTGTGGGTCTTTGTTAGACAATAGTTCGAGGTTGAGTCTATGCTTGACGATAGTTTTAGGTTGAATATGTGCTCGAAAATAGTGCATCTAATTGATTTCTAATGCAGGATAGTAGGTCAGGAGACATTATGGCCATCTAGGCCTCGTTTGGCAATGTTTAGATTGCTTGTGTTGGTGTTTGGTAATCTTTTTATTATTATTTGGACCAAAACTTCATTTTATTATTAATAGTAGATAAAATTACATTTTTAAATAATTTTAAATATCTTAATATGTATGTCAAGATTACTATTTGACAAAATGTGCAAACTATTCAGAAAATTACTAGGTAGTCAAAAGATTTTTTATCGAGCTATGTAAATATTCAAAAGTCTTTTCATGAAAATGTCATTTGTTTAAATAACTCTCTGAAAGCCAATTTTTGCGAAACAATCAAGTCTTGATTTTATTTGAAAGAATAAACTCCATGTTGAATGCAGATGAAGTAAATAGTGCCCTGTGGAGATCAAAGCTATCCAAGACTGACATTTGGTATGCCAGTTTCGGATCAAATATGTGGAAGTCAAGGTTCCTCTGCTATATCGAAGGTGGACAGGTATGCATTATGTTACAAAGATGGATGAATCCCTTCATACGAAATCATAGATGTTTCTAGATCTGGTAGCCTTAAGACATTAACTAATATCATAACCATGTGTCATTAGACCTAACGATTCATGTTTCTGTGTCGTGTTTTTGTAGTTTCCTTGTTATAATCATGCTTATATGTTTATATTTATAATTAGACATGTTAATACTCCATATTGTATAAATTTTTAGGCAGTTATCTATTTGTGTTTTATTTTTTGTGTGCGGGTGCATGCGCGTGTTTTTGTGTTATGTCTTGTAAAATGTCATGTTTTATTTAATTTTTTATGCTTTCTAATATTTCCATATCGAGGTATTTTCCTACTAAACTCGGGTTAGCAATTGACAAGTGGAAGTTGGAGGAGGATGGAAAATGAACTTTTTCTTAAAAAAACTACTATTGAAGTATGCCTTCGTCCAATAGCTTTAGAGATTATGTAGTGTTTTCCTGATGTAGTTTCATAAGGCTTGCATAAGAGGAAAAAGTCTCCATTTTAGTCACTTTTCATTAACTCCTTTAATTGGGAAACATATTGGGGTTATTAACCAGGATCTAGATGCTTCCCAAAAAAGAGCATAAGAAATGCATTAACTTTGTCTATTGGAATGTCTGTTATATTAGCTTTTACTCTATATTGTTTTTGATCTGATGTCCTTTTTTATGATTCGGACTCAAGTGTATCCGATACTAGCATATTCTTTTTATTTTTTAAATGCATTGGATACCTTTTGAAGCATTATATCCCTATACCCATATTATGCATGAACATGGATGCTTCAAGAAAAATGAAGAGTCAAAGCAACATAGGTCTTTTGTTTTCTTGAGCACCATGGTTTTAGCACTGGAGCACCATTTCTCCTCATTTTCAGACCACTTCTCCCCCATCCTTTTTCTTTTTTCTTTGCTTGTCCCACTTTAATCTACTTAATGTTAATCATGAAATTCGTAAATATGATTCTAGGTCATAGGCATGAAAAAGCTGTGTTCTGGTTCTGTGGATAGAAACCCTCCAAAGGAGACTCGCTGGAAAACTTTTCCTCATCGTCTTTTCTTTGGTCGTGATTTTACACAAACTTGGGGTCCTGGAGGGGTTGCTTTCCTTGATCCTCAAAGCAACAGGGAAGATAAAACATACATGTGCCTCTATAAGATCACGTAAGTTCTTCTATGTTGTACTTTTCTATTTTAAATTTTTTCCTCTTAGATAGGTGATAATTTCAATCTCTGTTGCAATTCTTTAGAGACAACTCTTGGATGTGTTTGATTAGCCTGCTTGAGTTTTAACTCTCTCGAAATTGTCATTTCTTTGGCATCTTAAACAGGTTAGAGCAGTTCAATGATGTTCTGCTGCAGGAAAATGTTCCTGATCATGACATGAATTCTCCTTTATTTGATCTAAATGCTTTAGACTCAATACTCAATGAAGGTTCAATTCCTGTGGAGGCTGTCAAGGTAATCCATGTATACATTTGCATTTTCTGCTGTCAATGTTTTAAGTGTTATGCCGTCTTACAAGCAATTATGTTTCTCTTGCAGAGAGGTTGGTACCATAATGTTGTCTACCTTGGAAAGGAGGATGATATACCTATACTGACTATGACGTACGCTTAAACACACTTTCTTGGCAACTCGATTATCATTCCCTGAACTCATCTAAAAACCTCTGCATAATTTGTATAATGCTTTTGCTTTTTTGTTTATTCGATGATGTTCAGGTGTCCCCTCTCTGTGATTGAAAGCTTTAAGTCGGGAGAGATTCCTTTATGTGCTCCTAGCAAAGATTATGCTGACACCTTAGTAAGAGGCCTTGTTGAAGGCAAACAACTTTCGAAAGAGGATGCGATGACTTACATTCAGGTAGCATCCACCAAACCCTTATGATTGCTTATTGCAACTCTTTGTTGCCATATTTTAGATGCAAATTTCTGAAGTAATTAGCCATTAACGGTACAGAGTTAAGCCATTCTTGTCCCAACAATTGACAATAGATGATAGGGTAATCTCCTGCTATTCTGTGTGATATTGATCCATTTTGTGTATTTAATTGGTATTTAAGCAGCTGTATAACTAACAAATATTTTGATTGTATGTTATCCGAATTCAAGTGAGGGTTGGATTAGAGCATATGTTCGGTATGAATATATATATATTTTTATATATTCAAAACTACTTGAATTTGACTAAAAAACAACTTAAATTTGAAGGTCATTGTTGAGTCAAGCACAAGGAGTCCAGCTATTGCACTAGCTGAATTCGAATGTCCTAATGTTTGACTGAAATGACCTGCAAATTTAATCGATTTTTTTTTTTGTATTTTTAATTAATGTTAGAAATATCTCAATTCTAGCTTAAAAACATAAAAAAGTCGAGCATGAATATTGAGTTGATTTTTACTTAGTAATCAAATTTAATTGAACCTAATGAAGCAATTGATTGTCTGGAATTGAGTTAAATTTTAAAATGTAACAAAATTGAGTTTTCGAGTCAAGCATAATAACCTCGTGTTTTACAACAAGGTCTTAATTCGTCGTTGCTGACACCAATGATGGACTCGAGTTGTATTCTTTTAACCATCTTGTTCTTTTATAAATCAAATAAATACTTTTATTTTATTTATTTACTTAATAGATTATTAGAAAGAGTATAATGGTATATTTTTATCCTATACTTAATAAGGTATTATATTTTTTGGCGGAAAAAGAAAGTTCAAAATAACCTTAATACAGTCTAGCTACATAGTGGCAACAAGGCCAGTCCTCCCTTGATCAAAAACATTCCACCACAGTACCGGACCATCTGGAGGTATATCTAAAGCACACACATTAGATCCACCTGCTCTTCTAATTTTGGCCATAACATCAGCCCAAATGTTTTGTTTCCTATTAACGTGTCTGAACATTTCTCTACGTCGAATCTCAGCTGCACAAAGTCTGAATTAACCATTCTTTGTCATTCTCTACCTCAATCCTTCAGTATCTCCTGTTTAATACTCCTGCTGGAAGTTTCATTGGAAATTTGAAAGGGTTTGAATAAAAAAAATTAAGTTCAAAAAATGAGATTGGATAAAAAAATTAGGTTCATCTAAAATACGGGTTGAATTTGGGGTTTGAACATTTAAGGCTCGAGCTTGACCCAACATATTTTTTTATGTTTATAACATATTACTAAAAACCTTATCACAAAAGCATGCACGTGGAAGTCATATATTCAGAGTTGTGTTTAAAAGTAACATATAATAAATAATAAAAATTATGGTTTAGAATTAATTAATAGTAACACGTGAAAATTTATGATATTAAAAGGAAAAAAAATCATATCAAATTGTGAGTAAAATAAAATTTCAATACAAAAACATATCATATTAAGAATACTAAATGAATATTGTTAACTAATTGGATTAACAAAGGAAGTGGTAGTTTGATTGGTGGTTCACTTGAAGCCCAGGCAGAGAGCTATTGAGGTTAGGTTGGCCTTTTTTATGGTCGAATTGAGAAGAAGGAGAAGAAAATAGTGGAAGTAGAAGAAGCGTCTTGTGAGTTGTCGCATGAGCGTTTTATAGTGGGAGACAAGATTGCCTACATGTTTAGAGACTATTGGCATTGAGGTCTGATTTGGTTTCCTGACAGTGACATTCATATGACGTCCTAAGATATAATGTCTTAGGACAACCAAGTAATCAATGATTCTGAACTTCCCACGTGTGTCTCACATATGTATAGTAAAGGTGTGGTGTTGTATGAGGTTTGGAGTGGAAGGTACACTAGCTTGGTCAAGCTCGCCAGATACACATGGTTTGCTAGAGGACCAGCTTTGCTGGAGGCCACATATTGGGATACGTGGTGTAAGTATAACAGTTGCCTCCCAAACAAGGGAATGTTATACAGTAACCTTCGCAAGTTTGTTGAGAGGGTCACAAAATGGTAGGAAAAGAATTTCTTTGACTAAGAGTAGTTATAACGAAATTGAGGTTAGTATATTTTTACTTTTATCTATAAATTGCAAATTTAAGGTGAGATATGCATTTTAACTTGTTTAAGAAGTTATAGAAGTGTATTTTGATTGAACGATGCATTTGTTAAATTTTCTAGAAAATCACAATAAATGATCATAATCCATTCACATGTTTTATTGTGAGTGGGTAAATTTATATTATTTATGAGGATAATGTGCGAGTGGGTGCATAATAATGTGTTGAATAAATTTATAATAACTGATGAGTTTTTTTATTTTTTGATAGATAGAGAATTGAGGAATTGGCTTTAAGTGTTCTTTTTCACTGTTTAAAATTTCTGCTTTGGATCGTTATTTGGCCATCTTTATTTGCTTTCTGCTAACGGAAATTCACAACTCCACAAATCTTTTACTTGATCATTTTTCCTTGTATCCCTCGGTCTCTTCTTCCTATCTTTCCTTCTGTTGGTATTTTATCAGAAGAGAAAACTAAAATAATGAAGAAAACTGAATTGAGAAGTCAAATAATTAAAATGGAAAAAGGTGTATTTTATTGAACTGAAACTAGTTGTTTATATAGTAAACAAGTTAACAACTACTAACTAAAAATATGCTAATCTTTAACAAAAGTCTCTAAAAAAACTTAAATAAATCAAAGTTATGATTATATCTAAAAATAGCTAGATTATGATAACTGAAGCAAATCTTCAACACTTATCCTTGCTTCAGTTGCTGCAAACACCAAGTGTTGTTATCAAAACTTCAAATTTGCTTACTGGGAGCAGCTTGGTAAAGATATCTACAACCTGTTCCTCTGTTTTGCAATGAACTAGTATAACGTTACCTTTTTTTTGCACTTCCCTCAAAAAGAAAAGCTTAATGTTGAAATGTTTAGTCTTTCCATGAAATACTGGATTATGAGAAATTGCAATGGCAGCTTGATTATTAACGAAAATCTTTGTGCTTTCCTTCTGTTCAAGGTTAAGATCACTTAATAATTTTCTCAACCACAAAGTTTCATTAACAGCAGCTGCTACAGCAACAAATTTTGCTTCGAAAGTGGATTGAGCCACAGTTTCTTGCTTCTTTGAGCTCTATGAGAAGACACCAGATCCAAAAGTAAAACAATAGCATGATGTACTCCTCATGTCATCAATGGAACCTCCCCAATCACTATCAGAGAGGCTAACAAGCTTGAACTCCTTGCTTTTTGTGAATTTAACACCAAAATTACTCGTGCCTTAGATATAACGAACTACTCTCTTGGCAGCCCTAAGATGCAATTCACTGGCACAATGCATAAATCTTGACAAAATACTTACAGCATTTAAAATATCAGGACGTGTTGCTGTAAGATACATTAAGCAACCAATCAAACTTCTAAAATATCCCTCATCAACTTTATCAACTCCATCTTCTTTACACAACTTCTCCTTTTGTTTCATAGGAGTGCTTACTTCCTTGCACTTTTCAAGCTTGAATTTCTTTAAGATTTCCTTGGCATACTTCTTCTGGCAGATGAATAATTCATGCTCAACCTATTTAATTTCCATTCCAAGAAAAAAAGACATCAATCCAAGATCTATCATCTCAAAAACCTTCATCATCTCTTGCTTGAATTCCTCAAGCAATTGTGCATCATTTCCCATTAGCAAGAGATCATCAACATAAAGAGAGACTATCAAATATCATTATTCTGACGTTTGACATAAAGAGTTGTCTCAGACAGATTTTTTTCAAAATCCAAGCTCAATAAAATGATCATCTATCTTACTGTACCAAGCTCTTGGAGCTTGTTTCAGTCCATAAAGAGCCTTCTTGAGAAGAAACACCTTGTTTTCCTCTCCTTTCTTCACAAAACCTTCATGTTGTTCAACATAAATTTCTTCCTGCAAAATGCCATTTAAAAAGGTTGAGTTTACATCAAGTTGATACACTCTCTAATTCATTTAAGCAGCTATAGCAAGTAAAAGTCTTATGGTGTCCAAACGAGCAACTGGTGCAAAGGTGTCTGAATAGTCCACACCAAAAACTTGTGCATAGCATTTGACCACAAGTCTTGCTTTGTGCTTGTTGATTGAACCATCAACATTAAGCTTGGTTCTGTATACCCACTTGACTCTAATCACCTTCCTATCATAGGGTCGATCAACCAACTCGCATGTTTTGTTTTTCTCAATTATGGACAACTCCTCCTTCATTGCAACCACCTATTTTATGTCCTTCATTGCTGTAGCAAAATCTGTAGATTCATAAACAACTATATTACATCTTGCCTAAATGTCAATGAGCAATCTAGTACTCCTTATTGGAGTATCATCCACCAACTTATTCAGCCAATTTTTATCTTTATTTGTGGTTGAAATAAGAAATTTAATCTTCAAATATGTTGTGTTTTGGCCACTTTATCATCCCAGTTCCACTTTTCATTTTCCATGAAATGAACATATCTGCTTATAACAATTTTCCCAGACTACGGTTGGAAAATTTTGTAAGCTTTTGCAACAGTGCTATAACTGATAATGACTCATGAAAGTGCCTTTTTTGTCTAACTTGTCTCTCTTGATCTGAGGAATGCGAGTGAAGTAAAAACAACTAAATATTTTGAGTAAATTTAAAGATAGTTTATGACCATACCAAGCCTCGTAGGGTGTTTGATCCTTTATCGCTTTTGTGGGCAATCTATTCTGTAGAAAAATTGCAGTATGAGCTGCTTCTGCCCAGAACTTTTTGGGTAAATTTTTCTCATGCAAAATACATCCGGTCATGTCTAAGATGTATTTGTTTCGCCTCTCACTAACTCTATTCTGTTGCAGAGTATAGGGAGCTGTTAATTGATGTTCAATGCTAGCTTCTTCACAAAATGCATTGAAATTTTCTGATGTATACTCATTGCCGTTATCGAACCTTAATATTTGAATGTGGTTACCACTTTGATTTTCCACAGTCTTATTGAATTTCCAGAATACTCCAGCCACTTCTGACTTGAATTTTAAGAAGAAAATCCAACATATTCTTGTAAAATCATCAATAAAAATAACATAATACCGATTACCTGCTAATAAAAGAGTTCTTTGAGGTCCAAAAATGTCTGTGTGAATCGACTGCAACTTATAAGTGGCTCTCCATGCTGTCTTGGGAAATGACTTTCTATTTTGCTTTCCAAATTGACAGGCCTTACATGTCGGTATGTGATCATCAAGTTCTGGAAGATCAATTGCCATATTTTTAGACTTCATCTGCAGTATCCCCTAATGGTGATAGTGTACGAGCTTTTTGTGCTATAGCATTGTGAGGCTTTCTTTGATTAGAAAATCTGATTGCTCCTATTGCATTGGATTGAGGGAAAAACTCCTTCCTGTCATCTTAACTTCGAACATTTTCTGTCCTGTAGCATCCTCTATCACACATGCCTTTTCCATGAACTTCACTTTGAATCCTTTCTCTACTATTTGACCAACACTAAGCAGATTTTGATCAATATTAGGTACATATGAAACATCAGTAATGAACTTGGTACCTGAACAACTTGTAATGGCTATAGTACCATTTTCATTTGATTGTAATGTAGTCACCGTTCCCAATTCTGACCTTCTTGGACTCGGTACTCTTCAGTTCTTTGAAAAACTCTTTGTCATGTGTCATATGATTAGTGCAACCACTATCAATGAGCCAGCTTTCACTTGCTTCGTGACTAGTGAAACAAGTTACAACAAAAAGCTGATCTTCTTCTTCTTGATCTGCCACTTGTGCTTCATCTTCTTGTTGCTAATTTTTGTACTTACAAATAATAGCTTCATGGCCCATTTGGTTACACTTACTCTACTTTACATCTGGTCTTCTCCAGCAGTTGAAAGAAAAGTAACCTTTCTTGTCGCAATGTTGACATGGAGGATAATTCTTCTTTACTCCTGATCTTCTATTTCCAATTTTACTTTTGTTCCCAAAAGCAGAGCTTTCTCCACTCGCAACGTGAAACTTTTTGTTCTTTGACCTCTTATTCTTTCCATCATCTTGATGCTTAATTAGTAGAGCTCCTTCAACAGCCCCTTCTTGCCTCATTATACACCTTTGCTCTTGTGCTTGTAAATCACTTAAGAGTTCCGCCAAAGTAATATTTGACATATCCTTCATGTTCTCTAAGGTGGTGATGGTAGCCTCAAACCTTTCAGGTATTGTTGCAAGAATTTTCACCACAATCCTTGAATCTACTAGAGATGAACCTAGCAATCTGACCTTATTGGCTATGTTAAGGAGCCTTTCAGAATATTCCTTGACTGTCTCAGTCTCCTTCATCTTCTGCAGCTCAAAATCACGTACAAGATTCAACACTTGCATCCCGCGAATTCTCTCGTCTCCCTTGTGCTCAATCTTGAGATAATCCCATATCTCTTTTGCTGACTTTAGAGACATAATTCATGTGAAAATAGTTGGTGAAAATGTAGCAAACAAACAGGCTTTTGCCTTTGATTTTCTTGTCTTCTTTTCTTTTTGTGTTTTGATTTATACCACGGTGAGTTGGTAGGCAATGTAGGAATTTCGTAGTTGTCATGGCCTAAATTCAAGGTTATCGGAACAATGGTTTCATAACCATAAATCCGATTTAAAGAGAAATTTATTTTAATATTTTTGCATGAATATTTATATAATAGGAAAATCGTATGAAAATATCGATAAATTTTTTTTTACCGATTTAGTGGTTAGTTAGAAAAAGAAATTATTGAAGAAATTGGGTAAAAACAAAGTATCGAGACCTCGATCTCATAAAACCAAATCGAAAATAATTTTATAAATATTTATGAAATGTTAGTAATGTGGTATTAAAATTTCATTAGGAAATTTTAATGTTTAGGTAGTTAATTAAATGAAAAGGACTAAATTGTAAAAGGTGTAAAAGTGGATGGGATGATTAAATAGCTTAAGTGTCTAATAAGAGAGGATTTAAAAGGCAATTAGATCCAAAATTTATTTGGGCTGGACGGCAAGGGCATGAAATCAGCAGGAAAATTGATAAATTAAGGGAAAATTTGGAATATTACAAAATTAACTAAATAAAGCTAGGACTAAATAGGAAATATCTAGATTTCTCTTCATTTCTCTTCAATTCCAGCAGCTAAAAATGCCATAGGAGGGTTTTCTAAGCTGGTATTTCATAATTTTTGCACCAAGTGAGTTAATCCTTGCCTTTTTATTATAATTTTTGTGTTTCTAAGACTTTTACAACTAGGTCCTACTATTAAATTCATTAGTTTTTGATTTCATGGATGAAATTGAAAGTCACCATGGTTAATTTATATAATTTTATGATGAAATAGAATGAAATTTAAACTTTAATTTATTTATGAGATGATTTTACTAGGTAATTTCAATAGAAATTGATTTTTAGGACCTAATTGTGAAAATGTTTGGAATTAAAGTTTATTGCTGAAATTTTGATTCCTAAAGGTTGTAAACTAGTTTAAGGTGATAGAATAAAGTGTTAATTGAGAAAAATCAGCTCAATTGAGAGGCTAATTGAGTAGGGATGAAATTGTTATTTATTAAAAGCTTAGGGGAAAAATGGTAATAAGCAGCTTGCACTAAAACAATATTGGACAGCAGCAGTAGACTAACTTTGGAAAATCACTATAAATTGTAGGAATCGATTTAGAAGATGAAAAAAATATGAAATTAAAGCTTATTGAGTCTAGTTTCTCATAGAAGAAACGGTGTAAGCAATGGATCTATAAATCATGAGATATAATGAATTTTGTGAGATAAGGTCAGAATGAATTCGAGTTCCCCTGTTTTGACTTTGAAAAATCATAAAAATTTGAATAAAAATGATTATGGAATTAAATTTATATGTATATAATCCTGAATGAGTCTATTTTCAAGATAATCAAACAGGAACATCATTCGAATTCTGTATGAAGAGATAATTAATTTTTAGTGAAGAAGGGTCAGAATTGTCAGACAGCAGAACAAGGGTGACTTTAAAGAATAAACTGTACTTATTGGCCAAACCAAAAATTCTTAAAATTTTATGGTAAGAAGATATATGAGTCTAGTTTCAGGAAAAATTAACGGATCTTAATTTGGAGTTCCGTAGCTTAAGTTATAAATAATTTAGTGACTATGACTCAAATAAACAGCTTTGAATAAACTATAAATAATAATAATGAAATTATAGAAATTGTTGCATATGAACATGAAATGTATTAAATTGATAATTAAATTTATTTATTTAGATCCAGAAGATTCAAATACGAAGCTAGATCGAGGAAAGGAAAAAGTTCAGGATTAGTAGATTTTTGTACACGAACAAGTATCAAGGTAAGTTCAAGTAACTTGAATTATATTCTTAAATGCTTGAAATGCATGTTTTTGATATGAACATGATTTGAATGTTCATTATATGGAAATTTATGAAACATTGATATATTTGATAAAAGGGAAGAAATCCTGTTGAATGAAAGGAAATTTCGATGGATCTCTGAAAAGGAATTGACGATAAAAGGATCTAACCCGACAGTGATCCTATCCTGATATAGCCCTCCCGAAGAATATGTGGAAAACGGATTTAGCCCGGACGGGTAATCCGAATTAGGTCTGAATTTAGCTGGACTGGTAATTCGATCTAAGCTCATTAGAGTAATTGTCGTTATTCTGAGATTTAGCTTTGGACTGGTAATCCCGACGATACTCTATGAGTTTATATTACTGAGGTTGATTTAGCCTGGACTGGTAATCCCGTTGTAAGGATGAGGTTTGCGGGAGTGTGCTCTCTGAAATGGAAATGTGTGCACATAAATATGAATTGACGGACCCGGAAATGTACACTAAAAGTGTACCTCTGAAAATCCATCGAAAATTCCAAGAAATTCAACGGGATAAATATGGAAAAATAATAAGGGAATGGTAATCATGGTATTGATGAGTTCATCAATCATGATATATATTATTGACACATGAAAATTATTGGATTAACTTGAATGTTGAGTTGTGCATGGTAGGGTAAATAATGCATTGAGTGGATATATGAATGTTTATTACATTGTATTGAAAATATTAGGTAAATATAATTCTCGTTACATGGGCTTACTAAGCACAAAGTGCTTACCCTGTTTCATTTTCCCCTGTTTTGTAGTGTTAAGAGCTCGGAGGTCGGATTTGGTCGGAGACACATCACACTATCAACCTCAGGATTTCGGTAGATAAAGAAACTTTATTTTGGAAATCAATGGCATGTATAAGCTAATAAAGTAAATGATTCTGTGAAATGAATGTAAAGTTAGCCATTTGTATGGTTAACAAACCTGGTTTTGGATATGTGATGACGTTATCTTATAAATATGCATGAATTTATTTTGAAAATATGTTAAATTGGTTTGGTTGATGTGGATTGGTCTCAGTTTAAAATTTGCAGGGAAGGTTAGATATCTATAAAAGGGGATATATTGAGTAAAAAAAAAGTAAATTAAAAAAATTATTATTAAAAAAAATCATAAACTTCGGTAATGTCTCGTACCCTATTCCGGCAATGAGTACGGGTAGGGGGTATTACAGTAGTATTCTTCCACAGCTTCCCAAAGATCTATAACCTCCAGGTAAGTCTCCATTCGTACTGCCCAAATCTGATAATTATCTCTATAAAAAATAGGCGGCGCAATCAAAGAGAAATTAGTTTCAGCTTCCATAATGCAACAAACACTAACACAGGTCCCTCAAAAAGAAAGCTCTGATTACCAATTGTTAGAATTTTATCAAAAAATAAAACTAAAATGATGAAGAAAACTGAACTGAGAAGTCAAATAATTGAAATGGAAAAAATGTATTTTATTGAACTGAAACTATTTGTTTATATAGTAAACAAGTTAACAACTACTAACTAAAAATAGGCTAATAACAAAATTATAATCTTTAACAAAAATCTTTAAAAAATCTAAAATAAATCAAAGTTATGATTATATCTAAAAATAGTTAGATTATGATAACTGAAGCAAATCTTCAACACCTTCCTTCCTCACATTTTCTTTTCCAGAGTGCAGTTCCCCTACTATTCCGATGTTAAGATTCTCGAAGAAAAATCCTCTATTCTCGGCCTTCTTAGCTTGTCTACTGGTTGGATCCTCAATAAAAGGCATAGATAAGGTGATAATTTCTGACTTACTTTAATACACCCATCGGATACAACATGGTGGTTTACATGTTTCCTTGGGAAATTTGTTTTCCCTTCATTGTCTTTGTTCTTGGGGTGAACCAAGGAAAGGGTCGACTAAGTGACACTAATAACTACCTTTTCCCCTTTTGGAGGAGATGTTTGGTTACGAGAGGTTACGCATCTCTATTTTTAGTCAACCTAGAATAAGGCAAGGATCGGCCACAAAATCTGATAGAGGTATTTTTTCCCCCTCTTCCCAATTTTCTCCAGGTCCCAATTCATGGCAACTCCTACTATAACATCGGGAAGAGACTACTTCAGCATCGCTCACCTCTTCACCTCAGGGGTTTAATTTTAAGCCTTTGAAGGCTTGCGAAAATGATATGGGTGAAATCTGCATCCCGATGAAAAGATGCAGTTGTAAAATGGGGAGCCACCCAATCTTTCGACAGATACCAAATATAGAATCCAGGCAAATTTCCTTTCTCAACTTCCTCACTTAATCCTTATTCAAACCTGGCGCAATGGTCCTTCTTGCCAGGTTTCAAACTCACGGCTAATTTTTTCCATTGCTAGCGGTCTTTTTAATGCGAATCTCACCTTTCCTCTAGTTACAATAAGGAGGTTGACATGAGGAATTCGACAGTTTCTTCATTTTCAAGCATCTAGCTCGATTATTCTTATTGTAACAACCCGTCTTTAGTCAAATCAAAATAGTGGTTTCAAGACCACAAATTCAAGGTCAAAATTATTATTTTATTATTATTTTAATTTTTACAGCATGCTAGTATGATTGTGTGAAATTTTGTTAAGAAATTTTATCGTTTGAATGCTCAATTTGACAAAAAGGACTAAATCGCGTAAAGTGTAAAAGTGGTTTTCTAATAGCTAAAGGTGTTTAATAGCTATAAAAATTTAAAGTGGAGGTAGTGGTAATTAGACCATTGGTGTGTTAGTAGATATTTATGAGATTGGTTTACTTGAAATTTGTAATATGTTATAAGGTTATAAAAGTAAATTAATTAATAAAGGTTAATTATAATAAAACAAAAATTTCTATCATCTTCCATTATCAATCTTTCAACCGAAATTTCAAAGAATAAAATCCATGGGAATGTGCTAGGGTTCGACTACTTTAAAGCTTAAATTGGTGAGTGATTTTTGTCCCGTTTTAATGATTTATATGTTTTTAGAATCGTTGTAGCTTAATCTAGCTAGCCCAGAGACTAATTTGCAAAAATATTAAAGGTTTATAGTTTTAATATTGATGAATATAGGTGTATTTTTATTTTTGATGATAGAAAATAAATGGTTGTTGTTAGATAAACAACATTTTTTAAGAGATTTTTGATAAAATTGTCAATTAGGGATTAAATTGAGAAATGTGAAAAATTTGTGGTAGAAATGTGAAATAAATGAAAAATATGGGCTACTATGATAATAAGAGAAAGTTGGCTAGCATGGGTAGGGACCTAATTGCATGAATTTGTATTTTTATGAGCTAATGACTAAATTGTAAAAAATTGAAATATTAGGGGCAAAAGTGTAATTTTGCCATAATATGCATTTTGGACTAAAATGAATAGAATGATAACTGAATAAGTTAAATTTGATATTATTTAGATTAAGAAAAGCTAAGTTAGGATCTAGATTGGGGGAAAAATAAAGTATTGGACTAGTCGGTCCTGTTCAGACGTTTTTGTGATCGATGTAAGTTCATATGTTAATAAGCATTAATATAATTGTGTTTTAAATGCTTTATTATTGAATTAATTGTGAATACAACCTTACGGATATATTCGACGAAGATTCGGCAATGTGAAATCCATGTTGAATCTTAGGAATAGATTGAGATACGAATGACATGTCATTAGGGGTTATGCGTTTGGGTGCTGGTCCGTACGTCCTATTGGTGGTTGAGTTATCTGAAATGTGTTACGAATTCTTGTCAGCTTGTGTGAGCAGCACCGTGTAGTTAGGTCTTGACAGTCAGCTTGTGTGAGCAGACCCGTTAATAGCTCGAGAGTGAACATTATATGAGATATGAGATTGAGATAGCTTCAGCTATGTATTGGCACTTAGGGTGTGAGATTCTCGAGTATATGATATTATTCCAAATGGTTCAATGGGTATATCAATGATATGGATGAGTATGAGATTGATACGAGTTGGTACAGGTATGTACATGAACCATACAAGCATTGAATCTAAGAAACTTGTGAATTTCATATCTAACCTTGTGAATGAATATGTGATAGGTTTGTGGATCAATATGAGTTATATTATGATTTGTTTAATTGCTTAAATTTTGTATATATTGTATGTTGAGTTTATTACTATACGAACTTACTAAGCTTTATAGCTTACTTTGTTTACTTTTTCATGTTTTATAGTGATTATCGAAGCTTGCTCGAATTTGGGAGTCGTCGGAGATCTCATCACACTATCAAGCTATCATTTTGGTACTTTTAAACTTATGTATTTGGTTATATGGCATGTATAGGAGTGTGGTTGATATGGTATTTATGTTGGTAATGGAATTAGCCATTTGATTTGGCATTGTAAATGAATTATGTTTAGTTATGTGATTTAGCTTATTTTGGTTTATTTGGTTATGTATGTATATGTGCAAATGTCTTTTGTTATATGGTTTTAATTTTTAAATTAATACTTGTTGTGAATTGGTATTTTGAGTACCAAAATGATTGAGATTTGAGATTGGTATGCTTGTGGTTTTAGGTAAAGTAATACATAATTGAAATTGACCATATAGGTGATTTGTGAATATGCAATTGGTATGAAATTGAATGGAAAATTGTGGTACTTATGTATCTTGTGGTTGATGGTATTAAATTAGCATGAATTAGGCTTAGTTGAGATTGGTTTGAATGCCTATTTATGCCATATTATTTTCCATTTGATTTGTGTAGATGAATGCAAATTTGGGTAAGAAAGATGGCTTCGTAAATAGCCTATTTTTGTTCACACGGGTAGAGACACGGGTGAGTGTCTTAGCTGTGTGTGACACACGGTCAGGTGACACAACCGTGTGTCCCCTAGTACCTATTTAGAAAACAAGTCAATATCCTCCACACAGCCCAACATACGGGCGTGTGACTTGGCCGTGTGGCACAAGTCAGTATACTCTACAGTATTGGCACGACATAGCACATAGTCTAGCACAGGGGTGTGTGAGGCCATTTCAAAGGGCACATGGGCTAGTCACACTGGCGTGTGGTTGACCGTATGACCCAAGTCAGAGAGTTACACGGGATCAGACACAGGCTGGGACACTTCCATGTGAACCCATTTCGAATGTCCACACGGCCTGTGACACGGACATGTGTCCCCTGTATATTGTAAAATTTTCTATATTTTCCAAAAATTTCCTGAGTTATCGGTTTAGTCTTGAACCACTTCTAATGCATGATTTGAGCATTGTAGGCTTGTATTAGGGAAATTATGTTTGAGTGTGAATGATTATTATTTGGATATGAAAAATGTATGAGACATGTATGTTTATTTATGTAACAAGTTCGGTAATACTCTGTAACCCTATTTCGGTGACGGATACGGTTTAGGGGTGTTACACCTACTCCTTCCCAGGGACTAGCCAAGAAGAAGTG
Organism: Gossypium longicalyx; assembly: GCA_025698465.1. Lineage (NCBI taxonomy): Eukaryota > Viridiplantae > Streptophyta > Magnoliopsida > Malvales > Malvaceae > Gossypium > Gossypium longicalyx. Next base: position 16,721,437 of record CM046996.1, on the reverse strand, counting down.
AAGACACCATTGAGGCAGCGGCCCGCTAGGCAAATAAAAATATTTGCTTCCTTTTGTATCTTTATTTATTGAATTTTTTTCCCAGTAATTGTACTTTCAACCACTGTATTAACTTAATTATACTTTCCTTGTATTTCTTTTATGAATCATTTATTTCTACTGTCATCACCACTCACTAATTCTGGCGTATGTATCCATTTATATCACATATTAACTTAACTAAACAAGACCTCAAGGGACTTTGCCAGATCAAACGTCATGCATAAAAGAGGAACTCCTTTCAAATCCCTACATCCAAAGGATTGACTAAACCGTTCTTTGATACCACTAAACTTGTAACACCCCAAATCAATCCGTTCATCGAATTTGGGTACAGAGTGTTACATCTGAAATGAGTCAATATACTCATTTAGATCTCCCTTTTTTGAAATCAGACTGTATTACCTATTTATTTAAATAAAAATTTTATAATAGGCATAAAATTTTTAATCCAAAGTCTATTGTCTCAACTTCGAACCTAAAGGGATTTACTTAATTACAACGTGTTGGGCCCCGAGGCAAAGCCTCTTGTGGCACCCCTTTCCTATGCACATGACTCCAAATTGACATCGAATCCTTGAATTAATTTAGCCTGGCTTAGTCCCTCATCGAGTTTCTTGCCACGCAAGTCCTGCAATCACAAGTCAACCCTTGTAAGTTCAAATGAACTTAGTGAGTTTCTACATTACACGAAATTAGACCCCATCTTTCAGAGATTTAAAGAGAAAGAACTAAACACAAATAACTCCCTACTTATGCGAGTAATTATAACACCCTATACCCGGCTCAATCGCTAATCCTGAATATAAAGATGCCACACCATCTTCTCACTACTTGTACATTACAGTGTTTACTATTTTAAAGGCGACATATGTCATTCATAACATTTGTACAAGTTTTAAGACGTACATACATTAATCATCATTAAATCATAGTGGGCATGCATCAATGTAACTAACTGTGTTAAAAATTCAAGCATTTGGACCACTTAGCAAAATACCAAATCAAGTCACGTAAGTATCGATACTGGCACAGGGGTATCGATATTTTCTTTAAGTGGTATCGATATCGCTTGGAAAATTTATACCAAAATAGCATTTTGTTTCTCACCCAAAAATAAAATTTTAGAAATTATCGATACCTTTCGAAAAGTATCAGTAATTTTACCTCGAGTATCGATACTCGTGATATGGTATCGATTCCAATTTAGGATTCTGACTTCCTGTACATTTCAAATCATATAGGTATCGTTTTTTACAACATAAAAATTGATACTTCTGCTTCAGACCAGAAAAATACAATATTTCTAAGCTTATAAGTCATTCCAACTTGTACCAATTCATCATGTCATATCATCATCAAATAAACATCAAAACAACCGTAGTAATAGTTTCAAACATCGAAAGTAAGTCCAAGCAATAATCAACGTAATATGAAATGAATATCATAAACTTAGGAACAAATAATCTATGGAAGCATCCAAAACATCATGGTAAATACCAATAAAAGTCTACCACATTGCCTTATTTCCAAAACATAAGCAAATAAAAATAACACCTACGAAATCATAGAAATGGGCTTGCTCGGATCACCCCTCGGAACCACACCGCTCACACTAGCACTTAACTACTCTGCAAGGGTTTAAAAGGAGTAGTTGAGCTTAACAAGCTTAGTGAATACCTAGAACAACTACCATGCAAACAATTCATCAAGCATTAATAAAACAACCATATAGCACAACCTTAGCAGTTCCAACTCTAATGTTATATTATACTCACTCATGCATTATTTACTAGTTCATTTACATGGTAATCACATTTACTTTTAAGCATATATCACATTACACAAATAATTACATAATTTTCAAACATATATCACAATACACATATAATCACATAACATTCAAGCATATATCATAACACTCAAATAATCACATAACTTTCAAGCATATATCACAATACTCATATAATCAAATAACATTTAAGCATATATCATAATACTCAAAAACATGTTTATAGATAAATTAACACTTGAGCTATGAAACGTAAAATTGGGCACTATCACCACTCATCGGATACACGGATCTCCAACACATCACGGAGACTCATAAATTCAAACATGTCCCAAAAGTGAAGAATAAAGATAACACTCTCCTTATTTCCCTTCACATGTCCCGTTGAATAGAGCTTAGCTCACATTCCCTTATCCCTCCAACATGTCCTAGGGCCTCAATGCCTAAAATCGCTGTACATATAGGTGAGTACTCACAATCCTATTGCATGCCAACTATATCCAACGATTTCAAGATCACAAGGCCAAAATATCTGAAATCAAACACATATCATTTATCGATTATCCATGCACTATCATTGCATATTTACATTTTTAGCAAAACATTGTCACTAAAATTTAACATATTCATAACATGTACACATTTGCATCTTCACAATAGTTATCATAACCACATATCACATGTTATAACATCTCATCTCAATTCACATATTCAAAAACTCTTAAGCACATAGTTCACAAGATAACATAGGTATGAGAAAGCTTACACTCGTAATTTAGAGTAAGGGTTTAGGCTACTACTAAATTCCCAAATAACGCATTGAATCATGTCCCCAAGCAATTATTCCAATCACTCACAAATTACGCTTTTGCCGAAAAAATCGAAAACTCAAACTAGCTTTTCCTTGCCTTTATCTCTACTCGTAGAAGGTCCTATCGATTCCAACACTTCAACAAAGTAAATCACACAACAACACAATCAACATTTTGTCAAAGACTCACATCAAACAATCCAAAAACACAAGTCTAAGCTAGGTTCTCTTTGGATCGAAACCTTCGACATAGGAAAATTAAAATTTGAACATCTCGATCTATACTTAACCTTTTTGCCTAAAACTGATTCCATTCATCTATCACCTATGACTAATTCTCAACCTTTAAACTACACAAAACTACTCAATTCATGGTATCGACTTTTTCAACATGTTTTTGGCTATTTTTTGAAAATTCATTAAAACATTAGAAATATTTAATGAAACTTTAAAGTGAGTTTAAAAACCTTCTAATCATGTCAAAATTGATTGAAAAACACTTTGAAACCACATTTTTATCCAAAATCTCAAACTTTACCATTAACGACCCAATTTTTGAATTTTATTTAAAAATGCGATTTAATGGCTAAAAATTTTGTTTAAAAGGCCATGTATCATTTAAAACTAATTACAAAAATGAATCATTACCTTAGTTGACAAAAAACCAAGCATTTAATCGAAAACTCAAAAAACCCACAAGCTTGATAATAAAGGAATCTATAGTGTTTTTGGGTGTTTTTCTTGGAATTTTATGGAGGTTTAAGGCTTGGATGTTGATAGGAATCAAAATATTTGAGTTTGGAAATAAAAAAATCTAATGGGAGAGCAAGGGAGAACAAGGGATGACACAAGAATAAGGGAAAAGAAAAACTAACGTAAAAATAAACTAGGTGAGGGAAGATATGAATTTTAAAATCTAGTCTAATTGCCTTTTAAAAACTCCAAGTTTTGACTTTTTTACAAATCACTCCTATTGTCAAAGTTAAATGTATTTAAACTCATTTTCAGGAATTAATTTAATTTTCTAAAATCATAAAAAAAAAATTATTGATATACTATGTCGCAAAATTTTGAACACTCTAAGGCTAAAATTTTTAAATTACCCTTAAAACTCTTAGAGCCTATTTTAGGGTGTTACAATAATTACTCTTAAACTCAATGTAACGGCATTGATTAATCCCTCAATCATATCTATTATGGATAGATAGCTAAACGAATTGCCTCTGGACAATCCTATCAGCCCACAATTAGTCTTAATGGATTCCTTAGATGTCACGCCATTTCCATGGACTCTGTCATTCCTTTACTTGTATTATTCTTTCCATTTATCCCTAATGTGGAAATCTTCTTTCCACTATGTCATTATAAGTTAGTGTTATGATCTATCCTTTTAATGCTCCTTGGGGACCCCTTTGCGATCATTCCAATCTGTTTAGTCCGTGGCAGACTCTTTCTCTTACCTTAGTCTCAAAGGACTTACTTTTATCCCATCCTTTGGGATAATTAGTGAGATTTCCCATCCCTTTGGAGGATTAAGTCCTACTTGGGATGAATAGTGATTAGATTATTTCTTTGTAATCCACCATATTCGAAATACCATGCTCAAAATTGTGTCATGTCTGTTTGTTAGGAACTGTTTTGGCCTTTCATACCTCGCAGACTATCATCGAAGTGACCATCTATTTTCAAGATTTCTCCCTTATTTTAGTTTCCTATGGAACTATTCGTTTGAATGGTACTTCTTTAGTGGTTTTCTTCTTGAAGAAGAGTAGTCTTGACATACATTTAGTTACCTGGTATATCCTCTTAGTTAATCGTTTCTAATTAACCCCTCTTTTTTCTTGTTAACCAAACTGTGTTTTTTGTGTTGCCTCTCTAACTTACAGGGTTTCTTAGAGCACTCTTTAGCGGTTCTTAATGGCAGATCATTGTCTATGATCCTTTCTTAGAGCACTCTTTAGCGGTTCTTAATGGCAGATCATTGTCTATGATCCTTAGTTAAATCATCTTTTATTCATCTGTACACCAGGCACCACTAGTACGTCAACTCCCGTGATTATTTCCTACTGGGTTATCACCCATATGCCCTATTAGTTTTCACGACTACTATTCCAACAGTCATTTCTTATTTCCATTATCTTTTTCGTTAATTAGCGGATTCTTTCGACCCACTGGTTAACTATTGCATGTCCATATTTCCATTTTCTTTCTAGTCCATTTCTCCTTGTTTGCAAAATATCCCACCATTGTTGTCCTATTTGGCCATCCGTGTTTAATGTCCCAGCAGACTACTATATGTTTAGTGTCCCAACAGACTCCACAAATTGTCATAGTTGAGCTATGGTCTTGCTCGTCAGGTTCCATGTTTGATGTCTTGACAAACTCTGTTGGTTACCATAACCGAGCTATGATCTTAAATCTCATAATCTCTGTGTTTACTGTCTCGGCGAACTATCCCATGTATATTGTCTTAGTAGACTATACCGTGTTTACTGTCATGATGGACTATCCCATGTTTACTGTCCAGACAGACTATCATGTGTTTACTGTCTTAGCAAACTATCTTGGTTGTATATCCTAGCTATGGTTTTACACATTTAACCTCTTGGAGGTGTTGCCTCGAAAAACCTTAACATTGTCGTGGTGTCGCCCCATAAAACCTACTGACTGCCATCAAGGTTTTACTCTATGAAACCTAATAACCATTAATATCATCTTATCATATATCCATCTTGATGCTCGAACACCAAAGTGTCCCATCCGCAATGCCCAGAGCTTCGCACATCGCGGTTTACTCCAAGCAATCTGGGATGGCAAAATTGAAATGGAATTCCAATTTTTCTTTTTCCCTATTCATTCGCCTGTTCCTGCATTGTCATATAACACCAGGTTTTGCATATAGCAATATTGTGTGGTGGTATCTAATAGAATCACCATTTTTTCCCAATCCTAACTTCACCTAATTCTGTCAATAATTCCCACTATTATAATCATATGATATACGCATTTCTTTTACTTACTATCATAGAGTACGCTATTTATTAAAACATGAAGTCTTAACTATTTCATGCATATTGAACTATTATTGCGGACGCCCATATATCATATAATCTTACTCATGCATAACATACAAAATTAGCAGAGATCATTCATCATTCCAGAAATGGAGTACAAAAATTGACCTCCTGCTTTTTCGCCTCATTAGTTTAGCTTCTTCAAATGCTATAGCTTCCATTCTCCTGGAAACTAAGCATGTTAACCAAATTATGGGTTAAACCTAGTATTTTTAATTAAACCTCAGTTTTCTAGAAACATGCAAAACCCCTAAAATGGTTCTAAAAACCCTTAACATTACTTCTTAAACCTACAAATACCAAAGGTCTCAGTATCTTACCATCTCGTTGGATTTTGTATCTTTCTACTTGATCCTCATGACCATCCCACCATGTAGAGCTTTCTTCTGACCATCTCCTTTCAGAGAAACTGGGGAAGAAGATGAAGAAGAAAATAAAATAGATTGAAGAAGAAGTCTCTCCAGGAAGTTATTTCTCAACTATTTATAACCCTTTCCACACAGTCTTCAACCGTGTAAAAACCATCCATTGACAATCATTTTATCCCATACTAAGGAACCAGCTGGTTCTAATCTAACAAAGCTAGATTTGGAGCTCAACTATATCCAAACCAGACCCTATGTTTATCTAATTTTTTAGTAGAGACCGCTAGCTCACGGTTTCCTTCAATTTGATCCCTTAATTATTTTCTCATTTTTGGGCTTAAAGGTAACTGAGTGTGACATGTATGCTTGAAAATTGGGTTGAAATGTGTATAAGGTTAATATATGTGTTATTTTAGAGGGTAGTCATGTTTTGGATCCTTGATGAATGTTTGATTTTGGACTTGTCAATGAATATGTATAAATGTGTATGTATGCTTGGTAATATGCCATATTGCCTATGAATCTTATGTATAGCAAATGTGGAAGATAATTAATATGTTTTAAGTTGTTTAGAAAGGATTGAATTTTATGATAAACTAGTTGGTATTAGAATTTGTATACGTTGTTGTGAATTGGTGCCAAATGATGGCATATTGGTTAGATGATGTTAAGGTTGTATAATGAAAGTTTGAAGTATGTTTGATGATGATTTTGAACATGTCTATAATGTGTTTCTAAGTACCAAACACATAGGTTGGTGGTTTGGGCTTGAAAAGGGACCAATATGAAAGATTTTGACATATTTAGCAATAAGGTATCGATACCTTAGATGAGGTACCGATACATTACATTTTTCAATTAATATTTTGCAAAATAGAATGCTAAAATGGTATTGATACCAAATGAAAGTATAGGTGCCTAAATAAAGGTATCGGTACTTCAAACCTAATATCGATACTTCTTGATTTAATTTGATTTTTTTGAAACATTGAAGCTCAAAATGGTATCGTACCTAATAGGGGTACCGATACCTGATTTGGAAACTTTAACAACCTTACAAATTGGTTCTAGTTTGTGTTTGGGTTATTAAAAAAGCTTTCGTAAGCTCGACTAAGGTTCAGACTTGATTGTGTATCATAATATCTATGTGTTTTTGACATGATTGAATATTTGAATGATTTATTTATGATGAACTTGTTCTCACATTTTAAAAATGTTATAGAAAGATTTCTAATTGGTATTGAATTGACTTTAAAGTATTTGTATGCTTGCATAAGGCCTGAGAAAGAATATTCGTTAATATTTAATATTGTATTATTGATGATTGCATGATTGATGATGTGAAATGGTGATTTTATTGTGAATTTGTTGGTCGTTGCTCCGGTAACGACTATAGCACCCAATAACTTGGACCCGTCAATTGGGTCGAGAAAGGGATGTTACAGTCACTTAGGCCCATTTTCTTGAATGTGTTCCACCTTAATACCTCAACGACGCTACTTGTATCTATCAAAATTATTTTCACTTGAAACCCAGCTATTAAAACTGAAACAACTAACGGATCATTGCCCTCAGAATCACAAACTCCACTTTGTCACATAACATTTTCCCCTTTGTGTTAGACCTAGCCCATTCCTCATTGGATCCAACAATGACATCGATTACACCCCTTACAACATGTTTACCCTTTCTTCTATTTTAACCATACGAACTCGAAGGACTTGAAGGACCCTCATCACTATTGAAATCTCTATATCCTGATGTATGATCCAAATGAGCCATAAACTGACATATTGCAAATTCAATTGCGTCTTTCAAATGAACAAAATCCTTTATTTTATGGCCCTGTGCATGATGAAACTTACAACTCTCCTTAGAGTCTTCTTTGCGAACACTCGACCTTAGAGAGGTTGGTGACTTGAGTATTCCCTGATGTTCAATCTAGCTCAATATATGCACTGAAGAGGCTCTTGAATCATGATTATAAGTGGAACTAGTTATAAGAAGCTCTATGTGGCCTCTTTTGCTATTATTGATAAATGTTGTCATCTCTCGCAGTTATATACAAATTAGGAGAGCCATTGGAATAATAACTTTGTTACCTTCCTAAGTACGAATGACACGAATAATCCCTTCTAGACTTGTCCTCCAACGGGGGTTTGTCATGTCTAGAAGCATTGAAATTTATCGATATTCATTGTTGGGATCCCTACTTGTGCTTTTTCCATCTCATCACTCTCAAAGAACCTATGTGTTGTCTCATAAAGGACAAATAACTAGTAGGGGACTTGTAAACTAAATTATACTTCAAGTGTTGATTATTAGTACCAGGCATGAAGGCTTGTCCTGTAAACTCCTAATAACTAGTAGGGGACTTGTAAACTAAATTATACTTCAAGTGTTAATTAGTAGTACCAGGCAAGAAGGCTTGTCCTACAAACTCCTCTGAGACATATTCAGTGATCATTGTCATTGCATTAAATCTCTTTACAAAATATTGTGAAGATTTGTCTTCATGTTGCCTAATTAACATTAAATACTCTGATGATTGTTGTAGTGTCTTGTTCGTCGAGAATCTACTCATGAATAAGTCCATCAATTACTCAAAACTAGTGATGGAATGTTGTGAAAGCTAAAAATATCAAGCTTAAGTTGCATCTTTTAATGTCATTGAAAATGCCCTACACTTCACCTGATCTGAAGCACCCAAGATATTCGTATGATTCACATAATGCATCAAATGATCGTCAAGGTCACCTTGACCATTATATGATGTCTTAAGGAATTTAAAATTTGAAGAGACATGATGATGCAATATTTCATTAGCCAATGGTTCTTTTATATGTTTTTTAACTAAACTCAATGATTTATTCCTATTATACTTTTACATGTTCTTTTCTAGTAGTTCTATTTTTTTTCTATTGTGTTTCTACTTAAATTCCAACTTTGACTATCATCACCATCCACATCAACATTATCATAATCTAAATTATCACTGAGATCATCATTACCTCTATTATCATGATGGTGCTTTCAAGCAAAATGGACAGTTTCCTTCTCCTTATGTAATGGGTCCTTCCTTCGAGCAGCTCTGGTTGTTCTTAACTCTTTAACGAGTTTCTCATTCCTTTCATCCATTTGGCATTGCTTTTTATCTACTCTTGAATAAATTTTTGCTACTCTTCGTATATTCTCTATTGTGAATATATTTGTTCCTCCATCGTCTTCATTCTCTCCTATATGTCAATGTACCGTTGAGATCCTGAATGAGGGTTTTGAGTACCTTGGTTAGTTAGAGAAGCAACAACATGAACCTAAGGTGGATGATTGTAATGTTGGAAAATCGTGTTTGAAAAACGCAGCGAAAAATAAATCTAAGGAAAAATCATAGTTTTAATTTTTTTTTCAAAACAAGAACTTAGTTGTGATATCTACAGTAATAAACACTTAATCAAAATTGTACCTTTTCAATTCGTCTAGGATGAATGCTTCAACCGAGTAGCCTTATCTAATATCCTCAAGCTCAGGTCTGCCGAGTGTGAGCTCGCTTCGAATCAGAAAATTATTCACAAAAATTACCAGTGGGTTAATTTCACAATTTCTCTAAAATTTTTGGCCAATTTGTACATAAAAAAATATTTCTGGAAATTTTTTGAAATAATTCTTCAGAGAATTTTCTCTCTACAATTTTTTCTTGAATTCAAGTGCGTGAAAAATAATGATCCAAGACTTTCTTTATATAGGGATAGTTTAGAGAGTTCAACTATAATTAAACTTAATCACTTTAATATTAAATTAATATAACATTTATCTAAATATTATATTAATTTAATATTAAATCTATTAAAATAATATTATTTTTGAAATAGTTAATCTGAAATCAAATTCTCTGGTTGAGTCTCAGTAGGATGTAATTTTTCCACTGCTCAACCACCGAAGACCCACCGTCGCTAACCATTTTCCGACCATTGAAATGCCCTGTCCCAGTCACCGACATCCCGGGCTAATTCAGTTTCTAATAGTTCGGTTTAGGCCAGTGATAGGCGACCGATCCGATCCAGTCACTAGTTGGATCGTCGACCCAACTTTATATACCAAGCACTATTCAACTAATTTTTGGGTCTTGGTCTCAGTTTTAGGCTCTCAGGCCCAATTTACGATCTCAGGTCTAATTTTCAAGTTCAATTACCTATTTGGTCAATTGTTTGACTGAAAATTAATTTCCAAAAAAATATCATATTAATTTTAATTAATTTGATTAATTTAATTTTACTTGATCAAAATTAATTTTCTCAAAAATCACTTATATTTTCCAAATTATTTTTTAAGAAAATTCTTTAATCAAATTCTCTAGTTGAACAATTCTTACGACTATCCCATTTAATTCTACATCGAATAAATTGACTCAATTAAATTATTTCCAAAGTCGTAGAATTTTCTTCTAATTCGAAAGCTGTTCAATTAAGCTTTTGTTGAGCTAGTGGAGGGACCAATCAGACATACAAAATTAGGCTTTAGTAATTACAATTATGTCCAGAAGCATCGTTCTGATAATTTGCAATTACTTAATCTTGGAGTCAATCCATAAAAAGTACCATGATTGAAAACTTCGTATTATATACTCTTTACGATAGCAATTCATCTAATTGCTTTGTCCAATGACTCTGTCATGTGTGTTACCCTCATATGATATCATTGATTCCTTTGAGTTAAATCCATTCACTTAATATAATCTTATTTTATCTCATTGTCACCATCGTGTCTTCTTAACGATTAATATGGCCACTGTCAATAAATGACTGTGATAAATTGCTCATTTGAGAACAAGCAACCCGTGGCCATGTTCCATATTTATCAATCCACACAATACCAATGAGATGATATAGTTAACTCTTTAATTGAGCTATGAATTCCATTGTTACTAGTAAAGTCATGCCATAAACAAGTCATGTACCCAACATACCGGCTATCAACTCAATCATCTTTAAAACATAAGCCTTTACTTATATCAAAGCACATGAGTTGCATAAGCATGATTAGTGACTAACTCAGGATTTAGGTAAATCACACCATGAATGTCAAGTGAATTAATTCACAGATTAATTCAAAATTAATTCATCTTGGGTCCAGTCCAATGTATCATTCTACCAATGAATAAATCTATGTCTCTACCCGTGGAGTCAACTGCTCCGATAGCCAAGACTAGTATCTTCTCAATTGGAATTGTAGACATAATAATCCTTCTCAATAATTGAATCAAATGTTCACTTTGATTCTTTTACAGGATTACAGACTCGTTTAGATTATCTACTGAAGTAACTTGTCTTTCTCGCAATATAAATGTTCTTACAATGTCACTTATCATCAGTTTGAACTTAGACAATCAATGAGCTAATATTTGTTTGTCACAATTTCGCTATACATGCAAAATATGAAAGACATAAATACAAAAGACATAATAATAAAATGTGAAATTTATTTATTCATCATTCAAATACATAGAAAAAAATATATGTTTACTACAATATGGACACATTTCCCAACATGTTGATGAGGAGTTTGGTTGGCATGCAAAGGATTTTATACTAGGTTTGTTTGGTTTTGGGATGATAAATCTTGGAGTGGTACCTCTCTTGAAGGGTCCTGGGTTTGTTGATTGTTGGTGGGATCAGTCTCATCGGTGGAAGGGATACTTGTACTTAGATTGGTCATGATTCTTCATGCTCACTGCACCAAATATTAACCAGTTGGATTAACAGAGGAAGTGGTGGTTTGATAAGTGGCTCACTTGAAGACTAGGCGGAGAGCCACTGAAGTTGGATTGGCTTTTTTTATGGTCAAGTTGAGAAGGAGAAAAAAAATAATGGAAGTAGAAGAAATGTCCTGTGATTTGATTCATGGGCCTTTTTATAGTGGGAGACAAGATTGCCTATGTGTTTAGAGACTAGTAACATTGAGATTTAATCCAATATCTTGGAAGTGACGGTGATTGACGTCCTGTATATGACATCTTAGAACAGTTAGGTAATCAATGATTTTGAACTTCCCACGTACGTCTCACATATGTTTGGCGGAGATATGGTGTTGTATGAGGCTCGCCAGGCTAAGGTTCACCCGTAGTAAAGAGTGGAAGGTACATTAGCTTAGTCAAGTTTGTCAGATACACATGGTTCGTTAAAGGACCAACTCCACTAGAAGACATTGTTGGGGTACATGGTGTAGGTATAACAAATACAATTATTTTTCATTGATTTATCATCAATCATGAGATGGTGTCGAGTTAATTTATGACACTAACTCAATAAATATTATTAATATACACAAATATATAAAAAAAAGTATATAACAAATATATTTATTAAAGTTTCTTATATAAATGAAAATTTATTTTAGTTTGAATGGTAAATGAAAATGTTTTATATTCATGCTCTTTAATTTAAATCTCATTATAAATAATTTTTAAATTTATATTTCGAGTTGAAATTTTTTAATTACAATAGAATTTAATTAAAATATACATATAATAATATTTAAAGATATTCAACATCAAGTATGGCCTAAATTTGAGTAATATTAGTTGTGTTTATTAACGAGACTTTACACCCAACCCAACCATCACACTATTTCTTGGCGTACGCTAAACCGGAGTCCCGATCATTTTAAAAGGAACAGTAAAACACTTCCCTACTGCAGCTGGTAGCAATTCCGTCAAAACGCCCAAAATTTTGAAAAGAAAAAAAAAAAAAACACTTTCATCCAGGACAGCAAGGATTTCTAGGGTTTCGTCTGAATCGGTAAGCGATGGCGATGGCGATGGCTGCTCTCAGACGCGAAGGGAGGCGTTTTGCCCCTCTGATCTCTCCTCGTCCCATAACCGCCGTCAGATCCTCTCCTCTCTATCCTACTATTGAGTATGGATCTCTCTTTTTCCATTTCTCACCTTCTGATCTCTCTCTATATTTATATACATATACACATACACATTCGCATCACGTTTCTCCTTATTTACCTTGATCCCCCCCTCCCTTTTTCTCTTATTTTAGGCCCAAATGATACATTTTCGTTTGCGTTGTTGCTAACCAAATTGAAAATAATTTTATTTTGCTTATTGTGGTGATTAGATCTTCCATTATTGCTGAGAGAACGAAATTTTGTGCAATTCACTTCTCCTTCTCTCTCTCTCTCTCTCTCTCTCTTATATTTTCCCATCAATCTTATTATAAAAGAAAATGAACTTTTTAAAAAAAATACTTTTTAAATTCATTTCTATAATAATCGAAGTGTTTTTTTTTTTTTTGTAAATTCGGCTTTTGTCCCCAGTGTATCTAAAACTGAGCTAAACAGTTGGTACTGATAGTGGTCCGTTCAATCATTTAAGTTTTCAAAAGAGGGGGAAAGATAAATAGATCAAAAAAATGATTGAACCTTTTAAGATATGTAACAATTTATATTTTCAAAATTTTCTTTGGTGTAATTTGAATCTTAAAGTACTAAATAAATTAACTTGGATGGCAGGGATGAGGGTCCTCTTGGTGTTCGTCATATTTCGACTCAAGTTGGTAAGAATTGTTTCAGTTTTCTCTCTTTTCTGTTTGTTTCTTTTCAATATGATGTTATGCATGCATGCTTGTCGCATTTTCTTTTCGAGTCGGTGAAGGTTATTAAGGGTGGTGGTCTATTGCTTGTGCAGTTAGAAACCGGATGAAGAGTGTCAAGAATATTCAGAAAATCACAAAGGCAATGAAGATGGTTGCAGCCTCGAAGTTGAGAGCAATTCAAACAAAAACTGAGAATTCTCGTGGCCTCTGGCAGCCATTTACTGCACTTCTTGGCGATCTTCCCAGTATGTCTATGAACAAGCCTTTGATATGTATCTCTTTACTGAGCATGCTCAATTGAACCTGTTTTCTCTTTGCATTTGCTAAATTTTTGTCTCAAGCTACTAACGGTTAGTTTTTGCTCACTTCCATTGATGTTGCATTGGTGTTCATGTAGTGAACCTATGGGGTAGTGGCTCAGTTTTTAATCCTACCCTCTCTATCCAGAAGTTTTACACAAATGTAACTTTTATTGATTGATAACAGCTTGAGCAGATTAGTTGCAATTTTATAAATGCATATTACCATTATTTGCTTTCGAATTAGATGCATATATCCTTTATATATCCTGAGACTAATGTAGGTAGATAATTTATAGAAGAACATTGATATGTGTTTTCCTGTTTGGCCTTCCTCTGAAAGAATATAAGCTCTAAAGAGTTGTAGAACTGGTTCTGAATCAATTGTACCTAGCTTGACTTAGTTATTAATAATATTACTTGGTTCATGTTGAAATAGACTGCTGTTCTTTGCATTAGTTGTTAATAAAAACTGAAGTTATACAAAACTGGAAACTAATAGATCCACTCACTATCTGAAGGGAAGTGCATTAGCTTGACTTGTAACTTAGCTGCTTAATGCCATCAATAACATTCTTCTAAAATTTGCTTGGATAAGGTTGTAGAGTCTTTGCTCTTTCTACAGTTTCATTATATTTTCTAATAATCTTATATCAAATCTTTATTTTCTTGTCAGCCTTATTTTATTAACATTTCTTGTCACAATGCTAGGTGCTGATGTTAAGAAGAACGTTGTTGTCACCATCTCTTCAGACAAAGGTCTTTGTGGTGGAATTAACTCTACATCTGTCAAGATAAGCAAGGGGCTCCATAAGTTGAACTCTGGTACTTCTCCCAAGCAACTTAATCTTTTCTGGTTGTTTTGTTCTTTCTTAGCTGGTGCCTAATTGGATGCTTCCTGAAGTTAACCATCTTTATTGCCACAGGTCCTGAAAAAGAAACAAAATATGTTATTTTGGGAGAGAAGGCAAAGGCTCAATTAGTTCGTGATTCTAAAAAGGACATTGAGTTAATCATAACTGAGCTGCAGAAGAATCCTTTGAACTACACTCAGGTTCATCATTGTGCTATTACCTGCGATTTTCCTATGAAATAACCTTTCTGGGGAAGTTGAAATTTTGATTGTTGTATGGAATGCTTGATTCTTTCTTTGAAGCCATCATTGGTCATGCAAGAGCAGAATTTTTATAACTTACATAGAATGTTTCAGACTTTCAGTAAATGCATTGGTTGTTGATTGGTTCCTTGTGATGTGCCAGAAGGAGGGTTCTATCGCAGTGAGATAAATATGGTCATATTCTGGCCAAAATCCTGGAAGTATAGGGTTTAATTTTTTATGATAGAAATGATTATGGTTATTGATTGGTTTAGAAAGGAAAGATTCCATTTTGAGGGTGAAAACGCAAATAAAAATTCAACCAGACGGCTAGCCTGAGAATTGAATAGTATCTGTAACAGTAATTTAAGCTATGGTTGAAGCTTGGTATGATGCCTTTTAGGGAAAAAAAATTGCAACTGTAAACCCAAGGAAACATAACATTAACACTTTCGAATAGCAATTCTAGTTTAAATGATGCCCCGATTGTCTAACAGCAAAGGAAGACTCAGTTTCCAAATTTCCTGAAGTTCAATCTTGACTTCTCTCTGTCCACTTTCTTTGCTGAAGAACCTTGTCTTTCATGAATTTCTTTGTCCCAATGTTGTAGATTGCAGTTTGGCTGTGTTAACCGTCTTCACTTGCAAACATTTGCATCTTCAGGTCTCTCTTCTTGCTGATGAGATTTTAAAGAATGTGGAGTATGACGCTTTGAGGATTGTCTTCAACAAGTTTCAGTCAGTAGTTTCTTTTGTGCCAACAGTTTCAACTGTATTATCACCTGAAGTGAGTATGACATGAATCTTTGAGCTTGATGAGTTCCCTTTTTCCTGTCTAAATATTGCTCATTTTAGTTTCTTGTTTTTTTGTAATGTTTGGTGATTTGTTCATATAGATAGTTGAAAGGGAAGCTGAATCTGGGGGAAAGCTTGGTGATCTAGACTCCTATGAAGTTGAGGGTGGTGAGACAAAGGGCGAAATACTTCAAAATCTGGCGGAGTTTCAGTTCTCTTGTGTATGTCCTTCTGTCTGAACCAAACAATTTTATTTCTTGTTATTATGCATGAAAGTTGATACTGTGAAGGCATGAACTATGAATAATGGAATTTGCAAATATCTGTTGATGTCCTGGGTCTACGAGAGCTGTATTGTGATGACAATGTCCTAGGTGTTAGAGAGCTGTATTATGATGACAAGAATCTTTTTGCCGTGTACCGTTCATTTATGGAAATGAACCCTGTGATATTAGTGAAAAAAGTAAAAACTTGGTTAGCTTCCTATGATTTTGGTAGAGCTCTAAGTTTTCTTGTTGACCACCATTATCACAAATTCTGCTGACCGGTATTTCCAGGCAAAGCCTTTAATTTCTTGAATAACCAATTCGGATGACTAAGCACAGGCAGTTGTAAGAGAATTTGAACATCTGTGTATCCCTAATCTTAAGAATGTACAGGCCACCTTATCTTCTTACTAGTAAAGTACCTGTCAAAATAGTATAAAATTAAGATTTTCTTTATTTGGCTTTTTTTACCTATAGTAAGTGTTTTAGTCTTCGTAATTTACCATCAAGGATTCTCATATTTCCCACAGACTATGTTCAATGCGGTGTTGGAGAATGCTTGTAGTGAGCAAGGAGCACGGATGTCTGCTATGGATAGCTCTAGTAGAAATGCTGGTGACATGCTTGATCGCCTTACTCTCACATATAACAGGTCTCGATCTATTTTTATCATTTATGCATGCTTTCATGGTCTTCTTAAAGTCACGTGTTGAGCATCATTTGGGTTTTTAGTTTTATTTTTATTTTTCTTATTCCTCTTTTCATAGCTCTGAAGTAGATATTTTGTGTGTCGTATTTGTGTTGCAGAACCCGTCAAGCTTCAATCACAACTGAGTTGATTGAGATTATATCAGGAGCATCGGCATTAGAGGGTTAGTTTTAAACATTTTAGTGCTCGATTTTTCTGACGATGACGAAATAAAATCTCAGTGGACCCTTTTGTTTTTTGAATGTGTTGTCGAGCTACTGTATGATTCCCCCAATGTTGAAACTTATTTCATTTCTGGGAATCGAAACTAATTCTATGGTGTCTTGAGATATTTTACGTATTTCTTTCTTAAAACATGTACCTGCCCGCGTCTGAGGATGCGAAAGAAGAATTATATGTTATTTTCCTTATTTTCCCCTCATAAAATGCAATGTAAATGTGGTGCTCAAAATAACCATTAAGAGGAGCTGCAACTTAATCTCCCTTTTTTAATATTTTATATATTTTGATGCATAGACTATGATTGTGTTTAAAAATTTTATCAAGAGGGTTTTCATATTTTCCTATATATATTATGTTACATGCATTAATTTTGGTAGACTAATAAATTTTGACATATTCATTTATTAGTATTGTATTCATGTTTTTTTTTAATTATATATGTAGTGTTTTAACTATTTAAGAATAAAATTTTAAGAAATTGATGAAGTCATGTTATATAGCTTCTATTGTATTGTATATGTTGATGTGAAAAAGAATAGCAATGTAATATTAGATTTTTCAGAAGAAAACACTTCTTATAAAAGATGAAAATCATAAAAGTTCTAAAAAAAAAAAAAAGTTACATATCAACAAAAATATGACTTTCAATCTTATAAATAATTTATATAGAACATTGGAAGAATAAATTTACTAAGATGTTTGATAAAAATGAAAGACTAGTGTCACGGGACTAGACCTTTTGTCTCGCAATCCGTGTGGCCATAGGCGATTCGCTCGTCCAAACTCGCCTAAGTCATCCTTCACTCGAGTGAGGATTTCTTAAGAACTCCTCCAAGGCACCAAATTGAAGAGCGGAAGTAAACTTATGCCAAAAGAAGTAACCAAAGAACAACAGAAAGGGCGCTTGCAAAGTGTTTGAGTAAATGTTTTTAGAATTCTATTACTTTTAAGAATTCACAAATACAATTGATGGAGTCGGTACAAATGAGGGGGAGACTCTCTATTTATACTTGAGCTCCCCCAAAACCGATGGTCAAGATACATTTACATCGACGGACGAGATTAATCATATCCTATGATTTAAGGGATTTACAATATATTGCCATATTAAATCCTATCTAATCTTACAAGATATGATTCCCTCTATCTTTTAAGATTAGTTACCATAGTTGCCTAAGTTGCTATATCTTCGCTATCGGGCCAACCAGGCTTCAATCTGACAGGCTTCTCCAACAGTTCCTTGAATCGGGCCAGCTCTCGTTGGCCAAATGATTCCCATTTAAGTAATAGACCCCCATTGGATGCATTTGGTGCAATGGTCACGGGCTTCGAACTCTGGCCCGTGACATTCTCCCCCACCCATTCTCGCAACGTCCTCGTTGCGACTTTCGAATGGCACTGACTTGATTCAACTCGGATCCCTCTTGTTGCCTTAGCTTTTCCCTTTCTTCGGGACTTCTGCCTCAGCTTCCGTCGCTTCTTAACTCGAGCCGTCCTACTCGTTTGTACATCTTGACGACAAGGAGTTATGTCACTCCCTTTCCCACATTCTAACTCTGCTCGAACGGAATTCTCGTGATTCACAATACTTGGCGTCGCTTTACCCACAGTCTCTCGGCCTTCTTGCTCAAGAACTTCGAAAGGGCGCCTACGTTCTTGCCAAGTACACAAGTTAGAATGCAACACACTATCAGAGTGTTCCGAATGTACCTTCGCATTTACTCGGGTCAACTGTCCCACATGCATCACTTCTTTTCCCTTGAAGTCCGATGCACCACCCACCTCTCCCATAGGTGGAAGCCTTGTCGATGACTCAGCCAATTCCGACGCTTCACTCAACTCGAGCCTCATTGGTCCCAGCTTCGTTGTTTTCATCGCAACTTCTTCCTCTAAGTTCGATGACAAACTCACCTCTTCCTTGGGTGGAAGCCCCTCCGACGACTCACCATGCTCGGACGTTGCCTTTCTTTTGACTACAGCTTACTTTGGACAGTTCTGCAACTCATGCGGACCACGGCACAAGAAGCACTTTACTTGCTTCTTTTTGCTCTTCTTTGCTCTCTTGGCTTCGGCTTTACCCTTGCTCGAACCAAGCTTCTTGGGCCTCTCGTCTGCTCCATCGTTCCCGTCGATGACAGACTTGTTCCTCTTTGCCCTCTTGGCTTCGGCTTTACCCTTGCTCGAACCAAGCTTCTTGAGCTCCTTATCTGCTCCATCGTTCCCTTTGATGACAGACTTCCTCGGACACTTCCACAACCTATGCGGACCATCACACAAGAAGCACTCCACTGGCTTCTTCTCGCTTTCAGCCTCCTTGGCTTCGACACCCCTTGCGCTCGAACTAAGTCCCAAGGCCTTATCCACCGGCTTCTTCCTAAATGCGAATTTTTTCGAACATTTCTTCAATAAGTGTGGACTGTCGCAGAGAAAGCATTTCAGCTTGTCCCTTTTCCTCTTGGGTTTCTTCTTCCCAACTCTTGGTTTCCCATTACCACAATTATTGCCGTTGCCATTGCCATTGCCATCCTCATTGTCTTCCTTGTGATTCCCTTCACATATGCCCCTTTCTTTAGACTTGGAAGACCCAAGCTTGTTTTTCCCTAGACCAAGCTTAACCACGGATTCTGCTACCGTCATGGCTTCCAACAGTTTTTGGACACCTCTTTGTTCCACCTCCTCTCTGACCCACGGCTTCAATCCCTCTTGAAAAGCAAGCAATGCTTCTCTCTCGGTCACATCTGAAACTTGGAGCATGAGTTCCTTAAACTCTCGAACATACTCCCCCACTGTGTCCCGTTGCGTTATCCCTTGTAACTTTGCCCGAGCTTCTTCCTCAGCAAAGTCTGGGTAAAATTATCCCTTCAACTCGCATTGGAACTTTTGCCACGTTCCAATCTCACTTTGCCTTTTATCTGTGGTCCTACCTCGCCACCATAAAAGCACAATATCAATAAGAAATAATGAAGCAGTTTTTACCTTACCCGTATTATCCTCGATGCCTTTGGCACGGAAGTAGTTTTCCATCCTCCACAAGAAATTGTCCACATCACATGCAGACCTTGTCCCCACAAACTCTTTCGGCTTCGGGACATACTCATTACTGAGTACTGCACTTGCCACTCCTTTCTCCACCGTTGCTCGACACAAGGCCAGCTCTCCCTCGAGCTCCTCTATTCTTGTGCTCAAAGCCAACGTCGTGGCCATTGTTTCCTCCTTCAAAGCCAGTATCATGGCCTCAAGAGCATCGTTCCTGTTTGACAGTTTATCTTTGTGTGAATCAAACAACTCGTTTACCTTATCCATGGTCGAATTAAGAGACATCTTTACATAGTCTCTGGACTGTTCCTTCCAGTTGTCTATGTGACCCTCGACCCCATCGAGTGCCTCATTTACGTCCTCCATGGATCCCTCGAGTTTTCCCACACGTTCCTCTACTACCAACAGCATCTCCCTCAAACATTTTTTCACCCACCTTTGTTCGAACTCTTCTTTTGACATTCCAACGGTGCCTTTGAACCAACAGCTCGGATATCACTTGTCACAAGACTAGACCTTTCGTCTCGCAATCCGTGCGGCCTTAGGCGATCTGCTCGTCCAAACTCGTCCAAACTCCTCCAAGGCACCAAATTGAAGAGCGGAAGCAAACTTATGCCAAAAGAAGTAACCAAAGAACAACAGAAAGAGCGCTCACAAAGTGTTTGAGTAAATGCTCTTAGAATTCTATTACTTTTAAGAATTCACAAATACAATGGATGGAGTCAGTACAAATGAGGGGGAGGCTCTCTATTTATACTTGAGCTCCCTCAAAACCGACGGTCAAGATACATTTACATCGACGGACGAGATTAACCATATCCCATGATTTAAGGGATTTACAAGATATTGCCATATCAAATCCTATCTAATCTTACAAGATATGATTCCCTCTATCTTTTAAGATTAGTTACCATAGTTGCCTAAATTGCCATATCTTCGCTATTGGGCCAACCAAAGCTTCAATCGACAAAGCTCCAACAGTTCCTTGAATCGGGCCAGCTCTCATTGGCCAAATGATCCCCATCTAAGTAATAGACCTCCATTAGATGCATTTGGTGCGATGGTCACGGGCTTCGAACTCTGGCCCGTGACACTAGAATATCTAAAATTTATAAAATAATTTTATGAAAAACATAAATATCTATTTGCGTTATTTAATTATCATTATATGCTAAACTATGACTTTACTGATATTGGTAATGGTTTTAATATTTCTATAGACTTAGAAGATATAAAAGTTATAAGTTATAAATCTGATGAAGAAAATACTTCGACAGATGAAGATGAAAATATAGATATTCCTGAACTAATAGAAATTGATCAAACAAATCAAGATCCTAATGGAAAAAGAAAATTAGATTCAGATATTCTAAAAGATGATTATTTAATATCCTTTAATAAAAAAATACGGACAAGTTGAAAATATAACTAAAATTTTTTGTAATCAAACCGAAAAAATCGCTACTAATGAAATAAAATTTGAGAATTTAGGAGAATCGTCTACCTAACTTGTCCCACATAGGATAGACAATCTAAATAAAAGAAATGTTGCTCAAGGAGGAATATATTTAGATTTTACTAATATTCCTATAGCAGACTATGAAAAAATTATAGATGATTGGGCACAGTTTATGACTATAGTTGTAAACAACACTTGGTCAAAAAAATTTTAAACAATTACTAAGAAGATGGGAAGAATCAGAAAAAGGACAGATAATCAATCAAATTCAAGCTCATAAAGATGTATTAAAAGGATTAACATACATTCTAAAAATAGAATTTGTGGCTATACTGATAAAAAAGATCAAGATAGTCTATCTAGTTATGTATTGTCAAATTTTAAATTATGTGACATTAGATATTTAGAAGACTTTTCTAAAAAACTTCTTCATAAATATCAAAAACTAAAAAATGAAAATGTCTAATTTTAGAAAAAAAAAGCAAATAATATTTCCATAAATTGCCACCACCATGTGATGAGATTTGTATAAAAAATATGATTCTTATTTAGAAAAGCATAGCAAAATCTTTGGTGTAGATTTAAAAACTATAGATTCTAAAGGAAATAGAATTGATTTTGCAAAAGAAAGAATAACTAGTTATTGCTTACAAAGTAAGACTTCTAAACAAGTTAACCATAAATTAAGTAAAAAACATTGTACAAAAATTTTAGAAAATGAATGGAAATTTGGATGTAAATCAGTACGCCCTAATACCTATAAAAACATAAAAAGAAAAATAGGAGATATAAGCTATTTAGATGGAAACCTTGGAATAAGATAAAAAAAAATTCTGGTAATAATAAGAAGAAAATATTTGTTAGAAGAAAAAATTCTAAAAATCCAAAAAAAAAAGAGCAAAATTTTAAATGTTTCGTATGTGATGAAGGTCATATTGTCCCAATAAAGGGAAAATTGCAAGAAAATAATTAAAACACTTGAAGAACAATATTTAGAAATATGTTCCGACGAGGAAATAAATCTTGAGGAAATATTATACGAATTAATATCAGAAACAGATTGTGAAGAATATGTATTTATGTTTAATAGAGGAAGTAGTTTTAATAATCAGTTAAAAGAAATTCCTAAAAATGAACAACAAGATATAAAATTAGGAAATATAATTGAAGAAGAAAAAGACTTTTCTAATGAAATGATAGAAAATATTAATAAAAATCATATTTATAAAGAAGAAATTTATAAATTATCTAAATATAAAATTTGGTGTCAAAGACACTAGAGGTGGATTAACAGAAATCTCACTATTTATTAAAGACAAAATTAAGGGGATTAAAAATAAATATCCCTAAGTTAGATATATATATTTAAGAATTATAATGATATTAGATAGAATATTTGAAAATCTAATAAAAGCACTTATTGGAGAAATTCAAGCAAATTTGCATTAAGGAGTAATAAGATTTAAAATTAAACCAAATTATTTTATATATATTACAGATCATTTGATAGAATAATGTTTGTCTTAAAATTCAGACAAAAAACTCTGAAATTGATTATTTAGTTAAATATCTAGTAATAAGTTGGACTTCTATTAATGACTGTACTAATACAACAATAGTAGAAATCAAAGAAATTAATAACAAAATTTTTGAACTCTTTGAACCTGATAAAATTACTACTGAAATACAACCAAAATTGTTACATCTAAGAGATTTATCAATTCCAAAAAATTGGATGAGTAGAAAGAATTAATAGTTCAAGCACATCTAAACCAGTTAATACAATAGAATATGTGTCGTCTGGTGATAAATTATATTTTAAAAATACGACAATAATAAATACAAATGATGATTTAGTTTTACACTCAAATACTCAAATAGATGAAGATTAGGAAAATCCAAGTGGAAGTCATATATCTTCAATAGTAATAGGAATGAAAACAATTGATATTCTATTTTTTCCTACAGAATTGAGTAGAAACTCCGTATCTTCTAGAAACACTAGAATGGAAGAAATACATACTTCAATAATACTCTAACAAATGAAACTTGAAACAAGTGATGTTATTACATTCTCAAATTTCTGATCCAGGAAATATTACACGTATTTTGAAATTACATTTCAATTTAGAGAATATAAAACATATTCTTTATATGATTTATTAGATACTGAAGCTACAACTAGTAGTTGTAGAAAAAATATCATTCCTTTAGAAAAATAGGGACATATGAAGCATCCAATAAGAGCCATAGGAATAGATGATAACGAAATCATAATTCAATATAAAGCTAGAAACGTACCAATCTACATAAATGATGTAAGATTTGTGATACCTAAATTATTATGTTTTCTATAAATGCATGGAGATATATTATTAGGAAATAATTTTATATATCAACATTTGTCATTTTCTATTGATAAAAATTTAATTATGTTATCTGTAGAAAAAACTTCTATATAAATATCATTAGTAGAAAGTTATAAATTTGTTTGTGACAAAAATTTCACCACAAAAAAAGGAACAAATTAAACAACTTGAAACAAGTCACTGGTTGTTTAAAATATTAGATAATAATTTTAATGAAGAACCATTAAAATTATGGCAAAATAGCCCTACGTAGTATTAAATCGGAAAATCCCAATAAAATTATTAAAGTAAAACCTATGATCTATACTAAACAGGATATAGAAGAATTCGATATACAAATTAAGGAATTATTAAAAAATTGATTAATAGAAAAAAACTAATAATCCTCATTCTAGCCCAACCTTTATGGTTAGAAATTATGCAAAAATAAAAAGAGAAAAAGCTAGGATGGTCGTTAATTATAAAATATTAAATCAAAATATTATTTTATTATGGTTATTTTATTCCAAGAAAAGATTTTTTAATTAATCAGGCTAAACAAGCAAAATATTTTAGTAAATTTGACTGTAAATCGGGATTTTGGCAAATCATGCTAACAGAATAGTCCAAACCTTTAACAGCTTTTAGTGCACCTAATAGACATTACCAATAGAAAGTGATGTCATTTGAATTATGTAATGCACCACAAATATTCCAAAGATGGATGAATTCTATTTTTAATAAATATAAGAAATTATGTGTAGTTTGTATTGATATCTTTATATTTTCAGGTACACTAGAATTACATAGAAAATATTTAAATATTATTTTCCAATAATTCATAAAACATGAAATTATATTAAGCCCTAAGAAAATAGAGCTAGAAAAATAGAAATAGGATTTTTAGGATTAAAATTATCTGCAGATGGTCTTAAACTATAAGATCATATTATAGGAAAAATAAAAGAATTTCCTGAAAAGATTAAAAATAAAAAGCAGCTTCAACAATTTCTAGGAATTATAAAGACTCAGAAATTATAAAAAAAATTCTAAAATCAATCAGATTCCAAAAGTTTATTTACCTAAAAAAGGAGATTAATTAATTTTAGAAACATATACCTCACAAAATAATTGGGGTTGTATTTTAAGAGGCAGAACAATAAATAACAAAGAATTAATATGTGGATGTAATACAGGAAAATTTAAACCAAATGAAATTAATTATGTCATATATGAAAAAGAGTTATTATTTATAAAGAAAGGAATAAAGAATTTTCTTATATATTTAGCACCTGAAAAGTTTATCATAAAAACTGATAATCAAGCAATTAAACATTTCCTTACTAATAAAAGTTTGGAAACTGTATCAAGAAGAATTAGATGATATAATGAATTATGTACTTTTAATTCTGAAGCTTTATATGTGAAAGGTATTGACAATATTATTGTTGATTATCTTAGTAGGCCTTATGGATAGAGGTAAATAACCTCTAAAAAAAGTCGGTGAATGGGCTACCGTTTATAAAAAGCCTAACAAAAGGAACACCTTCAAATGAAAAATTCTTAATTAAGGATTTATGACAATTTCTTCTCAAGTATCATTTTATTCTAATCAAGGATATTATATTCCATATCCAATGGCAAGACAATCAGTTGGAACTCAATTATCATTTACACCATAATCGGTAAGTCAACTACTTTGGTCACAAGATCCAAATTCAGTGTACCAAACTAGTTATGCTGAAATTATTCAAGGAGCAGAAAAATTTTGTGCAACAGAAAATTTGTTGAAACCACAACAAATTTAGGAAATAAAAGATTTTTATATTTTTAATGAAATATGGAAAACTCATATTACTGAATAAATAGTAAACTTTAGAAGACCTCTTACTAAACTTTCACAATTTTTAGTTGAGAAAACAACTACAGAATATAAAATTCATGATTTATTGTTAAATTCTATTTTATATCATGAATGGGAAGAACAAGAAATTAGTTTCTTAGATATTAAGGAGATAAACAATCTTCTTGATATATCACAATATTTTATTAACAAGGGAACAAATAATCCAGTTATAAATAAAATATTTAGCTTATGCTTATATAATAAAGCTAGAATTATCTTACCTACAGAATTTTTTAATAAAATTGATGGAGTTATTTGCAATCAGCAAGCTCAATTTCAAAAGCTTTTTCTGAATATTTTTTACAAGTGTAACGCATCAGTTTGTGAAAGTGTACATAGTCGTTATCAAGTAATAGGTAAGTATAAGAGTTATCGTCTCCATAGGGACTGTATATGTTAATCAATATTTTGTAAAATTAAAGTTAACAATTTGATGAGAAAAACACAATAGTGTTTATTGGTTGATGTTAAGCAAAAATAATTATCTAAATGCAAAATTATCCCTAAATAATGTATGCAATAAAATATTTGAGATGGATTTAGCAGCAAAATTCACAAGATTTCAACAATGATAACATGAATAGGCCAAAATAGTCACATCAATTAGCTTAGTTCATTTTCATCATGTTAATAATGTTCTAGAAAATATTTCATGGCAACTCGATCTTTCATGAGCTTGAAACCAATATTAAGTGCTTTTGAAATCTTTTACTAAGAAAAAATGCATTTTACTAATTATATTCAACTAAGGGTTTCTTAGAATTCATGTGAAGTAACAGGGACGGGTTATATTTGAAACAATTTAATCACATAAACCTAAAAACTATGCAAGATAATAGAGCTCTTTCGAGTTATTATGAACCTTTAATTTAGTCGGGTTAGGATCTAAGTTTAGTATGCACTTTTCAATTATTGTGTCCATTAGTCATCATATGGTTAGGATTACTTAACTAATTCTAATGCGTTCAATCACGTATGAATGAAATACATGCTTGAGTTTAATTGAAAACATGATCGACTGAGGCACAAAACATCATTACATGATTTAAATAACTTTATTGAATTGATGCAATCATCCTAACTAAACAAAATTAAGCTACCATTATTAATGAAAAACTTTAAAGCAAATTGCAAACTTGTTGAATAAGAAGAACAACAATAAAGGTTAAAGAAGAAAACACTCAGAATAATTTCAGCAATCCTCCGAATTTGATCGTGATGGCTTCCTCCGATCTTTGTAGTTGCTCCTTCGCAAGATGCTCCTCAAGGTAGCCAGTCAAGAGAGAATTTTCTCAAGGAATTGCTAAATATATAAAAGGGGAAATGGAAGGTTTATAAATGAGAGTTTAGTGAATAATGAGACGAAATGAATGATGAATGTTAAGTGGGGGATGATTAAGGGATGATTTGATGAGTGAAATGAAGGTTCTATTTATACTTGAAGGATGGCTCATAGGTTTACTAAAAATGGCATCAATGATCCCTTAGTTTTCTCTTACCCTTGGCCGACCATAATTTGTAGAGAGGGGAAGTTGTTGGTTGCTTGATTCATGCTTGATTGCATGTATGAATCAAGCAAGGGGTGGACAGTTTATTGGGCAAAGTTGGTGTGCTGATTTTCAATTGTTTTCCAAGTGTGGGGACCTCTGATTAATTATCGCAAAAGCTCTTCTTTTTTTTTGCTCAAGTACCCTTGCCGAATTGGGCTTCTCTTCCCCTTGTTTTGACGATTTTGTAACCCATTAAGTTGTTAGACTTGTCCATCATGGGATATCATTTTTAATCACGTCAACGTAACATCTTCATGACCCAAATTGCATGCTTTTGTCATCCAACTAGGGTAGAATAGCTCATGTCCATGCACAAAATTATAATGAGCTTCTCATCATATCAACTTCATGGTCCCACTGCATAATTAAATATAGCACATTAATATGTAATGTGAA
Source organism: Gossypium longicalyx (assembly GCA_025698465.1). Classification (NCBI taxonomy): domain Eukaryota; kingdom Viridiplantae; phylum Streptophyta; class Magnoliopsida; order Malvales; family Malvaceae; genus Gossypium; species Gossypium longicalyx. Next base: position 16,693,677 of record CM046996.1, on the reverse strand, counting down.
ATAATTAATTTATGCACAAATTTGCATATTTTATTAAATTGTGTCTGTTGTCATAATATGAACCAAATTCACCCAATTAATTATCAAATACTCGGGATTAACATTATTTATCAAATAAAAAAGTGTCAAAAACAACTATAAAAACTCTATTTAAGTTAGAGTTTACAACAAGCTTATGTTTTTACAAATCATTTAGATGAAACTTTTCCTACTATAAAATTTGGACTCGATCATGAACCATTTGATATAAGTTATATTGAATGGGATTTTGTTCAAGAAATAACAATTTAAAATTTTTCTTTTCATTTATTAAAAGATTTATAGCATCTATTAAATCTATGTTATTATGTATGGTATATGAAGATGATTTCTTTTACTACTTTCATCTTGAAATCAGTAACCTTAATGGTATAACTGAAAGAAAAAATTTATCAACCATATCAAATTTGAACTATTTCAAAAATGTTTGGAGGAAGCAACCTATCTGTAGCTACAAAGGAGAAAGAACACTTGACAAAATATATTGACAAGTGTTATAATAATTTTGTTATTATCAAATCCAAGCAAGAATAGATTTAATGGCCAAAGCCTAATATATACTTCAACAAGATTTTTATTGCTTTTGGACTTATGGTTGAAGAATACTGGCATGTGATGATGGAGCTGGATATTGCAGGATGATAAAAATAAAGAATTCGTTCAACTGTTAAAAAAGATAGTGAAAATGGAGATTGATGGTTTTTCTTCCCACATAATTGAAGACATCAAAAATACATGGGAAAGTTAAAAGTCATTAAGATTGTCAATTGATTCATTAAATCTAGATGAAATTGAAGAAATGAATATGGACAATATCCAAGAAGGATAGCATAGGCAAAGGAAGCTAACCAAGAAAAAAGACAAAAAAAAGGAAGTTATGTGGAAGATGCCTTCAAGTTTTACATAAAAATTTGACTCAAACTTTTCAAAGTTTTTCCTTTCTCTCCTTTGTAAAATCTTTCCTTTACTACTAGTTTACCCCTCCGTCATCCTCCCTATAATTGGAATTGGTATAATAAACAAAAGTTTGATGATACAATCAAATCCAATGATTAGTCGCATTTACGAAAGTGGTTGAGTAAGTATTGAGTCAATTTTTGGCAAAAAGTTTACTACAGAATAATTTATGTATGGTGTATTTATTCAAGTGAATTATGAATTGTATGCCTGGGAAATTTTATTTCTGTTTAATATTAGTGATAATTAGAATTTCTTTCATTGATGTGGATTAAATAGCTTAAAAATTGGTCCATCAATCATGTGAAATATCATAAACATGGATTTGGATTTCAAACAGATTATCACGTTAGTCAAAACTTATATGACTATAAATTTTATTTAACCTGTATAATATGGATTTTAAAATATATATATATATATATATATATATAAATATAAAGTTTAATTTGTTGTAGCATTTAAATAATGTATCATGAATAACTCCGAATTCTAGTTATATAACCAAATGCAACAAATATCACAACACAAATAACACCATTTGTATCATATACTAGTTAACAAACAAAGTTAGCAAAGATGTGTTTTGCACTAACAAAAAAGTAATTCAATCAAGAAATTCCATTTATGTGCATATAAACACAACTATCATGCTAAATTATTTATTTGAAATGAACAATTATCTATTTGAATAACAATCACATTAGAGAAGCAACTGATGCATGTAATTTGTAGATTGAAAAATGAAACCAAAACAGTCACAACCTACAATAAAATAATAATACAGCCCAATTGCCAAATGACTTTAGCCACTTCAATTTTGAATATTCAGTTTTCTCTATGAGAAACAATCAAAAAGGTTTTACAGCGACTAGAGGCGCATGAATCACTAAAACATAACAATTAGTTAAGAGAGAACCTAAACCAAAACAATCCAACTATTATCCCTAAATCAAATTGAAATGAGTTATTTCATACCCTTTTGGACAAGTCACCATTCCTGTCCTCCTCCTCATCCCGGAAGTTGTCACTCGGTGGATCATTTAGGTCAAAACCTGCAGTTTCCTCTTTGTAGCTATCTTCAGCACTACCGAGTTGTTCACCACCACCAAATCCCATATTTTCACCACCAGCTGCAAAACCATCACTGCCACTGCCACCACCAGCAACTTCGAAACTCCCATTGTCGTAATTGGTGGATTGACCAAAGTTACTTCCATAGCCAACACCACCACCAGTGCCATAGTTATCCCCACCATAGCTTCCTTGGCCTCCATCGTTACCACTGTTACCGTATCCAATGTTGCCACCACCATAGCCGCCACCTCCATAGTTACCACCCCCGTAGCCTCCACCACCTCCACCATAGCCACCAGCACCTCCAAAGTTACGACGAGGTCTGTCATTTGCATAGTCTACTCTTACTTGACGGCCATGGAGAATCTGCAACAAGAATTCATACAGACAAAACCAGACAGATTAACTCAAAAAAAAAAAAAAAAAAAAAAAAAAAAATGCAATGATATCTATAGTTAAACATACATGTTCAAATTAAGGCCTAATTAACTTAATTTTCAAGTTAAGAAAAATGTTCATAAGTTGAGAAGTGGGTAAATTTAATGTGAAACTTGTACTGAAATGGGATAAAGCAAAGGAATGGAATGGACCTGATCTGATAGAAAAAGATTTGATAATTTTTATGTTACTTGCATATGTGAAAGTGAACCAAATAAGATAGCAAGGGCACGCTAGTTTGCCATGTTACTCTGACTATTCATTTTTATTGAAGTACCCGTGTTTGGCACCCATGTTTGACACATGCTTGGACAAAGAGATGGGGATAATAATTCTTCAAGGACCCTCCAAATACATGAAGATCTTAGAAAAAAATTGAATGTATCTACATCCGGCACATACCATGTCCAACAAACCCACATCAAGTAACATAGATTGAACATATAGATAAAATTTAGATGCAATAAATCTGAATCTATAAGTCTGCACAAGAGGTATATCTCCACCCTATCTGAAAGAAGACTAGAAGCACTTTGCCAGCACAATGCAAAAACATTCACGGACCTTCCACGACCATGAAAAGAACAAAAGACCCTAGACAATTTGAAAATGCAACTAATTTCGATTCATTTTACACTTTACGTTTAGGTAATGAATTAATGCACTCCAACCAATTTCATAGCTATTGAATAGATGCTTGATGCAATCAGCTTCTTCATTGTAAAACAAATCAGGATTCTATAGGGTTTATTGAAACATCAGGCAACTCTGTCGATGTTACAAGTAATACCCGAAAAAACTGAATACTTATATCACCTGTCCATCCAAAGCCTGTAGTGCACTGGAAGCATCCTCGGTGCTGGTGTAAGTGATAAATCCAAATCCTCTCGACCTTCCTGTTTCTCGATCCACAATAACTCTTGCTACAGTATAAAACTTAATCAGCACACGCTACATATATAAAACCAATATGACAGTTCGTTTAATATGTAGAGAAGAAGGTTCAAGCATTTCAAGACTTCCCAATTCATCTTCATTATGAACTTGCGAATTGAACTCAGGAATTCGTTTGCAGTAGCATACCTTCAACAACTTCACCGTATTTGCTAAATGCTTCTTTTAGACTTTGGTCATCCGTTTGGAATGAGATACCTGCAAGAAAGAAATTACAAGAAACCCTATGAAAATGGGGATGGGAAAATGGTTTGATATTAAAGTGGAAAACAAAGTTTAAGCGCACCTCCTACAAAAAGTTGCAAGCTCGGGGCACTGGACATGCTTCTGAACACTTGAAAGAGACCTGGTCTTGACTCGGACAACCGAGCATTGAGCTGCATACTTGCAGTCTGCTTAAGTATACCCCCGATTTTACTTAAGAAAGCCATCGCTACAACCTAACAGAACAAAAAACAATTGAAGTTTCGATTAAACCAACGAAATTGATAGAAGAATTAAATTGTGGTATAACAATGGATTTAATAACAAAACAAAGACAAATAACTTCACAAATAAAATCCGCAATATTTAAAGAAAGAAAGTGCAGAAAAAAGGCCTTTCTTCAACAATCAGTCTTATGTTTATTTATGACTTCTGAACTCAAAAACAGAGCAACCCATTTACAAGATATAAAGTTTACTTACCATTGTGCTTTAGACTTTAAAACCCAACCTCCAAAAAGACCCAAATTTTGATTTTTATAAAAATAAACTCTTTTTTTATTTCTTGCAAGCTTAAATGCCAAAAAAAACTCCATTCTCAATCATCCCCAGAAACCCTAACTTTCACTGATCTTAACTCAAGCAACTAAAACAAAAACAAAGGAAGCAAATCATTACATGTTAATATGAAAACCTAAACAATAATCTGGTACTATAAGAAAGTAGAAAACAACAATAAAAGATGATTCTAACCATACTGTAACCAAACGAAACCCTTTGAAAAGAAAAGGAATGAACAGTCAAAAGAGCAGATCAAAATTAAAAAAAAATTAAGTTTAGTGCTTTTATGAAGCTTACCCTTTTGTTTATGGGACTCAGAGATTGGTTCTCTTGTATTCCTTTGAATTTATTATTCTTTGCAATGGTAAAACCCTCGAGGTTTATGTAAACGGTGCGGCGCCAGGAACCAGATGTTTGCCCTCAAAATTTTTATACGTGGGAATCTTTTATTGGAATGTGTTTTCCACTTTTGCTACACATACTAATTTTTGGTCAAACTTTGCTATCAGTCTTTCTATTGATTTAATCCCTATATTTTTTTAACTTTGTAACTCAAAAGGGAAAATCAAACCGCCGATTCAAAATTTGATATTCTATCTTATATCGTAAATTAAATTTTTTATAAATATATTATTTAAATATAAAATTATATATTAAAGGGTAAATTTAAAAGTTTGAGAAAATAAAAATATCACACTTATATTATATTAATGTATATTTTATTTAAGTTAAATTAAACGAGTAATAAAATATTAATAATAAAACATAGATTTGTCTTAAAAAAACATAGGTGACATTGGTAAATATAAAAATAAAAAAAATACTTATTTTTATTTAATTGATATCTACAATAATATATAGAGTTTTACATATAATATATCAAGCATATTCAAACTCGAAAATTTATCTTACATAAGAGAATTTTTATAATAAAAAAAATATTCACTCGTTAAAGATAAATTTAATCGTAACTCTAATAATTTCGAGCTTAATTCAATCTGATTTGAACACTTATAATCAGGGATTTAAATTGCGGTCGCGGCCGCGTTTTCGGTGGCATTGCGTTTGTCGCGATTGCGGATATAATAAATGCTATTGCGGTCACTGCTGGTATCGCGGTCGTGTTTTTTTTTAAAAATTCACACAACTTATTGTAAAACAATAATAGTAGTTTCGACAGTAGCGGTTTTAGACGGTGCCGCTACCGCTATATAACGGTCGCTATAGCGGTATCGGACCGCTATATATATTCCTAGTTTCCTCATGTGAATGGGATTTTTAATTTTTATTTAGGTGGTGTTAAATTAGTGGAAGACAAATGTAACTTTTTTATACCAAACAAATGGAATCAAGCACAGCAACAATGCAAAATTAAGTAAAAAGGTCGTCATATTAAAAAAATAATATATAAATTTATGAATGTGACATAAATTAAAAAAATCATTATTAACACGTAGAGATCTATTTCATACAAGAACGAGTTAAAAAGAGTTAATAACAACCAAATAGATATCAGTTTCATGCAACAAAACACGTTGGGCAAAGTAACGCTGGGCAAGAAAAAAAGAAACTAAAAAGAAAATTTTTTTATTTAATTTATAATTAATTTTACTATTTTGTTGATTCTCGATGAAGTGTGATCTGTATTTACTCGAGAATACATTTTGATATCTACATAATTTTAAAAAAATTACATAAATTTAAACACCTTCATGAGGTGTGATCGGATCACCTCGTAATTTAATCGTTTTAATAAGAGGTTTGTTTTACTAAAACAATGGTCTACAAAATTCAGAAAATAAGTTCAGGAGTTGGTTACGCACGAGAAATGATTAGCACATTCGTTACATCCAAAATTAGTACCTAATTGATTACTTGATGTCTTAGTGTCGAAAATTGAAAATTTTAAAGAGAATTTAAATTGTGATCCCTTTGTATTAAGATATTTTAATAAAAAAGGTTTTATTCCGAATTAATCGAGAATGAGGATCATGCCCCGTGAGTTAGGACACGACGCCTTTAATTTTCGAAAACCAAAATAATCGCCGTTTTAATTGTTACTTAAATTTTGTTTTTTTTGTTATTTTAAATAGGATATTCGATTATTCCGATTTTAGAAAGAGATCATATCCCGTAAGTTAAGAGTATGACTTCTCTAATCCTAAAAATGATGAACATTGCATCGATTTTAATTAGTTTCCATACGATGAGTTAAAATGAATATAATATTTAACGCGATATACCATTTAACTTATCTAAGTAATGTGATAGAATCCTTAGCAAAAATAAAATTGCTATACAAGTTGAAATACTAAAATATAAGCATTAAAATGAAAGTAGTGATAGCAATAATAATGCACCATGCATAATATAACCATAATAATAATAGTGATAGCATTGATCAATAACGATAAGGATAATAATAATACCAAGTTAGATAATAAAACAAGTAAGGTAACTCGAAAAAAAGAAGAAGAAAGAAATGATGCATAATAAAATAAATACCGAAAGCGATAAAAGAAATAATTAAATAATAAGAATAAATATAAAAAAAAGGAAAATAATAGTGGCAATAATAGTAAAGGGATAAAATGCATAAATAAATCAAAAAGGAAATATAAAATATAATTTTAAATATATAAAAAGGTAAAGAAATAATAAATAAATGAATAAATAAATATAAAGAAAACAGTTTATAAAAGACTGAAAAATAAAGGACTAAATCGTAATTTAAATGAAATTAAAAGGATAAATCGGGATAAAATAAAAATAAGGACTAAATTGTAACACGAGAAAAGTAAGAGGGGTTAAATGACAAATTATCCCAAACTCAGGACACGCGTCATTCCCCAAAAGGTCGGCGTTGAGTTAAGGGACCAATTTGTAAGTAAATTAAAATTACAGGGGAGAAATAAAATACGTAAAAAAAGAATAGGACCAAATTGAAACAGGCCATAAAAGCGGAAGGACCAAAGGCGCAAATAGACCTTCCTCTAAAAAAACACGGATCCTAAGGGGATCCAGGTCGGCCTCAAAACGACACCGTTTTGGGTGTCTGTTTCCCAAAAAAGCCTAAAGACCAAAATGAGAATGAAATAAAATTAAGTGGCTAAATTAAAAAAATAGAACAGGACTAAATTGAAATAGGTTGCAAAAGCGGAAGGACCGGGGTCGCAAATAGACCCTAGTTGCGAAAACACGCCGATCTTAAGGCGGGTCGAGTCGATTTTCGAGTCGTGTTTCAAAACGACATCATTTTGGAGCTATTGAAGCCAGCCTTAAACAACATGTTTAGCCTCGCCTATATAAGCCAAAATTTAAAAAAAAAAAATCATTTTGATTAGTTTAAAAAAAAAAAAACTTTGAGAGCCTCCCTTTTTTCTCTCTTGGTGGTTTCGAGTCCGCTCATCGGTCCGCGAGCCTCCACGACGACCATCGATCACAGTAACCTGCATGGATTCCCATGGCTGACAATGCAAAAAAGCCCCCTTTTTTTGGCCCTTCAGCTCCCAGAACCCAAATCTGGGGTCTATTTTCATGAAAACTCGTCAAAAGTCGCAAAAAAAAACCTTTCAATTTTAGGGTTTTAAAAAGCGTTTCGTCTTAAAAATGGGTCACCTTTCATCGATGGTGACAACCTCAGCCACTCACGGTGGCAGAACATGAAGGGTCAAGTCAGCTTTTTCTGTTTCTTTTTATTTTATTATTTTATATATATATACATATAAAAGATTCAAAAAAAATAAAAGAAAAAATCACCTTTAGATTTTTGTATTCTGTTTTGTATTCTTTTTTGATTGCCTTATTTGTAAAAAATTACATTGTGATTGTTGTGGCTTTTATAGCCAACTTACAACATTGTTTATTATTATTTTTCTTTATTGTTTGCTTTTGTTGTTTATGCACTTGTATTTGTCCTTTTTTTCTATTTTCTTGCAGGTGGCGGAGTTAACAGGTAGGAGAGGTAGACCCTTTGACATTTCTGTGAAATGGCGGCAAAAATGGTAGATCTTGGGATGAGGATCCTCAAACGGCGTGCTTGTGAAGGGAGGAGTAGTGCAGGGGGCATTAGGGTTTCTATTTAGTTTTTAGTGTCGTGGGCTTTAGGGTTTCTTTATTTGGGCCATATTGGGCAACATTTGTTGTAAATGGACTCTCCTTTATTGGACTTTATTATTTATTTTTTGGTTTTGTTTATCTAATTTCTGTTTGGGCCTTTTATTTGTTTGTAATTCGAGCCCAAATGAAATTGGGCTATTATACGCAGTATTTCCCTAGTATTTATACAGGTGGCACCATTCTACATGGCTCAACCAAAAAATTATTTTTTTATCCCGATTGTTGACGTGGCATGTTGATGGTGTCAAACACTTTGGCTCTACCATCTTTTAGTGTAGATTTTAGGTTATTTGCATATTTTATTTAAAAAAATGTCATTTACGTAATTAATTAATTTTTTCTGGTTAGTTTTATAAAAAAAAAGCCCCAAAATGTAATATTTAAACTTGTTTTGTTATGAATATCTTATTAAGTGGATGTCCATCATGATCAGGATAAAGTTTTGATATACTTTAAATTCTAATAGTTATTAAAATTAGATCTCTACTTCTTTTATATTTTTTATGCCTATAAATAGAGACTTTGATGAAGCATTGTAAATCATCCCTTTGATTAATAAAGTACATTCTCTATTGCTTTCATATTTTCTTTGTTCTTTGTTCTCCCCATCTCTCTTTATTTTATAACACGCTATCAGCACGATGATTCTCTATTTTTTTTTCAAAATCTTTCGAAGTCGTCCCACAAATCAAATTCTTTTTCACCTTAAACTTTCATCCTTACAACTTCATCTTCGAGATGTTGAAAGATTCAATCTCAGAATAGATTATGGTTCTTATTCCCGATCTTTGATTTATTGTACAAGCATGGGTAAAGTATAGATTTGGTAAGAAACTTTTATGTTTCGACCATATGTTCTTTTTTAATTAAGGTATGACTACTATTAATTTTCATTTGACATAAAGTTCACATTCTGATGGTATTTGATTTTTGCCTTTCTAGGTTAATTTTTTTGATGTAAAAGACATAATTATTAATTAGATATGGTTGCTATTAATATGGTATGTTTTCTTTATTATTATTTTTTGGTAAATTATTCTTTTTGAATTTTTTTAAATTAAGTTATATTATGCATAATATTTAGATGTTTTAATTATTAAATTCTTGTTATTAAATATTCTTGAAATTTTAAATATTGTGGAAAGTGTTAATAACCTACCACTGTTGATTAAAGGGAAATTTGATAGGATCTATTTAGTCTTATTAACTTGCTAATATTGAATGATTGTATGATATCTTTTAAATTGAATTTATAAATATCTTATTAGAGCAACATAAGATTTTATAATATATATGTGATATTGAAATTTGGTACAATGTGTATCGAATAATTTTCAAGCATCGTACATGAAAATTTTGATTGTTTATTAAATGTTTTTACAATTAGATTATAAATGTTATTACGAAAACAAATTTATTTTGCTACTTATAATGGTGCTCGTGATAATAGTAAAGGTGATGATGATGATGTTAAAGATCTTCAGGTATATTTTACTATATTTTATTTATTATATCATATTTATTATAATTGGAGACTAATCATGACAACATGAATAGATAGATTTTGGTTTGAAATCTCACGCATGTTTGCGATGGTGATTATGAAATAAAAAATTTATTGGGATGTTTATAAGTCCATCCTACTAGATTTGTTGCATTCCCCGAAGTGAATGTAAACATAAAGAAAATAAAAGATATACTCATAGATCATTAAAAGTGGGAACACAGTAATATATAAGAGAATAATGAAAGTTCTCAAGATAACTTTTCAAAGGGTAAAAATAACTTATGTTATCAATGTGATATGAAAGATTATTGGCCACATATGTGGCGCAAACCCAAATATTTTGTTTCTGTTAATATTCTTTGAGGAATGATATGAAAATGTAGTAATGAATTCTATCATTACAGATAGAAAATATTTATCTTATTTGGTATTGAAACAAACAAATATTATTCTAATATTTGATAGTACAAAATTAGTTGAAAGCTCCAGAAGAGCTAAGATATCACTATCTAAAAAGCACAAAATTTGTGATGGTTAATATATTACTTTTAAAAGTTGTTTGTAATGGATCTCATATTGAGATTGTGAATGAGGAAAATATTATATTTCACATGAATAAAAAAGGGGATTGGGCTATTATTTTATATTTATTTTATAATCTTTGTGATATTATTTTGTTATCATCCCTATTAAAGGGTTGAAAGAAAAATATATGACTATAAAATATCTAATCATGAGAAATAGAATATGATAATTCTATCTAAAGCTTATTATGGTTGGATTCACCTAAAGTTGCAAGTTTTTTAAAAAAACTGTGAGTATAACTCTACAGTATTCAGAATGAGTTCTCAATTAAAATTACGTGGTAAAATATTCCTGATGAGAACTTGCAAGAGAGAAAACTTATGTATGAACAGTCATTAGTTATGTACCTGTTGTGCACCTGGAAAATAAGATCCACTCTCAAAGTTTGCTATTAATAGATTTTTGGGCATTTGAAGATTTTGGCATATTCCTTGAAGCGAATACTGCATATAATTATTTGGAAATTATATTTATTGACTTAGGCATTAGACTTCACATTGATTTAGACATTTCCAGTAGTAAATGTCACAATAGTACTTATATGTGGATACAGATTAAAAGGAATGATAATAAAATTATCAATTTGTTACAATTTAGTACAATTGAAACACATGTTAAAGTAAACCAGAAGTTTACTAATACAAATGCATTTACTACTTGGTGTGACCAGTTAGACCATCCCGGATCGAATATGATGCATAAATTAATTGAGAATTCATATGGACATCCATTAAAGAACTAGAAGATTCTTTAATTTAAAGAATTCTCATTTGTTGCTTGTTCTCAATAAAAATTGGTTCTTATAAACTCACTAACTAAAGTTGAGATTTAATGTCTTACATTTCTAAAATGAATATGAGCTCATTCATCCACCATGTGGATGGTTTTGATATTATATGATTTTGGTAGATGCATCTACAAAATAATCACATGCGTTATCAACTCGCAACTTGTCGTTTGCGAGATTGTTTGCAATTAAAACAATTCATCTTGCTAATGTTGGTGAGTTTACATCCCAAGTTTTCAATGATTATTGCATGTCAATTGGGATAAAAGTTGAACATCATGTAGCTCATGTTCACACACAAAATGGTTTAGTTGAATTGTTTATCAAAATGCCTCTAACTAATAGCTAAATCATTACTTATGAGAATAAAATTTTCTATTTCAACATAAGATTCTATTGATTTACATGTTGTATGCATCAAGCCAATAAATGATAAATACTCTCCATTACAATTGATTTTTGGTCAAGAGCTAAATATTTCCCATCTTACAATTTTTAGATATGTGATATATGTTCCAACTGCTCCACCACAACACACAAAGATTGGTGATCATAAGAGATTGGGAATTTATATTTATATGAGTCTCCTTATAATATTTTGAGCTATTAATTCGATATTTAGTTATGACATGAGTTGTCAGTTTTTCCAACATTAGGGTAAGAGAATAAAAAGCTGGATTAATAAAGTACTTGAGATGAATTATCAATGTCTAAGATCCTCATACAAAGCAATGTGAACCAAAAGTTCAACAGATGATTCATTTCACAAATCAACTGCCAGATTCATTAAATCTCATATACCAGCTGAAAATGCTCCATTACGAATTGATGTCCTAATAGGACAAACTATTAGTGCAAAAGAAAGTAATCATTACCTGAAGCGTGGAAGACCTGTAACACCCCAAACCCGGCCTAGACATTATGGCCGAATCTGGCGACGTCACATGGAATGGAATTTGAAAACAAATTTATCATGTTAAAACCTTTTCCGTTTAATAGCTTTTATTTCACTTGACAATTCCAAATCATTTTCTCATTGAATTGGATTCATTTCAAAATATATTGTGTAGTGAGCTTTTAAAATCGTGATATTTTAATAAAGCCGTTCGCGTTTAGGAAGAACGTTGTTTTTAGTAAAACCGAGTTTTCGTTGAGTTTTGTAATTTTAAAATTCGTGAAAGCAGTTAAACTCCCAAAATAACGGTAAACAATCCAAAAAGTCTAAATTACATCAAATAGCACAAAATAAGTAATGAAAACCATAAATGAAATAAAAACCGTTCAGTAGACACGTGGTCACCGTAGAGTCCCCCGCCGCACCGATTTGTTTAAGTCTGGGGATTACCTGTATAGATAAAACAAAAAAGGGTGAGTTTACGTAAACTCAGTACTTAATCCTCGCAAAAAACATGCATACAGGCTTTTAGTAGTAAACAGTCAAATGTAGTCTGGGGCCTAAGCCTATTACAGTTTTAGTAGCAGTTTGGGCCTTAACCCATTTCAGTCCAGTATCAGATATGCATTAGGGCTTTAGCCCATCACAGTATCAGTAACGCAAACAGTAATAAGTAATAGAGTCCTACCCACCAGCCTCTACACACTATCTTCATCCATGCCTACACTCCATGTGGGGTTTAAAACACCCACCCATCCCTACACTCCAAGTAGTACCGAATGCGGCACATATTCAGTATATTGTAGTTGAGCTGCCAGATAAATAGGCTTAAAGCCTTTCAGTATACTTCCTCCAAATATCATCATCCCAACTCAATACAATGCAAACATACAATATGTCATGCTTTTATGCAACCATCAGTCATACGTATACATATATATATATCAGTAATCATGCATAATTGATCATGCATCACATACACTCAGATCATATATTTAGGGGCCTAGGTAACACTTACCGACCCTACAGTAGGTTCACAGTCGACTTGGGCGACCCGTGCAACCCTAGAAGTCATTTTAGATAAATGGGCTCATATGCTCATGTGGCTTTCCCGTGTGGGCCCACACGACCTAAATTGGCCTTGCCCGTGTGGGCCCACACAGCCCAAATTAGCCTTAGTCGTGTGGATCATATGGCCTGGCCCAAAATTTTACACTCCGTGTGGACTTCCCGTGTGGGCCCACACGACCCAAATCAGTCTAGCCCGTGTGTCGCACACGGCCTACCTGGCCATCACACGGCCATGTCTTGCACGCACGACCTGGCCTCGTCAATCACACGCCCTTGTTATGGCACACGGCCTACCACACGGGCAACCACACGCTCGTGTAGTGTCGACAAAAAGGTTTTCGACTTTTGCCAAAAACACAATTTCTTGCGATTCGGATACACACTTATATCGTTTATGCTGCTAAAAAAACCACGAGCACTCCTGAACCTACACATGACATTCCAACGCCCAAAAAATCAGTCTAAAACCATGATTAATCTGAAACCATCACACTATCAAAGATTAAGAACGTCCAATTAATGCTTACCTCGAAAACCCTAGACGCTTTCCACTATAATTCGGCACTAGATAGCCCCCTACAACCGATTCTTGGCTGTCAAAACAGTATACATAGGTATCCAATTAATATCTTAAAAATCGAGATTACAAAGCACCAAAATCATTTACCACTACTGACGAAAATATAGAGCGAATTTTGGAAGAGTAACTACAAACGAATAGCAAAAAGAGTAGTAGCGTTTGGAAACAAATTGACAAAAGAGGGAGAAGAAGAAGGGAGAGATAGCAAAATGACGCCAGAAAAATTTGAGAAGAGAGTGAGAACCGAAAATTTGTAAAAAGAATCAAGAACCAGTCAAAAGTGATCCTGATAATGCCCATATCCCTAAACTCACTCCTACAACCCCACTAACCTACAAGCACTCCAGAATCCCCACTCAGCCAAAATTCTTGTCCATTACCGCGCAAAAATAATACTTATGCTCAAGCAGGGATTCGAACTCCAGACCTCCAACACACTTACCCACATCTTAACCACCAAACCAGCAGGCCCATTCTGTTACATACCTACAACCAATTAAACTTAAACCCTTTGAGCAAGGTTAAGGCTTTATTCAGAAAAAGACAAAATTTTACCTAAGACAAAGCTTGGACTTTAGGACCTCTTAGACACTCCCAAAACACTTAACCACTGGAGCAGATACGCAGTTGTGTAACATTTTAACCGAAACCAAAAGTAAAAATTTTGGGACGTTACAACTCTACCCCCTAAAAGAAAATTTCGACCTCGAAATTTACCTAATTAGAATAGATAAGGATACTACTGATGCATCGCATCTTGAGGCTTCCACGTGGCCTCTTCAGTACTATGGTTCTGCCACAGCACCTTCACTAACGGAATAGACTTCCTCTGAAGAACCTTTACATCGTGATCCAGAACCTGAACCGGCTCCTCCTCGAATGTCAAATCTGGCCTAACCTCAATCTCCTCAACAGGGACAATATGAGTAGGATCAAAGCGGTAACGCCTCAATATTGAGACGTGGAATACGTCATGAATATGGTCTAGCTCTAGGGGTAACTCCAACTAATAAGTGACCGGTCCCACTCGCTTCAGAATTTGATAAGGCCCAATAAACCTAGGGCTCAACTTGCGCTTGCGACCGAACCTCAGAACCTTCTTCCATGACGAGACCTTAAGAAATACGAAGTCCCCTACAGAATACTCAATCTCACACCTCTTCAGATCAACATAAGACTTCTATCTGTCAAAAGCCACCTTCAGATGATCCTTAATCAATTGAACCTTATCATCTGTCTCGGAAACCAACTCTAGACCCAACATTCAACGTTCGCCTAGCTTAGTCTAACACAAAAGAGTACGGCACTTAAGACCATACAGAGCCTCGTAAGGTGCCATCTGAATACTCGACTGGAAACTGTTATTGTAGGCAAACTCGGCTAACGGCTGATAATCTCTCAACTGCCTCGAAAATCGATAAGACAGCTACTCAACATATCCTCCAATATCTGAATCACCCTCTCAGATTGACCATCGGTCTGAGGATAGAATGCAGTATTGAAGTCCATTCTTGAACCCAGAGCCTCATGTAACTTTTTCTAGAATCGAGAAGTGAAACGAGGATCTCTGTCAGAAACAATCGACACTAGAACCCTATGCATTCTAACTATCTCAAAGATATAAATCTTCGCCAACTTTTGAAATGAATAATTCGTCCAAACCAAAATAAAGTAAGCAGACTTGGTTAATCGATCCATGATGACCCAAACAGAATCCTTCTTAGTGGATGTCAAAGGCAACCCACTAATAAAGTCCATCGTCATTTGCTCCCACTTCCAAATGGGAATCTTAATCTGCTGTAGCAAACCCAAAGGCAGCTATTGCTCAGCCTTAACCTATTGGCACGTCAAACATCAAGCCACAAAATCAGTGACATTTCGCTTCAATCCTAGCCACCAATACAACTTTCAAAAATCTCGATGCATCTTATTTCCTCTAGGGTGCATAACGTAAAAGCTACTATGCACCTCTCTCAAAATACATTGCCTTAAATTAGTGTCATTCGGAACACATATCTGTCCATGAAAACAGAGCACCCCATCATTAATTAGCCCAAAATCTATAGTGCTGCCACTATTTGCTTGTCAAAATCAAAGACCCAAAGATTCATCCTCTAATTGTTTAACCCTAATCTGCTCAAACCAAGTTGGTTTGACTTGTAGCTTGGCCAACAAACTCCCATCGTCGAGCAAGCTAAGTCGAGCGAACATCGCTCTTAGATCTATCGTAGCCCTACGGTTCAATGCATCGGCCACCATATTGGCCTTGCTAGGATGGTATTCAATGGTACAGTCGTAATCTTTAAGCAGCTCAACCCATCTAAGTTACCTAAGATTCAGCTTCGTTTGAACAAAGAGGTACTTGAGGCTCTTGTGATTAGTGTAGATGACATACTTCTCACCATACAGATAGTGCCTCCAGATTTTTAGAGCAAAAACTATGGCAACCAATTCTAAATCGTGAATCGGGTAGTTTGTCTCATGCATCTTAAGCTGATGTGACGCATATGCTACCACCTTACCATCATGCATCAATACACATCCCAAACCGAAATGTGATGCATCACTGTAAACCGTGAACTCCTTTTTAGGTTCTGGCTCTATCAGAATAGGAGCCTCAGTCAGTACAGTCTTGAGCTTCTCGAAGCTCTTCTATTGCGCATCAGACCAGACAAACGGTACACCCTTACGTAGTAGCTTAGTTAAGGGTGTTGTAATTAGTGAAAAGCCTTCCACAAACCACCGATAATAACCTACCAGCCCCAAAAAGCTATGGACCTCAGACACATTCTTAGGCTACTTCCAATCCAATATAGCCTCAATCTTTAGAAGATCCACTCGAATCCCCTCGGCAGAAACCAAATGACCTAGAAAAGTTACTTCACGTAACCAGAACTCACACTTGCTGAACTTAGCATAGAGCTACTTTTCCTTCAAAGTTTGAAGAACCATTCTGAGGTGCTTGTCAGGCTCATCCTCAGTCCTTAAATAAACCAATATGTCGTCGATGAACACCACCACAAACTGATCCAGATAGGGCTAAAAAACTCGGTTCTTCAGATCCATGAAAGTTGTTGGTGCATTAGTAAGTCCAAAGGGCATCACTAGGAACTCATAGTGACTATACGTGTCCTAAATGCCGTCTTATGCACATCAGCCTCCTTAACCCTCAATTGATGATACCTAGAATGTAAGTCAATCTTAGATAACATAGACGCCCCTCGGAACTGGTCAAACAGGTCATTGATCATTGGTAACAGATACTTGTTCTTGATGGTCAGCTTATTCAGTTGTCGGTAGTTAACACATCCTCATGGATCCATCATTCTTTTTAACAAATAGTACCGGTGCTCCCCACGGAGACACACTAGGGCAGATGAACCTACGATCTAACAACTCCTAAATCTGAGCCTTAAGCTCCGTAAGCTCTTTCGGTGCCGTTCGATAAGGAGTGATAGACACTAGAGCTATACCAGGGAAAATATCAATCCCAAACTCCACTTCCTAATTTGGAGGTAAACCTAGTAGCTCCTCAAGAAAAAGTCCAGAATATCCCTTATAGTGCAGATATCCTTTACAGTAGAGTCCCCAGCAGTGGAAACACTTACGTAGGCCAAGTATGCCTCACATCTTTTGCGAACTAGTTTCTCAACTACCAGTACAAAGATCACGTTAGCCAAGTAGTTCCGACGCTCTCCAATCACAACTACCTCATTATCCTCTTCAGTTCTCAAGACGACCCTCTTAATCACACAGTCCAGACTGACACGGTGTTTGACCAACTAGTCCATACCTAGAATCAGGTCAAACTCTCTAAACGGAAGCTCCATCAGATTAGCCAAAAATACCGACCCTTGAACCTCTAGCGGAACATCTCCATACAGTTTGCTAACCCGAACCGATTACTCTAGGGGACTTAGTACAGTCTCCTCATTAGAAGTACTCTCAATCAGAATCCCTAAGTTTCCATATACAGTTCTAACTACATAGGAATGTGTGGAACCTATGTCTATCAAAGCAAAGTAAGGTACATTATAGATCAAGAACGTACCAGTGATAACGTCTGGAGTATCTCTGTCCTCTTGGTAACATGCAGCATAAACAAGAGTAGGCTGTCTCGCTTCAGTCTGTCCAGCACCTCTGCCTGGTGCTCTCTGACCACGGCTCATACCATTATTACCCTTAGCTTGACCACGACCTCTCGGTGGCTACTATGCTACCCTTTGTGGCTGTGCAGTACTAGTACCCTAAGGTTGCATCTAATCCGCCCTCAATGGACACTCCCTAATACGAAGATCCAATGATACACACCTCAAACACGCCCCAGTCCTCCTCCAACACTCGCTTTGGTGGTGTCTACCACAATCTACACATGGTCGCAGTCCAGTGGCAATAATAGGGGGCCCAGCTCTAACTGGCCCATCAGATTTGGCCTTTTTTTAGGCCTCTGTACAGAACTCGAGGGCTCCGAATCCTTCTTGTTCTTACCCCTCTCTCTATATCTATTTTGACTCTCAGCGAACTTAACATCCTCGGCGATCTTCACCTTTTTGAGCAGAATAGAAAAATCTCATTTCCTCTGCGGAGCTATCAAAACTCTCAAATTATCTCTGAGGCCATCCTTAAAGCAGACACACCTCTCATACTTCGATGCCACCATACCTCGAGCATAACGACTTAATATTAGGAACTCGACCTCATACTTAGCCATAGATCGGTCCCCCTGTGTAAGATTTAGAAACTCCTTCTTGCGAGCGTCTACGTAACTAGCTCCCACATATTTCTCCTGGAAGATGGTCTTAAAGAACTCCCAGGTTAGATGTTCGGGCTGAGTGCCCTTCTTAATAGTCAACCACCATGGGTAAGCTTCATCTCATAATAGAGAGACCGCATCTTTCAGTTTTTGCTCAGGGGTGCTATCCAGGTCATCCATAATCTACTCTGTGGCCTCAATCCAATACTCGGCCACATTAGGGGCAACTCCAGTGACACCCCTAAAAAGTTTAGCTCTATTGGACCGGAGTCATTCTGTAATCTACCCACGGCCCCCAGATCCAGTTTTAAGCCCAGTGACCCTCTCCAATATCCTTAACATAGCCTGGGACAATGCGTCATCCCTAGCCATGCGATCTTGAGACCTAATCTTAGTAGCAAGTGATATTGGCGTCTCACTTGTCTCCAAATTTGATATACTACCCAGGAAAGAGGACTCAGCTCAAGCCCCTCTACGACCCCTACCTCGGCCTCTAGTACCATATCCACGAATACCTCTTGCGCTCATCATAGATTCAGGATTTATCTATATTAATAGTTTTATGAATCAGTTACGGTTTTAGTATTTATAACAGAAACTTTATGAAAGCAGTTTTAGTAATTCAGAGTTTGTTTTCGTATGTTACAATCTCTACTAGTTTTACCACAGTTTCAGTACACACTAACTAAAGTGTTCTCATAGTATACCACCTATCATAGTCTCAAAATATACTATCTATAGTATTTTCAGTTTAAACTTATCACAGTTTCAGAAGACTTATAGGATCGGTGCCGGAAACACGGTGTACCACATACTTAGTCAAATCATTTCAAATAATTTGAAAATCAGTTTTTAGAGACCAAGTTTTAAAACCCAAAATCTACAGCTTAGTTTTGCAACCTGACTATGATACCACTAAATGTAACACCCCAAACCCGGTCTAGACGTTACTGCCGAATCTAACAATGTCACATGAAATGGAATTTGAAAATGAATTTATCATGTTAAAACCTTTTCCATTTAATAGCTTTTATTTCACTTTACAATTCCAAATCATTTTCTCGTTGAACTGGATTCATTTCAAAACATATTGTGTAGTGGAAGTTTTTAAAACTGTGATATTTTAAGAAAGTCGTTCGCGTTTAGGAAGAATGTTGTTTTTAATGAAATTGAGTTTTCATTGAGTTTCACAATTTTAAAATTCGTGAAAGCAATTAAACTCCTAAAATAACAATAAACAGTCCAAAAAGTCCAAATTATATCAAATAGCCCAAAATAAGTAATGAAAACCATAAATGAAATAAAAATCGTTCAGTAGACACGTAGTCACTGTAGAGTTCTCCGCCACACCGATTCGTCTAAGTCTGAAGATTACCTGTACAGATAAAATAGAAAGGGGTGAGTTTACGTAAACTCAGTGCGTAATCCCCACAGAAAACATACATACAGGCTTTTAGCAGTAAACAGTCAAATGCAGTCTGGAGCCTAAGCCCATTACAATTTCAGTAGTAGTTTGGGCCTTAGCCTATTTCAGTCCAATATCATATATGCATTATGGCTTTAGCCCATCAAAGTATCAATAACGCAAACAGTAATCAGTAATAGAGTCCTACCCACCAGCCTCTACATACTATCTCTATCCATCCTTACACTCCATGTGGAGTTTAAAACACCCACACATCCTTACACTCTAAGTAGTACCGAATGAGACACATATTCAGTTTATTGCAGTTCAATTGCCAGATAAATAAGCTTAAAGCCTTTCAGTATACTTCCTCCAAATATCATCATCCCAACCCAATGCAATGCAAACATACAATATGTCATGCTTTTATGCAATTATCAGCCATACATATACATATATATATCAGTAATCATGCATAATTGATCATGCATCATATATAATCAGATCATATATTTAGAGGCCTCGGTAACACTTACCGATCCTACAGTAGGTTGACAGTTGACTTAGACGACCAGTGCAACCCTAGGAATCATTTTAGATAAATGGGCTCACACGCCCATGTGGCTTGCCCGTGTGGGCCCACACGGCCTAAATTAGCCTTAGCCGTGTGGATCACACGGCCTGGCCCAAAATTCCACACACCCGTGTGGGCCCACACTTTCATGTGGCCCACACAGCTCAAATCAGTCAAGCTCGTGTGTCGCACACGGCCGTGTCTTGTGCGCACGGCCTAGCCTCATCGATCACACGCACGTGTTATGGCGCACGACCTACCACACGAGTGACTACACGCCTGTGTGGCATCGACAGAAAAGTCAAAAATACATATTCTTGTAATTCGGGTACACACCTGTATTGTTTATGCTGCTAAAACAACCACGAGCAGTCCGGAACCTACACACGACATTCCAACACCCAAAAATCAGGATCCTAAACCACCACACTATCAAAGATTAAGAACATCCAATTAATGCTTACCTTTAAAACCCCGAACACTTTCCACTACATTTGGCACTAGAAAACTGATATTACAAAGCACCAAAATCATTTACCATTACCAACGAAAATAGAGAGCGAACTCCGGAAGAGTAACTACGAACGAATAGCAAAGAGAGTAGTAGTGTTTGGAAACAAATTGACAAAAGATGGAGAAGAAGAATGTAGAGATAGAAAAATGACGCCAGAAAAATTTGAGAAGAGAGGGAGAATCGAAAATTTGCAAAAAGAATCAAGAACCAGTTAAAAGTGTTCCTGATAACCCCCATATCCTTAAATTCACTCCCACAATCCCACTAACCCACAACCACTCTAGAATCCCCACTCAGCCGAAATTCTTGTCGATTACAGCACAAAAATAACACTTATGCTCAAGCAGGGATTCGAACTATAGACCTCCAACACACCTACCCACATCTTAACCACCAAACCAGCAGCCCATTCTGTTACATATCTACAACCAATTTAACTTAAACCCTTTGAGCAAGGTTAAGGCTTTATTCAGAAAAAGACAAAATTTTACCCAAGACAAAACTTGAACTTAGGATGTAACACCCCATACCCGTATCCTACGCCGGGACAGAGTACGAGGCGTTACCTAATTTAAACTCGTGGTTACGACCATTTCTGAGTCCCCACGACTTGGACAAATTTAAAACTTCTTCAAGCTTATCAAAACATCCTTAGTATGGGCCTACGAGACCCAAAACACACCTCGAAAATCATTCGGGACCAATTCGGGTTCTTTAGCCAACTTTAGAAAAATAACACTGGACACAATGGCACACGCCCGTGTGGGAGGGGCAACACGCCCATGTGACTAATTTTACGTGGTCGTGTTGTTGGCTCGTGTGTCACTCACGGTCTAAACAATACAGGGACACGCCCGTGTCTTTTACCCGTGTGGAATTAATTCCAAGTTCACACCTACAGGGGTTTTTACACAGCCTGGCACACGCCTGTGTCTCTGGCCCGTGTCCTTCATACGGCCACGATACGCCCGTGTCCTAGCCCGTGTACAAAAACCTGGACATTCTATTTTTGACATCAGCAATTCTTAAGGGTCACAAGGCCAAGGCACACGTCCGTATGCTCGGCCGTGTCCTTATCATGGCTGAGACACACGGCTATGTCACTGCCCGTGTGTTTACTACCATGCATATTGACTTAAAAATTTACGTGCAGGAGATACACAACCAGACCACATGCCCATGGGACAGACCGTGTGTCACACACGGCCTAGATATACACCCGTGTATCTATCTATATGGATAATATAAGGCTATTTACCAAGCCTCTTTGCCATCCTTACTTACACAACCTATACAATAGCAACCAAAACCAATACAAAACTATTTCATGCAACCAAATCAGCCACAATAGACAACGTTTCATTTGTACATTTTACTCATCCATGAAAATAACATCATTTGCATATAACAAAATGAATATTAGCCATCATTCGAGGTTTAATACAAAATGAAGGAGAATCACTCATGCCAACACATTTGGCCAATTTTTCGAAGACTCAAAACATTAAAGTCTAGCCTTATACATGCCATTATTAAAAACAAATGGTCTAACTATACCGAGTGCTTCGGCTGATAGCGTGATCGTTACCTCCGACGTCCGATGATCCTCGAGATAGTTAGGCGGCACTATAAGAAAAAAGAAATGAGAGGGAGTAAGCATAAAACTTAGTAAGTTGCATATAAATAAATATACAACAATAATTTTTCCATTCATCAACATGCTCGTAACACAAAAACGGGCATAAGCATAACTTACTCATCACTATCCATATAAATCTCATAGCATATATCGAGCTCATATCTCATACATTTCAATTAGGTACCTGTACCACTCACAACACGGTTATACCTTACTCAATAGCTTAAACTGTATCTCTCACCGTTGAAGCATTCGAAACTTCACCGGGTATTCGATAAGCCTTAAACAAGGGGTAGGATGCCAATGCCATGTCTCAGACATGGTTTTACACTGGCTTATATCTCAATTTGATGCCATGTCTCAGACATGGTCTTACACTGAATATCATTTCGTGGCCGATGCATGTCCTAGACATGTCTTACACTGGCTTACGTCTCGAGGCCAATGCATGTCCCAGACATGTCTTACATTAGCACTCGTCTCGATGCTGATTCTATGTCCCAGACATGGTCTTACACTGGCTCTCATAATATGGTTGATGAATGTCCCAGACATGTCTTACACTAACCCATAATAACCCATATGTCATGGCATGAATATTCGATTTATTTCCTAGATTCAAACGGGAACTCTACTATCTCTATTATCATCATACTTTCTCAATTCTACAATTAAGAAATTCATGCTATATTAATTCAAATACAATTCAACATATACATTAACTATGCAATTGTATTATTTACATACAACTTACCTCGGATTACAAAAATGTGGCGACTAGTCGATTTAGTCGATTTGCTTGGCTTTCCCCCGGTCTAGGTTTGAGTTTGGTTGATCTATAATAGCAAAATGTACTTATTTAGTCACTAAATAGAATTAAGCAATCGACAATTCACATCTTTGGTAAAATGACCATTTTGCCCCTAAACTTTTGACAAAATGACCATTTTACCCCTAGACCCGAAAATTGATTTTTATCAAATTTATTCATATATTTAGCCTAGCTGAACCCCTTTGTCTCTTATAGTAACTCCAAATTCCCATTATTTCACACATTTATCATCTATTTTACAACTTATGCAAAATAATCCTTTTAGGTGTTTTCATGTTAACACATTTCACAAAAGTTGTTTATAATACACCCAAGACTCATTTTATTCCATAAAAACTCAGAAAAAATTACAAATCCTTTCATGGAAAAACCCTAAACTCTTAATCATTTTGCAAAATAGTACCATCATTTAAAAGCTCATGCTTCAAGGGGTCCAAAAATGTAAAAATTATTAAGAAAAGTCATGAAAATCACTTACTTGCAAGAGGAATGAGTTGCTGAATTTTTTTAAGCTCAAAACCCCTAAAAATGGCTGAAAATCGGTGGTAATGAAGAAAAAAATGAAAGAAAAAGATGATAGCTAGGCTTAGGGCATTATTATACTATACATTATGTCATCAAATTACCTAATGTTGACTTTTCAACATTTTTATCTCTCATGGCCGGCCAACTAAGATTTAAGGGTTTTTTTCCCTTTAAAGATCCCCAAATCAAGATTCACAACAATTTAACACCCTTAGCTATCAATTTAAGACTTTTGCACTTTATGCGATTTAGTCTTTTTTCACAATTGGTCTCATAAACGTCAAAATTAACTCAACACTACTATAAACATGCTATGACTCTAAAATAATAATAAAATAATTTTCCTGACTTCGGATTTATGGTCTCAAAATTACTATTCTGACTAGCCCCCAAATCAGGCTGTTACATAGGACCTCTTAGACACTCCTAGAACACTTAACCACTGAAGTAGATATGCAGTTGTGTAACATTTTAACCGAAACCAAAAGTAAGAATTTTGGGACGTTACAAGACTGACCAGTTCCAAAGATAAAAATCCTCGTAAAAGAGAATGAGCAAACATTCAAGATGGTCATATAGTGGAGGCATGGGTTCCTGAAGAGACCCATGACATAACTAATTTTAAAAATCAAGAAGAGATTCAAGTACCTAAAAGTGAAAATGGAAATGATGAAAATAAAGAGATCTCGATAAGTTATGTCAATATGTAAAACAGATGGAACCGAAAAAAGAATGTAGTTGTCAACAACAATTTTGCTTATAATATTGCTATTGAGATAATAAAAGAAAATAAGGATCTTGAGCCTAAATCTACTAAGGAATGTAAAAATAGAAAAGATTGGCCAAAATAGAAAGATGCAATTCAAGCAAAATTGAATTCACTTTCTAAACGTGAAGTTTTTGGACCCGTAGTCCAAACACCTAAAGATGTAAAAGCCTGTAGGGTATAAATGGGTATTTGTGTGAAAACAAAATGAAATTGATGAAATTGTGAGATATAAAGCTCGCATTGTAGCATAAGGATCTTTGCAAAGGCCTGACATTGATTATGAAGAGACACATTCTCCTGTGGTAGATGCAATCACGTTTAGATATCTTATTAGTCTGGCAGTACGTGAAAAACTTGACATCCATCTAATGGATGTTATTACATCCTATTTATATGGTACACTTGATAGTGAAATTTATATGAAAATCTCTGAAGGATTTAAAATCCTAAAAAGATATAGAGTTTCTTGAGAAAATTATTCGATCAGATTAAAGAAAAGTTTATATAGAATAAAACAATCTAGACGTATGTGGTACAATCGTCTTAATGAATACTTGTTAAAATAATGTTACAAAAACGATCCAATTTGTCCATATATCTTTATAAAAAGGTTTGGATCAGATTTTGTGATAATTGTTGTTTATGTTGATGATCTAAATATTATTGGAACTCCTGAAGAGCTTTAAAATACAATAAATTGTTTAAAGAAAGAATTTGAGATGAAAGATCTTGAAAAAATAAAGTTTTATCTTGGATTACAAATCGAGCATTTAAAAGATGAAATTCATGTTCATTAATCAACTTATATGGAAAAGATATTAAAGAAATTTTACATGGATAAAACACACCCATTAAGTACTTCATGGTTGTACGATCGTTAGATGTGAATAAAGATCAATTTCATCCTTGCAAGAATGATGAAGAGTTTTTTTTATCTTGAAGTACCATATCTAAGTGCCACAGGGGCATTGATGTATCTTGCAAACAACACAAGACCTGAAATAACTTTTGCTGTAAACTTGTTAGCGAGATTTAGTTCTTCTCCAACATGTAGACATTGGAATGGAATTAAACATGTATTTAGATATTTTAGAGGGACCATTGATATGGGGTTATTTTAATGATTCAAAACCCCTATTAGTTGGCTATGCTGATGCTGGATACTTATTAGATCCACATAAAGGTCGATCTCAAATAGGATATTTATTTATATGTGGGGGTATTACCATATCATTGCGTTTAACAAAGCAAACATTACTTGTCGCTTCTTCAATCATGCAAAAATAATTGCAATGCATGAGGTAAGTCGAGAGTGTGTTTGGCTAAGGTTATTGACCTAACATATCCAAAAGATATGTAATTTGCCTTTATAGGAAAAGATGTCAACTATCTTATATGAAGATAATGCAGTATGTATAGCTTAATTGAAGGGTGGTTACATCAAAGGTGATACAACGAAGCATATTTCACCAAAATTATTATTCACCAATGATCTTGAGAAAAAAGGTGATAAAAATGTTCAATAAATTCGTTCTAGTGATAATTTAGTAGATCTTTTTACTAAGGAATTGTCAACTTCAACATTTGAAAGACTACTACACAAGATTTAAATGCATCGAGTCCAAGATGTAATGAAATGTTACCATTAGGGGGAGTCTAAAAACAAGTTGTACTCTTTTTCTTTAACCAAGTTTTTGTCCCATTGGATTTTCCCGGTAAAGGTTTTTAACGAGGCAGCTTGTAATAGAAGATTGGGTACTCTTATTCTTTTATTAGGTTTTATTATCACACAAGGTTTTTCCTAATAAGATTTTAACGAGGCACATTATCTACCAATGGACATCCGAGTGTTATAAATATCTTATTAAGTGGATGTCCATCATGATCAATATGAAATTTTGATGTACTTTAAATTCTAATAGTTATTAGAATTAGATTTCTACTTCTTTTATACTTCTTATGCCTATAAATAGAGACTTTGATAAAGCATTGCAAATCATCCCTTTGATTAATAAAGTACATTCTCTATTTCTTTCATATTTTCTTTGTTCTTTATTCTCCCTATCTCTCTTTATTTTGTAACAGTTTGGTTATATTTTAATATAGTTAAATTTTTCTATAACAACATTTTATTAAAATAATCAAATTTATTGTATAATCAAATTTTTATGTTTTATTTTTATCTTATATAGTAATTTTTCATCTATAACAACAACAATCATACATTAAGAAGTACACTCTTTATTAATTTTTTTTTATAATAGCCTTTTGTCTCAATTTTTAATAAAATTACTTTTATCTCAGGTGAAATAAAAACCATAAATTTTAGTTAAGATATTATTTTAATAGATTGTTTAAATTTCGCATTAAAAGTTTGATGTGTACACAATTGACTCAAAGGATTCAAGCCCAAGTTTTCTTAAAAACCAATTACAAGGCTAAGATCGAAGCAACTCAAGTCGAAATTGAACATCTATCTATAAGACTTTGCTTCAAAGAATTTTCAAGACATTCTAATAGAAGAATCTTGTGATTGGAGGATATCACCCAATAAGAGCATGTTGATGTTTTCCAAGTCTTAAAGATCAGTTTAGACATTTTCAAGTTAAGATGTCTGGTAGTCGATGAAAGAGTTGTTTCTTAATATTGAAATGTACTTTGAATCATTTTATTTCGATTTTAAAAGTTCAAGATACAATATTTTAGTAAAGAGAATATATGCATAATTCTTTATATGTGAATAAATCATTTCATAATTTTATATATTAAATCAGGTTTTAAATTATGTTGAGTTAAAGACTTTATTTTAATTAGGTATGATTAGAATAATATCATAAAAAAAAAAGTGTAAAGAAAACAAAAGGATGGATATTCTCTCTAGAGAAGAAAAAGAAGTCATCCAAAGGGACACAGACGACTTCTTCTCTGGCTGACGGGAACTGCAGGAAGTTGGTCTCCTAAAAACACTCACTCCTTGGGATAGAGTCTGTGGAGAGCCCTAGTCAACTGCTAGGAATAGAGATAGAACATATGGAATTGGAGTCAGAAAGAGGATCCAGTGAACAACACAGAGGACAAGGATAGAATCATAAAGGTTAATCTCTCCAAAGAGTAAAAGGAAGCCATAAAGTGTCGATGGAGAAATACTTTAATTATTAAAGTATTTAGGAAAACTATCGGCTTCAAACTATTCCAACTATGGAGCCTTAGAGGAGAAATGGAACTAATTGATCTGGGATATGATTTTTTCCTGGTTAAGCTAGGGATTAGAGAAGACTTCGATAATATGATAAATGTTGGCCCGTGCTTCATGGGAAGAAGATTTCGTACCATACGAAGATGGACCCCAAAATTTAGAGCCTCTGAAGCGACCTTCGGATCTATGGCAGTTTGGATTCTACTCTCAGAATGACCCGAGAATACTAGGAAACATAAGAAGGAGCCTTGGTGGGCTGCTACAAATTGACGATGTCAGCATGAATAGTGTTAGAGTTTGTTGTAATTATTAGCTGGTAGTTAGGGATTAGTTATCAAGGTAGTTAACTGTAAATACTTGTATATATATGGATGTACTTGGTTAATAAAGATTAAGTATTATTTCACAGTTTATTTTTCAACAAATAGCGAATGAGGTAAGTTTGTTCGCCTATGTATCCAAGTACACCTCTTAAAAATCGATTTTAGTAGATGGATGGATGGAAGGAAGCTACTGTAATGAGTGAATTGATCTTTTGTGTTTCAATTGCGGTTTAATCGGTTACAAAATTGACTCATGTTCGATGAAAATGACGACACAAGAATCTGCTCCAGTAACGGCTTCCATCAATCTGCAACGTACACCAAATTCCTTTGACGATGGAGGGATTGTGGAGAAAAAAGAAAAATTGGAGAAAGACTCCTTTAGGCCCTGGATGCTAGTCCAAAGAAAGAAACCTAAGCCCAAAGGAACAAACGAACCAACCCATATGAAGAAATTGAAGTCTCAGGAAAAGGAAAAAGTGGAAGAGAATAGTCAACAGTCTCAAACCCCAATAGGAAATATAAAAGAGAAGTAATAGGTAAAAACTTTACATATTTTTGGGAAGCCAGAGCCAATAAAAAAAAGTGGAGAAAACTCTTACACCCAAAGCGCAAATGCCAATCTCATACAATAATCCAAAAACAAGGAATTGGCAAAGAAAATCTCAAACTAGGGTTTTTTACCCAATTGGGTTAAAAAAAAATTTAAAATACTAAAATAGGGTGTCAGATACATTATTTACGGAAATGAGTTGTTTTTTGAGTTGAGCTTACTGACACAAAGGCGACCCATTTTTTTTTAATAATATAATTTTTTAAATATTATTATTTTATTATATTTTAATAATTTTTAAATTTTTAAAATTCATCGGTCAAAAACCAGGGTGAGCCAAAACCCGGGCGCGACTAGATCGCTCCTCGCGCAGGCGCGACTCCCTGCAGCCATACATGTCCCCGCCCCACCCCATGCCACCTGTGGAGACAGAGAGAAAAAAAAATTTTGTAATGGGGGACCATATAAGCACCGGTCCCCCAATTTTTTGAATGCAGCAGCAAAGAGAGAAAAGAAGAAGAAGAAGAAGAAGAAAAAGAAGAAGAAGAAGAAGGAGAAGGAGGAGAAAGAAGAAAAATGTTAGTAATTTTTTTTATAATTATTTTAAGATTAAAATGTTAGTAGTTTAGTGTTATGTGATAATTTTTAGTATTTGTAATTATTTTAAAATTAAAAAAAATTACATTTCTAAAAAAAGTAAAATATTAGTAATTTAAGAGTGTTATGTAATTATTGTGCTTGAATATAGTTTATTAATTGCTAATTTTTGTTTTTGTTTTTAATACTACTTGTCAAGTCTTGCTTTATTTGTTTTTTAATTTAAACTTTTTTTTGTTGAATTTTCAAGTCCATGATTTTTGTTTTACTTTTATCTAACATCCTATTTTGGTGTTTTAATTTTTTTTTAATCTAGTTGGGTAAAAAACCCCATTATTTTGCCATTGATGCTCGATTTTGATAGCTTGATGGCAGCCTCCCTTTTAAATAAATATATAAAAAAATCAATATTTTGCCAGTTATTGTCCATTTCCAGATTTACTTGGAATCAATATTTTTTGTATTTTATTTTAAAAAAACTTTACTAGCATTCACTTCATTGTTAACAAAAAGTGAGAAATATAGTGGCTAATACATTCTAAAAAATAAAATAAAAATTTATACCTATGTAAAATGTATAAACTTGAGAGTTAATCTTTTCAAATATTCTTAAATTATAATTTAATTTAATTTCAAACTTTTAAAATTAATTAAATTTACCTATGTAAAGTGTTAAAAAAATAATTCTTTTAAATTTTATAAAAATTTAATCAAAACTTAAGGAAAAAATAAAATATTTTTAAGAGTAAAATAGACTATTAATAAATTATGCTTATATTTTAACTTGTATAAAACACATAACAAGAGAATTAATATATATTAAAGAATTAAACACATTAATATAAATGATATGTTAAAATGCATTTGGCTTTATGATTGGACGTAATGTAGTACTTTGCGGTTGAATAGATGCATAATTGACTAGTTGAAAGTGAGTATATGAGAAATAAGTTACTTTGAATATGGAAAGATGTTGAATAAACGATCTAAAGAGAGTAAGAAATAGAATTAAATAATTCTGAAGAGAGTAAGAAATTTTAATGTAATTTTGATATAATGTAAATTTATAATTTTTATTTATTTGATAATTTTAATTGCAGATTTGCAGCAAATGGGTTCGTTGATTGATAATGAAAATAAGGGTCACATATCGAGTAACATTAATGAGATGGTAATGAAAATTTTATTTGATAGTCATATTATTTGTTGAATGAAATTATATTGTATTAACCATTTCGTAAATATAATAATCTCAGGTCGAGTACCGCGTATTGAGGGGTCGTATTTATAATATAGGGTTTCAGCCGGATGAACGCGTAATACCGTTCTTAGAGTTAGCGGGGTTCGGATCAGCAGCATTGATCCAGACTTTTGATCTGCGATATGACTTAATTTCTACTTTAGTCGAGCAATGGCGTCCGGAGACGCACACATTTCATTTGCCGTGCGGGGAGTGCACCATAACTTTAGAGGACGTTGCAGTACAGCTAGGGCTCCCCATCAACGGGAACGTCGTCACGGGCGTAAGTTCGATCTCGAGGCCGGCTCGCCTTTGCTACGAGTTACTTGGACACTCCCCAAGTGAGTGGAAATTTGCCACATTGCGGTTTTCATGGCTAAAGGCCAATTTTGAGCATTTGCCCAATACTGCCACTGAATTGGAGGTTATGCAGGCCGCTCGAGGTTACATTATGCACCTTATAGGAGGTGTACTCGTGCCGGATTCACACGGCAGTGAGGTCAGTTTAATGTACCTACTGCTACTGTCTAATTTGCATAACACGCGTTCATACAGTTGGGGGTCTGCAGTGTTAGCCACGCTGTACCGCGAACTTTGTCGGACGACAGATCCTTCTGCGATGGACATAGGCGGATGCTTTATACTGCTGCAGTCTTGGGCACTTTATCGGATGCCATTCTTGGCATCCATTAGTCACCAGCCATATATATTTCCACTTGTTAATAGGTAATGAATCTTTACACGTTATAGCAATTAATTGAATTTTTTAGGTTATATTGTTCTAACAATTTGTTTCCGTAGATGGAGCACGAATCCGGGTATCGGGAGGTCATACAATCGCTTCGATATATCGTCCGATGATCGAGAATCATTCGGGGGAGGGGGTAGGTTTTTTCAATATCAATTTAATTTTATTATTTTTATCTCACTCAACTCACGTTAATATGAAAATGTTATTAACTGTGCAGTTCATTTGGATGCCGATATTACTGCTCCTAAGATTATGGCCGTTATTCCCTCGCATGCATACGTCCACTCAAACTTATGGTGCATTAGCGCACCCCTTATCCATTTTCAGACGGTGGAGTGGTATCATGGCGATCGAGTACTCCGACAGTTCGGTTGTATACAATATATCCCTACACAACCAGTACGATTGCCTACAAAGCTTCATGGCATGACTAGAAGGGGGATGCATTGGGCAGATTGGGGAGATGTGCATGAAGAGTATGTTACGATATGGAACAACCGGTTTGGTAGGATACCTCCGATGGATCGTTGTTTGGATCTACAGCCCTCGACACAGTACCTACAGTGGTACTATGAGAAGGGGAAACCATTTTTATTTGGTGGGCGGTCGATGGTAGTTCCCCCTCATACGACACGGATTGGGCAATATTTTCTAGATCCGCATCATGCACCAGCTCCGGAGCCAGAGCCAGAGCCAGAGCCGAAGCTACACTTAGGGACTAGTTCTTATCATCCAGATTTGGGGGCCGATGACTATTTCCCGGGCTCTTCAGCCCAGGGATATTATTCAAATTTTGATATCTTCAGCCCACTGCCACATCTGCACTCTACTCCTCCCGGCTCATATCCACCACCGTACTCTACTCCTCCTGGCCCATATCCAGCGCCGTTCTCTACTCCACCCGGCTCGAGTTTATCAGTGGCATTTGAGACATTCTCTACACCCCTACATATGGACGAAGAGAACGTTGATCGTCGTAGTCGCCCACAACGTGAACGTCGAGCTCCACAAAGATATACCCCTAGAACCACACCATCAAACCATCAATTTTAAGGGGTTTTGTAATATATTGAAAGGATAAGGTTATTTTTTTACCCATTTTCACAACTTGTCGTTTCCAGTCTGCGTTCTTATAATCTCAATAGAAGTTAGCCGCGATTTGCCGTATACAGTAAACGGATCTCCATGGCACACCAAAACGCCTAATAGCGCAACTCGTATTTATTTATGTAATGAATATTTTGGCATTTTAATTAACAATTTAATTTTTTTACAATTTAAATAGTTAACTTTATATTTATGTAATGACTTTTTTTTCCATTTTATTTATCAATTTTATGGTTTTTTATTTATTATTTAAATAAATAAACTTTATACTAACTATGTAAGTCAAATTAGATTAACTGCAACAAATTGTTGACAAATTTGCGATTCAATCCTTTTAACATGTCATGAAACTACATCTCAATTTCTACCCGATTGCGACGATTCTCTAACATGGTAGTTTCAGAACGGGCATTTACTTCGATTATGATCGGCTAATCTGCATACGCCACACAGCTTTCCGTCGGATTTCTCCCTAATGTCCATTTCGTTACAAATTCTGGATGATTGTGGACGACCTTTCGGGTTCCTACGTAACCCTTTATTTGGAACAAGCTCGAAGGTCGTCGGAGGTACCTCCCAAGTAGATAGGTCAGGAAGCACGGGGAACTCGTTCTCCCATACACGTAACGTGCGTGCAAGGGTGTACACTTCATCGATAAAATGTTCTACATTGAGTGAGACTTTAGCACAAGCTGCTACAACATGTGCACATGGATAATGAAGTGTTTGAAACCTCCTGCAATCGCATCGTCTATTTCGAAGATCAACTCCGTAGGATCTAGGTGGTATACCGGGTAGACGACCGATAGTCTTAGTAACTCGAAACGTTTCATTATGTCGTGAATATACTTCTACAGTCATTGACCTCGTCATCCGACGGTTTGCAGCAATTGCATCCTTGACATCTTCTACAAACACGTGTCCTGCCTCCATTTGGTTAACTTGTTGTTGACCCATTCTTGGCATTAAGGTAGCCAACCTGTAGAATGTAGCTGAGAAGACAGATGAAATTAGAAGATGTCGTGTTTTTAACAACACAGCGTTGATCCCCTCCACCAAGTTTATGGTCATTTGACCATAACGAAAGCCCTCGTCAAAACTTTGAGTCCATTGCCACGGCTCCATAGTACCCAACCACTGTCGGAAAAATGTGTTTGTTTGACCCTCCATGTCGCTCTCAAGTCGAGTCATTCTTTGGCGAAAAATGTGTGGCTCTAACTCGTACGCTGCATATGTATTAAGAAAAGATAAGTTACAACACTGCCCTAAAACATTAAAACTTATATTGAAAAGATAAGGCAATCCTTTACCCATTCTCACAACTTGTCTCTTCCAGTCTGCATTCTTATAATCTCGCTGGAAGTTAGCCGCGATGTGCCGGATGCAGTAAACGGATCTCCATGGCATACCGGAACTCCTAATGGCAGCAATTAATCCTTTCCCTCTATCAGAGATGATGCAAATATTATCGTTGCTAATAACATACCTCCGTAGGTTGGTAAGGAAGAATTCCCACGATTCTATGTTCTCCTTATCGACGATGGCAAATGCTATCGGAAGCACGTTCCTGTTGCCGTCTTGAGCAATCACAAGAAGTAGGATCTGTGTATATTTTCCATATAGCCAGGTCCCATCTACTTGCACAAACGGCTTGCAGTGGGGAAATGCGCGCACACATGGATCAAACGTCCAAAACATTCGATGAAAATTTTTTTTTCTCGATTGTAGTTGGTCATCTGGCCCGTAATAAGGTCGTGTCTGCAACTCAATGACAGTCCCTGGCACGTACTCCCTCATAGCGGCTATCCATCCCTGTAACTCATTATACGATGCATCGAAATCTCCATACAATTGTTCCATTGCCATTTGTTTAGCTATCCATGCCTTTCGGTATGATACTCGATACTGGAATCGTACCTGCATTTCGGCAATCAGTACTGAAACTTTAATGGTAGGCATGTCTTTCACCATTGGCATGATGCACGTACAGATAGTTTTGGAATCAAGTTTTCGATGACCTTCTGTCATACGTGTTGAAATGCATGTGTGAGGCCCAACAAATTTTCGTATCTCCCATATCTGCGACTTCTAGATAAATGCAGCTCGTATCCGCCAATTGCAGCCTTCCGCCGACCTCCAACACTCTCCAATGTATAATGTCGGTTTAGACGTTACAACTTTATAGTCTACTGATATATTCATGCTATACCGCTTAATGGCAAAAACACATTCTTCCTTACTTTCGAATCTTTGGCCTACGAACAACTCCTCAGAATCAGAATATACAGCTATCCGATGAGCAGGTAGTATTTCAGGGTACTCTGGAAACTCAGCTGCGTGCGCTGCATCGGGGTCTACCCGAGACATGTGTACCCCAGGATTATTGTGTATCGCAATACGACGAATCTGGTTCCTGACTGAAGACGCGTTAATGTTTCTATCATCATTAACGCCTTCGTCGTCAATATCATCCGGGACCTCGCTCACGCCGGGATCACTCACTATCGACTTCGTGATCAGAAGGATCACTACTATGGTATACATCATCACCAACCACATCAGTCTCGGGTGTAGCATTAAGATCAATGTCGATCCCGTGTATAGTTGATTGGCTATCAACGTACGATATCGGAACCACCATACACGGCTCTTGAGCTCTATCTTCTTCACCTAATGAAGTGGGATCTTCAGTTGCCTCTATACCAGCTAACTCAGCAAATAACTGAATCGGTGCATTTTGGTTGCTTCGAGTCCCACAATAAAGAGCGACCATTGTCTCCACGTCTTCATCGTCTACGACTTCCATTTCGGTGAATTTTATGGGATCCGTCGAAACTGGAAACTTGTAGAAAAGTTTCGACATCCTTCTCCCACAACGTTTATAAATTTTTTCACTAATTTTTTCCTTCATATCATCAAACGAGATATTTTTACTAAATCTCATTGCTACTTGTTTGCGACATTCAAATATACATCCCACGGTTGTTGTCAAAATTTCTCCATCGAAAAAAACACATACAAAAAATTGATTCTCCATCTTCAATACTAGATCTGTTAAAAAATTTTCAAAATTTTCAAAACAGTTTCGAATAGAAAAAAAATACATAAAATTTTTAATGCAAAAATTTTCATTCATAAGCTAACAAAATTAATAACCTAACAAAATAACTTTCAAATAATAAAATTACTAACAAAACTATACATTCTATTTACAAAAAAAAATACTAAAATACCTTATCCTCCTCCTTGTTTTCTTCTCCTTTCTTTTTTTCTTCTCCCTATCTTCTTCTTTCCGTTCAACTTTCGTATGCTAAATTTTGTGTATATGAAACCATTTGATTTTCGGGAGTATTTATAGGGGAAAAGTTAAGCACGTGTGGGCCCCACCACAACCATATTCATTTGCGCCTCTGAGAAAGGCTCGATTAGTCGCGCCTCTCAAGTAGGCGCAATCTGTATTCATATTTATACGCAAGTTATACTAACCCTAAAATAAAAAATAATATTTTATTTAAAAAATTAATATAAAATAATCATTTGCGCCTGTCAGATAGGCGCGAATGAAAAAAACCCCAATTTTCGTATATAATTGGGCTGACAACCTATTTGATAAATAATTTTTTTAAATTTATTTTAGTAAAAAAACCCTAAATAATTATTAAACTTAATAATTTTTTTTTTTTCTCTCGGTGGCATGGGAGGTGCAGGGGCCGAGGGTGGGGGCGGGGACACGTGGCGGGCTGCGGAGTCGCGCTCTGCAGCGGGAGCGACCGGTCACGCCTCCTGCAGCGGCAGAGCGATCAGTCGCGCCTCCGGGTCTGGCTCGACCCGGTTTTGACCCGACTGAATTTTAAAAACTTAAAAATTATTAAAATATAATAAAATAATAATGTTTTTTAAAAAAATAAATTATATTATTAAAAAAATGGGTCGCGCCTGTCAGGTAGGCTCGACCCAAAAAAATAACCCATTTCCGTAAATAATGTATCTGACACCCTATTTTGGTATTTTAAATTTTTTTTAACCCAATTCGGTAAAAAACCCTCTCAAACTAGCATGAATATTCAGAGGAGCAGCAACACTTTAACTGGTAAAGAAAACTTGAAATATGCTCAAGCTTTGGGAAAAGAGAAAGTGGAGAAAGATGTTTAATTTACTAGATTATTTTTTCCAAGATTTTGTTTTGGACAAACTTCAAGTACTCCTTTTAAAGGTATTAAACAATCAAAATAAAACGACACCCCTACCATTGGGAAATTCTTTCCTAATCATCCAACCACTCCAACAACATGATAATCCGTCTGCCTCGGTAAAGAACTCCACGGAAGTAGACCGGAAGGGGAGCAAGGATGATGAGATTCACGATGAACAAAAGAAACACCCAAGTACTCCTGAGGTTTTTTCACTTGTGACACCTAGCTTTTTTACTTATATAATGCAAATAAAAAATTGAATATTGAAATGGCATGCCAATATTATTATTTATCAAAATAGTATGTTTGAAACAATAACAAGAGGTGAAGGGAGAGATGGACGATACTCATGATTTTTCTAACACACTCATTGAACTATCATTATAAAATGATGTGTGTTTAAAAAATATATATTTTTTAAGGGTGGAGGGGAAGAGATAGGCGACACCAGTATTTTTGGGTGCAAAACTACAATCTAACTGGTGGAGGATGAGAGAAATGTGGCACTTGACTGAAATGTGATCACCTAAAATATTCAGAGACCTATATGTAAAATTTTTATTTTAATTGACTGCCAAAAAAAAGCTTTTAGAGTGCCGCTCGAGTGGCGGCACCAAACTTCAAAAAAGTTAAATTGCTTTATGAGCCCTTCTTATTTACTATTTTCTTTTATTCTCTTTCAACACAAAAAAAGAAAATAGAGAGGCTTATTACCAATTAGCTTAAAAAGTTATTCTACCAAAAAGTATTTTTTGTAAAAAATCTGATTCCAGTTGGAAATAAATTTTATTTATTTTATAGAAATATTTTTTTGTTCAAATAATTGTTGGAATAAAACAAAATAATAAATTCTTACTTGGAATTAGAGGTTTTTTTTAATTAATTGTTTTATCACATTGTGATAATTTACATCGTTGAATGGGCTCATGCGAAAATAATTAGATGATGACAAAATTATCAAAGATCAGAATTCCTTATTTCTGTTCAAGAGCGTATGAATAGTTCCATGATTTTGGCTAAACGATTGTTGAATCCTTGCGTTGGAATAAAACGGATTTTTATTGGTACGATCTGACCTATTATAAGAAATAAATCCTGAACCTGACGGATCATTTCTTTTTTTTTATATAAAAAATATGATATTTTACTGAGTCGATTCTTAGGAAATCTTGAATCAGGCCATTTGTCCTTACTTCAACAAAGGAAACATAGACCTCTTCGGCTAAAGAACTTTTGTTGTCTTGGTCCCAACTCAACACTATACAAGTCTGAACTAGTTGAATACTTGTGTCAGAAATTCTCCGAGTCGGTTTGCCATTTCCATAAAGGATAATTGACAGCTCAAAGTTGCATATTATCTTTTTTCCGAATGAACCTTGGGGGAAGAGTGTTGCTAAATTTAGACTGTCTGGTATTTCTTATAATAATTTTACAAAAAAAATTTATTTGAACAGTGGAATAAAATAATTTAAACAAAAAAAAATTTATTTGAAAAAAATATTTTTCGAAAATAAATAAAATTTATTTCTAGTTGGAATCAAATTTTTAAAAAAAATATTTTTTGGTAGAAAAAACTTTTTGAGCTAATTGGTAATAAGTCTCTCTATTTTTTGTGTTGAAAGAGAATAAAAGAAAATAGTAAATAAGAAGGGTTTATAAAGCAATTTAGCTTTTTTGAAGTTTGGTGCTGCCACACTATCAGGTGGCACCTTAAAAGATTTTTTAGCAGTAAATTAAAATGGCAATTTTACATATTAGATCCCTAAATATTTTAGGTTTTCACATTTTAGTCTGGTGCCGCCTCTCTTTCATCCTCCACCAGCCAGACCGTATTTTTGTATTAGAAAATAGTGATGCCGCCCATCTCTCCCCCTCTACCCTTAAAAAATACATATTTTTTAAACACACATCACTTTGTAATGATGATTTAATGAGTCTGTCAAAAAAATCATGGGTGCTAGCCATCTCTCTTCCTCCACCCTTTGTTATTGTTTCAAACATACCATTTTGGTAAATAATAATACTGGCATACCATTTTAGTATTTAATTTTTTTATTTGTATTATATAGGTAAAAAATCTTGACACCTCATACTCGACTTGGTCGTCAGGTACAAATGCGAGACATCACATTCGTAGCCGAAGCAACTCAACTAACTTAAACTTCGAACGCAATAAGAAAATCAAACATGAATCTATTTATATTAAACCATTTCAATTGCTTAATTTCAATGGTAAGACTTTAAAATCAATTTAGGAATAATTAAAAATTATTTTTAGGTGTTCGGAGGTAATCAAGACATAGTACAAGTTACTAGGGACCAATATAACTGAAAATAGGGGAAAGACCCTCTTTTGTCATAGCTGTATCGATACAACCTTGGACTTTTATCGATATAAGTCCTTGCTACTATTCAACTTTGCTTATTGACTTACTTGTACTGAAACAATTGACCACTTGTACCAAAATAACTATGTATTGACCCAAAAATTACCTCCAAGCTCACCTATTTTCGCCCTAAGCATTACCAAACTAAAATCATGACTTGAAACTCTTAAAAACCAAATTTAAAACACATTATACTCACAGACTAACACTTCCAAAGCATGACATCAATAATGACCTGAAAATCAATGGTGTTAGAAATGACAATTTCAGAATGCCATTTTCAATGTTCGAGTCCGTAAATATTAAATAATAATATTTACAAAGTTAGTATAATAATGTATTAAAGTTTGTTCTAGTAATTTTGATGAATTGATAGTTAATTAAGGTACAATAACTAAATCGTGAAAGTGGTAAAAGTTATTCTCTATGGATTATTAATTAATTGAGGGGCCAATTGAATAATTAGGCTTTTTTCTAAATGTTAAACGGTAGTGGATGACAAATTTCATCCACCAATTTAGTTAATTGTCACTAGATTGTGTTAATTATGGTTTAATTGAATAATTAGTTTTAATTAGTTTTAGTTAAGGTATATAAGTTAAAAATATGATTAAAAAAATTTGACATTCACTCGTCTTCAATGTAACGTCCCAAAAATTCTTATTTTGGCTTTTGTAAAAATGTGATACAAATATATGTCTACTTCAGTGGTTAAATGTTTTAGGTGTGTGTGAGGTCCCAAGTTTATGCCATAGCTTGGACAAATTTTGTTAATTTTTGGAATTAAGCCCTATTTCTGTTCAACGGGCTTATAGTAAATTATTTGTAATTCCATATTAGAATGAGCCTGTTGGTTTGAGTGGTTAGGGGGTTTGGTGTGCAGGAGGTCTTGAGTTCGAATCTCTACGCGAGTGTGGGAGTTTATTTTTGCCCGTTTGACCAAGAGAGTTTCGGTCATACAGGAATACTGAAGAAGTTTAGTAGAGGATTAGTGGAGAGATTTGAGGAATGGGAGAGTTATTTTGGTATTATCACTATTTTATTTTATTTTATTTTCAAAATTTTCTCTTCCCGAAATTTTTGGATGTCAACTCTTCCATCTTCTCTGCTGCCAAATTTTTGTTTTTAATTTTCTTTCTCACCTTTTTAATTTTCCAAACTCACCTCTGTTCGGTGCAACGTTTGACTATGTTCACTGGTAAGTTTTGCGTTGTTGTGATCTTCGTGTTTAATGGCTAATGTTCTGATAGTTTTTTTTTTCTGTATTGCTCTCGGTTAGGGGAAGGTCAGGAAGCAAGGGGTACGTTTTAAGCAATTTGATCGTTAGGGGAATCTCTGTTATTGGTGGAAAGTTTTCAAACTCTGTGGTAGATGTTGTTAAGCTATGTATGTGGATTGGTTTCGGATTGAGTTCTGCAATCGTGTATTGAACTAGGGTTTTTGGTTGCTGTTATCTAGATTCTGCGGTCTGGGGAGTGCTTCTGCAATGAAAACAAATCAGGTGTGTACCCGAAACGCAGAAAAACAAGGTTCAGCGAAAGCCGAAAAACCTCACTATCGATGCCACACAAGCTTGTGGTCGCCCATATGGTAGGCCGTGTGTGCCAACACGACCATGTGATCGACGAAGGCCAGGCTGTACGCAAGACACGGTCATTTGATGGCTGAGGTGTGGCTGTAAGGCCCCAAAAATCTCGAAACTCAAAAAAATCCCGATATCCAAAAATCCCAAAATCCTAAATTTTCTTTATTTTCGATTTTGATAAAAAAATATGTTTAATATTCTTATCCAAGCGATAATTTTAGTAGGTCTTAGCTAAGGTTAAGTTCGAATTAAGGGGTAGAAGAAATTATAGTTTAATTATTAAAAGAATCAGGGTTGGCAAGTAGTTGGGCTTTTAAATAAAATAGGGGAAAAATGGCATCAAAAAGCCTTGTGGAGGAGTGGCTAAGTGACGCCACTTAGGGAGTAGGGAAGTGGCATTAGTAGCTAGCAAGGAGATCCAAGGTTTAAATCCTAGCTTAGTATTTTTTAGAGTTTAATTTTAGCCTTCTAAAAGGATGGAAGAGGCGTGAAGATGGACTCCAAGGGGAGTGTTCAAAAGAGAAAATTAAGGAAATGATCAAGGGGTTATCAGGGAGAAAAACGAGGAGATGAGAAGTGAGGAGTAAGTGGAGCTGAATTGGGAACTTGGGCTTGAAGAATTCGGCTATAGGGCTATAAATAGGTGCCGAATGGGAGGGTTGAGAAGTTAATAACGAATTTCCCTTCACTTTGTGCTAGAAACCCTTTTCTCTTCAAGATCCAAAAAAGTCGAAAACCTTCTATTTTACTTTCTTTTCTTTCTGCCGATTTCTATTCTCCTCTACACAATCTTCTTTGCCGATTTCCTCTACTACTCTTCTTCTTTAATCTGTACCAAATAAACCTTATTCACCATACTTAGTTTGAAAAGCCAAAAAACCAAATCTTCTAAGGGTCGAATACTTTTTGACCGAATCTAGTTTAAGTGTTGCTCTTCCAATCGATTTTTCTTTGTTTAGTATCGATTATTGTCCCTCACTCTTTCTAATCAACTTTGGTAGGGAATTAGTATTGGATCTTGGTTTTTAGCTCTCTGCCGAATTGCTCCTTAAGGTGTTGCGATTTTGGTAAGTAATCTTCTCCCATTGGCTAAGGTGGCCGAATGGTCATAGTTATGGTAAAGAGACTTGTGTTGGATACGAGTCACCTATTATTCGGGTTTTAATAGTTAAGATTTATGCAGATCTAGGAAATACGTGATCAAGGAAAAAGCGATTAAGGATTGGGCCCAAGGTAAAGTTAAGGTGAGGTTTCGATTTTTGAGTAAATAAGTATTAAGCATGCGATTAATTGAAGGGTGATATCGATTGTAGGTTTGGGCTAAGAAGATCGCATCACGCTTGCTTACCAGGTCTGTACATACACTGCACACACACTATGAATCGGCAAAAGCCGAAATGTCGAAATGCTGAAAAGCTGAAAGTTTGGCTACAGTAGTCTTGCGAGTGCACGAACACTCGTAAAGAGGAAACCGATAGGTTGCCTGAGGCCCACGGGCAATTTCGTGGACCTAGGTTGTGATTTGGCCACATGGGCCAAAATGGGCTAAATGGGCCCGATGGGCTGTTGGCCCCATAATTGGCAAAAACTAAATATTGATGCTATGTGATAGGAATTTGTATGTGAGCATGAATATGAATATGACTGGGACTAACGGGCCATATAAATGTGATTTGGGCCTAATGGGCCATATACAGTTGATTTGGGCCTAATGGGCCATATGAATATGATTGGGCTTAATGGGCCAGATCCAGGTATGTGAATTTGATTGGGCTCTGTAAGGGGTTTTGGGCCTAGTATATGATATCCACATAAGACTTAATTAATTATTTGCGACCGTGGACAAGTCATAGGGTTAAGGTGTGGGAACGGGTATATGCATGTCTAGGATTGGATCTGGGGAGAGCTTGGTACTTAAGCGGTCTTAATGGCTCACCTCCTCTTCTCTGGAATCTTACTTGGTGCATAGTATTCGTTCATCTTAACTCACAGGACTTGTTAACGGGCCAAGGTAAGTGAAAATCGTAATTAAGGAAAAATTACTAAAATGCTCTTAAGGGCGAAAATGACCAAAATACCCCTAAGTGTTAAATGTAAGTTTTGTGGATGCAGCATGCATACATATGATATTCTGCTTAGGTTGCATATGCGTTGGGAATATGGGACGGAGGAAGTATATGAGGATCGCATGGTTGCTTGACAATCATGGATCCACCGACGGCTTTTAAAGCCCAATATGTAAATGAAAGTAGTTCTGCAACCGGGCTACCATGGTGTGTGGGTTGGGTGGGTCGATATTTATATCCCCACATGGTGTGACGAGGGACGAAGCCGGTGTGTAGCGGATGGATAATTGGATGGAATTGCATTGCATGAATGATGAACGATGAATGATGTTTTTTTTAATGCTTGTTTTCTTCGAGGGTTGTACACACTGAGTTTGTGAAAACTCACCCCCTCTTTTATTTTATTTTTAGGTGATGCTCAGTAGAAGGTTCGATGTTTGGAGGGACCCTGGGTGGCCATCTAGCAAGATAATTTGGACTTGGTTTTTTTTCAAGTATTTAAGTTTTCACTTCTTTTTAAATATGTTCCAGACCAGATTGTAATAAGGTTTTCATTGTGTTATTATTACTTGAATTATTATTATTTTCAATGTAATTATAAGAAGTTGAACATGGGTTTTCTAAATTATAGTATGTTTTCTACGTTTTCACAATTAAATTTTTAAATGATAAGTTTTCTTAAATCAAATGTTTCAACAAGGTTTTTGTAACTGAAAGGGTGTGTGTTTTTTTTAAGTTAATTAAGGTTTCTTTTATTTTAAGAAGGGTTTTCAATGAAAACACGACTTTCGCTAAAACACTTCAATGTGACACACCAGATTTGGCCATAACGTCTGGGCTGGGTTTGGGGTGTTACAGTGGCCGTGTGGGCCACACGAGCTAAACCGAATTGGGCTTGTGGGCTACACAAGCGTGTGGGCCCATACAGGTACACCAAACTAGCGTGTGATATCTGGGCCAAGCCGTGTGATCCACACGGGGAAAGCCAATCTGGACGTGTGGGCCACACGGGCATGTTGCATGCCCGTGTGTGCCCATTTAGCTAAAATGTTTCCTAGGGTTGTGTGGGTCGCCCAAGTCGACTGTGAACCTATTGTAGGGTCGATAAGCACTACTTAGACCCTAAAATCGTGTGATCTAAATATATAATGTATGTATTGAGCATGTCAAGTTTACGCATGTTTATTGATCTATATGTA
Source organism: Gossypium longicalyx (assembly GCA_025698465.1). NCBI lineage: Eukaryota > Viridiplantae > Streptophyta > Magnoliopsida > Malvales > Malvaceae > Gossypium > Gossypium longicalyx. Next base: position 16,649,696 of record CM046996.1, on the reverse strand, counting down.
TGATTGATGACTGAAACATAGCATGTAAGCATGTATTTTTGTATGTCTACATTGTGCATGTTAGCTGCATCTGTATTGGGGTGGGATGATGGATTATTGGAGGAAGTGTACTGAAAGGCTTGCATGCCTAATATCTGGCAGCTCAGCTGCAATATTACAGATATGTGTTGTATTCGGTACGACTTGGTGTGTAGGGCTGGGTGGGTGTTTTAAACCCCACATGGTGTGTAGGGATGGTCGGAGATGGTGTGTAGAGGCTGGTAGGCAGGACACTAATATCTGTAACTGTATCTAAATGGGCTAAGACCCTAATTGTATCTGAATCTATAATGGGCTTAGGTCCAGACTACATTTGACTGAAATTATTATTTGATTGTGTGCATATTTTCTGTGGGGATTACACACTGAGTTTACGTAAACTCACCCTTTTCTGTTTTAATTGTTCAGGTAATCCTCAAACTTAGACGGACTGGTGCGGCGGAGGACTCAACGGTGACCACATGTTTATCGCACCATTATACTTCATTTATGGTTTTATTTATCTATTCTTATGGGTTATTTTTTATGTAATTTAGGACTTTTGGACGTTTGCCTTTATTTTGGATTTAACTATTTTCATGGACTTTTAAACTACAAAACTCAATGAAACTCGGTTTAAATTAGAAACAACGTTTTTCCTAAATGCAAACAGTTTTTCTTCAAATTTCACGGGTTTAAAAGCTTCCACTACAGAAAATGTTTTTAAACGGGTCAAATTAAATGAGAAAATAGTTTTGAATTTGACAAGAGATGAATGAAAGCTAATAAACGGAAACTGTTTTAACTTGATAAACTCAATTTCAAATTTCATTCCATGTGACATCGCCAGATTCGGCCATAACGTCTAGGCCGGGTTTGGGGTGTTTCATTCAAACTTTTGGCTAATAATTGGTATGCTCAATTTAGTTTTTTTTTTTTGTAATTTCTATGTTTTTGAGGTCTTAGGAGTTTAATTTAGCTAACTCGTATGCCAATTTGCAAAATGATTAAAGTTCTTAAAAGTTACCACTGATGATTTTTTTTGATGAAATTGGTGCTAAATGGTAAAATTTTAAGCTTAGATATGAAAAAGGACTAATTTGTAAAGTAAAAATTATTAGTTTTGAACATAGGGACAAAAATGTAAATAATTCAAAATTACTATGAAATTTTTGTAATTATGGATAGTAGAGGTCTCAGAAGGATGTAATTGAGACCAATTTCAAAATCAAAGCTCAAATTTGAAAGTTGTAGCAGTTTCAGTTTTAGGGACTAAATTAAATAAAATGCAAAGCTTCAAGGGACATTTAAAAAATAAAATTGAAATGATATATACATATAATAGGATAATATAATATATTTGGAACTGATAAATTGAATTGAATTGAATTATTATATAGATCGAAAATGAATTGAATTGAATTATTATATAGATCGAAAATGAATTGAATTGAATTATTATATAGATCGAAAATTAGACCAAATCGAAAATAATCGGGGAAAAGACAATATTATTCAATTTGTTTGCCGATTTAACTAGGTATCTTCATATGATATGATTGTATTAAATTTTTATATATTTGATTTATGAATTTGTGTATGTTTAGTAGTATTTTGAAATGTTTACAATTTGGTACAAGTGATGAGTTATGGACTAAATCGTAAAGAACTGATAAATTGAATGTGATGAATTATAATTTGAGATATTACATGAATTGAAGACTGACTATGATTGATTGAATCATATTGATATGGATTTAATTAGTTTTTTAGATAGAGAATTAAATTTAATAAAATTGAAAATAATTGACTTGAAATTAGGATGATTCTTGTTACTATATGAATGAATTGATCATTTGATTGATGCAATGAATATGTTAAATGGTGAATTGACTATAATTGATAATTGAATGGTTATTACCCTATTAGTCGTTCAAGCAGAGTCAGTTATAATTGGCATGCTATAGGATAGATTGAGTACAAGTTATTTCAACTACAGGTCAATGAGTGTTGGACATATTTATACTTCAGTTATACCGATGAGCACAGGGCGCAACTTATTTACTTTGGACTTGTCTGATGAGGCACTAGGTGCCAAATTTGGTGTTTGGTTGGATCTGTATATCTTTTCGAGTCCGAGTCAAGTTAATAAGGATACAAAATGTAAATGGAGTAAATGATATACGAATTGAGTTGATAATATGATTTAATGATACAAATGCATATTGTGATTTATGAAAGATAATTTATATGAGCCCGGAGGGCCAATATGGAAATGTGACAAATTAATGATTTTGATTTAGAATTCGAATAATAAAACAAAATAGTGAATGGCATTATATTGAATTTGGATGTATTGTTGATAATAGATAGAAAATGATATGAAATTGTGATTGAATTGAATAAATGTTGATATAAGTGATTGGGGATGTTATATCCTTGAATTACTATATGATGCGGTATATGTTGGTACTCACCTTGTTGATATGTAATTGCCACGTTTTGGCAAACTCGTAAAGCTAGTATCTTATCGAATTAAGTTGTAATTTGAGGTAAGTTGTTGTTTAAATGCCTATGAACTTACTAAGCATTTGTAATCATTAACATTTCCCTTTCCCTATAGATTGTCAAGTTACGGAGCATGTCAAGTGGATCCCCATACCCGACCCGATTGTTAGGTCCAGATGCCAAATGCTACAAGAACCCATTTCATTTTACTATATATTCTTAATTAATTTAGTTACATGTAAAAACAACTTGAAAACATGGGCCTAACTACCACTAATATCATACACTAAAAAAAACCATAATGATTTCCTATGACCTTAGTTTCTGTGTACAGTTTCACTATTTAAATATGATTCTACAATTCTTATGTTTACCTTAGCCTCCAAGGCGAGGCCACTACGGGTGTCCTTCTATATACACATACAACTTCTACTATCCATATTGAATGAGCGATGACTGGCTTGGTCCCTCCATTCGAATTTCTTGTCACACTCTGTCCTGTGATTAAACAGTAAAATTTATAAGTTCTGACGAACTTAGTGAGAATCAACCAAACGACATAATATAACAAACTGACAAGACAATAAAAAGAATTAAAGTTTGGTGATGTAGTCGTAAACCAACTAAAAATTCAACTAAGGCAAGTGCATCTATGTTGGAAAAAAGGGGTTTGGAAAACGTAACGGAAAATAAATTTTAAAAAATTTTAAAAAATTTTCCAAAACAATATCTTAGTTATGATATCTAAAGTAATAAACACTTAATCAAAATTATACCTTTTCTATTCATCTAGGATGAACGCTTCAACCTAGTAATCTTCTCCACTACCCTTAAGCTCACGTCTACCAAGTATGGGCTCGCTTCGAATAAAAAAACTTTTCACAAAAATTACCAATGGGGTAATTTTGAAATTTCTATAAACTTTTAGGTCAAGTTGTAAATCAGAAAAATATCTCTAGAAATTTTCTGTAATAATCTCTTCCGAGAATTTTCTCTCTACAACTTTCTCTTGAATTCAAGTGTGTAAATAATGACCCAAGACTCTCTTTATATATGGATTACTTTAATATTAAATCAAGATAAATATTAGATTAAATTTAATATTAAATCATATTTAATTTAATTTAATATTAAGATAATCACTTTAAAATTAAATTAATAAAATACTATTAAGACAAGTATTAAATTTAATTTAATATTAAACTATTAAAATAATATTATTTTTGGAATAATTCATCTGAGATTAAATTCTCTGGTAGAGCCTTAGTAGGAGTATAACTCTTCAACTGCTTAACCACTAACAACAAACCGTCTCTAGCCACTGGGACGCCTTGCAACCACTGGCATCGTTGTGTCTGATAATGCAGGTGCGACACTCTTACGGCACCCCAAACTAGTTTGATTCGGGTCAATGATGACCCGACCGGTCTGGTCTAGCCACCGATTTGACCGCTAGCTTGATTTCACATATCGGGCCTAATTCAACTAGTTTTTGGATCTTGGTCTCAGTTTTGAGCTTCCAAGCCCAATTAACAATCATAGGTCCAATTTCCAAGTTTAATTACCCACTGGGGCAATTGTCTGACTTGAAAATTAACTTCCAAAAATATCATATTAATTTTAATTGATTTGATTAATTTAATTTTACTTGATCAAAATTAATTTTTCCAAAAATCACTTAGATTTTCCAAATTAAAATTTCAAGAAAATTCTTTAATCAAATTCTCTAGTTTAACAATTCTCACGACCACCTAATTTAATTCCACATCGAATAAATCAACTCAATTAAATTATTCCCAAAGTCGTAGAATTTTCTTCTGATTCAAATGTAGTTCGATTGAAATTTTGTTAAGCTAGCGGAGGGACCAATCGGACATATACAATTAGGTTCTAGTGATTACAATTACGTCTAGAAGCATCGTTCCGATATTTCATAATTACATAATCATGGAGTTAGTCCACAAGAAGTACCTTGATTGAAAACTCCTTATTATATACTCTTTATGAAAGCAATTCATCTAACTACTTTGTCCTATGACCTTGTTATATGTGTGTTACCCTCATATGATATCCTTAATTCCTTTGAGTTAAATCTGTTCACTCAATACAATCTTATTTTATCTTATTATCACCACTATGTCTTCTTAATGATTAATATGATCACTGTCAACAAATGACTGTGATAAATTGCTCATTTGGGAACAAGCAACCTGTGGCCATATTCCATATTTATCAATCCACACAATGCCTATGAAAGGATATCATTAACTCTTTAATTGAACTATGAATTCCAATGTTGCTAGTAAAATCATGCCATACACAAGTCATGTACCTAACATATGGGCTATGGGTTCGATCATCTTTAGAGCATAAGCATCCTCTTATATAAAAGTACATGAGTTGCATACGCATGGTTAGTGACTAACTCAAGATTTAGGTAAGTCACACAATGAACGTCACAAGTGAATTAATTTACAAACAAATTCATAATTAATTAATCTTAGATCTAGTCTAATGTATCATTCTACCAATGAGTATATCTATGTTTCTACTCATGGAGTCAACTACTCCAATAGTCAAGACTAGCTATCTCCCCAATTGGAATTGTAGACGACATAATAATCCTTCTCAGTATTTAAATCAAATGCTCGCTTTGATTCTTTTATGGGATTACAGACTCATTTAGATCATCAACTAAAGTAAGTTGTCTTTCTCGCAATGTAAACGTTTTTTACAATGTCACTTATCTTCAGTTTGAACTTTAGACAATCAATGAGCTAATATCTGCTTGTCACAATTTCACTATGCATCCAAAATGTAAAAGACATAAATTCAAAAGACATAATAGTGAAATATGAAATTAACTTTATTCATCGTTCAAATAAATAGAAAACAGTCACATGTTTACTACAATATGGGCACATTTCCCAACAACCTATCAATTAGTATAGCTACGATGAGCACATATATTGTTCCCACGAAGACTAAAAGTATTAGTAATTATCATCTTTTAATTATTTAACCGAATAATTGGAGTGATTGATTGATAACTAAAATTAACTAAATTAATTAACTACGAATGCGACAAAGAATAGATCAGGAAAAAAATCGAATAAACAACCAAGAAGTGAAATAATACCCAATAAGCAATTCACTTAGATTTTGTCTGACATTATTAATCTAAATAACACAATTTCTTCACTTAGTATCTTGATCCGTAGAAATAACTAAATTATACTTATATCTCTCTTCAAGAATAAGAGCAACTGACTCTAGGTTGATTAATTGAAATTTCTTTCTAATTAAAACCCCTATTATCGTATTAACTCAATCTATGGATTCCCTATTAGATTTGATTCTAACCCGATAGATTTATGTTCTCCTATTTCTAGGATCGCATGCAACTCCACTCAATTACGCTAGATCTGCTCTTAAACAGGGTCTATTCCTCCTCTGATTTAAGTAAATCAAATATGGATCAATAGTCTAGAAATATTAAACCAAGAATTAAGCACACATATTTGAGAATAAGATCTAAGTATTTATTGCATAAAATAAAAATCAAATGATAGAATTCATCATAAGGTTCATCTTCCCTAGGTATTTAGAAAATTAGTTCATGCTAGCAATTAAAAATATCCAAAATATAGTATAACAAAAAGAAACAAAGAAACTCATACTAATCTCCAAAGAAATAAAAAAAGAATCTTCAATCTTGATGGAAATCTGCTTCAGAATTTGCTTCAATTATGTTTTTTAAGTTCTTTTCTTAGGTATTTTATGACGGCTTACTTCTATCTTCTTATTTTTGTCATATATAGGTCTCAGAATGCCCGAAAACCCTAAAAATCGTGTTTTCCTACTATTTGGAATGCAATTCGCGAAATCAACATGACTTGCCACATGGCCGTATGGCAGCTCATGTGGCTCACATGGTCGTGTGGAATTGTCCAGCCTGTGTGGCTATTGTACTTGCTCCGATTTTCTGATTTTTACTCTCTTTTTGCTCATTTTGCTCTTGAATGCTCTCTTATGTATAAAAACATGAATTTAAAGGATTAGGAGCACAAAATTCACCATTAACATCAATAATCACCCAAAATGTATTAAAAATGATATTAAAACATGTTACTTTTAACACCTATCATTTGGGCAAAGATTTCAACTCCTTGTCTCCTTTTAGTATATCATAGATTTCACTAGAGATGTTGTTGTCTCTCTATTTCACTTACGGCTTCTTGCTACCCTGGCTCAAACTCATCGTGAGACATAGGCACTTTCTTTCATGATATTGGTCACTTGATAGGGCAGCTCTAGCTCTACCTTACCCCGACCCTACCTTTTACTTGTTCTCTACTATTCTTGGCGAACTATTCTCTATGAGGTTGTTAGCGGGCTTATTCCTCCCTTGGTGGACCTTCACTTACGAATCCTTACTATTCTGTTCCACTTAATCACCAGTTGCTACCTTGATTTTCCATAGTTTTCTAACGAACTATTTTGAACAACCAGCCTTTTTTTTGTCTCTTCTCCCTATGGATTTTCAATGGACCTTTCATTAGCCTAAGACTCATGATGTTAGACCAATAGAGTTTGAATCCTGTCTACCTAACCTCATAAGATACATTGCCTCCTAGTAGACTCAATTGACGTGTTGTTTACCCATTTTGTATCATTCTTAGCGGACCTTTAGCGTTTACCATCTCAGTGGAATTTTCTTAATATCAAAATGTCATGCCGCCATGGTCTAACTCAGTATAATCCCCATGTTTAACATCCTGACGGACTATTTGTGCCTACTTATCGTCGGGCTTTATTGGTTGCCTTAATCGAGATAAGGTCTTACACCCTTCTCACCACGTATTCCCTTTTGTCCTAACGAACCAACTTGTGTTTACTGTCTCGGTGGACTAGTTGTTTTGTGTTTACTATCCTAACGAACTATCTATTTTATGGATGTCATGGAGTCTTTTATCCATGGTCTTATGCTGATCCTCCATCCTGGCATGTTATCATATGATGCCATAGAGTCTTTCATACATGGTCTTACACATTATACCTGGTTATCAAAGCATGTTTCATCTATGGTTTACACTATATACCTTATATCTTGTACCATACTGTCATGGCGCCTTTCATCCATGGTCCTACGCTACGTACCTCATACTAGACTATCATAAAATCTTTCATCTATGGTCTTACACCATATATTGTCGTCATGGTGTTGCCGTAAAGGACCAATCAATACCGCCATCACAGTAAATACCTGTAACAGCCCATTTTTAGTGATATCAGAAACAGTGGTTTTGGGACCACAATTTCAACAAGTAAATTATTATTTTAATGTATATGAGATTAAATTTAAAATTTCGTTAAGAAATTTTAAAGTTTACTTAGTTAATTAAATAAAAAGGACTAGATCGTAAAACATGAAAAAGTTGAGCTCTATTAGTTAAAAGGGTTAAATGACTATAGAACGGAATGTTAATGGGCTTGAATGGCAATTATACCATTTAATGAGATAGTGGATGTGCATGGCAAGTTTTTAATGAAATTTTAATGATTTTAAGAAAATTAAATAAGAAAAGATGAACTAAACTGATCATCTTCATAATTTTGTCATTTTGAAACCTAAAAATATCATTAGAGAAGAGGGAGCATTCGTTCAAGCTTGTGTTGATTGCATTGTGAGTTTTCAAGCTCCGTTTTTAATGATTTTTATGTTTTTGAGTCTGTTTTAGCTTAATCTAGCTAGCCTATGGGTTAATTTAAAAAATTGTTAAAGGTTAAGGGTTATGCCATGAATGCTTTTGAATGATTTTGATGTTAAATGATAGATTATGAATCTTTGTTGAAAAATAAACAAGTGTTGTTAAGTGATTTTTGATGAATTTTAGAAATAAGGATTAATTTGTTAAAGGCATAAATTTTAGGGTTTTATTGTGAAATGATAATAAATATAGGTTGTTTCAAGGTCCCTTGCATCTTTGATTAACATAGATTTAGATAAAAATGGTAAGATTTTAAGTTATAAGCTTAAGGACTAATTTGTAAAAAAATGTTAGGGGTAAATTGATAATTTTGCATAAATATGAAATGTGGATTAAATTGAATACTAGAAGTATTTAATTGATTTAAATTACCTATTTAAACGAGATAAACCACGTTCTGGCTTAGATCGAGGAAAAGCTAAATATTCGGATTAGCTCGATCTTCCTTTTACACCATAATTATCAAGGTAAGTTCATAGGAACTGTAATCGTTTCAATGTTGTTTAAATTGAATGATTATTTTGTTATTTTGATGTAAATGAACCAATATACGAATGTATCAATGATATGATTAATTGACGGATATCGAGTCCCGGTTGAACCTTAAGAATTCTTAGGATATGAATGACATATCATTAGGGATTTCATGTTTTGGGTGCTAGTCTTGAATGTCCTACCAATGGCTGAGTTCCTGCATTTGTTGCGAATTTTCCACAGCTCGTGTAAGCAGCATCGTTTAGCTTAAATTCTAATCCACAACTCATGTGAGCAAGCCCATTTCACAGCTCGTGTGAGCAATGATGTAAAGGAAAGGTTACGGTTATATGTAAAGGCACACTTCGTGTGAGCTTTCCCGTGTATTCGATGTAATTCTAGATGGTTCAACAGGTCAGAGAAGGAAAAGAAAATGGTAAGTATGTAAATGAAATGAATCATGACATTGTGGTAACATTGATGGTGCAAAATGTTATGTTTATACATGATAAACCATATATCTTATGGTTGATTTCATATATATATATATATGAACAAGTATACTAACTTGTGAATTTGATGATGTTGTATAGGCTTGTGCCATGCTTATGGTTTTGGTTAATTTTATACTTATACTTTATATTATGCAAATGAAATGGTAAGTTATGTTTTGGTTTATACGAGCTTACTAAGCACTCATTGCTTACGTAGTTGTTTTCCTTTGTTTTTTTTAGATTATCAGAAGCTCAATTTGGTTGAAAGCTCGCCGGAGACCTATCACACTATCCAACAGACAATTCGGTAGTTTTCTAGCATTTTGGCCAAGGTTTATAATGGCATGTATAGGATGTTGTGTAATGGTGTTTTGATATGTTTAGGTCTTAAAGATTATGTTTGGTTGGTGCACTTTTATGTTTACCAAATGTTGTCATTTTTGGTTACTTGTTAAAGCTTGTAAATAAGGTTTTTATGGTATGTTTTGATTGGTTTGGAAATGGTTAAAAGTGGTATGTTTTAGTACCTAAAAGGACTAGGTTTGTATACATCAAATAAGGCATGTGAACATGTTAAGATAAGTGATGTTTGGATGCTAATTATAGTACCTTTGAATGGCATATTGGTTAGTTGAATTAGGATCTTGGAAATGGCAAGTATATGTTTGCTTGGATGATGTTTTGCTCTTTTAAAAGTGTGCACAATTGGATTGAATGTTTATGCAAGAAATGATTTTGAAATGGGTTGATTTTAGGTAAATTTTGGGTTCACATCGCTTGGGAGACAAACGTGTGACTCAGCTATGTGAGTCACACAGCCTAGCAACACGACCGTGTGTTATCTAAAGATTTCTTAAAGTTTAAGTTAGTGAGTTACAAAGCCTTGCACATGGGCGTAGGACACGGTCGTGTGACTCTATTTAGTGAGTTACACGGATGAGGACACGGGCTGGGACACGGTCGTGTGTCCTTTGTTCAGAAGTCATACGGCCTGGGGTTATTCCACACGGCTTGACCACACAGCCGTGTAACCCTTGTTTACAAATGTTGCAACTTTTTCCCAAACTTTCTGATTTGTTTCAAATTAGTCCTAATATGCCTCAAAGTTATTTTTAGGGCCTCGAAGGTTCGATTTAAGGACGAAATGCTTATGATTGATAAGTTTTGAATTTTATTAATTTAATTAATGATTTATTGATGAATGTTTCTCGATTGTATAGTAATGCTCAGTAACTCTAATCTTGTAACAGCCCGATTTTAGTGAAATCAGAACAGTGGCTTCGGGACCACAAATCTGAGTCAGAAAGAAATTTATTTTAATATTATTGCATGGTCTGCATAATGATAGGAATGACGTATAAAAATTTTGTTAAGAAAATTTTACCGATTTCATATTTAATTATAGAAAGGACCAAGTTGCATAAAATGCAAAAGTAGAAATTGAGTAGCTAGAAGGATTAAATAGCTATGGAATTCAAATTTTGAGGTCCTTATAAGTAAAATAGACCATTAAGAGAAGTTAGTTGATATTTATGACGATTAATCCAAGGAAAATTAGAAAAAAAAGGGACTAAATTGGAATTTGAATTAATTAAATATGGAAATAAGTTAATATAATCTTATTTCATCATCTTCTCCAAATTAAAATACATGGAAACCCTAGCTAAGAGAAAGTGAGTTCAAGCAAATTGTTTTGGCTTAATTAGGTATGAATTCTTGTCTCGTTTTTAGTAATTTTTATATTTCCGAGATCGTATTAACCTAATTTACCTATTTTGGGGATTAATTTGTAAGTTATCAAAGTATAAAATTTTTTTCCATGAATGAGTATACTGAAATTTTGAAATTTATGATAGAAAATGAAAGGTTGTTGATAGATAAACAACTTTTGTAAAGGAAATTTTCATGAAATTATGATTTTGGGACTAAATTGTAAATATGTAAAATTCATGGAAAATTTCTGAATTTTATGAATTTCATGGGCTGTAAATGTTATATGAAAAATTCGGTTAGGCTTGGAATAAGGATTAAATTGCATGAATTTCATTTTCTGAGCCTAGGGATGAAATTGGAATTAATTAAAAGTATATGGGCAAAATGGTACTTTTGCCTAAGAGGTAAGTTGGATTGAACTGAATATGAAATGTGTTAAATTGATGTTAAATTCATTTATATAGATTCGGAAAGATCAAATAAAGAGTTAGATCGATGAAAAGAAAAAGTATCGGATTAGTAGATCTCCGTATACGAGCAAGTGACGAGGTAAGTTCGTGTAACTAAATTATGTATATTAATATGTTTGAATTGAATGTTGTATATATGTGAATTGTATAAATGTCTTATGTATGAAAATAAGTTACATATCTGATAATACCCGATAAATTTTAAGTCCTATTTGAATAAATGAAATTCGATGGATATAGGATTTTCCGTATTGGTTATGGTCCTGCATATGTTGCAGACACACCATAGCTCTTACGAGTATCCTATTTTAAGCCTTCTCGAGTTTTTTGTTATATGGTTCCTGCGAGCATCCCGATCGATATTGACCCTGCATGTGTTGCGGTCATACCGCAGCTCTTTGTGAGCGTCTTGTTATATGATCGGTATGGATCTTGCATATAATGCGGACATACCGCAGCTCTTTATGAGCATCCTGATATAGGCTCTTTATGAGCTTCCTGATATGGCTCGCTTGAACTTTCTGTTATATGGCTATTCAGAACTCCCTGATAATAACTCTTCGGAGTTACCTGTTAAGCTCAATGAGCTTCCTATTTTAAACTCTTACCAGTTTCCTGTTATAGCTCGGATAAGCTTCCCTTTACATGGCTCACATGAGCATCCTGTTATATGGGTTGAGAGAGTACTTCCTGATTATGCGCCATAATGGGTACCCCTGAATATGAGTTGATGGATTACAGTTTTGTACAGTTCGAGTGTACTACATGTGTATCCAACAAAATTTCAAATAAATTCGACGGACAAAGTTCTGACATGGTTAAACTGAGCTTAAGATGATTTGTCATGGAAATGCACATGTTAAATGGAAATATAATATGAAAAGCATATGTTTATGAAAGTTATTACATGATGAGCTCATCCTTGATTCTTGATGTTTATAAGTAATATATGACTAACAAATTTCTTGAGATTATGTGTGTTTAGGCAAATTGCCAAATTTCTTTGGATAAATTTTGTATGTTTATCTTAAATATAAATGATTGGTAAGTTGATTTTCTGTTATACGAATTTACTAAGCGTAATATGCTTTCCCTATTTTATTTCCTCTATTTTATAGTACTTTGAAGCGCATGAAGGTTGGAACTTGGTCGGAGACATATCACACTATCACTTGGACATCCCAGTATATAAAACAAGCTAACTTTTGGTACAATGGCATGTATAAGCTAAGTAGGCATAATGATGAAATGTTTTGGTTGTAACTAGCCATTGGAATGGCAAATATTAATCATATTTTGATGTAATTATATAAGGCCTTATCATATTTGATGTATGTATTGAAATGGTCGAATGATGGAAGTTACATAAATATACTTATATGTTTATATGGCAAGTTAGGTAAGATTAAATACTTAGATAAATGGGATGTTATGGCATGTATTGAACTTGAAATTGGCATGAATTGAAGGTATTATTGTGACTTGTAATGGTACAAAAACTGGTTGGATAGGTTAATGCCAGGTTGGGTGAGAAATAAGGCTTAGAAATGGCCTTATTTTGTCCACACGAGCAGAGACACGGGCGTGTGTCTCAGTTGTGTGTGTCACAAGGCCTAGCACATGGGTGTGTGACTTGGCCGTGTGACCCCCGCACTTAATTTTTGAAAATTAAATTGCCCACACAGCCTAGCACACGAGCGTGTGGCTGGTCGTGTGACCTAAGCCAGATAGTTACACGGGTATAGACACGGGCTGGGACACGGCTGTGTGCCTCATATCGAATGCCCACATGGCCTGGGACATCGGTGTGTCACTTAGCCGTGTGAGCCACACGACCTGACCACATGGGCATGTGTCCCCTATACCTTGGAAAATTTTTGAAATTTTGCGAAAAATTTCCTGTCCCGATTTAGTCCTGACTTGTTTCAAATGCATAAATTGGACCTCGAGGGTTCATTTAAGGGACAGTATGATTGAATATGATTAGTTTCGGATATAAATAGTAAATAACATGAATTAATTGTTGTTGTTTTGTAAACTCCGGTAAGGCTCCGTAACCCTATTTCGGTGACGGATATGGGTTAAGGGTGTTACAAATCCAGTGACAGGGACAGATTAGGGGGTGTTACAATACCTTTCCATAATACAGATTTCACAAATCCTCCTCTCGTTTCCTCCTTTACACCACCTAACCTTAATGTTTGAACACCGTAGTGTTCTCTTCGTAGGGCCTGAGGCTTTACTTGTGGCGGCATCTAACAGGTTCACTCCTCATTTCCCATCCTAACTTCATCTATCTCATTGAGGTTTATGCTCAATTATCATGCAATATATGCATCTATTTATCATCTACTTAAAGTAACAGTAATTAGCTTGTCATGACTCAACAACAATATTTGTGCATAGATTACTCATGCATTTCCTAGTTCATGCAAGCAGCATATCATCGTTTATCGCTTGAAAGCAGGTTACAAAACCTCACCTTATTTTCTTATCCTTCTTATCGTGACTTGCCAAAATGCTAATGTCTTCTTAGCCCTAGAAATAGTCCCTCAATTTTTGTTAATGTACATCTCTAAATTTTTCGAACAGATTGTAGAGAAGAAAGAAAATAGGTGAAATACCCCTTTGGGCTTTGGATGCTATTCCAAAGATGTTAGATTTGGTGCCCTAAGTGCAGTATTTTCATCAATTTCCACTTTTAATTTTTTTGAACAGATTGATTAATAAAATTATTCATGAATTACATTAATACTGTGTATAATATCCTTATATGATTTTTGCACGAAAAGTAAAATGGAAGCAAATGTTGCTTATTACTGTCTAATGTTTAAACTTACTAAGCAGTATTACATGTTCGGATCGTAATACAGAAAGACAACTTGTATTAGTAGATAAACCTAAACATGTCCTTAGTCTAATCGAAAATGAGCAAACCGATTGAAAGACATTATGTTGTCTATCAAGTCCAATTGGAGAGATCTTTGGTCATAGGCATCAAAGCGGATGACTTCTAGAAGATAGAGACATAGATATGACTAACTGGACTGACAATACATTGAACTAGACCCAAAAAGAATAGATCATGAATCCGTTTATGGATTTATTCACTTGTGACATTTATAGTGTGGCATACCTAAATCCTAAGTGGATGACAGACTATACATGCGTGACTCGTACACTTTGATGTAAGTAAAAGCCAGAGTTCGAATAGATAAGGAACCAAAAGTTGGCAAATTAGGTGTATGACTTCTATAGTATATAACGTTCTTCACAACAGTAAAATTCATTGCCCGAGACATGAGTAAATGATATCTTCTCATTGGCATTACTGTTGGATCTGGTGCCCTAAGTGTAATATTTTCGTCTAAGTATACTTGTAATTTTTTTGAACAAATCGATTAATAAAATTATTCATCAATTATATTAATACTTTGTATATTTTCCTCACATGGTTTTTGCATGCAAAGCAAAATGGAAACAAATGTTGCTCATTGGTTATCTAATGTTTAACTAATACTAAGCGGTATTACGAGGTCAGATCGTAGTACGAAAAGAAAATTTGTATTAGTAGACGGACCTAAACATATCCTTAGTCTAATTAGAAATGAGCAAACCGATTAAAAGGCTAATATGTTGTCTACCAAGTCCAATTGGGGAGATGCATGGTCTTAAGCATAGAAGTAGGTGATTCTGGGAAGATCAAAACATAGATGTGAATGATTGGACTAACAGTATATCAGACTAAACCTAAGAGAATAAATCATGAATCTGCTTATGGATTTATTCACATTTGACATTCATAATGTGGCATACCTAAATCTTAAATGGATGGCAGACTATGTATGCATGACTCATACTGTAACACCCCAAACTTGGCCTAGACGTTATGGCCGAATCTTGCGATGTCACATGGAATGGATTTTGAAATCGAACTCCTTAAGTTAAAATCATTTCAGTTAAGTAACCTTTAATTAACTTGAAGGAATCACGCACTAGTTGTTGTAATCAATTAATTTAGAAAAAATCATTTTTGTTTAAGAAATCCTTCGTTTTAGGAAAACCGTATTTTTTTTAGGTGCAGTTTAAATAATCATAAAACAATAAAAAAGTTTCGAAATAAAAACCAAACAGTCCAAGTCCAGGATTACATCAAAAACCCAAACAAGTAATAAATCTGAAAATTTGCTAAAAATAGTCTAAGATTTTATGTGTAGCCACCGTAGAGTCCTCTGCTGCTCTGATCCATCAAGTTTGGGGATTACCTGAACAGATTAAACAGAAAAGGGTGAGTTTTTGCAAACTCAGTGTGTAATCCCCATAGAAATCACACATACAGAACACACATCAGATGCCATAAATTAACAGTCAGGGGCCAGAGCCCTATACAGAATCCGTTAGGGCCTTAGCCCATCAGATACAGAATCAGATACAATTTAGGGCCTTAGCCCATATCAGATACAGTATACAGAATATCAGAATCCTACCCACCAGCCTCTACACACCATCTCCATTCAACCTTACACACCATGTAGGGGTAAAATCGACCCACCCATCCTTACACACTATTTTGTACTGAAATGCGGCACATAATTAGATAATTGCAGCTGAGCTGCCAGATATCAGGCTTAAGAGCCTTCTAGAATACTTCCTCCCAATAACATCATCCCAACCCCGATGCAGTGCAACATACAAAAATGACATGCTAGTATGCAATTTATCAGATCATACATTCAATTCAGATATCTCAGTTCATGCTCGATACAGAAATAAGACAGTCAGAATACTCAATAAGGGATCACACGACCTGGCTCAAAATCTCACACCCCCGTGTGGTTCACTCGTGACATGCCTATGTGGCCCACACGGACCATTAAGTCGAGCATGTGTGTCACACACGGCCTCACCGGCCATCACACGGTCGTGTCTTATGCACACAACCTGGCTCGTAGATCACACGCTCGTGTTTCGTCACACGGCCTACCACACGGGCGACCATACGCCCTTGTGGCATCGACAGATTACTTTTTCAGCTTTTCACTGAATCTCATTTTCTACGTTTCGGGTACACACCTGTATCATTTTTTATGCCTAAATACGCGAAAGCACTCTAGTACCTAAAATCGATAAATTAAGCCCCAATTTCAGTAACACAACTAAGACTTAAATAGAATTATAACGAGACGTTCATCCCCAATCTATCAAAAACCTCACATTTGATCGCAAATAGCGTTTCTATCCCACTTCAATACCAGTTGAAATAATTCCAGTCCTTAACCTTCCACAACATAATGAACCCATCAGTCAATATCTCAAAAATAAAATATCTACACTTACTACTCTTACCAGAACTTACCAAATCTGTGAGAGTACCTTCGACGTTGCAAAAACAAAAGAATGGAATAGACTCAGAAAAGAAATCGACGCCAAAATGGGTGGAAAACCCAAGATGACTTCGACAGAAAATGAAGATGAGAGAGAAGAGTAGAACGTTCAAACCTTGAAGAAAGAGAGGAAAAGAGATTAAATCAAAATTAAAGATGTTAAACCCCCCAATCCCTTAATTATCTCCCACTAACCCACTTCTCAGAGTCTTAACACAATCGAAATTCTGTCTAATAACCGAGCAAAAATATAAACTCCCTGGCTCGCGCAGGGATTCGAACTCAAGACCACCAGCATACTAACACTCCACTTAACCACCAGACCAGCAGGCCCATTCTGATATGGAATTACCAACAAATAAACATAAGCCTACTAAGCAAGGCTAGGGCTTTATTCAGAAAAGACCAAAATTTTAACCCAAGTAAGGCTTGAACTTGAGACCTTTCACACACACCCAGAACACTTAACCACTGAAGCAGATACACAATTGTGTCAAAATTTACAAAATGCCATAACCAAAATTTTAGGGCGTTACAACTCTACCCTCCTAAAAGATAATTTCGTCCTTGAATTTACCTGATCAGAATGGGTGAGAATATTGTTGTCGCATCGCATCCTAAGGCTACGACGTAGCCTCATCGGTGCCATGATTCTGCCACAACACATTTACTAAAGGAATGGATTTCCTCCTCAGAACTTTAATGTCACGATCCAGAATCTGAACCAGCTTCTTCTCGAAGGTCAAATATGGTCGAACCTTAATCTCCTCAACAGAAACAATATGCGTGGGATCAGAGCGATAGCGCCTCAACATTGAGACGTGAAATACATCATAAATATGGTCCAACACTGAAGGTAGCTCCAACTGATAAGCAACCGGCCCTACTCGTTTTAGAATCTAGTAAGGCCCAATAAACCTAGGGGTCAACTTGCCCTTACGGCCAAACATCAGAACCTTATTCCATGGCAAGACCTTCAGAAAAATGGAATCCCCCACAGAGTACTCAATCTCACGCCTCTTCAGATCAGCATAAGACTTCTGCCTATCAAAAGTTGCCTTCAGTCGATCCCTAATCAGTCAAGCCTTATCCTCGATGATCGAAAACTAGTTCAGACCTGAACTCGCCGCTCGCTAACTCGATCCAAAGATAAAAGAGTGCGACACTTACGACCATAAAGTGCCTCATAAGGTGCCATCTGTATACTAAACTGGTAACTATTAGCAACGACAAATACTCCTCCCAACTGCCTCGAAAGTCAATCACACAGCTCCTCAACGTATCCTCCAATATCTGAATCACCCTCTTAGGTTGACCATCTGTCTAAGGATGGAAAGTAGTACTGAAGTCCAACCTTAAACCCAGAGCCTCATGCAGCTTTTTCCAAAACCGAGACGTGAAGTGAGGATCCCTATCAGATATGATTGAAACTGGTACCCCATGCAGTCTCACTATCTCAGACACATACAGCTAGCTAGCTTTTGCAATGAGTAGTTAATACGAACCGGTATGAAATGAACGGACTTAGTCAATCGATCCACGATGACCCATATCGAATCTTTCTTAGTGGGTGTGAGGGGTAACCCACTAACGAAATCCATAGTCACTCGCTCCCACTTTCAAAGAGGAATCTTAACTGGCTGCAACAAACCTGACGGTAACTGATGCTCAGCCTTAACTTGCTGATATGTCAAACACTTACCCACAAATTCAGTAACCTCTCGTTTAAGACCTGGCCACCAGTGTAACTCATGAAGGTCACGATACATCTTATTCCCACTAGGATGTGTAGTGCAAGGACTACTATGCACCTCTCGCAGTATGGACTGCCTCAAATCACCATCCTTTGGAGAACAAATTCTTCCACGAAAATAGAGCACCCATTCGCTATTCAGTCCAAAATCCACAGAATCACCACTCTCAACCTGTCGGCATCGAAGACCTAGTGACTCATCCTCTAACTGTTTACCCTTAATCTGATCTATCCAAATTGGTTTAACCTGTAGCTTGACCAACAAACTACCATCATCAAATAAACTGAGGCGAGCAAACATCGCCATCAGATCAGTCATAGCTTTACGGCTCAGTGCATTGGCCACCATATTGGTTTTACTAGGATGGTATTCAATCATACAGTCGTAATCCTTAAGCAGCTCAATTTATCTACGCTACGTAAGATTCAGCTCCTTCTGAGTGAAGAGATACTTGAGGCTCTTGTGATTAGTGTAGATGATACACTCCTCACCATATAAGTAATGCCTTCAGATCTTTAGTGCGAATACCACTGTGGCCAACTCCAAGTCGTGCGTTGGATAATTCACCTTATGAGTCTTAAGATGACGAGACACATACGCTACCACCTTACCTTCTTGTATCAATACACATCCCAAACTGACATGTGATGCATCGCTGTAGACAGTAAACTCTTTTTCAAACTCCAGCTTTATCAAAACAGGAGCTTCAGTTAGTACTGTCTTGAGCTTTGAAAAGCTCTCTTGTTGTACATCAGTCCACACAAAAGAAACTCCCTTATGCAAAAGTTTAGTCAACAGAGCTGTGATCAAGGAAAACCCTTTTACAAAGTGCCGATAGTAACCTGCCAACCCCAGAAAGCTGCGAACCTTATACACATTCTTCGGCCATTTCCAATCTAATACCACCTCAATCTTACAAGGATCAACTCATATCACCTCAGCAGAAACCACATATCTCAAAAATGTTACTTCTCGGAGCTAGAACTCACACTTGCTAAACTTCACATACAACTGTTTCTCACGAAAAATCTGTAGAACCACTCTGAGATGCTCGTCGATGAATACCACCACGAATTGGTCCAAATAAGGTTAGAACACTCGATTCATCAAATCCATAAATGTTGTTGGCGCATTAGTCAAACCAAAGGGCATAACTAGGAACTCGTAATGTCTATATCGATCCTAAATGTCGTCTTATACACATTGGCTTCCTTAACTCTCAACTGATGATAGCCTGAACGCAGATCGATCTTAGAAAACACAGAGGCCCCTCTGAACTGGTCGAATAAGTCATTTATCCTCAGAAGTAGGTATTTATTCTTGATCGTTAACTTGATCAACTGATTGTAGTCGATACACATCCTCATTGTCCCATCTTTTTTTACGAATAAAACAGGTGCTCCCCACGAAGACACACAGGGATGAATGAACCTGCGATCTAACAGCTCCTGAATCTGAGGCTTAAGTTCTGTCAGCTCTTTCGGGGCCATTCGGTATGGGGCGATAGACACCGGAGCTGTACCCAGAATCAACTCAAACCCAAATTCCCCCTCTCGGCTCAAAGATAACCCGGTAGTTCTCCAGGAAACACATCTGGAAAGTCCATCATGATTCTGATGTCCTTAACCGAATAGTCCCCAGAATCAGAAACTGTAATATCTTGATTTTGGGCCTAGTCGGAATAGTGGTTTTGTGACCAAAAAATCCGAGATAGAAATAATTATTTTATAATTATTTTGAAGTTTATGATATGATTGCATGATTGTGTGAAAATTTCGTGATGAAATCCTATGCCTAAAGTGCTTAAATTGAAATTAGGGGCAAAATCGAATAATTTGCAAAACTTGTATTCTAGAAGTTTCTAGTATGAAATTGTTTTGAAATATTAATTAGGAGGTCTTAAATAGCAATTTTACCAATTTCTAAGTTTATGGACAAAAATTGGACATGGATGGAATTTTTGGAAAGTTTAGTAGTAAGGGGATTTTGGTCATTTAGGGGTAAAATGAATTAAAATACAAAATTAAAAGCCAATTTTGCTCATCTTCAACCCCATGGCCGAATATAGCAAGGAGAAACCATGGCTAGGGTTTTTCAAGCTTCCAAGCTCGATTGTAAGTCCATTCTAGCCCCGTTTTTCAAGTTCTTTATGTTTTTGGAGTCCCGGTAGCTCGATTTAGCTTATGCTAGCAATAATTTAACTTAGGGTTCATATTTGGAAAAATACCCATAGGTGAAATTTGTTTATTTTGGTGTTTTATGATATAATATGAGGTTTTAAATTATGTTAGACAGCTTGTGCTACTCGGTTTTAAGTGAAAACGAGCAAAAGGGCTTAATCGGTAAAAATACCTAATAGTCATAAGTACATGTTAGAGTGAGAATTTGATGTTGCCATAGAAGGAAAAAATGATCAGCATGTCATAAAACATAAGAAAATAGGCTGAAGTTTAATTTACGAGCTTTGGGGTAAAAGTGTAAATATGCAAAAGTTTAGGGGCAAAATTGTAATTTTTTAAAAATATGATTTTGGGTCAATTTGAATAATGTGAGTCCTAATTAGACTATATTTTAAATGATAGAGCAAGGAAAACTGAAATTCGGGCTAAAATGGGGAAAATACCAAGTTGTGGACGAAATGGTAAAAGTATCCATTTTCGCATACTAGGTAAGTTCATATGTAAATGTTGGTAACATAGTTATTATTTTAAATGTTTTTATGTTATTTAAATGATATGATAATTATTATGAAATATTATACTCGTGATAATTGTTTGATAATATGTCAAATTATGTGATATACTTGGAAAATGTGAAATACTACCGAGTATCGGTATCGGTATTCCGTAGAAGATGGTTGAGACACATGATTGGGAAAAAGGTCCAATTGAACCTTAGGAATGGATTAGGATACAAGTGACATGTCACTGGGATATTTGGGCATCCGAACTCGTTGAGTTGAGTCCGAGTTCACTTATGGATGCGAAAGTCCGAACTCGTTGAGTTGAGTCCGAGTTCGTGAGATGTAACTAGGCATCCGAGCTCGTTGAGTTGAGTCCGAGTTCACTTATGGATGCGAACGCTCGAGCTCGTTGAGATGAGTCCGAGTTCGCTTATGGGCGGGTTACATAGTAGCTTGGTTACATATGTGGCACTTATGTGCAAACTTTCCATGTATCCGAATTATATTCCGATGTGTTCAACGGGTAAAGTTCTACTCAAATGGAGGAATACTCAAGATGAAAGGGACGTATTGGTAAGTGTTGTGAAATGGATACTTTGAACAGGTATGTACTTAACCCTCGGGTTGAAAAATCGATATAACAACAATATGGTAAGATGATAAATGAAAATATGATATGAATGTCTTGGTGATGATTATGCAAATGATGTTTTATGTTTGCTTATATGGTTATGTTACTTGCTATTTGCATGTGAACTTACTAAGCATTTATGCTTACTCCCTCCTTTTCATTCCTTATAGTGTTGACAAGCCAGCTCGGAAATCGGGAACGGTCGGAGGCACGCTCACACTATCCGTATACCATCTTGGCATAATGGCTTATATATTTTGAGTATGGCATGTATAGCATTATAATCATTTTGTATATATGGTCTTATGATATGGTTATTGAGTAGTATAAAAATGCTTGGTAATGATTAGCCATTGCAATGGCTAATTATGATCATATTTGGTGTTATGTATGTCAAATTGCTAGTTAATCCATGGAAACCATGAAATAGGTAAAATTTACTATAAAATAGATTCAGACAGCAGTAGTGACGTGAATTTGAAAAATCATTAAAATAGTAGAGATATAATTAGATGATGAATAAAATATGGAATTGAAGAATTATGAGTCTATTTTCATATGGAAGAAACGAAACAGGTATATGAGTTATATTTTATGAGATGTTTAAATTTTTGTGAAACAGGGCCAGAGCGATTTCTGGATCCCCTATTCTGACTTTGGAAATTCACCATAAATTTTATAAAAATAATTAGAAGCCATAATTTATATGTAAAGATTTCTTATTGAGTATAGTTTTAAGATAAATAAACTTCATAGTCATTGAAATTCTGTACAGATAGATATCTGATTCGTAATACACAGAGGTTAGAGCAGTCGAACCGTGAAACCGGGGAGACTTTAACAAATAAACTGTACTAATTGGCCTAGCAAAAAATTCTAGAAAAAAATTAGTAAATAGATATATGAGCCTAGTTTCAGAAAAAATTTACGGAATTTGATTTTGAGTTTCAGAACTCGAGATATGAATTTTTAAGCGACTGTGATGCAGTTAGCCAGCTTGTCTGGAATTTCTAAAATTAAATTGTTTGAGCTGTTTAAGTAATGAATTAAGTCTGTTAACACCTCGTGTTCAACTCCGAAAACGGTCTCGGGTACAGGGCATTACAGAAACACTGATGTAGGTTAAGAATGCCTCACATTGTTTTTTAACCAAATTTTTCGCTACCAAAGCTAATATCACATTAGTCAAGTAGTCACGTCGTTCCCAAATCACAACTACCTCGTTGTCCCCCTCGGTCCTCAAGACAACTCTTTTCATTGCACAATTCAGACTCACTCAGTGTTTAACCAGCTAGTCTATCCCTAGAATCAGATCAAACTCCCTAAACAGAAGCACCATTAGATCAGCCAGAAATACTATCCCCTTGACCTCTAAAGGAACATCTCTATACAATCTATTAACCTGGATGGATTACCCCAAAGGACTTAACACCGTTACCTCACTATCAGTACTCTCGACTGGAATCCCCAAAGTTTCAAACACAATACTAGCTACATATGAGTAGGTAGAGCCTATGTCTAGCAATGTAAGATAAGGTACATCAAATATTAAAAACGTACTCGTAATGACATTCGAAGCATCTTTATCCTCACGAAAAAAAGCAGCATAGACCCAAGTAGGTTGCCTGGTCTCAGTCGGTCCCGCACCTCTACCCAGTGCTCTCTGTCCTCGACCCATACCGTTACCACCCCTGGCCTGACCTCAGTCTCTAAGTGGCTGTTGAACTACCCTCAGTGGCTATGCATTACCAGAACCCGCAGCTTGCATCTGATCAGTCCTCAGCGGACACTTTCTAACACGATGCTCAGTAGACCCACATCTCAAGCATGCTCAAGTAGTCCTCTACCACTCACCCGGATGGCATCTACCATAATGCCCATAAGGTAATATCCTAGTAGGTGTAACAGGGGCCTCAACTCTCACTAGCCCATCAGATCTGGCCTTTTTCTTAAGCCTCAACACAGAACTCGAGGGCTCTGAATCCCTCTTGTTCTTACCCCTCTCACGATCCCTATTCTAGTGCTCCACGCGCTTAACATCCTCAGCAATCTTGGCATTCTCAACCAGAATAACAAACTCACGCTCCTTTTACGGAGCTATCAGCACCTTCAGATTATCCCTGAGGCCGTCCTCAAAGTGGACACATCTCTCATATTCAGTTGCCACCATGCCTCACACATAACGGCTTAGTCTCAGAAATTCGGCCTCATACTCGGCCACCAATTGATCACCCTAGGTGAGATTTAGGAACTCACATCTCCTAGCATCAATATAACTAGCTTCCACATACTTACTCTAGAACGCAATCTTAAAAGAGTCCCAAGTTAATCGGTCGGGTTAAGTGCCCTCCTTAACCTTCAGCCACCACTGATATGCTTCGTTGTAAAGCAAAGAAACAACCCCTTTCAATTTCTACTCAGGGGTAAAGCCCAGATCATCTATTATTATTATTTCTATAGCCTCTATCCAGTATTCAGCCACATTAAGGGCGACTCCAGTGACACCATGAAAAGGTCAGCCCCGTTGGACCGGAGTCGTTCCGTAATCGACCCTCGGCCCTCAGATCCAGCATTAGGCCTAGTGACCCTCTCCAAAATCTTGAGCATAGCCTAAGACAATGCGTCGTCCTCAGCCATACAATTACGAGACCCAATCTCAGTAGCAGGCGACACTAGTGTCTCACTCGTATCCAAATTCGGTATATTATCAATGGAAAAGGACTCAGTTCGAGCCCCTCTATGGCCTCTAGTACCACGTCCACGGATACCTCAAGTGTTCATTGTCTAATTGAATTTATCTGTATTACAAATTTTATGGATCAGTTACAGTTTCAGTATTTATTAACAGATGTTTTATGCAAAACAGTATCAGAAGTTTAG
The DNA here is from genome assembly GCA_025698465.1 of Gossypium longicalyx. NCBI lineage: Eukaryota > Viridiplantae > Streptophyta > Magnoliopsida > Malvales > Malvaceae > Gossypium > Gossypium longicalyx. Next base: position 16,624,916 of record CM046996.1, on the reverse strand, counting down.
AGTTTGTTTTCGTAAGTTGCAGTCTCACATCAGGTTTTAGTATACATTAACTAGAATGTTTTCAGTACGGTTTACTACATATAGTAGTTTCAGATTATACTATCTACAGTATTGCGAGATAAACAATATAAATTTCAGAAAACTTACAGGATCGGCGCCGGAGACTCACTTGGTGTACCACATTCTCAGTCAAAAATATTTCAACCCATTGAAAACCATTTCTTTAAAACCAAGTTTAAAACCCAATCCAAAGCTGAGTTTTGTAACCTAGCTCTAATACCACTAAATATAACACTCTAAACCCGGCCTAGACGTTATAGCCGAATCTGGCGATGTCATATGGAATGGATTTTGAAATTGAACTCCTTAAGTTAAAATTATTCTGGTTAAGTAACCTTTAATTAACTTGAAGGAATCACGCACTAGATGCTTTGTTTCAAAACTTGCCCTTTTTAGGCGGAAGCTGTTGTAATCAATTAATTTAGGAAAATTTATTTTTGTTTAAGAAATCCTTAGATTTAGGAAAACCGTGTTTTGTTGAGGTGCAGTTTAAATAACCATAAAACAATAAAAAAGTTCCAAAATAAAAACCAAACAATCTAAGTCTGGGATTACATCAAAAACCCAAACAAGTAATAAATCTAAAAATTTGAGAAAAATAGACTAAGATTTTACGTGTGGCCACCGTAGAGTCCTCTGCTGCTCCAATCCATTAAGTTCGAGGATTACTTGAACAGATTAAACAGAAAAGGGTGAGTTTCTGTAAACTCATCAGTGTGTAATCCCCACAGAGATCACATATACAGAATACACATCAAATGCCATAAATTAACAGTCAGGGTTCAGAGCCTTTTATAGAATTTGTTAGGGTCTTAGCCTATCAGATACAGAATCAGATACAACTTAGGACCTTAGCCCATATCAGATGCAGTATGCAAAATATCAGAATCCTACCCACCAGCCTCTACACACCATCTTCGTTCAACCCTACACACCATGTAGGGATAAAATCGACCCACCCATCCCTACACACCATGTTATACCGAAATTCACACATAATCAGATAATTGCAGCTGAGCTGCCAGATATCAGGCTTAATATCCTTCCAGAATACTTCCTCCCAATAACATCATCCCAACCTCGATACAATGTAACATACAAAAATAACATGCTAGTATGCAATTTATCAGATTATGCATTCAGTTCAGATATCTCAGTTCATGCTTGATACAGAAATTAGATAGTCAGAATACTCAATAAGGGGTCTAAGTAGCACTTATCGACCCTACGGTAGGTCCACAGTCGACTTGGGTGACCCGTGCAACCTTACAGACCATTTTAGAAAAATGGGATCATACGCCGATGTGGCATGCCCGTGTGGCCCACATGGTCTAAATAGGCCTTGGCCGTATGGATCATGTGGCCTGGCCTAGAATCCCACATGCCCGTGTGGTTCACCCGTGTAGGCCTACATGCTTGTGTGGCTCACACGACCTACCACACAAGCGACCACATGCCCATGTAGCATAGAAAGATTACTTTTTTAGCTTTTCGCTTAATTTAATTTTCTGCGTTTTGGGTACACACCTATATCGTTTTTTATGCCTAAACACACAGAAGCGCTCCAGTACCTAAAATCAACAAATCAAGCCCCAATTTGAGTAACACAACCGAGACTTAAATAGAATTGTAACGAGACGTTCATCCCCAATCTATCAAAAACATCACCTTTGATCGCGAACAGCGTTTCTATCCCACTTCAATACTAATTGTAATTCCAGTCCTTAACCTTCCATAATAAAATGAACCCATCAGTCAATATCCCAAAAGCAAAATATCTACACTTACTGCTCTTACCGAAACTTACCAAATCTGCGAGAGTACCCTCGATGTTGCAAAAACAAAAGAATGGAATGGACTCAAAAAAGAAAACGACGCCGAAAGGGGTGGAAAACTCAAGGCAACTTTGACAGAAAAGGAAGATGGGAGAGAAGAGTAGAATGTCCAAAACTTGAGGAAAGAGAGGAAAAGAGATTAAATTAAAATTAAAGATATCAAAATCCCCCAATCCCTTAATTATTTCCCACTAACCCACTTCTCAGAGTTTTAACACAGCTGAAATTCTGTCTGATAACCAAGCAAAAATATAAACTCCCTTGTTCGTGCAGGGATTCGAACTCAAGACCACCAGCATACTAACACTCCACTTAACCACCAGACTAATAGGCCCATTCTGATATGGAATTACCAACAAATAAACATAAGCCTACTGAGCAAGGGTAGGGCTTTATTCAGAAAATACCAAAATTTTAACCCAAGTAAGGTTTGAACTTGAGACCTTTCACACACACTCAGAACACTTAACCACTGAAGTAGATACACAATTGTGTCAAAATTTACAAAATACCGGAATCAAAATTTTAGGGCGTTACACATACACTTTGATGTAAGTAAAAGCCTGAGTTCAAATAGATAAGGAATTGAAAGTTGGTGCCTTGGGTGTACAACTTTTGTAGTATGTAGCGTCATGCACAATAGTGGAATTCATAGCCCAAAACATGGATAAATGATATCCTCTCATTGACATTACATGGTTGATGAAAAGTAAACGTGGCCACAGGTCGTCCGTCTTTGTGATAGATGACTTGATCACTATTTGATAGTGATTAAATTTTCATGAAGGAAGATGTAAAGGTTACCCTGAGGTAAAATAAGATCATATTAGGAGAATGGATATTATTCCAAAGAGATCGATAAAATTCTATGAGGGTAACACACTTATGACAATGTCATTGGACGAGCACTGAGTTGTTGCTTTCGTAATGGTATGCCGTTGAGGAGAGCTCAGTCACGATACTATAATGAAATAACTTCAGGACTAAATGAATTTATAATTAATAGGCAAAAAGTCAGAAGTTAATTATAAATCATTTTAGCATCAACCACATATGTCCAATCAATCCCTCCGTTAGCTCGTTGAAACTAGAAGTGAATTACGTGTTTAAATAGAAATGAACGGAATGAATAGAAAATGAGAAACATTTAAGAATGATTATGGTTTTCTCCGAAATAAAGAAATGAAATCATTTAGAAATGAAAGTAGGTTTCTAAAAATAGAAATGAAAATAAAAATGGAAACTTACAATCTTATATAGGATTACTTAAAAAATGATGGAAGAATGAGTTTATATTTTTGGATTGTTTTGAATCCCGAAAATGAAAGTAAATCATTCGGTCATATTGAACAAGTTGATTTATGACATATTGAACGAATTTTCTCAAATTTTTATTAATGGTAAAATTATCAAAATTTTATTAGGGTAAAATTGGAGTTAGAAAATTATTTAATATGTAGATATTAAATTTTATTTTGGAAAATAAAAAAACTCAATTAAGTTGGATCATATTACAGAGTACTGGGGCAAAAAGGCCCAATAAATAATCGTAACTGGACTCCATATGAGAGAAGCCTAAAATCCCTCATGTAATGAGGTGAGACGACAAAACCCTAGTATCATTAACTAGGGTTGTCGCCCCTATATCCTAATTAAACTAGGATATTGTTTTTCTAGTGGAAATAAACTTCAACTCTAAAAGGGTTTTACATTATCTTCCTATAAATAGATGACACCAATATAGCTATTTAGACAACTTTTAAAAGATTGCTATTTTGTTGAAAAATAGAGAGAATTTATTCTCAACTTATAAACATATTTTTCAAAATAACAATTTTACCAGTTTCTATTAAATAAGAGAGAATTTTCGTTTTCACCCAAAAATAAAGCTTTTTCTAGTTCTATGTTTTGGTTCAATTGGTTCGAGCATAGACTTGAAACAGTTCGTGGTACGAGAATAGCGGAGAAGATCGTTTGGTTGAAAGCCAGAAAACATCAAGGATCCGCTTATCAAAAAACATAGATGTGTATTCGATTAAGGTTTATTGCTATAAAATAACAAACCGGTCAGTTTTCAAAATTTTGATTTTTCGCTGTGTAAGAAAACCGTTTTCAAATCGAGTTTTTTCCAACAATTACATGGTTGATGAAAAGTAAACGTGGCCACAGGTCGTTCGTCTTTGTGATGCATGACTTGATTACTATTTAATAGTGATTGACTTTTCATGAAGAAAGATGTGATAGTTACCATGAGATAAAATAGGATCATATTGGGAGAACAGATATTATCCCAAAGAGATTAATGATATCTTATGAGGGTAACACACTTACGACAAGGTCATTAGACAAGCACTGATTAAGTTGTTTCAATAATGATATGTCGTTGGGGATAGCTCAATCACAATACTATAATGGAATGACTTTGTGGCTAAATGAGTTTATAATTAATAGGCAAAAAGTTGGAACTTAATTATAAATCATTTAAGCCTCAATTGCATATATCCAGTCAGTCCATTCGCTAGCTCGTTGAAACCTGAAATGAATTTCATGTTGAATCAAATGAATAAAAATGAATAGAAATGATAAAGTTAGATAAATAGATTACATTCGAAAATGAATATGGTTTTCTCACTAAGTATGAAAATGACCTGAAAATTAATTTATGATTTTTCAAATTATTAATTAATTAATTGAGGTTCGAAAATAAATTTAAATTAATTGATCATTGTGGGTATTAATATCCAAAGCATAATGACTAAGGGATGTTACTGTTAGATTGTAATTCAACCAATCAGTGAAGTGTAGAGAAAAAAATCTTAAGGAGAGCAAGATAACCATTTATCACGTACTATACACCTTTATTCCAAGTTTTACAAGTTGTATCTCTATCAGTCAAAGCATTTTTGGCTCTATGAACCAGGCTTCTCAAGGCACCTTAATTCTTTGTAGGGTATAGGAAATAAAATCCCGAAATGAGAAACTACTTTGACATTGTTAGGGGATTAGTCGACTTCCTAAAGAACAATACTTCGAAGACTTATCTAAAAAAATTTGGCCCTCAAAAATAATAAAATTTATTTTATTTAATAATATAAAATAAATATTTTAAAATTTTATGGTTTATTGAATAATAAAATCAGCTTTTGACAGCAGATTTTGAAATTTTTCCAAAGTGGGTGGGCTGGCATGGCACCTGTACATTATTTGCATTGAAATGTAAAAGTGAAATAAGATTGTAATCAAATTAAACATATGGTAGGCCTTTCAAGGAAAATAATGTCATAAAGTTTTGAATAATACAGGTTATTAGTTTGTGAAAGAATTAGTCTAGACATGGCGCGTAAGGTCGTTAAAAAAACAGTTAACTATAGATATAAAGATAGAAACATAGCCTCAAAATTTGCCTCTCAATCCGTATCTACTCTCTCTCTCCCTTCCATCTCTGTCTGTCTGAAACTTCTGATCTGTCTGGTTTTTCCCAAACTGTCTTGTTTGTTTTTTTTGTCTTTTTCATGTTCCTTTGTTAGGTTTTTGCTGGTTTCAATACGAAAAATTCAAACAATGATGACATGTTTACTGGATGGATCAGAAGTTCTCTTTGGGATTTGATTGAAGGTTGCTGTTCTTGTTTTTAATGATTCCAATTTTCTATCTTCTTTTTTCCTTCTTTAATCTTTTATGATTTATTTGCATGTAATTATAACAATTATTTGTTATTTACTATATGTTCTGAATATAAATATTTGAAAAAGAATGGAAATAGGATAAAAGGTATCTGATTTTTTTGATTAATTACTTGATACAGGATGAATTCCTGGGCAATCAGATGGTATAGAAATAGACAAAATCTCAGACATTTCAGACATGGAAGTGAGAGGTGTTAGTGAAGATAATCAAGTTTCTCATCCATCGCCATCAACATCGAATGAAGTTGCCGGCGGCAACACAACGCCCGTCAAAGGCGACAGAAACACAACCATGGAAGCAGCAGGGAGCGACGGACCCTCACATGCCCCAAAACCAAGTAGGATACCATCGCACATATTCAATCCGACGAGCGAGACATCGCCGGGGGACTGGAGTGTGGCATCGAACGATTCGTTGTTCAGCATACATATGGGGAATACGAGTTTCAACGACAGGTTAAGCTTGATGTCGAAATCAGGGGAACTGGATCCTACCATGATATCGAGTCCGCTGTTCGAGTTCCCGATACCGCCGCCGACGCGGAAAGCAAGCGAAAGTGGTAGCATGAAGGAGGAGGATGAAGATGGGTATGCAGCGGCTGAAACAATGAGGGAGGTATTAAGGGAGAATGAATCTAAGCAAATCAACCATAGTGCTAAGGGATCAGATCTTTCCCGTTGCATGTCTCAGCTTTCGGATACCAGTGTCAAATCTTTCGCCTTCCCCATGTAAGCTTTCTTTTTCCTCATTCCTCCCCTTTTATTTATAAATCATATATATACCACTTCCAACTACCACAAGGAGGCTCTGCCTACTCGGACGCACACTTGTCATTTTAACTTTCACGTGAGCACATCACATCGCTACACTTGCCTTTTTCTCTTCAAGTTCTATGGTTTTGCATCTCTTTCATTTCACTTTTCTCTCATCATGTTCTCTTTAATTTCACTCTTCTCAGTTCTCCTTCTCTTCATCTTCTTGTAGATGTTTTTCGTGTCTTTTCGATTTTACGACAGGAGTTCAAATTTTAGATTTTGTTTTGAGCCACATTATTTTCTTCATCTTCTAAGGTTTAGTTTTGAGCCACATTATCTTCTTCAGATTTTACATTTTGTTTTCAGTTAGGGCCAAAAAAAATTTATGGGTTTCGGGCTTCACCGATTCAATCGGTTTCAATTCTCAGTTCAATGACGGTTTTGAGCAGTTAGCTAAAAAATCAGTTCATTATCCCTGTTTAGACGGTATATTTATCAATTTTCGGTCCAATTTCAATAACATTGTTCCCCTTTCTCTTATATTCTTTCAAGAGCAAAGCTAAAAAATTTCTTTAGGGGCAAAATATAATTTTTAAATGATAAAATTAAAATTTTTATCATTTTTAAGGGGTAAAATGTTGTTTTACATTTACTAATTTAAAATTTTAAAGAATCAAAATAAAAAATTTTCATTTTAGGAGGGTCGACGCCCCTACCAACTCTTAGATTTGTCCCTATTCTTCTTTTTTCATTTTGAATATACTCGATTCAACCACATCCATAACCCAAGCACCCTCTACGGTTGCTCTTTACCTTAACCTAAGCAAGGTGAACCGTCCAATACCATTTCCTTATCCGCTTTGTTTGATTTTACTATTAACAGGTTAAAATATATTTCAACTCCATATACTTTTTATATATTTAAAATTTAGTCTATTTACTTTTATTTTAAGAAATTTAGTTTCTCTATTTTTAGGGTTTAAAGATGTATGTTTAATTGTTAACTTAGTTTTTTTTTTTGTTAATTTTAGGTTCATTAAAATATAATTTTTTTGTTATATAGTTATCAAGTAAATTTTTTTTATATTTCAAAGTGTTACACTAGTTATTTTAGCAGAAAAACTTTAATGGTAAAATAATTGAACTTGAAATTTGATAAATATATTGACTAATTTTCTATAAATAAAAGTAGAAGAAATAAATTAGAGCAAATTTTAATTTTGCCAACATTGTTTATTTATTTCAACATTTAAATGCTTATTAAGTGTCAATTTAGATGGGCGACGTGGTGTGTCTAATTTATTTTTTGTTTCATGCTATAATATTTAATCTCGTTATTACTGTTATTTTTTCACTGTAAACAAATTGCCCATCTAAACTCAACCCTGAGTAGGTTTGATATGTAAATTTATTTTGGAATCATACATATATTTGGTATAATAGTGTATGATTTGAAAAAAAAAATTACGTAATTAATTGAATGTATTTCCTTGTAACGAAGATTGACTGCTGAAGCGGATAAAAACGACGCAAGCAAAAAACATTCAAAAAGTAAAAATTCGTCGCGGCCTCCCACCGCTAGTACAACTCCACAAAACACACCGCCGGAAACCCCTAAGCCACCGAAGTCACCGGAAACCCCAAAGGCAGAAACACCGAAGCCTTCGACACCAAAAGCAACCCAAAACGGAGGTCCGAGGAGATGGTTCTCTTGCTTTTCTTGTTTCCCATCTTGCTCATAAGAGAAACCGCAAACTGGAGAAAAAAAATTGATTTGAAAACGGGCGGCATTGATATGGTTTCGAGCTCTATGGGTTCCCAAAGTTTGGGAATGCTACCATTGGTGGTTTTTATTACATGCTAAAGAAAAAAAAAAACATCAAGACTCACGTTTGTTTTCAATGTAGTTTCTATCTAAGATGTTTTTGAATGTTTTTATTGCACTACGAAGCCAAAGAAACAAAGAAATCAAACACTTCCAAGCCTAAAGTTTGTCAGCAAAAACACTAACTCTGGATTCAGTCAATTTTCTTGGGATCGATTCATATATGATGATGATGATTTAGTTGGGCCATTAGAATATTAACTGCATCATGTAGTGTGTTATTTTATGTCAGAATCACAATCTAACTGAAGCTATTAAATTTTCCAGCTTGATTTTGTAGCATGCAACTATGGACAGTAATTTCATCTACTTTGAATTTTTACACTTTTGCATAGCAAAAGATCCTATCATTAATTCTTCTAAATAATAGAAATGTTGGAGGGATCATAGTAATTTACTCAAAAGGGGTTGAGTAAATGTATATGATCCCTTTTACTCGGAGGTCCTCCATGATAAAAACCTAAAATTTAAAACAAATGATAAAAAAGCCCATACAATGAAGACCCACAAAACAGATCAGAAAAATGAGAAATGACAAACTAAAAACACCATGAGAGATGTTCCACCCTATGGTCACACTCCTAACCATCAGAAAGACGTCGGAAAGGGCGAAGCTCCTACAAGATTCAAGGCCAGCCCAACCTTGGACCACAAAAATTCTTATTATAAAGCTTGGTCTTTATCCTACTGAAAAAATGGTCCAACAGAAGCCCGTGGCTACAAGGTGGTGGTAGGTTGTTCCACAGCCAAAGAATTGACCACCAACATAACCACGTCCTCTTCCATCTTCTTCGCCCTGACCTCTACCTGTGGAGCCACCCGGTACATCATCATCATCATCCTTTGAAGTTTAAGGCTTATTTTTCGTCACTCAATTTATCATTTTCTTTATTTCCATACATATTACTTCTTTAGCAACAACGCATTCAGGATTTTGATTTTTTAAAAATTTTTTACATTGGATTTTATATTTTTTGTTAAATATTTTATATTTTTTATATAAAATCAATGTAAAATTAACAAAAAGAAAAAAAAAAGTATAAAAGCTATGAATTAAAATTGTTATAATATCAATTAAAAAAGTATCACTGTTATTCACTTAACGGTTGGGTGGAAAAAAATTCGAAACGTTAATGACAAAATTATAACATTTTTAGTTAAGTGACGAAAATAAAAACTGATGTATAAATTAGTTTAGTGACTAATGGTGTAGTTTATCCAAAAACAAAAACAATCAATAATTTAAAATTTTTACATACATTTTTTTACAAAATAAAAGTGAGGCATGGAAATTCTTTTATCACCACCTGGTGAACACAAAATAATGTAATATATATTAAGGAAGATAAAAATAGGGGAAAACATTTGGTACAGGAGTTGATAAATAATCTATAGAGGTATAATAAAATATTTTTTTTTAAAAAGTGACACATGACAATTTTTAAAAACTATTTATGGAATAAAAAAAGGTACATAGCCAATTTATCAAATACTAAACTTAAAAATAGAATATAAAATATATAGACAAAAATATATTTAAAATCAATCCAATAAATTAAAGGCGCTTACACTATAAAAAAGTACCTAAATTATACATTTTTTCTAAGTTGGTACCTAAACTTTTTTTTAGAGGTCATGAATGGTACTTAAATTATACTTCATTACTCCAAAATAGTACCTAGATTATATCTTGCTACCTAAATTACCTTAATCATTAAACAATTCTCATAATCAACCATTTTGTGATATGCGAAACTTTTAAATTAAATTAAAAGAATATGATTAAAATAAAATTATAAAAAAGCACATTTAATTAAATTAAAACTTTTCGTTGTTTTACTCTCTCCCTCCTCCTCATGTTTCTTTCTTCTCTTCTATTGTACTTTTTTTAAATTATTAGATAACCTTTCTTTGCAGTATTTGGACCTCATGCTTTATTTGCGCCTTTTTCATTATAAAGGTTCACTCATAATTAATTATTCTATATAAATCATATAGAAAAGAAGATAGCAAGTTATTTTTAAAAAAACTAATACGTGGGTTTTAGATCGGGTTGAGAAAATCGAGATTGAAGTTTGAAAACGGAAAAAAAGTTCATTGAAATCTGAGTTTTGTCGTCAAAAACTGGGTTTGGATGAGTTTTCTAACGGGTTCTTAAATTTTCATCCCCATAGTTCTTAGGTGAAGAACAAAAATCATTAGGTTTTTTTTTAATTCTTTCAATTTTAGAATTGCTAAGTGTCATAAATGATTGGTTAGAAGGTTTTTTTAATGTTTGTAGTAATTTGAGTAACGAAGTATAATTTAGGTATCATTTGTTACAAAAAAATTTGGTTAATATGTAATACGCCCCTAAACTTATCTAAAAGTACCTAATTGGTAATTAAAATTGTTTTGAACCTAGTTGGTACCTAAAATTGCATTCTATCACATGTAACGGCCTAATTTTCAGTGGTACTGAAAAATGCAGTTTCGAAACCCCATTTCTGTAAATTGAGTCCATAAATATTATGAATATTTACGAAGATATTATAAAAATATATTAAATATTGGTTGAGTAATTTTGTCAAATTAATATTTAATTAAGATTTAGAGACTAAATTGTAAAATCAAATTGCTATAGAATTTTAATTAACAAAAGCTTGAGGATTTCAATAACAATTAACCAATTGACCAAAATGATTAATAAACCATTTTGGATTAAAAGTTAGTTGATGATGGCATATTGATTAAGTATGATTAGTGATTAGTTAAGTAAATATAATTAGTTAAGTTAATTAAACTTTAATTTAACTATAAATATCAAATTTTGGTGGAAAGAAAGAGAAGATTGTCATCTTCTTCTCCACCTTAAACCATCTACCATAAGAAGAAACCAAAGAAAGCTTTCAAAACCATTGTACATTCGATCACTTTATTAGGTGAGAAATTAAGTCATTTTTCATGAATTTTTTTTATAGATTTGAGGTCATAGGAGCTTGATTTAGCTAGCCCATGTACCAATTTGATAAACTGTTAAAGTTTTAGAAAGTTTTCATTGTTGATTTTTTGATGAATTAGGCTTAAATTTGATATAATTTAAGCTTAGATTATGAAAATGACTAGATTGTAAAGTTAATTTAGCTTGTTTGTTAATTTTGTTACATTAGGGACCAAATTGAATAAATATAAAATCTATCATGAAATTATGTTAGAAATAGAAATTATGATGTCCCTAATGAGAATATATGAAATCAAATTTTAATCTGAAACTATGAATCAAAAGTTATGCTTATCCCGAGTTCAAAGACTATATTGAATAAAATGAAAAATATGAGGAAATTTGAAAATTAGATTTATATAAGACCATGCATATCATGAAATTGTATGAAAGCACTTGGTATTGATTTGTTATATAAAATAATTGTATAGATCAAGATTTGAATCAAAGTTGAGCTAATAGGGGAAAAGCTAAAATTGCGAATTAGTCTTTGAAGTGTCCATTCAGTTCGTATTTTAAACAAGTTCATGTGGAACTTATTATCTCTGTCTTTTTTTTTTTGTATGATATGTGTGTTTGTATTTAATTTTGCATACATGTGTTTGTGTATAATTTGAAATACCAGTGAATTTGACATATATGACTAGCAATGGATTGACTTGGAAATGTTATGTGATGATTGATTATTACGTAATATTATAGGGCATAAATGTGAAATTTTGAATGATTGCAATGTATAAATGTATAAAAATTATTGATTAAGGGATGATAATGAAATATGTGTAATTGATGCTCACGTGAACTTAGTAAAAGGTTAGTATACGATTGACATGCCAATAGAGTCATATGCACGTTGGTACACGATATGTGATTGTATAGAGATTATTATAGGTTATATCGAGATCCAGTATCTATTATGGATCATCGATTATTATATAGCTCAAAGGAGCAACCTGGTGTAATTTTAACTCGGACAAGCAATCTGGTGTAATTTTAGCTCAGACGAGCAACCCCATGTGGTGTAGTTTACCCGTGTATCTGAGTTTGTTTTACTAGTTTCCATCAGGAAAAACATTAAAATTGAAATTGGAAACCTGAATATGTGATGGAATTAATTTGATATGTCATTGAAATGAATTATATGTAACTGGAATCACCTTATAGGCTGTTAATGGATTATGTCATTGAAATGAATTATGTGTAACTGGAATCACCTTATAGACTGTTAATGGATTATGTCATTAAAATGAATTATGTGTAATTGGAATCACCTTATAGACTACTAATGGATTATGCCAATGAAATGAATTATGTATAATTGGTATAATCTTACGGATTGATGATATAATATGATATTAGGATAAGCTATGTGATAGTAATATGAATTAGTATGTTTAAAGTTGCTTATAATGTCTAATGATCATTTATACATATGCTCACTTTGTTGATATTTTAAAGTTTCATGTCGTAGCCAAACTTATGTCAAATTAAGGTATCTAACATGCTTGTATATTTGTATGTTTACTCTAGTTGTTTCCCTACTTGTGGATCATCACCTTGCAGAACTCGTCGAGCTGGATCAGCATGAAGCACACACTATCAACAAGACAGTAGAATCATATTAATATTTAGTTCAAATATTATGGCATGTATATAAGGGCACCTTAATGTGCAAATGGTCGTTTTTGAGTTGATAGTCATGTGGTATCTGTGGTTAATGTTGAACTTGTATGTTAAGCATGACATATGACCTAATTGATGCATGGTTTGGCCAAGTTTGATGCTATTAAGAATGATGGTCATAAGCTTGCATGAATTTGGTACGTTAAAAGTTGCAAATTGAAATAGTTGGGCAAGATAATTAGTGCATGGTTTTTGAGAATGATAGGTTTGAATGTTATGTTTGAAATATAGTTAGATTATACTTTGTTTTGGTTCATGCTAAGTTTATATGTGTTTTTGATGTATAAATTGCATAGGTATAATGTGTTGGACTCGCAACAGAGTAATTTGGCATGACTAGAATATTAAATGACTTGAATGAGTTTGTTGGATGATTATGTGTTCTATGTTATATTAAATGCTTGGTTCTAAATGCTTATGTGCTTGAATTTGTCTAGAAGAATATAGAATCATATTGTATTGATCGTGTGATGATATTAAGTGACCCAAATTCTTATTTAAATAAAATACGATGGAAAATAAAATAAAAGTAAAATCCATATAGAACTAGACTTCTTTTATTTTATTTTAGAATAAGGTTTTTTAAACCTTATTAAACTCCATCTATTTTATATTGATTAGGATAAGGTGTTTCAATCATACTAGAATATGGCTTTACAAGCCTATAAATAGATATAGTCTATTCCTCTTGTATTAATTCAAATTTTCGACATAGTGAATTTTCTTCTCCTCTGCCCGTAGTTTTTTCCTGAAAGGGTTTCCATGTAAAATTTGTGTGTTCTTTATCTTTATTTTTTCTTTTATTTTATTTTTCACAAATTGGTATCAGAGCTTCCGGGTTATTCATCTCGATCACGGTAATAGCATCTTTGAAGTATGAAATTCCGCTGTTGGATCGCAACACCAGATTTGCGTTGTGGCATATTAAGATGCAAGCAGTTCTTGCGCAGATGGATCTGGAGGATGCACTGCTAGGGATAGATAAGATCCCTTCGACATTAATAGATGAAGAGAAGAAGCGTAAGGATCGAAAGGCATTAACACAATTACATCTGCATTTGTCCAACAAAATTTTGCAGGATGTGATGAAAGAGAAGACCGCCGTTGCATTATGGAAGAGGCTAGAACAATTATGTATGTTGAAAACTCTAACAAGCAAGTTGTATATGAAGCAACGTCTTTATGCCCATCGTTTGGAGGAAGGTGCGTCTGTACACGAACACTTAATAATGTTTAAAGAAATTCTCTCAAACTTGGAGGCCATGGAGGTTCAGTATGATAAGGAAGATCTAGGGTTGATTCTACTTTTTTCGTTGCCCCCATCTTATTCAACCTTTAGAGACACGATTTTATATAGCCGCGAGTCTCTCACAGTTGATGAGGTTTATGATTCTTTAACCTCGTATGATAAGATGAAGCATCTTGTAGTTAAACCCGACTCTCAAGGAGAGGGTCTCATTGTTCGTGGGAGACAAGATCGGAATGCTGATGATGATCGTGGAAGGACAAAGGAACGGAATCTTCGCGGTAAATCTAAGGGTAGATCAAAGTCTTCAAACAGAGGTAAAACTTACAACTTCTGCAAGAAGAAAGGGCACATTAAATCTGAGTGCTACAAGTTACAAAATAAGATTAAAAAGGATGCTGCAAATCAAAAGGGAAAACAACCAGAAAATTTCGTGAAGCTGATGTTGTAGAAGACTACAAATGATGGTGAACTTCTAGTCGCTTCTGTCAATGATTCTAAAGTAAGCGAGGAGTGGATACTTGATTCAGGCTACAACTTACGAAACAGTGTCTGAAGGTGTTATTTTGATGGGAAATAATGCTTCGTGTAAAATAGCAGGTGTTGGAACAATTAAAGTTAAGATGTTTGATGGAATTGTCAGAACACTTAGTGACGTATGACGTGTTCCAGAATTGAAAAGAAATTTAATTTCGTTGAGTACTCTTGATTCAAAAGGGTACAGATACACAGCTGAAAATGGGGTTTTAAAGATTTCCAAAGGGTCCCTTGTTGTGATGAAAGGGCAGAGAAAGATTGCCAAGTTATATGTTTTACAGGGCTCTACTGCTACTAGTGATGCAGCTGTCGCTTCCTTTTCCTTATCAGATGATGATATTACTAAACTTTGGCATATGCGCCTAGGGCATATGAGTGAGAATGGCATGGCAGAATTGAGCAAAAGAGGACTTCTTGATGGGCAAGGAATTTGCAAACTGAATTTCTGTGAGCACTGTGTTTTTGGGAAGCAAAAGAGAGTTTGATTCACTAGAGGAATCCATAACACAAAGGGAACGTTGGAGTATATTCATTCTGATCTATGGGGGCCATCGAGAGTGCCTTCAAGAGGTGGAGCTAATTATATGCTAACCTTTATTGATGATTTTTCTAGAAAAGTTTGGGCGTTCTTCCTGAAGCAGAAAAGTTATGTGTTTTCCACATTTAAGTCTTGGAAAAATATGATTGAAAAACATATGGGAAAATAGATAAAATACCTCCGCACAGACAATGGCTTAGAGTTCTGTTCTGATGAGTTTAATAGATTGTGCAAGTTAGAAGGGATCATGAGACACTTGACGATTCGTCATACTCCACGAAGAAAACAAATACAGTGCGAACGAATGAACAGAACACAATCATAGAGAAGGTTTGATGTAT
Source organism: Gossypium longicalyx (assembly GCA_025698465.1). Taxonomy (NCBI): domain Eukaryota; kingdom Viridiplantae; phylum Streptophyta; class Magnoliopsida; order Malvales; family Malvaceae; genus Gossypium; species Gossypium longicalyx. Next base: position 16,609,369 of record CM046996.1, on the reverse strand, counting down.
GTTGTCAAATGCCAACTTACCAAAGTCGATTAGGCGGCGACCTCTCTCATCGCATGTTTTTTGATCAACCGATCTCCATCCGTTGCCATTGAGAAAAAGACTCCACAAAAGGTATGGTCTGGTAATCCTGCTAATTATTCTAATTTAAAGATTTTTGGGTGTCCTGCGTATGCTCATGTTGATAATGGAAAATTGGAACCGAGATCCATTAAATGCGTTTTTCTTGGTTATAAAGCTGGTGTAAAAGGGTATAAGTTATGGTGTCCTGAAAATAGAAAAGTTGTGATTAGCAGAGATGTTGTTTTTGATGAAACTGCTATGCTACCTAACTTATCTCTTAAAGACTCTTCCAATAAAGAAAATCAAAAGTAGATGGAGCATCAGATTAATACAGAGTCAACTCCTCAAGCTAGTACAAAAATTGAGAATAGAGTTGTTTCTTCACCACAATACTCTATCGCCAAAAACAAAACTAGAAGAGAAATTAAACCTCCAAAGAAGTATGCTGAGGCTGATCTAGTTGCTTATGCTTTAAATGTGGCTGAAGATATAGATGTGAATCAAGAGCCATCTAATTATTCTGAGGCAGTTAGCTGTGAAGACTCAGAAAAGTGGATGTTTGCTATGAAAGAAGAGATGGAATCACTCCACAAAAACAGAACATGGGACCTTGTGAAACTTCCTAAAGGTAAAAAGGTTGTTCGTTGTAAATGGGTGTTTAAAAAGAAAGAAGGGACTCCAGGAGTTGAAGAACCCAGATATAAAGCAAGGCTTGTTGCAAAAGGTTACAGTCAAATTCCAGGAGTGGACTTCACAGATGTGTTCTCCCCAGTTGTTAAGCATAGTTCAATTCGAGCTTTGCTTGGTATTGTGGCCATGCATGATTTGGAGCTTGAGCAGTTAGATGTAAAAACTGCATTTCTGCAAGGAGAACTTGAGGAGGATATTTACATGCAACAACCAGAGGGTTTTATAGTCTCAGAAAAAGAGGATTATGTTTGCTTGCTGAAAAAGTCCCTTTACGGTTTGAAACAGTCACCAAGACAGTGGTACAAGAGGTTTGATTCCTTTATGACTTCTCATGATTTTAAAAGAAGTAGTTTTGACAGTTGTGTTTACTTTAAGAAAAACAGTGATGGTTATTTTGTGTATCTACTTCTTTATGTTGATGACATGTCGATAGCAGCAAAAGATAAAGGAAAGATAAGAAAGGTCAAAACCCAACTAAGTAAAGAATTTGAGATGAAAGATTTCGGACCAGCAAATAAGATACTTGGAATGGAGATTCTCAGAGATAGAAAAACAAGTAAATTGTACCTAAGTCAGAACGGGTACATTGAGAAAGTTCTTTACAGGTTCAATATGCAGAGTGCTAAGCCTGTTAGTACTCCTTTAACAGCCCATTTCAGACTTTCATTGGTTTTGTCTCCACAATCAGATGATGAGATTGAGTACATGTCACATGTTCCATACTCTAGTGCAGTAGGATCTCTCATGTATGCTATGGTTTGTTCACGTCCAGATCTATCATATGCAGTCAGTGCAATTAGTAGATACATGGCGAATCCCGGTAAAGAACACTGGAAAGCAGTTCAGTGGATTCTAAGATACTTACGAGGTACTACTGATGTTTGCTTATAGTTTGGAAGAACTAGAGATGGAGTCATTGGGTATGTTGATACTGATTTTGCTGGAGACCTTGATAAAAGCAGATCTCTCACAGGTTATGTCTTTACAATCGGAGGTTGTTCAATTAGTTGGAAAGCCACTTTGCAATCTATAGTCGCTTTGTCTACCACTGAAGCTGAGTACATGGCGATTACTGAGGCTTGTAAAGAAGCTATTTGGTTGAAGGGACTCTTTAGTGAACTCAATGAAGACCTTCAAATCAGCATAGTATTTTGTGACAGTCAGAATGCCATCTTTCTTACAAAAGATCAAATGTTTCATGAGAGAACAAAACACATTGATATTCGGTATCATTTTGTTCGTGATATTGTTGTGAGCAAAATTAGTACTCATGAAAATCCTGCAGATATGATGACTAAGTCACTTCCTAAAACCAAGTTTGAGTATTGCTTAGACTTGGTTGGTGTTCTTTGTTGAAGTTAAACCCTTAAGGGGTTATATGGAAGAGGTGGAGAACTTGTTTATTGAAAGTTTGCGATAAAGAACTTGTTCATTGAGAATTTGTGTCAAGGTGGAGATTGTTAGAATTAAGTGACCCAAATTCTTATTTAAATAAAATACGATGGAAAATAAAATAAAAGTAAAATCCATATAGAACTAGACTTCTTTTATTTTATTTTAGAATAAGGTTTTTTAAACCTTATTAAACTCTATCTATTTTATATTGATTAGGATAAGGTGTTTCAATCCTACTAGAATATGGCTTTACAAGCCTATAAATAGACATAGTCTATTCCTCTTGTATTAATTTAAATTTTCGACATAGTGAATTTTCTTCTTCTCTGCCCGTGGTTTTTTTCCCAAAAGGGTTTCCACGTAAAATTTGTGTGTTCTTTATCTTTATTTTTTCTTTTATTTTATTTTTCACATGTTGGTTAGAAAGCATGAAAGCATACCAATGTGCTATTTGCCAAAACAGGGGCAACGTTGCGACCTTGAGTTCCCGATGACCGAGTCGGGTATGAGGTGTTACAACACGCTTTGGTACCTTCGCATTAACACCGTTAGTTTGTGTTGACGTGACACTTACAACCAATCACATGATGACATGTGGTGGCATCTCATTATGACATGTGACAAACATAAATAAAAGACTAAAACTATTTAAAAAATAAAAAATAATAAAAAAGTATAATTTTTTAATATAAAGAATGAATTGGGTTGTCCAAGTTCATTCAAATCTAGACAACCAATTGTTCAAATT